>OZ007515.1:9015007-9098856 GCA_963931865.1 Axinella damicornis | reverse complement strand
ATTGGTAGATCGCAAACTATGACAGTGTACTCAAGACTTCACTTTCTGCAACGGTACACCCAATATAACGTTAGTGTGCATGCTGTACCAAGAGTCACTGCATTATCACACTTAGTTGCGGAAATACAAGAGTTTGAAAAACGGCAAACTTGAGAACATGTTCAGATCCAGTCACAAAATGCATGCCACCAGCAGGTGATGGCCAGTAAATCTCCGACCCAACCAACAACCGGTTAAGGCAGCTGGTCACCAACATGAGATTCGTATGAAGCCTTACAGAGCTTTAATTTGTACAGATCTTGAAAATCTCAAGAATGGAAGCCAAAGTTTTCTTGACAACGGACAACAGGGATCACCATGATCACCATGATCGACAGAAGGTTGGGTGGGAGTCATTGACCCTTAAGTGAACTTTGAACCACTATAGTTCCCACTGGAGGAACTGTACCTCCAAAGGGTCTCACAAAGGGGAACAATGACTCATGCATTCTGTACTGAAACCCAGGTAAGGGCTATTGGTGGAGTTAGTTGGAAGCTCTAGTGCCGAGTATGTGAATGGTTTAGTTGCTATACACAGATGACATTTGAATGTGTGCGATACCCAAATCGAACTCACATGAGAACACCTGGCGTAGGCACTTCATGCTCAGAATTGTTGTCGTGAATAGGTAGGTAATTACAAATGTATATGCACTCCATTCAAGAGCTATTGTTATTAAACCTGTTTGGTCTCACTTAATGACCCACGCCTAATGGCCTTAGGCCATGAGCATGGAGCAGTCCCACCCACACACTGACTGAAACTGATGTCAGAACCTCAACCCTGTTTAGAACATGACAAACCAATTAGCTGAAGAGGAGTTGAAAAGAGGCTTCTCAAACTAAGATGTGCATTGGGATCAATTGTACGTGCCACTGCTGCGCCCACACAGCAGCTGATCAGGCATCATCCATGCAGTAGTATTTCACGAGCTGCCTTTTCTTCCAGTGCTATACCTCAGTTAGTCTGGATCCCAGACCCAACCGGTGAGGGGCCTCAAGGGGGTGACACTCCCATACACGCTGCAGTCAGAGCTGCGACCGGGCTTATCAGCGAATCTTGACCCCGTATACTAAGGAAAGGCTGCAGTCGCTACGCATTTGTCCGTATACTATCGGCGGTCAAGCGGTCAACGGCTGAAATACAGCGCAGTCAAACGGTCAAGAGTCTTTTTGCGATGCAGTCAAGCGGTCAAGCAGCAAAAATGACGGCCAAGATTTCTTGATCCCGGTCGCAGCTCTGACTACGGCGTCAAATTATGGGAGTGTCACCCCCTTGGGTCTGGGATCCAGACTATATCTCAATAAGGTAAGGAGGTCTCATACTTTGGCCGACTCGCCATGCATGGCCCGCAAGACAAAGGAGATTGAACTATTGTGATAAGAGAAGTTGAGTTCCCTCCCCCCCCCCCCCCCCCCCCCCCCCCGAGAAACGGACTTACTAGCCGATGGAGATCGCAACAGTATAAAAGTCTAAAGTGCAAGTAGATAGCATCCCAATTAACTACAGTCATGCACAGTACGCCAGTGTATCATTTATCACGCACCTTTGGCTTGTGATCTTCAGACTAGACGCGGCGCGACGATCTATATCTGCGCAGCTCTTGATCTTAATTGGTTTTCAGTTATACGGATATTCGTAAAACATCGTATTATGTAGGGCAATGAATATTGCATCGCTATGACTGGCTAGCTACTAACCATTATTAGAGCCTGCTAGTGCTAGTAACAGCAACAGTAGAAAGCCTGGGAGGGGATTATTATTCTTTTACTTTCGTGGCGTCGTAGGCAGTGGGGAAAGGCTGGCCCGCGCAGACTACATCAGAACAGCATATGGATAACTTTCGTTCCCAGACCTCAGAGTGGGGTCTTAGGAACGAGACCGTCTAACCGGCAGTTCAGGGTACAGTACTAGTACAGCACGACACTTAATTACGGTGACCTCATTTATCCGAACAACCACATAATGAAACACCTCATGAATAAACAGCGTGAATGCATTACTGATACATTCCTAAGCTTGGGCAGTGCCACTAATGACAGTCTGGCAGACAGATACAAAAGCAGACAGCTAAAAACTCTGAGAGTCAAATTCAAATTGGCAACTTATTTGTTCTTCCTAGTCAGTCCGACTTCAGTGCCACGGTCATACACTCCCACAACTGTGCCATCATTTGGGTTGATATGCTCCACATCTTTGAAAGCCTTGATGCACAGGGGTATCACACCGACACATGGAAACAGGAAAGCGGCTCCAATGAGGCACACGATACCAACAACTACCCACATGAGGAAGCCATTCTTATAGCGAATCTGCGTCTGAAACTGGTTCCCCTTGCTGTCTGTGATCCACACAGGATAATCTCGGAATTGGACCTTTGCTCCAGTGGCAGTTGGTTCAGTTGTTACGGTAACAGCGACCTCCTGTGGTGCTTGTGCAGGTGGGGGTTGTTTGGTTGGCTCTCCACCTTCAGCTACGACCAGCTTGTCAGCATCTGAGTCAGCCATCCTGGGGGAGGGGGGAGAGGGGGTAATTATGGAAATAACTCACAATCAATCAACCAACCACATTTGAAGATCACTCCAAAATTAATATTCTGTGTGTGCAGTTGAGGACTATAGTCGCGATAGTCCCTAGAATATCAGTTTGCAGGAAACAAACGTGGTTGATGGCACTTGTACACACTATGTTGCAACTCAGATAATCTGCGAGCTAAAACCGCGGTGCAAGTGCCTACTGCCCTACGTACGTACGTAAATAAACTGCTGCACACAAATATAAACAGCTATGCTGAACTATTGGCAGCGTAGAACTCACCCTTCAAAGGCCTCACGAACTCGCTCGGTTTGGGTGTGTTGTCCAGCACAAATTGAATGCGCATGCGCGACGATTGCGTCATTCTTGCCAGCAAAGCAGCTATATGCAGCTATAATTACTTTGTTGGCTAGTAGTATTAGCCTCGTTCCCAGTCCCACGCCCAGCTTTTCGCAGCGACGAAAAGCTGGGCGTGGGACTGGGAACGAGGCTAAGTAGTATAGTGTGTGAAGTTAGACTACATGCCCAGCCACGAATTTTCAGTCTGTAAATAGTGTGTACGGCCGACTTGTCTTATAGTCAGTGCATGCTGACTGCCTACTGCATGCACAAGGAATGCAATATTGCATGCTGAGGCTAAAGAGATAATTATATATTCCCTTCAAAGGGTCCAATGACAGCAAGGTAAGAAAACTATCATTAGCTACAGTTGAACAAGCATCAATCTAGCCTCGAACCCAGGCGCGGAGGGGGGAGAAAAGAGCGCCTGGTATCCACTGTTTGCGCATGCGCTTAATTATAAGATAAAACCACGTGGATTTATGCAGATGACGTCGCAAAATTTTCCAAGTGTAAACAATGACGTCTATACCACACAACGAATTCACGCACGAAGACTTGATCGCTCTCACACTTGGAACTTGGTCTGTCATCAATGCCATGAGGGATGAGACTACAATGACTAAGCTGTGATCTCGGGCAAGCTTCACATCAAACATGAACGGTACTTGCTAGCTAATAACACAATGACTTACCAAAACCAGTGCGTAGCCGGAGTCTCTTCGTATACTCACTTCGAAGATGCTCGTGTTCGAGCGTCATCGCTGCATATCCAAGTCGCTGGAGGTACGAAACAGCCTTCCATAAAATCGCCATTGAGACAATACGATCGTGATAAGGTACGTACACGTATCTGACGTCAACAAGCCACGGGAATGACGCGGTATTATCCGGGCTCTTTTCTCCCTCCGCGCCTGGGTTCGAGGCTAGCATCAATCATGATACCAATTTTTTTTGTGTTGCATTTAAACTCCATCTAGCTATTCACGAATGTAACCAATAGGATAATAGTATGATTATTGAAGGGCTTGGAACCATTTCAGAGCATGTTCATACTTCAAATGTCCATCACAGTACAAAGAAGTCATTGACAACATTGAAGTTCATTAGAGCCTGCTCAGTGTGTTGTAGGTGAGGTGCAGAAGCTGTACAAATTATGCAGAAAGTCAAGGGTCGTTTTGTAACTTTTTCCATTAAGAATTTCACTCATCTGAAATGATGGATTACTATAAGCTACAGTGGAACCTGTCAATAGCGGTCGTCCATGGGACAAGTACTTTTGGCCCATGACTATATAGACAGGTGACTGCTTCAATGAGGTCATTTTGTAGTGCAATTGCAACTGGGACAAGCAGTAGCGACCATAATATAAGGAAGGTGGCTGTCTTATACATGCAGTGACCACTTCATGCAGGCTTGTTGCATGATACCCTACAAGTTCAAAGGTACCGCTATGCCAATATATAATATATGGCACTGACCACAATGCCAGCATGATTATATTGGCACCTCATCATGCAACAAACTAGTTATTGCATGAGTGCGCGGGCTATACGTCATAATATTGGCACTCGCCCTCGGGCCTGCGGCCCTTGGGCTCGATGCCAATATTCGACGTATAGCCCTTGCACTCATGCAATAACTAGTACATATGCAACTCACAGTAGCTAGAGCTCTTATATATGATTCACCCTGGCACTTGCTAACTGGTGCATGCATGCAGACTCAGTCTTCTGGCAGAAGGTTCTCACTGAACATGCGTTGAGGTGTGTAACATGCTTGTGCCATTAATGTGAAACTACTGCTATAGCTGCAGTCAGTACCTTAACACAGTCACACAGTTGCAATCACACCTAAGTACAGCATATCGGACAAGTTATGAGCACATGGTCAGATTTGCTCCAGAGAGGTGGACAAACTCTGTATACCATCACTGGTTAAAAGTAACACATGACTGTGTCCTTGCATGATCGAGATAATCAACACTCACAGCTGCAAGAAGTCATGCATGCATGGGAGCAAGATTTAGGCAGCTGTACAATGGACTGCAGAAACAGTAGTGGTTGTGACTCATATCTGTACTACAAACACACGATGGATCCCGAGGTAGTCAAACTTGTTTTTTTTTTCTTTTCTATGAAACTTTCTTGCAATTAAGCAAGGGGAAGGTCCAGTAGCCATTGGCTAACATGAAGGATCTCCCGGATTACAACACAACAATACACATCAAATTTTATAGTTTAGTTCTTGCTCTATATAGTCCTCATCGCTATGGGAGTAGGAGTTAGGGTTAGGGTTACCAAACATGGGGTATTGCAGTGACATACTTGATTGTACGACATGTACAGATGACATTTGGCAATTGCAACTTTGCACTACAGTGCACAGCAATGTAATCATAGATCGAGCTACTTAGTTTGTATCACCATCTCTGCTATAATGGATTAAACTTCTTCACAAGTTTGGGATCAAGAAGGCTAATCTTGTGGTTCCGTCTGGTGTTCATGGTAACACCTGACACCCACTGCATTCCACAGAGCACAAAACTGCAGCTAACAAGTTCCACCCATGCGCCTCTGGGTTAGGGTTGTACGTGGCCTAGTGGTTAAAGCACTCAACTGTGGTGTGAAAGGCCACAGGTTCGAGTCCCACCATAATGCACCTAGGAAGGGTTTTTCTCCAGGTTTTCTGGTTTCCCTTCCCAGGAGAGGATTCAAATAAGCATTAATTGCTTCCTGCCAATCCTGCCCATCCAGGAAAAATGTTCGTAAAGAAAAATTATGCTAGGCATATTTTGGGAATACAGTAATAGGCATTCAAAACAAAAGTATAAGACCAATTAACGAGAATAATAAGCATCAGTCTGACATTACATATATATACACCCCGACACATCAACAATCTTCTCTGGAAGACTATAATAGTTCCATTTCTGTCATGCTACAATACATAAGTTGACCTAATGTTCCATGATTATGCTTGGTAAATTCCAAGGCCAAAAAATGATGGGCATAAGGAATAATTATGGGCAAAAAAACCCCCAAAACCATATAATGCCTAGTAGGAATATTTGTCTTTAATTAACCATGCTTCCCCCAATAAAATGTAAACCCTTTAATGCCAGATTCCTGACCTTGAGAATCAGAATGGGGTATAGGTTAAATAGCAGGCCATAGAGATTGCTTCCTGTCTGCCAGGTTTCCTATTGGCTTAATAGCAGGCCATAGAGATTGCTTCCTGTCCGTCAGGTTTCCTATTTGGGACAACTGGTTTGACTTGATGGTCAACTCGTACTCCTTGCCAACTTTAGTTATGCTTCAGGCTAGACAGTAACTTTAACCCTTTAAGCCCCATTGACGTCTATAGGCGTCATTTAGACCCTATGCACTTGTAGGGCTTCTCGCCAGTCCAAAAAGAGACCAAAAAGTCTTCAGAGGGCCTAGGGACGACTGTAAGGCACGAACTCAAAAATTAGGTCAGATTTCGGCGCGCCTCCCCCACTAAACGTACAAGCGGGGGGGTTTCGAAGGGGGGGCAGCAGCCCCCCCTTCGGGCTGTCGTGGGCGTCTTTTGATTTTAATGAGATTCATTGACCCGAGAATTTTTGATTCTAATGATATTCATAGACCCCACCCAGGGCCTCAAGAAAACCTGCAAATTGGTGGTGTAAGGTGTGCCATCAGTCAGATCTGGCCCAAGTTTAGGGAAATGCTGGGCGAAAATCCGGCTGACATCCACCTTTGACCTCCGATTGCTGGCCTTGTGGGGGGTCATGAATATCATTAACGGTATTGCCAGAGGGGTCTCTCCATGTGTGCGGGCCCCACCAAGTTTGGCCGCTGAGGAGCGAATGCTGTGGGAGAGGAGTACCTACGAAAGTGGTATGCGCTGAATGCATGAAAATGTGTTGTCTTGGTGGGAAGAATTCGGTGGTTAAAGGGTTAACAAGTCAATTACTTTCTCGGACCACTAATTTCAGTAGGCAATGTAAGTCACATAATTACAGCAGCAGTGCTCATAAACTTCGATCACTTGAATATTAATAACACTGTGACAATTAAATCCTGAGAGCGTGGGTAATTCCGTTCTGTTTGAACTAAAATTTTATCTTGGTAGTTCAGTGTTGAGGATCTTATACAGTACTCGTTACTTGCATGATACTATTGGGTGCTTGCTATTGTCTCTAATGAAATACAACACAGTCGTGTGTGCATGGTAGCTAGCTGAACATCCATGCCAGCAGGAACAGAGGCAGCAGGAGGAGAGGGTAGCCATGGACAATGGTTGCCTGCATGAATCAACAATTACATGAAAATTAGGTTTGATTTTGCATGACGTACGGAGCAATGCATGCAGCAACTACTTGAGAATTACTAACCATGATAGTTGGACCAGATACCGTCTGGATATGGAGAGGAATGCATATCCACAAGGGTAGATTACATCTGGATTTAGCAGAGTTGAGCTATACGGAGCAATGCATGCAGCAACTACTTGGGAATTACTAACCATGTTAGTTGGACCAGGTACCGTCTGGATGGAGAGGAATGCATATCCACAAGGGTAAGATTACATCTGGATTTATATAGCAGAGTTGAGCTACACTTGATCTAAGACCATTCCATGGCAGGTCCCTCCCAGCTTTCTTTCGTACACAGTACAAAATGAATGTGGTACTAAAACCTTGAGTTGGAGTGGGGATCAAGGCTGGAGTTGAGCTCCGTGCAAACAATGTGGCAGCAGATGCATAACGTACCACATCTCCCTGTCCCTCATCAACAAGGTTGCCACAAATCACACCAACGCTGCTACTATCGACAGTTCTTAATGAACATGCAGCTGTAGTTTGGGCACAATATTAAATTCTATCCGTTTTTCTCTTCCACTGCAGCGATATATATTCAAAAAGGCGGAAAGTGTGACCTCCACTAGGATGCCTTGGATTAGGTTCAAACCTACATGTATTTCCTATATATGACTGGACTAAGAAAGCAGTGAAGTTTATAATGCCATGGTATTAGACTGAGTACATGATCTTGTATGGTTAGTTGCCATAGGTACGCCCCTGCACATGTGGCCCATACTGGAATTTAATAGTATGCCATCCATACAGTTCAGTGTGCCTAAATTATTGGTGCAGAGTATTGTAGTAGTGTTTACTTATAGTCATATATGTGAATTGCTTCTTGTGTTGACATGGCGACGTATAGGAATCCCATACTGCCTTGTGTTGGCTGACACAAACTAGACTTCTTGCAGGATTATTGGGACCCAACATAAAGTTCAAAGAGCAACTGTAGCTATGTGTAGAAATATGTCAAATGTACCTACCCACACATGCGAAACCACCACATACCCTACATGTCCTTCCTCCATATACAACCCCAGTGTCAACTTCTGATGGGACAAACCCTACTAATGCACCGTCATTTCAGAAAAGAGTAGCTGCATGTGGCCTCTTTTCAGCTAGCTACTTGCCCTTCACTGGTCCATTTCATTATAATATTAAAAGTGGGGTGCTCTATCTGTCATCAATGGTGAACACCCCAAATGTGCAACTAGAACACCCCAATTTTAACTGTATAAATAAATGTGTGCCAGTTGTACTGTTTCCAGTGCTGCTGGCCAGATTATATGGTACTTTTCTGCACTGTTGCAAACCCACCTACACGTATATAGTTTTGCTCTGGCATGATAATTATGTGGTAAAGGCACTGTATTACCAGTAAATGCCAAGTTTCAGAATGCAGAAATAACCAGTGTCTCTACAGGTGAATAAAGCAAGGGACCACATCTATATTAAGTAAAAAAACATTATCTATATACATGGGGGCAAAATCCAAATGAAAAGTAATAGATAAGGGGTTAGGGGTAAAATGTACACCATACATAAAACAATAAGCTAACATGATATAGTATGCAGCTATGATGTAGTTGGGTGAATCACAATGATACAGCTAGAACAGAGCAAAGTGAAAAAGAATTCATAAACACCAAGCATTAACATACAAACATAAACTCTTACAAACACAGACGTGTGCCAAAAGGCCACATGACAACTCAATATTTCTGACACTTGCTGATATCACCAGCGAGAGTGGAGAGTTCAATGTCGTGTAACACCTCCACAAGGGTTTCCCAGGTCACTGGCTGCTTGCCTCTTCCAATCAGCCACTCCTGGAGGATTTCTGTGTTGATATGTTCTTCGCTTTCTCTACACTCATGGACAATGTTATCAACTCTGGCTCCAGTGTCATCTTCTAGTAGAAAAGTGCCAAATGCCTTGTACTTTGTGCCTATCTCTTGAGGGATATTGAGTCTCTTCTCCTGGCCAGGGAAGTTGAGCAGCTCATGCAGGGTGGGGGCATTGCCTGTGGTGCAATCATGAGAACGATGGGAGCTACAATTACTACCGAAGAGTCAACTGTGAAATTACTCTCAAGTGATCACTGATAGTAGCTAAGAACACAAGAACTTTGAACTCTCATGATTTCTGACATGTGCATGTGCATTGGGAGGTTTTGTCCGTCTGTCCATTGTCTGTCATTTGTCCAGTGAAAAAACGCGATTGCTAAACCCGACAATAACATTGCAATCCACAAAAAGATCTGCATCTGTGTACCTGACCAAAGCATTTCTATTCTATTAATATCCAGCTCTGTCTTATTAAATGGCGGTAGGGTCCACCATTTTCATACGGTCAGTAACTAAAAATACGGTCGTGCACGGGCTCTGGCATGTGTTCATACCAAAGAGTGTCCATGTCAGTGCAGCAGTATGGATTTTAGACTGAGAGATAGGTAAGAGTATTCAATGAATACATTTAATTAATGTTTGAGGTAATTTGGTGGCTTATGCTGAGAGGGTCATATTTATAGTAACAATCACCGTGGTAACAATAGACAAGCTACACACTGACTCACGATGCCAAACATCATCCCGTGTAACCCCATCTGTTATGTCTCCTACATGTGCTCTCTCTGGGGATACAGCTGATCGGGGAGGGGCTACAGCAAAGCAATATGTAAACAACGATAACAGTAATTAG
Source organism: Axinella damicornis (assembly GCA_963931865.1). Classification (NCBI taxonomy): domain Eukaryota; kingdom Metazoa; phylum Porifera; class Demospongiae; order Axinellida; family Axinellidae; genus Axinella; species Axinella damicornis. The sequence goes on along the minus strand of OZ007515.1, from coordinate 9,088,894 downwards.
TAGAGGTGACTCTCATATACACATTCACTATGAATTTGCAGACTTGTAATCCTGCATGCACAATTAAAATCTGAGCAAGTTTCTTACAAAAGCATGTGAACTGTATCTGACCTGCACATAATCAGAGGGAATTACGCTTGCTCTAGCTTTGCCACATTATATTATGTCAACAGGTTTATCTTAGCCTCGTTCCCAGCACTTCTACACCTCCCAGTTTTTGATCGCTTACAGTAGTACTGTAAGCGATCAAAACTGGGTACAGCAAGCAATCAAAAACTGAGAGGTGTAGAAGGCCTGGGAACAAGGCTATATTATTCTTCCATTACATTGAGACCTGCATATGCTATGGCCACTAGATCGCATGCACATAGCTGTTACTCACAGATTTGCTACTTTGTATTGTGAATGAAATTTGTGAACGGCCTAACCTTCTAGCAACTTTTCCAGCACCTGGCCACGCAATTGTTCATCCAGAGAGTGTTTTTCACTAAAAAGTTCTCTCAGCAGTTCCCTGCTTGTGATGGTTTGGGGATCAAACAACAGCAGGTCCTTCATTGGAAATGGGTTTCTTCCTCGGTAGTCTAACACATTCACTTCCCCCATAGCTGTTGCCCTAGCAATTTCAGTGAGAGGGTAATCTTTAAGATCTTTTGTGATTCCAAAGAAAGGGTACTTGATATCAGAGGGATGAATGAACGACTCAGACATTTTCACTGCTTTACAGAGTTCATCTTTTGCTTCCAAGACCTTCTGGATGACTTCTGAACGCAACTGTGCACATTTAGCTTCCTCTCCATTAGCGCAGCGCATCATTACAATGACTGATTGGTTCAACAACCCCACCTCAACAACTGTTTCTATTGGTACCCTGTCGAGCCATCCGATTCCATGCTTCCATACTGAACACCGTCGACGAAGAACAAGTGAATCTTCATGAGAGTCACCTCGGTCAAGCTGTAGTGCAAAGACGAAAGCTAAGCGAAGGAGGAGTACATGAAGGAAACGTGGTGTAAGGAATTGCTCATGTCTGACACATCGGTACAGCCAGCCAGACTGATAAATCATGTCATCATCTTCCCATACTTGCAAGGGATTCTCAACACTAACTAAAGCTGGGAAGAAGTAGTACTCTTCTGAAAATCTTTGGGGTGTTTTCTTCTCACGCACATTCTCATCTTTGAGGAGTTGTAAAGTTTCACGATCTTCAACTTTAAAGCAGAATTCTAAGTAGGTAAGGAACTTTGTGATCAAAGTAGGATCATAATTTGGAAATTTATTCTTCAAGTTCAATACAGAAACCACTCCAGTGCTTGTGGAAAGATTCTTCGTATGTTGGCTTAATTTTTTGGGTGCAAATATAACTCCATTAACCGCACCTAGTACAGCCTGCTTCTGAAGGATTACCCAACCATCTCCACTTTTCTCACTGTCTCTAGCTAAGAGGAGGAGGCCCTTATCACTCAAAGTTGAGATGAGGGGAATTAGATCATCAGGATTCTGCGGGAGGAGTGCATCAGTTACTTTAATGGCAGTTGCAATATCTGAAACAGTGCATGCAACTTTGCCTGGAAACTTATCCAGCAGGAAGGCATACAGCACATGGCAACGGAAGTCAACATCTGCCATGTGTCGCAGCTTAGTGCAGCTTTTGCCCACTAAGGAAAGGAAGAATTGCAATTCTCTCGAAGCAATATCTCGGCAGTCAAGAGCAGCTTGGCCAGCAAAGTGAAAAGAAGCAGGTAAGCATTTCAGTGAAGCAGACATTATGGACATCTTCTTTTGAACACTTCCGGCACTGAACTCCATCTCGTCCGCATGACTGCCAACCAGAATCACTTCAGGAGGTGCACTAGCCCGTGCTGCATGGTTGTTAATGAAGGACCACCAGTAACGCAGTGTTTCACTGATCTTCTCTTCACTTTCACTCATGTTGACAACAATGATAAAAACTGATGGAGTTGAGATTTGTATGACAGCAGCATGACTAGTGTAATATTCAATGTGACCAGCTAGATCATGAAGGACTGTGTTGCCAAATGTTTTGCTCTGGAATGTAGTTGGAATGATTCCAGCAGTATGGGGTGGGACATTCCTAACTATCCGCAAGGATTTAGGAACAATTCTCCATAGGATGTTGCCTTCATAGCGGATAGATTCTACTAGAGTGCTCTTACCAGTCTCAGGGTTCCCAACAATAAATATGTTGATGTATGTTTGCACCGAATGCTTCGTCTTGCATATCGTAAAGTGAGAAATTGCTTGTACGAGTTGATAGTTTGTTGTAAGTTCTATGGGTGTCTGACCAGCATTGTTGAAAAGTGACGGATCAACTGAAATCAGTAACTGTTTGGCAATTTTCACCATCTCTGCCTGAGTTTCTGCACTTATGCAGGCAAGATGCAGGGCTGTGTTCCCATCTGGATCGCATGGAGTAATATCACATTTTCTGTGCTGAAGTAGAGCAGCAGCAACTGAAGCCTTCTTCAGTTTGATGGCTGCAAGCAGTGGCGTCAAATAAGCCTTATTAAAAATGTTCACATCACAATGAACATTGGCCATTATCAATTCACAAAGCACTGCATTTCCTGCTGCTGCTGCAATGTGCAGTGGTGTATCAAAATTTTTGTTTATAACATTTGGATCACACAGCTTGGTAGCTAACAATTGGGTAAGTGCAGCTATCTTGTTCTCCCTAACTGCAATATGTAATGGTGCATCACGTTCTCTGTTCTGAGCATTTGGGTCACACTGTTCATGAGCTAGCAGTTGAGAAAGTGCAGCTGTCTTGTTCTCCCTAACAGCAATGTGTAATGGTGTGTCACCCTCTCGGTTGAATGCATTAGGATTACATTCCTCACAAGACAACAGTTGAGTAATGGTTTCATTCTGATTGTGTTTAACTGCAATGTGTAGTGGAGTGTTCATACAGGAAGTTCCAATGTTCGGGTTGCATCTCTGATTAGTGACGAGGTACCTAATGATACCCACATCACCCCACTGGCAGGCAAGGTGAAGTAAACAGTCTCCATACTTATTGAGAGGGATCTCCTGAGAAGCCTCACCTTTCTTGTTGGGAATATTGGTATTACATCTCCTCTCAAGGAGGAGTCTAACAACCTCAGAGAAATTGCTATAGCAGGCAATGTGCAGTGGTGTATCACCTTCTCTGTTCTGAGCATTTGGGTCACACTGCTCATGGGCTAACAGTCGGGAAAGTGCAGCTGTGCTGTTCATTCCAGCAGCAATGTGCAGAGGTGCATAACCCCATCTGTTTTGAGCATTAGGATTACATTTCCTACAAGTTAATAGTTGAACAACTGCTTCATTCATTTCATCCTTAACTGCAACATGCAGTGGTGTGTCACACTCCTTGTTCTGAGTATTTGGATTACACTGGTCATGAGCTAATAATGCGGATATTATAGCTGTCCGGTTAATTGTAACAGCAGTGAGCAATGGTGCATCACCTTTTTCATTCTGAGCTTTTGGGTTACAGTGCTTGTAGATTCCAGCTCTCTTGTTGTTCGTAACTGCGATGTGCAGTGGTGTATCACCTTCCTTGTTCCGAGCATTTGGGTCACACTGCTCATGGGCTAAGAAGTGAGAAAGTGCAGCTGTCTTGTTTTCTCTAACAGCAATGTGTACTGGCATATCACCCCTTGTGTTTCGAAGATTGGGATTACATTTCCTGCTAGATAATAATTTAACAACTGCTTCATTCTGCTCATGTTTAACAGCAATGTGCAGTGGTGTATCACCTTGAAATTCCTTGTTCTGAGCATTTGGGTCACACTGCTCATGGGCTAACAGTCGGGAAAGTGCAGCTGTGTTGTTCATTCCAGCAGCAGCAATGTGCAGAGGTGCATAACCCCGTCTGTTTTGAGCATTAGGATTACATTTCCTACAAGTTAATAGTTGAACAACTGCTTCATTCATTTCATCCTTAACTGCAACATGCAGTGGTGTGTCACACTCCTTGTTCTGAGTATTTGGATTACACTGGTCATGAGCTAATAATGCGGATATTATAGCTGTCCGGTTAATTGTAACAGCAGTGAGCAATGGTGCATCACCTTTTTCATTCTGAGCTTTTGGGTTACAGTGCTTGTAGATTCCAGCTCTCTTGTTGTTCGTAACTGCGATGTGCAGTGGTGTATCACCTTCCTTGTTCTGAGCATTAGGGTCACACTGCTCATGGGCTAACAGTCGGGAAAGTGCAGCTGTCTTGTTCATTCCAGCAGCAGCAATGTGTAGAGGTGTGCAACCCTCTCTGTTTTGAGCATTAGGATTACATTTCCTATTAGATAATAGTTGAACAACTGCTTCATTCTGCCCATGCTTAACTGCAATGTGCAGTGGTGTATCACCTTCCTTGTTGTGAGCATTTGGGTCACAATTTTCATGAGCTAACAAGCGGGAAAGTGCAGCTGTGTTGTTCTCTGTAACCGCAATGTGTACTGGTGTGTCACCCTCTCTGTTGTGCACATTAGGATTGGACCTCCGACAAAGTAACAGCTGAACAACTGCTTCATTTGGCTCACTGTTGATTGCATTGTGCAGTGGAGGATCACCCTCCTTATTCTGAACATTTGGGTTCAACTGTTTATGAGCTAACATTTGGGAAAGTGAAGCTGTCTTGTTCTCCCTAGCAGCAATGTGCAATGGTGTATAACCCTCTGTGTTGTATAAATTAGGATTACATTGCTCACAAGACAACAGTTGAACAATGACAGTGATGTGACTATGCATAACTGCAATGTGTAGTGGAGTGTTCATACAGGAATTTCTGATGTTGGGGTCGCATCTCTGATCAGTGATAAGGTACCTAATGATACCCACATCACCCCACTGGCAGGCAAGGTGAAGTAAACAGTCTCCATCCTTATTGAGACGGATCTCCTGAGCAGTTAAACCCTTCATGTTTGGAATGTTGGTGCTACATCTCCTCTCAAGGAGGAGTCTAATAATCTTAGAGAAATTGCTATGGCAGGCAATATGTAGTGGTGTATCACCTTCCTTGTTCTGAGCATTTGGGTTACAATGTATGTTTGCTAACAGTCGGGAAAGTGCAGCTATGTTGTTCATTCCAGCAGCAATGTGCAGAGGTGCATAACCCCATCTGTTTTGAGCATTAGGATTACATTTCCTACAAGATAATAGTTGAACAACTGCTTCATTCTGTCCATGCTTAACTGCAATGTGCAGTGGTGTGTCACCTTCCTTGTTCTGAGAATTTGGGTCACACTGTTCATGGGCTAACAAGAGGGAAAGTGCAGCTGTCTTGTTTTCTCTAACAGCAATGTGTACTGGCATATCACCCACTCTGTTTCGAATATTAGGATTACATTTCCTACAAGATAATAGTTTAACAACTGCTTCATTCTGCTCATGCTTAACTGCCATGTGCAGTGGTGTATCACCTTCCATGTTCTGAGCATTTCCATCACACTGCTTATGAGCTAATAGTTTGGATATTGCAGGTGTCTGGTTCTTAGTAACTGCAATGTGCACTGGTGTATCACCTTCCTTGTTCTGAGCATTTGGGTTACAATGTATCTTTGCCAACAGTCGGGAAAGTGCAGCTGTGTTGTTCATTCCAGCAGCAATGTGCAGAGGTGCATAACCCCGTCTGTTTTGAGCATTAGGATTACATTTCCTACAAGATAATAGTTGAACAACTGCTTCATTCTGCTCATGCTTAACTGCAATGTGCAGCGGTGTGTCACCTTCCTTGTTCTGAGCATTTGGGTCACACTGTTCATGGGCTAACAAGTGGGAAACTGCAGCTGTCTTGTTTTCTCTAACAGCAATGTGTACTGGCATATCACCCACTCTGTTTCGAATATTAGGATAACATTTCCTGTTAGACAATAAATGAACTACTGCTTCATTCTGTCCATGCTTAACTGCGATGTGCAGTGGTGTATCACCTTCCTTGTTCTGAGAATTTCGGCCACACTGTTCATGGGCTAACAAGAGGGAAAGTGCAGCTGTCTTGTTTTCTCTAACAGCAATGTGTACTGGCATATCACCCACTCTGTTTCGAATATTAGGATTACATTTCCTACAAGATAATAGTTTAACAACTGCTTCATTCTGCTCATGCTTAACTGCCTTGTGCAGTGGTGTATCACCTTCCATGTTCTGAGCATTTCCATCACACTGCTTATGAGCTAATAGTTTGGATATTGCAGGTGTCTGGTTCTTAGTAACTGCAATGTGCACTGGTGTATCACCTTCCTTGTTCTGAGCATTTGGGTTACAATGTATCTTTGCCAACAGTCGGGAAAGTGCAGCTGTGTTGTTCATTCCAGCAGCAATGTGCAGAGGTGCATAACCCCGTCTGTTTTGAGCATTAGGATTACATTTCCTACAAGATAATAGTTGAACAACTGCTTCATTCTGCTCATGCTTAACTGCAATGTGCAGCGGTGTGTCACCTTCCTTGTTCTGAGCATTTGGGTCACACTGTTCATGGGCTAACAAGTGGGAAAGTGCAGCTGTCTTGTTTTCTCTAACAGCAATGTGTACTGGCATATCACCCACTCTGTTTCGAATATTAGGATAACATTTCCTGTTAGACAATAAATGAACTACTCCTTCATTCTGTCCATGCTTAACTGCGATGTGCAGTGGTGTATCACCTTCCTTGTTCTGAGAATTTGGGTCACACTGTTCATGGGCTAACAAGAGGGAAAGTGCAGCTGTCTTGTTTTCTCTAACAGCAATGTGTACTGGCATATCACCCACTCTGTTTCGAATATTAGGATTACATTTCCTACAAGATAATAGTTTAACAACTGCTTCATTCTGCTCATGCTTAACTGCCATGTGCAGTGGTGTATCACCTTCCATGTTCTGAGCATTTCCATCACACTGCTTATGAGCTAATAGTTTGGATATTGCAGGTGTCTGGTTCTTAGTAACTGCAATGTGCAGTGGTGTATCACCTTCCTTGTTCTGAGCGTTTGGGTCACACTGTTTATGTGCTAACAATCGGGTAAATGCAAGCATCTTGTTCTCTCTAACAGCAATGTGTAACGGTGTGTTCATTTCACTGTTCCTGGTGTTTAACTGACATCTCTGATCAGCAACGAGGAATTCAACCACGGTGTGGCGACCATGCTTGCAGGCTGTGTGCAGTGGAGTATTGCCTCTTTCATCTGGAAAGTTAGGGTCACATTCTTCCCTGCTCATAACAACTTTGATAGTGCCAAGGTCATATTTAGAAGCAATATGAAGAGGCGTTTCACCGCCTCTGTTCTGGCTGTTTAACTGACATCTCTGATCAGCAACAAGGAATCCAACTGTGGAATAGTTACCATACTTACAGCTTATGTGTAATGGCGTATTACCTTGTCCATCTGGAATGTTGAGGTCACATTCTTCCCTGCTCATAAGAACTTTGATAGTGCCAAGGTCATGTTTAGAAGCAAGATGGAGAGGTGTGTATTTAGAAATGCATCTTTGATCACTGATTAAGTACTGGACAACATCCGCATCACCCAACTGGCATGCAATATGAAGTAGACAGTCTCCATCCTCATTGTGGGGGATTTCCTCAGCGGTTTCACCTTTCTTGTTAAGAATGCTGGATTTTTTGCCAAGTAGAAGCCGGATAATGTTTGACTTAATGTAGCAAGCAAGGAGCAGCGGAGTTGCTCCATCCCTGTTCTGGATGTTTAACTTGCATCTCTGATCAGCAATAAGAACTTTGACTATGTAGTGGTGACTATTCATAGAAGCTATGTGCAACGCAGTATTGCCATATCTATCTTGAATATTGAGGTCACATTCTTGCCTGCCTATAAGAACCCTGACAATATTTAAGTTGTCAACTTCACATGCGATGTGAAGAGCAGTTTCACCACAACTACCCTGCATGTTTATGTCACAGTCATTGTTACTGAGTAGCGAAGTCACTTCCTCCAAGTCCCCTCTCTCACAAGCCTTATGCAACTGAATCATTGTCTTTACGCAGCTACCTGATAGGGTCTGAGAAAAGATTGAATTTACCAGTTTGCAAGTCTTATTAAAAATATACCCCTTGGGTGCGATTATATCTCTAACCCCTGTGGGGAAAACTGTATTCTTTTGTTTGTCTACGACATCATGCAAAGACTCTGTTTACAGGTTTGATATGCATTTGTGAAAAAGTTAAATGTATAATAGAGACAACATTGAATACGGCATGTCATCCAAATACTGCATTGCAATATTATGTGGGTATGACTATCTCCGGTGTACGGGGTAGCCTCGTTCCCAGGCCGTTTTAGGAGGGAGCAACGGCCTGGCAACTTCCACGAGTTCAAACTGTTACTTCCGCTGCCAGAGAGTTGGAAGACCCAATCAGATATCAGATCGCTGTCACATGACAACAGTAAACCGAATTGCGTCATGCGTTGAAACGTCGCAGTCACGCCCATTCATCACAATAGTTGATCGCTCGATCGCGCTAGTGTAGGTGCTCTGCACGACGACTTTTGTTCGTTCGTCTTCTGCTTGCCTTCTGTCGCAGAACCTGCGCAAACAGTTGCTTCCACGAGCAGGAAAGGACCGTTCTCAGCTGGTGAAAATATTAGAAGTATCACGTGGACTTCACTGCTTGAATGAGGTATGCAATTGCTGTGACGTTACGTCCGTAAACAGTTTGAACTCGCGGAAGTTGCCAGGCCGTTTCTCCCTCCCAAAACGGCCTGGGAACGAGGCTAGTGTACGGGGATACTCAGACACAGGGGGTGGTGATGGGTGGACGTCCAAGGATTGTCTGGGATAGTCTGCATGGGTATCTCTGGTGTACATGCAGGGATACTTAGACTCAGGTGGGGATGGGTGGACGTCCAAGGATTGTCCGGGATGGTCTGGGCGACTCCAGGGTACGGGGATACTCAGACATAGGGGTTGGTGATGGGTAGACATCCCTGGATTGTCCGGGTATCCCCGGTGTACAAGGATACTCAGACGCAGCAGGTGGTGATGGGTGGATGTCCCCGGATTGTATGGGATGTACTAGGACACAGCAGGCTGGACATCCTCGGAATGCCCTGGATGGCATCCCCTGTGTTCAGGACATGGTTGCCTGCATGGACCTCCTAGGATTGTCCTTGGTTGTCTATGCATGCATGTGGTGGCAGTTGGGTGTGTAATTTGGACATCCAAACATAACTTGGGATCCACTGGACATGAGTGGAGCTTACCCTGTTATAAATGACCTCAGTCTTTGTTGTTTGTCTTCACAGGATGTGTAAACAACAACTACCTATTTCCCTAAGCCCAATAAGAGTAAGTAGGAGAACACTCCCACCTAGTTACAGGTATGGAAGTTGACTACTGTATTTATGCTAATAGAACGGTACATCTAATCTAGCGGTAGAAATTCAATTCCTGGAATTTCCACTAATCCAATTAAGCAGTAGCTCAGGACACTAATTATTTTCTGTGATTCCATGCAAGTACACATTTACCATTACTAGTCAGTCAGATTAGGTCGAAATGCAGTGTGTGGCACGCAGTTGATGCCTACGTATTTCCTGGAATACAGTCACAAACGATTTCACTTGAAATTTGATGCCATTTCTTGGAATAGTACTATAGCCACATCGTCGAAATGCAGCGTGTGGCATGGCGTTCATTTCCTGGAATAGTGTAGTCACAACAGTCACAAACGCCAAATGCCAGCGCATGGCATGGCAGTTGATGTCCGCATGTTCCTGGAATAACAGTCACAAACGCTCGAAATGCAGCGCATGGCAATGATGGCATGGCAGTAGACGCCCCATTCCTGGAATAGTGCAGCCACAACAGTCACAAACGCTCGAAATGCAGTACGTGGCATGGCAGTTCGATGCCCATTTCCTGGAAAAACAACGGTCACCAACGATTTCTCTCCAAACGCAGCGTGTGGCAATTTCTATCTATTACAACAGTACATCCAATCTAGCAGTACAAATTCATTTTCATGGAATTTCTATGATTCTAATATTCCAATCCTACGAAGTGACTATAGGGACATCCCGGACAGTAGTGTCTGTGCTACCAGGATGTCCCGGGAGTGTCTGGGACATGCGGGACATCCCAGACACATGGACACATGTGCCTGTGCTACCAGGAATAAAGTCCTGGTCATTCCGGGATGTTTTAGGCTGTCCGGAACTGTCCACCAAGTCCTGACTATTGTGGGCAAAGCTGGACATGACTGACGAAGTGAATTTTACCGTTTTATTAGCATAAATACGGTACCCACGGTCCACCATTACCAAGTTTACGTCATTTTCGCTGTTTGAATTCCACACAGGAGCTGTGCCAACAATTCGCTAGTTGATTGTAACCAACATAGAGCAAACTTGCATCTATTGCCAGACAAACACACAGGAAGACATGCTTCACTAATTGAACTACAGTGATTGGGGGGTTGAAAGGTGTTGGCCACAGTTTACAGTATCAAGCGCCCACCACACCCACCCCCCTACTCATGCGAAAGTGTACGAATGTAGGAAGGGCCAACCCATTCATTACAAACTCTTACGATGCAAGGCTAAGCTTAGCTAATCTTTTAGGTAAAGCTAATTCACTCTAACAAAAGCTGCTTGAAGTAAAGTATCAACTTTGGTGTGCTCCATAGACTTCGCATAGACATGCAATCAAAATTCTTACATGCTTCCGCTAGTCAAGTTACATATGGGTGTATACTACATGTCCAATGTGTCTGAATACGTATCTAGCGTGCACCCCTTGTTCAGCTTCATTCTAATGTCCCGGGCGCTTGATACGTACTGCACAATCTACTGATTGGGCATTATGGGAAGTTATACCATCTACAGCCTTCCTATAACGTAATTACCATACACCTCAGTCAGCAAAAAATAGAAGCCAAACAAGTCATACAGAGCCACTGTAGTACAAATTAGTTGTACTAGCTGCTGTGACTTATCAGGAACTTGGCAACTACATTGGGGGGCAAGCCTGAGTGAAGAGCATGGACGTGCAAGACATGGAGCAGTTGTATGCACATGACTGTCATCAGAAATTACGTGACTGGGCACAGTACAACCTCAGGCTACAGAAATTATATTATGACAATCAGACATGTACACTAAAAGTACACTTCTGACAACATACATGCTGGCGACAATAGCTACGTAATAATGGCATCGGCAGATGAAGCTTTGTTGCCATGCAGTGGCCCCTATCGCTTACTCGCCACTGAATAGGTAGATCCACGAGTGGTCTCCATCTTTGTTGTCGCCACCGAGGAGGTAGACTGTTCATGGCTTGCCTATCGCTCTAGCTAATTATAAGGTAGGTCCATGAGTGGTCTCCATCCTTGCTCTGGCCATTGTCCATCGAGTTAACCGTTCACAGTTCCTTGCAATGATGAAGTACACTTTCGGATTTAACGCATGACGCAAGAACACGCAGAATAAGAACAGGAAGTGATTTACTGCACGACATATGACACAAACACATAGAAAATTCGCAGCAAACTCGTCTATGTGTGGCTCGCTCAGGCTCACCCCAATTATTCAATTCTGTACACTGTATTAAGATATCTGCACATTCTCTGCGCAACATAACAACATGAGACCAAGGCCTTAATGTCCCTGAGTTTCAGACACAGAAGTTAACACACCAGAACTCAATTAATGTCTTACGTATGAAGTGTACACCACAGGCACATAACAGTAAAACCCAATGGAGCGTAATGGCACAAAAGGAAAAGTAGATCTTCTCTGAGACAAAGATATGTTTTCTGCATGCCTAGCGTTACATGTATGGTACCGTAAAAGTAGCTTCCAAGACAAGAGTCAATACATACACTATATATGCGTTACATGCATGCTACTGCAAAATTCACCTCAGCTCTTGTGTGTATAGCCTTGTTCCACATACTAAACCAACCTTGTAGTACCATCCCACGCGTGCAGTGCTAGGCAGAAAGCAAAGTCGTACCTTGGTCTCAGTACTAGTGAAGATCTACTGTCTTGTTCGTTCCATTCATTCCAGGTTTCATGACTACTTCCCCCCACAGGCTGAATCTAGTGCACCAAAGAAGTACTATACATACCTGGACATTGGATATTAACTTGAGAGGGTGAAAGAAGTAGCCGATCCACAGGCACAATGCAGCTGACAACATCCACTCGTCTTTCATACGTATGCAAAACAACTTCACATGCATCTCAGAAGGGAGGAAGAGGTAGTTCTTACAGTGGAGGAAAGTCACCCTCATTTCCACCATAGCTACCTCCTGTTCAGCAGTGAGTGGGAATAGTGCATCTGGAATGTAGCTGGGTATTAAAATTGTTAATTGCACACACCCTTTATCAACAGTATATAAGTAGAGGGTGCTTCGTGGGATTCCTAGTATCACGGCGAAGTTGAAAAGTATTTCCTCCAGCTGATCATGTCGAATGTACGCCCACTTTTTATCAACCTTTGCAACCATCCGTACTTTATCAGCCTTCCTCTCATGTCCATAGCCATTCTTAAGGGGACACTTCTTGCAACGATTTCGACAGTATTTCTCAAGTTTGCTACGGAACTCCTGATAGGCCTTTCGTATTTTTCTGCTGTCTTCGCAATACACTCTTATGATCTTATGAATCACAGAATGATTAAACCAGGAGCAATAGTTCCCAACAGTCTCAAACACATCAATCAAGTCTGACGCCTTATCAAGTTCTGGAAATACTGCACAGAAAAGTGGCTGAGAAGCATATCCTTCCACTGTCTTTAAGAAAGATACAAAGCATTTGACATCAACTTTCTCATGTTTCAGGAATCTACGTAACTGTGTGAACAAGATAGTGAATTCGCGTCGTATGTCATGTGTCTGAACGATCAATCTATCTTCATCTACTTCAAAGTATTTAAACTCTTCAGGAAGGCGAGTGCCAGCTTCAACCTCACGATAGACATTGTCTTGGAAATTGAATTCATTCCTTATTATAGGAGTGTGTTGAGTGATGACATCCTTAGGATTTTCAGTACCATTTGTAAAAGAATCTTGGGTTTCTACAAAATGAAAGGGAAATAGATTTAGCATCAACGGAAGAGAGCTACCAGATGCCTGATGCTTGTATGGTCGATCTGCTACGTACATGTATCTTAGTATGCATGCATACAACAAACAGGAAGAAGTGCCAGTGGTGGCATATGGTTCACATGATCGACCTGCCAGATCACTGAAACTAGTTATCTAGTGAGTAGTACATAGTACGTCAGTTCACATACCTCTTGGGTCTCGAAATGTTTCTTCCAAATTCTTAGCAGCTAAATCGCCTCCAATGATACTAGTATCATCTCTCAGGCCTTGGCAGAGGGAATCAAGAGTGGGTGAAGGATGTTCCCGGGAAAGCCATCGGTTGAGTAGGTCCCTCAGGAATTGTGAAGGTTTAATGTTGTCCGGTGATGTTCGGATAATACTTACCTGTGATGTCATTCCAAGCTGATCAGCAATTTCAACCCAGTAGGCAGCAACAGGCAGAAGGCGCACCTTTAGAACTCCCAAGTCGTCAGGTTTGAGCTGGGGTGCTATAAGTGAACACATATATCATCATTATATGATACGACACACAAGTAACAGTCTACTAGCAGGAACTTATGAGCACAAAGGAGCGTGCAACTAGCACACACACGCGAATGCCATCCAAATCCGTCAGTAATACATTTTTATGCTCAGGGATTTCTTGACAGCATAATCTTCAATCGTAACTTCTTCATTCCTGCTTAATTAAAGAAGATACTGAGGCTATGTATGCTCCTTAGCTAATTAATGAATGATCCAGATACCGCTGCATGAAACAGAGTAAGATGGATCTTCTATCAGGCGCAAGCGTGGAGGGTGGGGTGTGGAGGGCCTGGGGACGAGACTAGGTTGAGATCAAGTTTCGTTTGCATTTGAGCATAAGAAAAGGATAATTTGTGCGTCACACATGCAATGCGTGAGACCTGAGAGGGCTGTACATGTGAGCAGGTGGATTCTCTGGTTATTTCTAAGTGTGTAAAGCACACGATTCGTGAATATAAACTGCCTTGACTATCAGCAGAGCGTGCATTAATTAGAAATTAAAGTTGTTTGTTCGCTTGTTTCCACGCGGCCTGGGAATGAGGCTAAGATGTCCAAAACTTATTGAGGTGGAGGGCTGTGCAGCTGCATGTTGTAGGGTCTGGCTTACTGGCAGTGTTCTCGCTAGGCCTCTAGCAGATGGTACAGCACCATTTGGTTAATCAAATCTCCATTTGGATGTTAAGTACATGCACCATTTGGATCACTTTCTTAATTATTTATTTTCCTGCCCACAGCAGCTGCTGGTAGGGTTTCCCACTTAACACTCAATAGTAGTACGTAAACAAAGCCATTCACATGTCGGATTATTCATGGTACACCATTTGGATGTAGATTTCTGGCGAGAACACTGCTTACCAGTTGGCGTATCTCCTCTGGAATGTGTGCGGAACTAATTGAAGAGCGATTATTAGACTACATGTGAATTGCCTGTTTGCTACATATTTCACGCTTCAAAGTCTAATCATATACTTATAAGCTGCCATACATGGGAAAGCGTGCAATTTTGTACCCAAACTGCACAGCCCGAAGGCGAACAGAAATTGCACGCTTACTAAGCGGCCACGGCACACACCAACCAACACACATCAAAATGTCAAGCATAATTGGTGTTTTTGTGAGCATCTGAGCATAGCCATAATAGATAAAATTATCCTCCACTGGTACTCCGCCTCAGTAACGAGCATCCGTGTCATGGCTACACCTCGTTTTCATTAGCAACGGTTGAAAATGGCTGCTGTGAGAGTGCTGGCGTTGTTTACAGTCTCGTTTCCAGACCCCGAACGCATATGCACCCACGAAAAAGGGGTCTGGCGACAATACAACATTTTGCTCGGTCCTATGATGTTGATGTCTGGAATGCGGGATGGCCAATCAGAGTTTAGCTATAAATTACTTTGCTAAAATAGTAATGGTAGTCCCGTTACTATTTTAGTATGCACATGTATCGTTGTTTTTCTGTGACGCCATTGACTGACTACAGCGACGGGTCAAATTTCGATGGGAGAAAGAGAAGATAGTGTTGCGGGATCTTTCCTAGCAGTCATGAACTCCAGAAAAGCAGAAGGGGGCAGTTATTTCCACTAGTCGAGATGCCCGCTTGGCTGTGTGAAGCGGCTCGATCGACCGCATCGTCATACAACACTTTCTCGATGTCTGTCACTACTAGTATGTCATTCCCCTGCCTCGCTACAATTGGAGTCCTGATACTGGCCTTTTCTCTGTCTTCTAGTGGTCATCCTTCGTGAAGTCTCCATACATCTAATCTTTTGCGTGGTCGTTTCACGCTCCTTCCTTCCTTCAGCTCTCTACCTCATTATGCTATTGACCATGGTTATGGCCACTAAAGTGGTTGGTTGTGACCAATGACTTCGTAAAGTTATCTTTTCAGCAATATGTGACATTGTTTTGACATTTCTATTCACTATAAACAATTAATTAGTGTACTAGGTTTGTAGATTCGTGGAAATTCCAGGAAGCAGATTGGATCTACACATTGGCAAGGTGCAGAGTGGTAATAGCAGGAGTACTGACAGTGCCATGTGGATACTTACATAATGTGAAGCCAAATTTTGGTCCTGTCAGTATGAGTGTAATTACCACCCAAATTGTACTCTGCACTGTGCTCTAATATATACTGTGGTCAAGTGCAGCAAGCATGGTTCTATAGATCCAGTTCATAACCGCTAGCCTTTGGCATAGTACAACTGCAGCACTGAGTCCAAGCTGCCGCTGGCCCCCTCGAAATTTCGCTGAGTGGGTTTGGTATTGCACGGGAATGCATTTATCCTACAGCTATTCGAGGGGCAACCGCACTCCTGGTAGCCTAGCTGCAGGTCAACGGTAGCACAAGCTAAGTGCGACAGTTCGTTCCAATTATCACACATCACGTGAGTACCATGATAGCTATATATAGGGAAGATCAGAAATTATATAGAGTTCTCTCAAGTCTCAAGTAGCATAGCCGCGTTGCAACCCCGCCGTAGCGCGAGCGCAAGCTGCAATTCGTTCCAATTAACACACATGCCACGTGGCAACCACGCTCAGTCGATCGCGAGCAATGGAGACCAAAAAGAAGACAAGCACAGCACTCACCCGTGCTGGCAAGGTTGTAAGTGCTGTTATAATTTCGTGTCTTCCCTTTGGTCGCCATTGCTAGCGTTCGACTGAGCGTGGTTGCCACGTGGCATGTGCGTTAATTGGAACTAACGGAGAGTCGCAGCCAGCGTTGCAACGGCTACCAGGAGTGTGGTTGCCCCTCGTTACACTCCTGGTATAGGAAAAATTGTGCCGCGTAAATAATGTAATTAACGTTTGACTACTTAGGAATGGCCTGCAAAGATTCTGACTACACCGTCGTGATCGCTATCATGCACTGTCCTCACCGTACAATTTTGGTGCTGAAACTCACCTTGGTGGTGGAGATATGAGCACTTTTCTCTCGCCGTTGGCCGCCATTGCTCGAGCGCTCTCTTCGACTTCCGGTGGCAGTACCATTCTTAGGAAAGGCACACGAAGATTCTGACCACACGGCCGTGATCGCTGGCGTTCACTGATGCTTACATGCCGAAACTCACCATGCTGGCTAACTTGTGAGTGCTGTAATAATGTCTTGTCTTCCTTTTGGTCGCCATTGCTCGCGATCGACTGAGCGTGGTTGCCAGGTGGCATGTGCGTTAATTGGAACATATCGCAATACTTAGCTTGCGCTACGGAAGGTTGCAACGCGACTACTTTATGAATGGTACTTGAGTCTCAGAGAGCACTATAAATAATTTCTGATCTTCCCTGTATATAGCTATCATGGTACTCACGTGATGTGTGATAATTGGATCGAACTGTCACACATAGCTTGTGCTACCGTTTAACCATGGCTACCAGGAGTGTGGTTGCCCCTCGATAAATAATTACACTCCTGGTATAGAGAAAATTGTGCCGCGTAATATAATTAATGTAAATAATTTGTTCGAGTGATAGGAATGGTGTACGAAGATTCTGACTACACCTTCATGATCGCTATCATGCACTGTCCCAACCGTACAATTTTGGTGCTGAAACTCGCCTTGGTGGTGGAGATACAAGCGCTTTTGTTGTGCCGTCGGCCGCCATTGCTCGATCGCTCTCTTCGACGTTGGTTGCCAGTACAGTCTAACGAAGGCCCCACAAAGATTCTGACCACACGGCCGTGATCGCTGTCGTTCACTGACGCTTACATGCCGAAACTCACCGTGCTGGCTAAGTTGTGAGTGCTGTAATAATATCTTGTCTTCCTTTTGGTCGCCATTGATCGACTGAGCGTGGTTGCCACGTGGCATGTGCGTTAATTGGAACGAATTGCAATACTTTGCTTGCGCTACGGCGAGTAGCAACCAGGGTTGCAACGCGGGCCGGCTATGAACTTGAGAGCACTCTAAATAATTTCTGATCTTCCCTATATATAGCTATCATGGTACTCACGTCATGTAATAATTGGAACGAACTGTCACACTTAGCTTGTGCTACCGTTTAACTGCGGCTAACAGGAGCGCGGTTGCCCCTCGAAATAAGTTGATAGAAAATGTACCACAACCATTTTGTGACCAATCGCAAAAAATAATTAAGTCACATCACATTCCAACAGAGTTATGGCTTCACATGTCAACTGAGTACGTAAAATACAGTCGTTAGGCCAGTGGTCCAAATATAAAGCAAGAACAGGAAGTTCCCAGGAAGCTTCATTCCAATGTGTAATTAGTATGCCGCTTACTTCTTGCCTTTTCCAACAGACAGCTCTCTTCAACCATGGCAGATTCAAGCCGTAAGCCGGACTTGCGCCCGTTTTTATGGAATAGCACCTGTGCTTCACGAAAATCTATGTTTGCTCGGCAGCAGGTGAGGCTAGGCGTCGTACGGCGGCTTCTGTTAACGTTGTCGCGCGCGACTCGATCGACATCCCCGCACATAAATTGGGTACATTTTGTTTCGCCTGGACTGTCATTGACGACCTAATACTGTATATATCGTTGGATAGCCCCAAAAAATCTGTACAAAATGTGTGGAAAGTGCCATTTTCCACCGGACGCTACGTGAGATCAAAGTAAGCACAAAACATAATTGCACATTGCGCACGTTCATATGTCTTGTTGACAAAGAATGGAGACTGACACGACCTCAGGATGCTGGAAGAAGGTAGGTCACCAATGGTATTACCCTAGCTGGGTAGCTTGGCTACATCGTAAGAGTAATGTTGTATCATATATGGCATATACCCTCCTGAGTCAGCATATATACCACCTGAGGTGGTGGTATATATGCTGACTCAGGAGTGGTATATATGCAGATACAGCAAAATGAAGCACCGTATGCCAGAAAGTAGTTGGAAAGGCTACGTGGTGTATAGGGCTTTCCATCATCACGCCTGGCCTCCTTCACGAACACGTAAAGCCAATGACACAGCTCAGCCATATCGCTAGTGCAAAGCACTTCGATTGGTCGTCGCTACACTCGTTTCGCTCCTCTGCCCACGATATGAACACACGAACAGCCCACTGAGTAGATATGTGTGTGTTTTTCACAACGATTGGCTTCTTAGCAGCTTTGATTTCCGCGCTTGAAAAAGTAGCAAAACGTTGCTTCGGTTGTTTCTTCTTTGGGTTTGGTCAAGGGCGCTTCTTTTCAGGGACAAAGTCATCCTCTGTGAATTGGGAGACCTTTTCGAGCAGCCGCGCCTACGATCATGGCGAAAACAGGAGAGCTAGAGAGAGATTCAGAGCTAGCTAGCTCACACTGTACTAACATTCAAATTCAAATCGCCGGAAATGCACATGTTGTCACTGCAATTTTGTTACGCAATGCCACGCAATGATGTCATCGTCACGGTATCATAGTCGGTAGACTCTATATGTAGGGATACAACGGACACACAATTGAAGCTAATACAAAAAAATCTTCCCAAATCTCTCCAAATCTCAAAAACGGGCAGAAAATAAGCCTTTATGACAACTTACTATTCGTCTTCGAGTGTTTTCCTGGCCCAGAAGACTCCCAGTGTCGTAAATAACCGTCGCGAAAGTACCGCGCCAAAAAGTCGCCAAACCGCCAAAATCGGTTTTCTTCCTCTTCTTCTTTCTTCAGACAGGCTAGTTCAAATTTGGCTGACTCCCTCACGACGGTGTTTGCATAAAACAGCAGCATTTTACACTGAGCAGTGCACGACCCAATCGCTTTTTGGCTACTTCGAAGTCTCACGAGGCGCTTGAAACCGCCCACTAGGGACAGGCCCATTATTCTAAAAAAAGTCCCTATTATTCTATTCCTTAATTCCCCCGTTTTTATCCTATTATTCCTGAATTTCCCCCTATTATTCCCACAAATATTCTACTTCAATTAACAGAATTTTACAAACATTTCCGCTTTTGGGCTAAGTTTGACAAACTCGGACGACTTTCAGACTCTCCACTCCCTCCAGTTAGATCACTCATCACACAGGTCTCACCACTAGACTCTGGCTTAGGCTCAGTGATACTAGTACTACCTCAGGCTGCCATTTTAGTACTGATGATCATGCGCAAGCGGTTAATGACATGACGCAATGACATCATTGCAATGCAATTCGTGCCTATTATTCTCGCATTATTCCCATTCCAAAATTTCCCCTATTATTCCAAAAGAAATTCCCGCATAATGGGCCTGTCCCTACCGCCCACTCGATAACTATGGCTTCATGTGCGACGCCATTTTCTTCATATGTGCGCATGCGCAGAGCAACTTTGAACTTTGAACTCAAAATTGTGTACTGTGTGCGGAGTGAATGCTATCCAGTATGCTGCTATAACAAGTGAGTCTTTAAAAGACTTGATGTGTCTCGGCACGACTTGGTATCAGCTAGAATCATGCAGAGGACATGGCAGCTGCTTAACCCTTTATTATGACTGCAAAATCTGTTAGCTATGAGACTTTCAGCTTAAGTGAGCGTCAATATCCTTGGAGGTTCTGTGTGAGCAAGGGGTGGGTCAGGAATGTTCACCCAAAGGGTGAAAGCAGTATGGTCGTGTCTGGGCTTGATGTTTAGTCAACACCTTGGCCAATTCTTTCAGCACTTATCTATAGGCCTATAGCTAGCTAGCTAGAGCTTTAGTATGCACTTGGGATGGCTGAGTGCAGCACACTGGATGGGTGAGTATTCATTGTCCTGAATTAAGTATTAGAGCTACGTAGAAACAGTCTTGGTAAGAGGATTCATGAGCAGCCATGCAAACCCATAATCATTTTTGAAGATCTACTTGCAGGCTATAAATACGTTTGACACCTATTAAGAGTGTAGAGCATGCATGCAGTACTTGCGCAAAAGCGACGTACGTCCAGCACTGTGTCTCGGCACTTCGGTGCCGAGACAAAAATGAGGTAAACAAGTGTAAAAAACATTAAAAATGTATGGAGATGTAGGGATAACAGAACAGCAAAAAGTATGAAAACAAGGAGGGATGATGGCATAAAACAGTTCAGTATACAACACCCTACATACTTTTCTCATTATACAATGTATTATGTGGAAAGATATGTAAGATGGTGTTGTATACTGAACTGTTTTATGCCATCATCCCTCCTTGTTTTCATACTTTTTGCTGTTCTGTTATCCCTACATCTCCATACATTTTGAATGTTTTTTACACTTGTATATTATATGAACCATAGTAAAATCAGTGTATATGCCAAACATACCACCCTCGACCTCGGTCAGAGGAAGTTTGCTGCTAGATATACCCCGAGCCGAACCTCCTTACTATGGTTTATCATGTTTCCAACAGTCTGATATGGCTGTTCCCATAGAGAATGTATGGCAAATGCTAGACAGAGCAACTAGGGTGATATTTCCCCATATCACCCTAGTTGCTCTGTGGGTTATCGCGTCCCCCTAGGGCATGAATGTTATTGCCATGGCGCCAATGCATTAGTGATAGATGCATAACACAAGGAATTCAAGATGAAGGATATAGTACCAGTTGCATGCAAGATACTGGCCTGAACGTTACTGCTGCTAGAGCGGATGGAGGTGTGGACTGGGCGTGGCTATACTAGTAGGGGGCGGCGGCCAACTTACTTGGGGCTAGGCTCGCGTATCAAAGAACAACAAGAGGCCTGCTTCTCCAACTGCAAATCAAGTCGTGGTCGGCCATTTCAGGTTGCACGGTAAGTCCCACGCGGCCTGGGAACGAGGCTGTACCGTTAGTACGCTCATAGAACTGTATGGTACGCTGATTGTGAGGCGCTACTGTTGCCAAGCCGCGACCGTTACCAAGGCCACGATATCGACATGTTCCTATAGCCGCAGGTCTGGAAACATAATAGAGAATGCCTGCAGCACTCGTGACAATACGGCAACAGACTTGTGATATTTCCCTGTACGTACTGTATAATATATAAATACAGTGTGTACTGGGAACCCCCCCCCCCCCCCCCCCCCCCCCCCCCCCCCAGATGTGCGGTCCTAGGACTGTCAAGAGGACAGGATGTCCCCCCACCCTATTCGAGGTGGTGGAAAGATGGTTCGTCAGAGACTGATATGATCACCTTTATGCTTTATGGGTTGATATCTAACCACTTCCTCTAAGAACCAGCACTGCATTATTCAGCGCAAGCCAGTGTGCAAGCAGGTTAGTTTTGAGGGGGAACAGCCACAGATGATAGCACAGCTGGTGCTAAGGGGAACATGCACATCGCCCCAGAGACCACACACCCAAGGGTGGCTGTAGTGGGACATCATGAAGGGCACTCTTCTGAAAGTGCAGAGCAGCATTCCCAACAATCACTCATTGCCATCATCAGCTTCCCCCTTGGGAACAATGCATTCGTTGATTTTTAATTCACTTGTAGGTTACGTGGAGGAAACTGTTCAGGGTGCGTTGAAGGAGAAAAGCAGTAGAACCATTTACAAAATGACTGCACACGTCATCTTGTCCTACTGCCCTGAGAACCTGACGCCGGGTGTATAGACCCTCCATTAAGTCGGTTTAGACTCAAGTCTAAACAGATGCAATAGTTGACCCTCTAGTGAACAGTTGTGACCTGGGCTAGTAAACAACTGAGGGACCAGGATCAGTTACAATAAAAGGGGGGACTGCTAACAGTACCATGGCTGGTCCCAGGGGGACCATATGGAGCACTGTGTATGGTAAGGGAGGGACCAATATTCAGTCCAGAGCAGAGGGACCGCCAACTCTGATGCATACTGTTCTCCACCAGTTAGATCCTCCTGTCCCTTTGCTATTTCCACCTCAACCAGTTAGGATCTGAAATACCTAAACTAGTCTTTCAGGTACTTTCAGGATGAGAGGACTGTAAACAGCAATGGCTCAATGCATGTTGTGCATGTACCCCAGCCCCTAGCCTGGGATCTGCTTATATGATACAACAGGCACTAGCATAACTCGTAGCCAAGCTACCTAGCTAGGGTAATACATGTACCTACTTTTTACCTTCTTCCAGCATCCTGAGGTCGTGTCAGTCTCCATTCTTTTTCAACAAGACGTGTGAATGTGCGCAATGTGCAATTATGTTTTGGGCTTACTTTGATCTCGCGTAGCGTAAAAACCTTCTGGTGGAAAACGCCACTTTCCACACATTTTGTACAGATTTTTGGGGGCTATCCAACGATATATAGGTCGTCAATGACAGCCCAGGCGAAACAAAATGTACCCGATTTATGTGTGGGGGTGTCGATCGAGTCGCGCGCGACAACGTTGATAGAAGCCGCTCGTACGACACCTAGTTTCACGTACTGCCGAGCAAACATAGATTTTCGTGAAGCACAGGTGCCATTCTATAAAAACGGGCGCAAGTCCGGCTTGAATCTGCCATGGTTGAAGAGAGCTGTCTGTTGGAAAAGGCAAGAAGTAAGCGGCATACTAATTACACATTGGAATGAAGCTTCCCGGGCACTTTCTGTTCTTGCATTAAATTATTTGGACTGCTGGCCTAACGACTGAATACTTTAGGGTCGCCATTTCTCTAAACCTGGGAGTTAAGGTCTTAAAGTATAGTGACCCAGGTTTAGCAGGTACTAGGTTCCAAGCCCTCTCGAAGGTTTAACTCCATTGTCCTGAGAGAGCAGAGCTGTTAGAACAGTTCTGGAGGGGCCTATATTTTAATCAGCATTTCCACAAACCTTGGAGTTAAGAGCTGATTTTCTTTTGAGAGGTCATGCTTATGTTGCAGTATGTCTGGCCCAAGTTTAAAATCTTAACCCGTTACAGATCCTGAGATGTTGCCCCTATCGTTCAATTTTTGACAATCAACAAGTCATGAGACTTACGACAATTGACGGGCTATTCCATTTAATGGTTGTACATCTCCAGGAGAGGAACAGGATTAATCCCCCCGGGGCCGGGGACACAGTCCTTCGCATGTGGCGTACGGTACATTATACTATAGTCAACTTACTGGCCATGGTTGGACACTGGGTAGTTCCTTCGCACTGCACTGACAGAGCTACGTCCGCAGTAGGTGGCTCATGGAGCACACGGTGGTGCCTTCCGAAGTGGTTTTGAAACACTGAATAAGCTAGCTGAAAACCCAGGAGCTCCTGGAAAAACTGATCATATGACCATAGATAATAGTAGTCTCGCGGGCCAGCCTCTCGCCACACCCACTACGGGGAGGGGAGAGTCTGGTCAAGTTCCCATCATCATCTCGTGTCTACCTTGCCAGGAATTTCTTGGCGTGTTAAGTGGATTCAACAGCGTGCGGTTGCCTTTCAGTACACTAGTACGCGAGCTAACATCCTGCGCGTCAATGCTTTACTACTACACACACGCCCAATTATGTTCGCACCCACTTAGTTAGCCTTTCTACTGCTGATTGTGCAACACGAGAGCCTTATGGCAACTTGACCAGACTCTCCCTTCCCGTGTGAGAGTCTGGCCCGCGAGACTAAGATAATAGAGCGTTATCTATAATAATATGACCAACATTGATTGTAATCACGTGATTCAGAAGTGGGCGGGGCTACTGTAAACACTAGTACTGTGTCGTGCTTGCATGCATGTACTCAGCAAACTAGGCCAACTCTGTCAACTCTGCCAACTCTGCTCCCAAATGGAAGAGTGGGAGTGGCTAACCAAATCAACATCTTGCCATCAAATTTGGGAAGTAAATCCCACTATTCCATTACAACTTCTCATCCCAATTAAAGTGCATGGATCGAAGAGTTGGGAGTTTCAAGATGAATATGGATGCACCATGTGCATGTTGAGCTGACAATCTGATGTGTCTTACTGCCTTATTTTGACCATCTCACATACCACTCAGTTGACGATCACAACCGATATGAGTGGGTACGTGGAGCATACCTATTACAAATGTGCTGATAATTATGTGAATCGTAGCCTCGTTCCCAGGCGCTCTTTTACCAAGAGCGCCTGGGAACGAGGCTATGTGAATCGGTGCATGGGGTAGTGTATCTCATTACTGGTACATGGTTTATTACTCCCACCAAACTGGCACACCCAAATTACCGAAGCTATTGAGTTCAATCACATGACCAAAGTAAAGCAATCAGATGCGAGCTTTGAAACTACATCACAGAGTCGGTAGACTCTGTATGTAGGGATACGACGTACACGCAATATATGCTAATACAAAAAAATCTCACCAAATCTCGGAAACCGTCACACTTATAAGCCTTTATAACCACATACCGTTCATCTTCGAGTGTTTTCATGACCAACAAGACTCCTCGCGTCGCGAAAAACCGTCGCGAAAGTACCACACCAGGTACTCGCAAAACGGGCAAATTGTTTTTCTTTCTTCTTCTTCTTCTTCTTCTTCTTCTTCTTCTTCAGACGGGCTAGCTCTACGTCGCCTCAATCTCTCATGATGGTTTTCGCACGAAACAGCAGCATTTCACACAGAGTAGTGCACCTGGCCATCGCTTTTTCGCAACCTCCAAGTCTTCGCCAGGCGGCTGCAGCTGCCCACTCAATAACTATGGCTTCTTTAGTCACGCCATTTTCTCGTTTGTACGCATGCGCGATCACTTAGCAACGAACGTAATTATTACTCAAGATCGCTGAATTAGAAGTGTCTTGCGCCGTTGTGTTGCAAATTCTAAACTCTGCTGTCTGTGCGTATAATTTACGTGTGTTACTACCTACTGTGTTCTGTGAGAGGGCTGAATATGCCTATCTAAAGACTCAACAATATATAAATCTTGCTACTTCTGGTATAGCTAATATTATGGTCTTCAGACAGGGATTACTGCCATCCAGAAAAGGGTTGACTTGGGTCTGATTCTTCAGCCAATGCTGGCAGTGTGAATACCGGAGTCAATATTGTCCATATACCAAAGCAAGGGCTCCTACTACTTGTGAGGACACCGATTTCTGCTCTGTGATGGCAAATTGCATGTGCTGCTGCTAAAAAAAAAATGACATAAACAAGTAATAAAAAACATTGCAAATGTAACAGGATGTAGGGATACCAGAACGGCAAAAAGTAAGGAAACAAGGTAGGGATGATCGCACAAAACAGTGAAGTATACAATCCCCCTACATATCTTTTTTCATTATACATGTATATGGAAATAGATCTCTGTAGGGGGGTTGTATACTTCACTGTTTTGTGCGATCATCCCTACCTTGTTTCCTTACTTTTTGCCGTTCTGGTATCCCTACATCCTGTTACATTTGCAATGTTTTTTATTACTTGTTATATATTATGCTCTGCCCATGCACTGTCTTCGTGATCACCAACGGGGTGGTAATATGAAGCCCACTAGCTGGTCATTTCCTTTTTGTCCGTAGAGTTGAAATTGGATCGTGGATCCGGAGTCGACATGCAAAACATGCAGCCGGCCTGCGAGTGTATACATAACTCCTCAGCATCTCATAGTCCCAAACTAGCTATATAGCCCTAATAACCCCTTTATATATTATACCATAGCTATTTCTTATGCCTGACATCACTAATTAAGTTAGCCATCACGTTCAACAGTAATTGCTGAAGTGACAGCACTGTCCCTGTACCAGTACAGTGAGACGATTAATGTTGTATCACTCACTGGTATGGGCAGTGGGCACAGATCTGTCCCTGCACCAGCGAGAGGGTTAATTAATAGCACATTTGAACCCTTCCACCGGTATGGCCTATATGGGGACAGATCTGTTGTTGTAACAACAAGAGGGTTAATGTCATTTAACATCCAAAAGTCAATCCATTCCACAAGGTATACACAAGATTAGTATGGCAATATACTACACAGCTTTCCTATTGGTCAAGGTCAAACTAACAACAGTTACTACCACCACTTTCCCATCAGTGGGGGTGATGTGGTATACATCCTTCGGGGTGTTCGGAGGAGGGGAGGGACGGGGGGAGGGGAAGAAAGGAGGAGAGGGAAAGAGGAAGGGGAAGGAGAAGAGGGAGAGAGGGAGAAGAGAGAGAAAGGAGGAAGAAAGTTGGGAAAGGAAAAGCAGGAGTGGGAGGAGAGATAGAGAGAGGAAAAAATTGAGATGATAAACAAGTCAAAGCTGTGGTCAATGCTATCATGTAATATTTGGAGCTCAACCTCAGGAGAACCATCGAGATTATAGCAATACATGTACAGGAGATCCTTATGCTGTGGCAGTGATGCAACAGAAACACATTTGATCTCCTTCCCGGAGAGAGTCCTTAAAAGGACTTGATGTGTCTCGGCATACTTGGTCTCAGCTCAGAATCATGCAGAGGACATGGCAGCTGTTTAACCCTTTATGACTGCAAACTTGTTAGCAATGAGACTTTCAGCTTAAGTCAGCGTCAATATCCTTGGAGGTTCTGTGTGAGCACAAAGGGTGGGTCAGGGGGAGATGGGAATGGAATGTTCACCCAAAGGGTGAAAGCAGCATGGTCGTGTCTGGGCTTGATGTGAGCCATGTAAAAAAGAAAGGGTCCTTAGGGTGAAAGAGCTACTTTTACAGTACAGGTAATAATGGTGAAAAACTACAATTTTATCGAAAATCTGTTTTCACTTGCAAATACCTAGTCTACTCCTCAGCTGCTCTGTTTTATAGTTTGAAGCAAAATTACTTCAGCGTTTCGAAATTATTCGGACGAATTTCCGGTACGTTTCCATAATCTTTCGCACACTAGAGATTAGACCACGAGTCCAGCTGCTGTTCGTTGCCAGCCGATTGCTGTTCATCATTTTAGACTCTCTAAGGAGCCATGAGCCGAATTGAAGAACAAATACTGCTGTAACCTGCCCTTCACCCTAAGGACCGTTTCAATTTTATCTGGTTACAGTAGTCTTTTTGTATCAACTTGATGCTTAATACACCTTCTTTTGACTGTACACACTTTGTGTTTACCTTCTTGTGGCATTTTTTGGTGTTTTGTAGTCCGAGTTTAAGATCACCCTAAGGACCCTTTTTTGTTTTCTAGTTTATATCTGGTTGCAGTAGTCTTCTTGTAGCAATATACTACCCACTTTGAATGTATACACTTTGTGTTTCAATGTATACACTTTGCTTTTGCCTTGAAGATGACTTTTTGGCATTTTTTTGGTCTTTTTATATTGTCTAAGCTGCTGACTCTTTTCCAAACTTTAAAAGCCATTTTCTCAAAACTGCATATTTGGATTTATCTAAAAAAAAATGAACTCATGTACTCAAAAAAAAAAGATTTCATATACAAAGCTTCTCAAGTTGTTCTGCATTTATTACTGCATAAGTGCATGCACTAATCTCAATTTTTAGTTGCATCACCCTGAGGACCTTTTCTATTTTCCATGCCCCATGTTTAGTCAGAGACAGGTGGGCTGTTTATTCATAAATGGACCTAGACAACACCTTGTTCAAGGCAAATTCTTTCAGCAATTATCTATCCAGCTAGCTAGAGCTGAGTGGTGTAGTTGGTGCGAGCGTGAGCGAGCCCCACACTAGCGTGACTTCATTGCGCTATGCGTGTGTATGTTTGTTTGCTTGCTTGCTTGCTTGGATCTTGCAAATACCGTAAATTTTAAATCAGCGAATTTCCCTTGCACGTGCACAATAATTCAACAACGAGCTCTACGCACCTCGATACGCCGGATGCAAGGAATCGTGAACTGTCTAGCTACCTGTTCGACGGACGATAGCGACAACAAAGACGGAGAGACCATGCACTCGTGGACATTGGCTAGAGCACCATGAACATTCTGCCTCCTCGGTGGCGACACTGACAAAGCCAGAGACTGCGGCTCAGAGTCGTGGCGCCCTGGCCGGTGATGTTGGTGCTAGACTGCTTCAGCTACAAACGCTAACCTGACTCACAGTTGCTGTGATGTACACGAGTGTATGTTTAGTGCCATAATTTCTGTGGCCTATGCTCATTGCCCTGTCACAGTCATGTGAATGCAACTGCTCGAGCTCCATGCATGTCCTGCGGCACGCGCATGCACTTCACTCAGGCTCGCCCCCCAATGTCCTGCATTCCCCTAGTTAGAGTCATGTATGCACTTGGGATGGCTGAGTGCATTGCTAAATGGATGGATGAGTGAGTATTCATAGTCCTGATTTCTTCATGATGAACACAAGCAACAGTAGTCACGTGTTATTTGAATGAAATTCCTTGCATAGGAAGTGAATTTCATTTGGAATTCTAGTCTGTAGGATCAACAATGGCAGAGTTTCTGGGAGAAGACTTCAAGCGCTTAACCCTTTACTGACAGAATTCTTTCCCCCAAGATAACACATTTTCGTGCATTCAGTGCACGCCACCTTCATAGGTGCTCCTCTCCCACAGCATTCGCTCCTCAGGGGCCAGACTTGGTGGGGGTAGCACACATGTAGAGCCCCCGGATTCTCGCCCAGGATCTCGCTCGAACTTTTACCTTTTTTTTTTTCTCCTGTTATTATCCTATTTTTCTTTTTCATTCACCTATTTTTCTCAATTACGCTGGCTGAAAATTTCACATCAATACACACTTGTAAACAGTTGAAAACTGATTTTGAGTGACAATAGTCACAATACCACTGTGACAGTGCATCAATAACAACGAACTATCAGTTTTACTAGTCAGTATACTTCTGAGTAGTTCTATCTAATACATAGCTATAGCCTACGTAGCTAGCAAGTACGTAGCTAGCCTAGCATATAGTAGTCTACATTGCTACTTCTAAACCTGTACCTGACATTGCTTTTCAAGATTACAAATTACAAACCCATTTGTACCTATTTTTCTCATCAGAGTCAGAAAGTGTACCTATTTTTCCCAGCATAATTCACTATGCTCAGAAGCACCTATTTTTCCCAAAATTATGCTAGCAAAATCCGCCAAGGCCTACCCCCCCCCCCCCCCCCCCCCCCCCCACATGCCAAGGGGGGGACCCCCCTGGTTTTATGGTTTAGTGCATGGGGAGTGCACGTCAAAAAATGACCAAATCTTTGAGTTTTTCCTACAAAGTTGCCAATAAGCCCTCTGAAGCCTGTTAAGGGCAGAACCAAAAAGAAGACCAGGTTAATTCATTCCAATGACCACATCAAAGGATATCAGGTCAAGGAAATGGGGGGGGGGACCCCCCTTTGTGGAAACACTGACGATATATCATTCTCCAAAAGCAAGATCTACGATATGCTACAATGTAAGCATGTCTATGTACCTTGGCATCGTTGATGCAGAAGGGGATGAAGGCCAGGCAGCACAGACCTAACTCAAAGGTGAGCCAGAAGATGATGCAGCAGAGCAGCCACGCCAGTATACCACTGCGGTACTGCAGCACCGTCTGGACCTGGTGTGTGGGGTGGGTGTGTGTGTGTAGTGTGTGGTGTGTGCATGTGTGTAGTGTGTGGTGTGTGTAATGTGTAGTGTGTGGTACACGTATGTGTGTAGTGTGTAGTATGTGTACATGTATGTGATTCTCAGGCCCCACCCACACAATGATATCGGAACGAGGCTACCTGTCGACAGAGTTGCATGCGCGTATACATGTACATTCCATCCAGATGGATGCCACTATCTATAAGAGTATCCAGTATGCACCACCCAGGCTCTCTCACCTGCTGTCCGTTGCTGTCGGTCACGGTGACAGGGTAGGTCCGGAAGACAACGTTCTGTACCACCGGGACAGGCTGTGTCACCACCACTGTAGTAGTAGCCTGCTGCTGTGCCTGTGGGCGAGGAAGCATTAACGCAGTTACATGTACAGTCTGGATCTAAATTAAATGTTGCTAGCCAACAACTGACTAAGGAAGTGAACTAGTAGCGATTTGGCTTAATTGAGAGGCATCAATCTCTCAACAGCTTGAGAATTCCTACCGTGAAAGGGTTAAACAGTGTAATGGGTGTACTCATGAACAGTGTTTAACAGAAAACACAGAATGGACTGCCAATAAGAGTTTTGACTAAGACATCATGATATGATGCAAGCACACACACACACATAATAAGCTAGTAATACTATACCCACATGCAATATTCTATAGAAAATATCCGATAGCCGACCACATACAGTGTACATGTAATATCAAATTTTTCAGTGCTTAAATGTATTTTACTTTACAGACATCTATATCAACAACTAGGACAATGTGGGCCAAGTGTCAGCAAGCTGCTTGTATTTTAGCCACGGAGGAGCTAGAGGCCACGGAGGAGAGGTCACGGAGGAGAGGCCACGGAGGAGAGGCCACGGAGGAGAGGTCATGGAGGAGAGGCCACGGAGGAGAGGCCACGGAAGAGAGGCCACTGAGGAGAGGCCACGGAGGAGAGGCCACGGAGGAGAGGTCACGGAGGAGAGGTCACGGAGGAGAGGCCACGGAGGAGAGGCCACGGAGGAGAGGCCACGGAGGAGAGGCCACGGAGGAGAGGCCACGGAAGAGAGGTCACGGAGGAGAGGCCACGGAGGAGAGGCCACGGAGGAGAGGCCACGGAGGAGAGACCACGGAGGAGAGACCACGGAGGAGAGGCCACGGAGGAGGGGCCACGGAGGAGAGGTCACGGAGGAGAGGTCACGGAGGAGAGGCCACGGAGGAGAGGCCACGGAGGAGAGGTCACGGAGGAGAGGCCATGAGTTGCTGAGTCACTCAGCCAGCTAGGTCACATTCATGAGTTGTGGGACCTAGCTGTACTACATGTACATTGTTGACACAAGTTTACATGTACAAATTGTTAGCTGAAATTCACACCTTTCACACGTGCAAGGAGTGTGGTTGCAACTACAGCGCTTCCTCCCTAGTCTGGTTTGTTGCTCTTTGCTATTGTCATCTGCAGGTTTCATACGTTGTCAGTCTCAGTCCACATTAACATGCCATCTGCTCTGCACAGAATCTAGCCTCATTCTCAGGTTCCCCCCAGAGCCGGGGAGAGCCTGAGAACAAGGCTACATGACGTCATGAATTGATGTTTCGTATGTTACACACACACACACACACACACACACACACACCTGTGGGGGCGGCGGCTGCTGGGGTGGGTATTGCTGGGGTGGGTACTGCTGGGGTGGGTACTGCTGCGGAGGGTACTGCTGCGGAGGGTACTGCTGAGGAGGGTATGGCTGCTTCTCTGGTGGGTACCCGGGCCGGCTGATCAGGAGGAGGGTACTGGTGTGTGTGTGCGTGTGTGAGAGACTAGTGCTTTCAAAAAGTACCCACATCACATACGTACTATGGTTTGCAAGTACAAAAATGTACCTTGTACAGTTATAGTTACCCTGGGAACGAAGCTTGTGGTAGCTTGGTTGTAGCCGGGTGGCTGTAGTCCAGGAATAAAACTGGTTGGTTGTAGCCGGGTGGCTGTAGTCCAGGAATAAAACTGGTTGGTTGTAGCCGGGTGGTAGCCCGGGAATGAGACTAGAGATTGTGCAATGTAGCCGGGTGGTAGCCTGGGAATGAGACTAGAGATAGCCTGGTGATAGTCTGGGAATGAGAATAGAGATAAATGTAGCCTAGTGGTAGCCTGGGAACAAGACTTGGAAGAGAAGTGAAGCAATGACAAGAATCTCTTGGTAATCAGGAGCACATTCCAAACAAGACTCTGTCTGGGCAAGGATTCCAGTTGAGTAGCAAAAGAGCAGCCCTAGAACACATGCTTGATGCCCATGACAACAGTTCCAAGTTAATGAGAGACTTGATAGGATGCCATGAGAGTAACAGGTAATCTGATCAGATCCAGTGGAGCCCATTACCTCTGAATATAATACCCAGTGGGTACTTTGACCTTACTAGCACCTGGCAGGGAAGTGGATACAATGTACATGATTGTAAACAAAGAACCCACAGGAACTCTTGCTTTGCCTAGAGAGGTCTTACACAGCAGACAATTTCCACTCTCAAACTGAGGTCATCGTGAAACCTTAGCCCCATTCCTAGGCTCTCGTTCTCGGAAGGGAGAAGAGAGCCTGGTAACGTTAAACCATGGACTTCCGCCGCCAAGTTTCTCGCGGAACCACTCAGATTGCACAACAAAAACACGTAAACATGTGACTATTTTGTAGGCGTGTTTGCCGTGCTAACACACGAATAGTCGACTCAGAATGAGCGTCAAGGACAAAGTACCCCTCACGGGTACTTTGTCTTAGATCGCTGTTCACTGCGGTTTGATTGCGGGATCAGCTCGCTCATCATCTGTCGCCGCTTAAGGGGTCGACAGTTCGCAAGGTGAGTTGTCCGGTTTGCTTGCAAGAAGTGTTTCGGATCTCTACAAAGCCGGGGATGCCTTGAGAATGAAGAGTAGTATTTCAAATAGCGTGTGACTGATTTGTAACTCACGCGACATTTACCACAAAAGCAGGAGTGTCCTTCGTTTGTCACATGAATGATAACGCACCGGAAGTCAACAGTTTGACCCCCCCAATGTTACCAGGCTCTCTTCTCCCTTCCGAGAACAAGAGTCTGGGAACGAGGCTAGTGAAACCTCTTCATCAGCTTCTTACTGTACATGTGCATGTACCTTGACCTCTAGCGATACCATACCACGTTTGACTCTTCTGTTACATGTACTGCTGTAGGTAGCTACGGAGGAGTTTTGGAATTACTTCTAGCTGTTTAGCCAAATGTGAGAGAGAAAGGCAGTTGGAATCAGCTGACACCTCCATATACAACGTAGCCTGCGCTCTTCCGCTCCTCTGCCGGGTCCAGTGGCACATGTAAGAGAATCTAACCGGTAGGTCTTGAGTTCAAATCACAGCTGGTCCCAGAATGTTAAGGAGGTTGGAAGCCAAAGATTAGAAGGTGCAGATAGGGGTATTGATTTACACCAGCACCAGCACATGAGCACTTGGCTGGCAAGCTGGCTTGAATTGTATACTCCCTTGTGGCCACCTTTGGCATGTGAGGTATTTTGCGAGGCTGGGGTGGGAGTCATAGTGCTAGAAGATTGGGTGAGGAATTGTAAATTTAACTTGTGTGAGGAATGGCAATCTTGTGTTAACACGTTCAGGCTTATTTGCACACAGCAGCTGCAGGCAACACCTCTTTCACACACAGCAGTGTCTCTTCAAGTCAAACGGACAGGGGCCCACTCCCGTAAATCAGTTAATTCCTTCTATTACCCATATGGCATAATCAGGTTCAAACCTCCTCCAATACAATGGCACATAACTAGAGGAAGTTGGATACGGTCATGTGACCTACGTGCGTAGCTGAATTTATATGGAGGTAACTCAGGTTCACTATACTGAAGTGTGTTCTCAGTAGCTTAAGATTTACGAGTATCTCAACAAATTAAACTTGATATCATTCGAAAGCTCCAGTGGAGTAGATTCCAAATATGCCCTCAACCTCGTTCAACCCCTGGGTCACTTGGGCTGTACGGCCTCTTGAAAGATCGGCCGCGCGGGATAGTGGAGAAGCCACCACTAAGAGACACTCCCGGTACTCCAACTGGAAGCCTTCCCAACCTGAAATGTCTTCAAAGTACTCCTACCTTTCAAACTCCCCAACTGTAGCTTCACTTCTCATTGGCACTTTACGTTTACATGTACCTTCGGTCCCAGGCTATAATATGATGTGGGAACGAGGCTGGCGAGGTTAGGAACGTAAAACACGCAATCATTTCCGTTCAAACGCAGCGCATAGTCACATGCGCAGAAAACGTGTCCAACCTCCTCTGTAATAGAGACTAGCAACATGACAGTCCAGGTACAGCCATGCACATGTGAACATACAACTTTAAGCCAGAAAGCCTGGACAAACCGCCCATCCATAAGGGCTGTCTACATGTACAGTAAATGCTAGGTGTGCTCTAAATAGAAAGCCTATACAGGTTTACTCATGTGTGAGGTGGTAAAATGCACAGCTACACATGTACATGTAGTTGACATATTGCTCAATTAGTGTTGGTGCATGCTCACATTATTATGTTGGAATGCTGGTGACCAGGTGTCACTAATGTGCTAGAGCTTGTAACTATTCAGTAGACGTAACTATTCAGTAGACATCACGTTGACAAATCCTTATCTTACACACATGTACATGAAAGTAGAACTGCAACAAGGTTGTGCTTCGTGTTAACATACTTCCACATACATGTATTAGGCCATTTGTGTGGACGAGTGTGGACTCATACAGTGTAGGTTGTTCACAGACTCGACAGAGACGTGATGCTCGCGAATGTACACTTGAGTAGGTGCTAGTGCAGGGCACACGATACCAACAACCACCCACATGAGGAAGCCATTCTTATAGCGAATCTGCGTCTGAAACTGGTTCCCCTTGCTGTCTGTGATCCACACAGGATAATCTCGGAATTGGACCTTTGCTCCAGTGGCAGTTGGTTCAGTTGTTACGGTAACGGCGACCTCCTGTGGTGCTTGTGCAGGTGGGGGTTGTTTGGTTGGCTCGATCTCCACCCTCAGCTACGACCAGCTTGTCAGCATCTGAGTCAGCCATCCTGGGAGATAATTATGGAAATAACTCACAATCAATCAACCAACCGCATTTGAAGATCGCTCCCAAATTAATATTCTGTGTGTGCAGTTGACGACTATAGTCCCTATAGAATATCAGTTTGCAGGAAACAAACGTGGTACATGTGCACACTAGATAATTTGTAGCTATGCTAAAACCGTGGTGCAAGTGCCTACTGCCCTACGTACGGAAGCTGCTGAACACAATATAATAGCTATGCTGTAACTATTGGCAGCGTAGAACTCACTCTTCAAAGGCCACACCGTCACACGAACTCCGCACCGTCTAGTCGGTTTGCAATTTTGGGTGTGTTGTCCAGCACAAATCGAATGCGCATGCGCGACGATTGCGTCATTCTTGCCAGCAAACAGCTGCATATGCTGATAAGTGCGTATGCATGCTGACTGCCTACTGCATGCACAAGGAATGCAATATTGCAATGACAGCAAGGTGAGAACACATGTACATACTTCATCAGTAATTAAAATGTCCACCAAAGTACAAAGAAGTCATTGACAACATTAAAGTTCATTAGAGCCGTGAGTATTGGCATTGCTCAGTACGTTGTAGGTGAGATGCAAAAACTGTACAAATTATGCAAGAAGTCAAGGGTCTTTTTGTAACTTTTTCCATTAAGTATTTGCTCATCTGAAATGATTACTATAAGCTATAGTGGAACCTGTCAATAGCAGTCGTCCATGGGACAAGGCCCATGACTACATAGACAGGTGAATGTTTTAACGAGGTCATTTTGTAGTGCAATTGCGACCATAATAGAGAGGTGGCTGCCTATACAGTGACCACTTCATGCAGGCATATGCAACTCACAGTTTATAGCTCTTATGGTTCTCCCTGGCACTAGCAGGTTCTCACTGAATATGCGTTGAGGTGTGCAACATGCTTGTGCCATTAATGTGAAACTAGCATTAGCTGCAGTCAGTACCTTAACTGTTACACAGTGTATTGCAATCACACCTAAGTACAGCATATCGGATAAGTTATGAGCACATGGTCAGAGTTGCTCCAGAGAGGTGGACAAACTCTGTATACCATCACTGGTTAAAAGTAACACATGACTGCATGATCGAGATAATCAACACTCACAGCTGCAAGAAGTCATGCATGCATGGGAGCAAGATTTAGGCAGCTGTACAATGGACTGCAGAAACAGTAGTGGTTGTGACTCATATCCGTACTACAAACACATTCAAGATCGATGAATCCCATGACTATACTGAGGTAGTCAAACTTGCAAACATGGGGTTTTGCAGTGACATACTTGATTTTACGACATGTACAGATGACATTTGGCAATTGCAACTTTGCACTACAGTGCACAACAATGTAATCATACATCGAGCTACTTAGCTAGTTTGTATCACCATCTCTGCTATAGCTAATGGGTTAAACTTCTGGTCTCATCACAAGTCTGGGAGCAAGAAGGCTAATCTTGTGGTTCCGTCTGGTGTTCATGGTAACACCTGACACCCACTGCATTCCACAGAGCACAAAACTGCAGCTAACAAGTTCCACCCATGCGCCTCTGGGTTAGGGTTGACCCAAGGTAATCATTGTAACTGTGTGGCCTAGTGGTTACGGCCGACTTGACTGTGGTGTGAGAGGCCACAGGTTCGAGTCCCACCAGTTGCACCTAGGAAGGGTTTTTCTCCAGGCTCTGGTTTCCCTTCCCAGGAGAGGCTTAAGTAAAGAAAAAATTATGCTAGGCATACTTTGGGAATACAGTAATAGGCAAGAGAATTATTCTGGATAGGAAAGACCCACGAGAACAATAAGCATCAGTCTCACATTATAGCTTCCTGTTTGCACAAAAATAATGCCCAGTCATGTAGCATGGACAGCCACAAATGCTTCCATGGCACTACATATATATACACATCAACAATCTTCTCTGGAAGACTAGTTCCATTTCTGTCATGCTACAATACATAGCTAAGTTGACCTATTGTTCCATGATTATGCTTGGTAAATTAAATTCTCTCCAACGCCAAAAAATGATGGGCATAAGGAATAATTATGGGCAACAAAAACCCCAACAAACAAACCATATAATGCTTACAGTAGTAGGAATTTCAATATTTGTCTTTAACCATGCTTCTCCCAATTAAATGTAAACCCTTTAAGTGCCAGATTCCTGACCTTGATAATCAGAATGGGTATATAGGTAAAACAGCAGGCCATAGAGATTGCTTCCTGTCTGTCAGTTAAATTTCCTATTGGTTAAATAGCAGGCCATCGAGATTGCTTCCTGTTTGTCATTTAATAGCAGGCCATAAAGATTGCTTCCTGTTTGTCAGGTTTTGGTTTAATAGCCACCACTTGGACACGATATAAAAGTTACTCTTACCAAACCCCATGCTCCCACCCCCCATGCTCCCACCCCCAGCCCCACCCCCCCATGCTCTCACCCCCAGCCCCACCCCCCATGCTCCCACCCCCCCATGCTCCCACCCACCCCCCATGCTCCCACCCCCCAGCCCCACCCCCCATGCTCCCACCCCCCAGCCCCACCCCCCATGCTCCCACCCCCCAGCCCCACCCACCATGCTCCCACCCCCCACCCCAGCCCTGGTGGACAAAGGAATAGCTAGGGTTTAGTTAGTAAGGGCTCACCTTACTTAACCAAACCCGAACTAAACCTAAGCCCGAATGACTAAAACACAACTTGCTGCTCCTTTTATACCCGCAAAAGCCTGGTCGGCAACGCGTGACTTGACTCGGGCAAGGCAAGAATCACGCTCATCTCTGTCCACAGTTTACGCGTGCCACAAGGAAATTTCCCGCCATAACTGAATAATCGCAGATGCGAGCCAATCAGATCGCAGCATTACGAACCAATCAGATCGCAGCAATGTACACGCGCAGGCTATTGCCAACGATGAGCGTGCTTGCGTCTTTGTCGTTTTCTGGTACTGCTCACCTCCTCTGGCAGGTCCTCTGCCGCTCGCGTTCCCTCT
This sequence comes from Axinella damicornis, assembly GCA_963931865.1. Classification (NCBI taxonomy): domain Eukaryota; kingdom Metazoa; phylum Porifera; class Demospongiae; order Axinellida; family Axinellidae; genus Axinella; species Axinella damicornis. Next base: position 9,051,016 of record OZ007515.1, on the reverse strand, counting down.
GTTGTAGCTAGTTCCGATCAATGGCTGTTCGGTAGGCAGTTAGTCTGGCACCCAACCCCCCCACGTCATTTGCTGGCATAGGAACTAGAAGTCTCTAGTTGAGAAGAGTACCTACACACACAGCGCGAGGCTCACGATCCAGTAAGCAGAGGGCGGGGGGAACGGAACAGCTAAGTGAGGTAACTGTAGAATTAGCTACGTCATAATTATGAATTATGAACTTGGAACGTGGACATGCTGGTATGGGATGGGGAATGTGCAGTGGGTGTGTTGAATTTTAATAGAGGAGTGCTAGTGGCAGAGATGAGGTCCATCCAGAGGGCGGTCTGGAACGCAAGCAGAACCTGGAGGACCAGCTGGACAGGCTAGTGGCTCAGCTGTCCGACCTCGAGGAGTGCTTCATATTCGTGCAGCGCAGCGCCAGGCCCTGCCCGTCTAACGAGGGAAGTTGACTTCGATAAGGTAGTAGGTAGTCCTGTGAGGCCAGATGATAGGGAAATGTGAAAGCAAAGCGTTGTAGTTAGCTGAGACTTCAATCAAGGACACACAAACGTGATGGTGACCATCGTTGTCCCCATGCATGTTTCCTGCTGCCCTGTACAAGGGGTGGTCACTCCAATATGCACCGCATACCGTACTTAGAGCTGCAACCAGGGTCACAGCCTGTGACCAAAAGCTGCCTGTGACCGCATGACCACGCTGTTAAACTGCGGGTGACCCTGTGACCATCACAAAAATCCACCATGACATGACATACAGAGTAATATGGCAAGCCACACTCATGCCACATCTATGTCCACCGTATACAGGGTCACAATCACCGGTCGCAGCTCTAAGTACGGTGCTTATTTGGGGTGACACCCGTTGTCGTAAGACCATCATGTGTGGAGCATCGTGTCCCTTCAGTTACGTCTGCATAATGGAGACACGGGACAGGGCGGCCACTGTAAATATCCATGTCAACACCGTCTGCTCACCCGTTCAAGTCTGCAGAGAGACAAATTTGTATTTGGCCTTTTCAGCAATTCTCCGCTGTAAAAGTGTGCATGCAGATGTGGTCTATGTAGGTGTTATTCAAAAAGTGAAGTAGCACTCAAACGGGCGAACCGACGGTGCGATTACGAGCAATTTTGATGATGACGTTGCCCATATTTACAGGTAGCTACTCCTGTGGTACATGTGGTCAGACTCCTGTGAAGGTCATCGGGCGGGCTAGCCCCTCGAATTTTCCCCAGCACGGATTGACCCACGTGACCGCACTGGGAAAAGGAGGATCTAGAACTTTGGACCACTTTACTTGAACTGTACTCAAAATCCAGCTAAACCCTAATTCAGTAGATTGCAGCTGTCACGTGTGATCTTTCAAATCGCTCAGTGCAAGCAATGAGGACTGACTGAAGTCGCCTGGGTTAGCTCAGCTGTTCTCTGGCACAGCAACCAAACAGACAGAAGTACAAGCTGCGAACGAGGTTAGCAGGCCGGACTCAACTGACTGCAGTTGTAACACACGTGATGCATGCTTCTGTGCCGAGTAACATGATCCAAAGTTTCTAGACCTTTCTCCTCGCTCGCATACTGAAAGCGATCGCATGCTGAAAGCAATCGCATGCTGGACGTTAGCTTGTTAGACTAGTGTGCAACATGATGGCTGTTGTGGTTGCAGAGTTATGCAGACTGATCTGCTGTACACCTTGTGGTTAACAGATACTTGTCTATGTGCTGACTGTGCAGAATAAAGCTGTCTTGGCCTGCTGTACACCTTGTGGTTAACAGATACTTGTCTATGTGCTGACTGTGCAGAATAAAGCTGTCTTGGGCAGTAGACTAAGAGATCTGGCAGGTTTTGGTCACACAAGACGTAACTTACATATGGATCAGTTATGTACGTAGAATGGCTACTAGACTCTCCAGTATTACCTAGCTGCGATTGTACAGTGTCGCTTGACTGGTCACAGGCTGACTTTTCATGCACACAGCAATCCGTCCTGGAAACTCATTCCTGAAATTATCTTCCTTTTTTGTCAGCTACTTATGTATTACATGTATTGTTTTACTAGCAGGACTCTGCCCATCTATGGGCAGCATCTGCAAGCTAGTGACAGAGACGTCCAACCTGGCCTACACCTATATACATCCCCCCCCCCCCCCCCCCCCCCACACACACACACACACACACACACACCCTGCCTCAGCCGTGCAACCTGTGCCACTATGGCAATTGTGAGCAGACGCTCACACAATGGTGCAAAGGGTGCTCTTCAAAGAACTTACCAAAGCACTTCTTACTCGATTCTGTTTTAGCTACATGTAGCTATATATAGATAGACCTCTTGCGCAGAGCTCTTCCTCGACTGTTTGGGTATGCTAATAAATGAATTGGCTGTGCACCTACTGTTGCTGACGTTGTGTATTTGTAGGCTTCTGGTTGCCAAGTTATGGCAATTAAACTCTGTCCAACTTTAAACCTTGCAATAGTATATAGTGTGAACTCTTTCTGGAAGTACACCGATTTAATGTACACATACCCAGCCACCTTAATTGTCCAGGGCCCCTCCTGCATGGACTATTTTTCGCCTGAAAAGTATATTGTCTAACTAGGAATGAAACTACGGTACATCCCATCCCCATAATTAATGTGGGGCGTGGCATCACCCACCCAATTAAGTCAGTAGACGTATTATTATCTAAGATTGTAGTGTGACCATATTATAATATATGGATCTCAATGGAATCTACAACGCTAACTGGTGCATGCATGCAGACTTGTTGAGATCATGGGTCTCTCCAGTATACAATATCACTAAAGTAATTAATGGTGCATGCGGATCCGGACTTATATATGGCAAAGGTTCACTATAGCTTGAGTTATAGTTCTTAAGTGTACAACAATGTCATCATGCTGGTCTTAAAGCAAGTTGTTCCCAGGTCTGTCATCATGCTGGTCTCATTTGCTGCAGGTCTGGGAGTGGTCTTGATCCGGGTCCATGAGAGCAGGTTGGGAGCAAGAATCTTGTGTTCTACAATCCATGGAGCTAGCATAAAACTGCATGCGATGATGATTATTGCGATCCAGCAGAGTTCCATCAAGGAACCTTAGTTTACTGCTTGCAATATGTACTACCACCATTGGCCAAATTTAAACTGGCCTAAGTTCTGAAGTGACAGCACTGCCCTGTACCAGCCTTGTTCCTGCTACCCTATGCCATGGAGTGAGAGGGTTAATAATGTTGCATCATTTTACCCTTTCACTGGTTAATGGCAGTGGGCACAGATCTGCATGTCCCTAGCCTAAGAGGGTTAATAATAATGAATGTCCGTTTAATTTTACCGGTATGCATAATTATGGGGACAGATCTGCCGTTGAGTCAGGAAGAGTCATTTAACATCCAAGATAGATCAAAAGTCAATCAACAATATCTTTCCACAAGGTATACACAAGATTAGTATGGCAATATGCTACAGTGTACACAGCTTTCCTATTGGTCAAGGTCGAACTAACAACAGTTACTAACATTGTCACTTAAGACAGCTATCATTAATCAGGGTCCTTTACAACTCAGTACTGTAGGATAAAAAGTCCCACACAAGAAGCTGTCAATCAGCTAGAGCCTTTTGTACACGCCCACCACTTTCCCATCAGTGGGGGTGATGTGGTATACATCCTTCAGGGTGTTTGGAGGAGGGGAGGGATGGGGGGAGGGGAAGAAAGGAGGAGACGGAAAGAGGAAGGGGAAGGAGGAGAGGGAAAGAGGAGGGAGGAAGGAGGGAGGAGGAAGAAAGATGGGCAAGGAAAAGCAGGAGTGGGAGAGCAGGAGAGAGAGAGAGGGAGAGAGAGAAAAATTGAGAATGATGTTAACAAGTGAAAGCTGTGTTCAATGCTATCATGTAATATTTGGAGCTCAACCCCAGGAGAACAACCATCAGAGATTAGCAATGCCAGAGATCCTTTATGCTCAGGGGCGGCGGTACGGGGGGAGGGGGGGCCACGCCAGTATACCACTGCGGTACTGCAGCACCGTCTGGACCTGGTGTGTGGGGTGGGTGTGTGTGTGTGCATGTGTGTAGTGTGTAGTATATGTGCACATGTATGTGATTCTCAGGCCCTGCCCACACAATGATATCGGAACGAGGCTACATGTCGACAGAGTTGCATGCGCGTATACATTCCATTGAGATGGATGCCACTATCTATAAGACTATCCAGTATGCACCACCCAGGTCCCCTCACCTGCTGTCCATTGCTGTCGGTCACGGTGACAGGGTAGGTCCGGAAGACCACGTTCTGTACCACAGGGGCAGGCTGTGTCACCACCACTGTAGTAGTAGCCTGCTGCTGTGCCTGTGGGCGAGGAAGCATTAACATAGTTACATGTACAATCTTTAATGGTTAGCCAACATGCAATATTCTATAGAAAATATCCGATAGCCGACCACATACAGTGTACATGTAAAATGTATTTTACTTTACAGACATCTATATCCATAACTAGGACAATGTGGGCCAAGTGTCAGCAAGCTGCTTGTATTTTAGCCACGGAGGAGAGGCCACAGAGGAGAGGCCACAGAGAAGAGGCCACGGAGGAGAGGCCACGGAGGAGAGGCCACGGAGGAGAGGTCACGGAGGAGAGGCCACAGAGGAGAGGCCACGGAAGAGAGGTCACGGAGGAGAGGTCACGGAGGAGAGGTCATGGAGGAGAGGCCACGGAGGAGAGGTCACGGAGGAGAGGCCACGGAGGAGAGGTCACGGAGGAGAGGCCACGGAGGAGAGGTCACAGAGTACTACATTGTTGACACCAGTTTACATGTACAAGTGGCTAGTGAGTACACACCTTTCACATGGCAAGGAGTGTGGTTGCAACTACTGGTAGCTACAGCGCTTCCTCCCTAGTCTGGTTTCATACACCGTACCTTGTCAGCCTCGGTCCACATTAACATGCCATCTGCTCTGCACGGAATGTAGCCTCATTCTCAGGTTCCCCCCAGAGCCGGGGAGAGCCTGAGAACTAGGCTACATGATGTCATGAATTGATGTTTCGTACGTTACAACCACACACACACACATGCACACACACACACATGCACACACACACACACCTGTGGGGGTGGTGGCTGCTGGGGTGGGTATTGCTGGGGCGGGTACTGCTGCGGAGGGTATGCTGCGCAGGGTACTGCTGCGGAGGGTACTGCTGCGGAGGGTATGGCTGCTTCTCTGGTGGGTACCCCGGCTGATCAGGAGGAGGTACTGGTGTGTGTGTGCGTGTGTGAGAGAGAGTAGTGTTTTCAAAAAGTACCCACATCACATACATTGTACGTACTATGGTTTGCAAGTACAAAAATGTACCTTGTCAGCAAAAGCACAGTTAAAGTTACCATGGGAATGAAGCTAGTGGTAGCTTGGTTGTAGCCAGGTGGCCATAGACCAGGAACTAAACTGGGCAGTAGCCTGGGAATGAGACTAGAGATTGTGCAATGTAGCCGGGTGGTAGCCCTGGAATGAGACTAGAGACTGTGCAATGTAGCCGGGTGGTAGCCCGGGAATGAGACTAGAGATTGTGCAATGTAGCTGGGCAGTAGCCCGGGAATGAGACTAGAGATTGTGCAATGTAGCCGTGTGGTAGCCTGGGAATGAGACTAGAGATTGTGCAATGTAGCCGGGCAGTAGCCTGGGAATGAGACTAGAGATTGTGCAATGTAGCCGTGTGGTAGCCTGGGAATGAGACTAGAGATTGTGCAATGTAGCCAGGCAGTAGCCCGGGAATGAGACTAGAGATTGTGCAATGTAGCCGGGCAGTAGCCCGGGAATGAGACTAGAGATTGTGCAATGTAGCCGGGTGGTAGCCCGGGAATGAGACTAGAGATTGTGCAATGTAGCCGGGCAGTAGCCTGGGAATGAGACTAGAGACTGCGCAATGTAGCCGGGTGGTAGCCCGGGAATGAGACTAGAGATTGTGCAATGTAGCCGGGCAGTAGCCTGGGAATGAGACTAGAGACTGTGCAATGTAGCCGGGTGGTAGCCCGGGAATGAGACTAGAGATTGTGCAATGTAGCTGGGTGGTAGCCTGGGAATGAGACTAGAGATTGTGCAATGTAGCCGGGTGGTAGCCCGGGAATGAGACTAGAGATTGTGCAATGTAGCCGGGCAGTAGCCTGGGAATGAGATTGTGCAATGTAGCCGGGTGGTAGCCTGGGAATGAGACTAGAGATTGTGCAATGTAGCCGGGCAGTAGCCCAGGAATGAGACTAGAGATTGTGCAATGTAGCCGGGGTGGTAGCCCGGGAATGAGACTAGAGATTGTGCAATGTAGCTGGGTGATAGCCTGGGAATGAGACTAGAGATTGTGCAATGTAGCCGGGTGGCCATGGTAGCCTGGGAATGAGACTAGAGATTATGCAATGTAGCTGGGCAGTAGCCCGGGAATGAGACTAGAGATAGCCTGGGTGGTAGCCCGGGAATGAGACTAGAGATTGTGCAATGTAGCTGGGTAGTAGCCCGGGAATGAGACTAGAGATTGTGCAATGTAGCTGGGTGGTAGCCCGGGAATGAGACTAGAGATTGTGCAATGTAGCCGGGTGTTAGCCCGGGAATGAGACTAGAGATTGTGCAATGTAGCCGGGTGATAGCCTGGGAATGAGACTAGAGATTGTGCAATGTAGCCGGGTGGCCATGGTAGCCTGGGAATGAGACTAGAGATTATGCAATGTTGCCAGGCAGTAGCCCGGGAATGAGACTATAGATAGCCTGGGTGGTAGCCCGGGAATGAGACTAGAGATTGTGCAATGTAGCTGGTAGTAGCCCGGGAATGAGACTAAAGATTGTGCAATGTAGCTGGGTGGTAGCCCGGGAATGAGACTAGAGATTGTGCAATGTAGCCGGGTGGTAGCCCGGGAATGAGACTAGAGATTGTGCAATGTAGCCGGGTGATAGCCTGGGAATGAGACTAGAGATTGTGCAATGTAGCCGGGTGGCCATGGTAGCCTGGGAATGAGACTAGAGATTATGCAATGTAGCCAGGCAGTAGCCCGGGAATGAGACTATAGATAGCCTGGGTGGTAGCCCGGGAATGAGACTAGAGATTGTGCAATGTAGCTGGGTAGTAGCCCGGGAATGAGACTAAAGATTGTGCAATGTAGCTGGGTGGTAGCCCGGGAATGAGACTAGAGATTGTGCAATGTAGCCGGGTGGTAGCCCGGGAATGAGACTAGAGATTGTGCAATGTAGCCGGGTGATAGCCTGGGAATGAGACTAGAGATTGTGCAATGTAGCCGGGTGGCCATGGTAGCCTGGGAATGAGACTAGAGATTATGCAATGTAGCCGGGCAGTAGCCCGGGAATGAGACTGGAGATAGCCTGGTGATAGATAGCCTGGGAATGAGAATAGAGATAGCCTGGGTGGTAGTCTGGGAATGAGACTAGAGATAGCCTGGTGATAGCCTGGGAATGAGAATAGAGATAAATGTAGCCTAGTGGTAGCCTGGGAACAAGACTTGGAAGAGAAGTGAAGCAATGACAAGAATCTCTTGGTAACCAGGAGCACATTCCTTCAGATAAACAAGACTCTGCCTGGGCAAGGATTCCAGTTGAGTAGCAGAGAGCAGCCCTAGAAGTTAGAACACATGCTTGATGCCCATGACAACAGTTCCAAGTTAATGAGAGACTTGATAGGATGCCATGAGAGTGATCCAGTGGAGTCAACTACCTCTGAATATAATACCCAGTGGGTACTTTGACCTTACTAGCACCTGGCAGGAAGTGGATACAATGTACATGATTGCAAACAAAGAACCCACAGGAACTCTGCTTTGCCTAGAGAAGGTCTTACACAGCAGATAATTTCCAGTCTCAAACTGAGGTCATCGTGAAACCTTAGCCTCGTTCCCAGGCTCTCGTTCTCGGAAGGGAGAAGAGAGCCTGGTAACATTAGGGGGGTTAAACCGTGGACATCCGCCGCCAAGATTCTCGTGGAACCAATCAGATTGCACAACGAGAACATGTGAACATGTGACTATTTTGTAGGCATGCTTACCTTCACTGCCGTGCTAACGCACGAATAGTCGACTCAGAAATGAGCGTCAAGGACAAAGTATCCCTCAAAGGTTGGTAAAAGGCAGATGACAGGTGTGCGAGACAGCCACTGGTCTTAGATCGCTGTTCACTGCGGTTTGATTGCGGGACCAGCTCCCTCATCGTCTGTCGCCGCTTACGGGATCGACGGTTCGCAAGTTGAGTTGTCCGGTTTGCTTGCAAGAAGTGTTTCGGATCTCTACAAAGCCGGGGATGCCTTGAGAACGAAGAGTAGTATTTCAAATAGTGTGTGACTGATTTGTAACTCACGTGACATTTACCACTAAAGTAGGAGTGTCCTTCGTTTATCACATGAATGATAGCGTGCCGGAAGTCAACGGTTTGACCCCCCCCCCCCCCCCCCCCCCCAATTGATGTTACCAGACTCTCTTCTCCCTTCCGAGAATGAGAGTCTGGGAACGAGGCTAGTGAAAATCATCAGCTTCTTACTGTACATGTGCATGTACCTTGACCCCTAGCGATACCATACCACGTTTGACTCTTCTGTTACATGTACTGCTGTAGGTAGCTGCGGAGGAGTTTGAAATTACCTCTAGCTGTTTTGCGAAATGTGAGAGAGAAAGGCAGTTGGAATCAGCTGACACCTCTACATACAACGTAGCCTGCGCTCTTCCGCTCCTCTGCTGGGTCCAGTGGCTCAGTGGCACATGTAAGAGAATCTAATCGGTAGGTCTTGAGTTCAAATCACAGCTGGTCCCAGAATGTTAAGGAGGTTGGAAGCCAAAGATTAGAAGGCACAGATAGGGGTATTGATTTACACCAGCACCAGCACATGAGCACTTGGCTGGCAAGCTGGCTTGAATTGTATACTCCCTTGTGTTGAGGATGGCCACCTTTGGCATGTGAGGTATTTTGCGTGGCTGGGGTGGGAGTCATAGTGCTAGAAGATTGGGTGAGGAATTGTAAATTTAACTTGTGTGAGGAATGGCAATCTTGTGCTAAGGTAGCATTATACCTTTTAATTACCGTTAGGGTACCTTTAACCGTCGGGGCCCCGACGGTTAAAGGTACCCTAACGGTAAAGGTATAATGCTACCTTAACACGTTCAGGCTTATTTGCACACAGCAGCTGCAGGCAACACCTCTTTCACACACAGCAGTGTCTCTTCAAGCCAAACTGACAGGGGTCCACTCCCGTAAATCAGTTAATTCCTTCTATTACCCATATGGCATGATCAGGTTCAAACTTCCTCCAATACAACTAGAGGAAGTTGGACACGGTCATGTGACCTACGTGCGTAGCCAAATTTATATGGAGGTAACTCGGGTTCACTATACTGAAGTGTGTTCTCAGTAGCTTTACGAGTATCTCAACAAATTAATCTTGATCGATATCATTGTTGGCTAGTAGTATAGTGTGTGAAGTTAGACTACATGCCCAGCCACGACTTTTCAATCACTGTAAATTGTGTGTACGGCTGACTTGTCTTATAGTTAGTGCATGCTGACTGCCTATACTGCATGCACAAGGAATGCAATATTGCATGCTGAGTTATATATTCACTTCAAAGGGTCCAATGACCACAAGGTAAAAAAAACAAAAAACTATCATTAGCTACAGTCGAACAAGCATCAATCATGATACCAATTTTTTTTGTGTTGCGTTGAACTCCATCTAGCTATTCACGAAAGTAACCAATAGGATAATAGTATGATTATTGAAGGGCTTGGAACCATTTCAGAGCATGTTCATACTTCAAATATCCATCACAGTACAAAGAAGTCATTGACAACATTGAAGTTCATTAGAGCCTGCTCAGTGTGTTGTAGGTGAGGTGCAGAAGCTGTACAAATTATGCAGGAAGTCAAGGGTCGTTTTGTAACTTCACTCATCTGAAATGATGGATTACTATAAGCTACAGTAGAACCTGTCAATAGCGGTCGTCCATGGGACTATTAAGTACTTTTGGCCCATGACTATATAGACAGGTGACTGCTTCAATGAGGTCATTTTGTAGTGCAATTGCAACTGGGACAAGCAGTAGCGACCATAATATAAGAGAGGTGGCTGCCTTATACATGCATGCAGTGACTACTTCATGCATGCATACGTATGCAACTCACAGCAAATTTGAACCCCTCAGAACCAGAGTGGTCTAACTCACAAACATTGAACTAGCCCCCTTAAACTTGAGAAGAAAATGTGTTTCAGGAGCTGCTGAAATTTCAAGAATTTGGTCATATGCTCATATATACCCATTGCATATTTTTTACTCCATTTTTTGCAATTCATGCAATCTCCAGTACTTGATTTTGGGTTAGGCCACTCTGGTTCTGAGGGGTTCAGTTTAGAGCTCTTATATATGATTCTCCTGCTATATATCTGGTGCATGCATGCAGACCAATGTTGATGCAGACTCAGTCTTCTGGCAGAAGGTTCTCACTGAACATGCGTTGAGGTGCATGCTCGTGCCATTAACTACTGCTATGTATAGCTGCAGTCAGTACCTGTGTATTGCAATCACACCTAAGTGCAGCATATCAGATAAGTTATGAGCACATGGTCAGATTTGCTGCAGAGAGGTGGATAAACTCTCTATACCATCACTGGTTAAAAGTAACACATGACTGTGTCCTTGCATGAGATAATCAGCACTCACTGCTGCAAGAAGTCATGCATGGGAGTAAGCAGCTGTAGTGCAGAAACAGTAGCTAATTGTGGTGGTTATGACTCCTATCTGTACTACAAACACATTCACAAGATCACGTTAACATAGCTTCCTGTTTGCATAGCCTCAATCTCAGGCCAAATGATCGATGAAAATCGCACAAAAAATAATGCCCTGTCAATATGTAGCAGGACACATGCATTCAACCATGGACAGCCACAATGCTTCCATGCCATATGTATCAATATATTAAGATTGTGACGCGCGACCTTCGTAGCTACTTGAACCTCGAACTCCACGATGAATATTCGAGAATAGTGGACATGGCTGGACCTGAATCTTCCAGAACAGCTGGCGGGGAGCAGCAGCCTAAGCGAACGCAATCGGGGAGCAGCAGTTGAAGCGAACGCAATCGGGGAGCAGCAGACGAAGCGGACGCCATCGGGGAGCAGAGTTGAAGCGGACGCAGTCGGGGAGCAGCAGCCGAAGCGGACGCAATCGGGAAGCAGTTGAAACGGACGCAGTCGAGAGCAGCAGCTGAAGCGGACGCAAGCGGCGAGCAGCAGCTGAAAGCGGATGCAAGCCGGGATCACTCCGCAGCAGCAGTTGAACGGATCGATGCAATCGCGCGGGGAGCAGCAGCTGAAGCGGACGCAATCGGGGAGCAGCAGCTCTGCACAGAGAGCTATCCGGCACCGGATTACTCACGTAGGCGAACGAGGGGGAAGGAGCTGAGCGAGCGAAGCTACTTGTATATATATAATTATATATATATATCTGTCATGCTGCAATACATATTAAGTTGACCTATTGTTCCATTATTATGCTTGGTAATTCTCTCCAAGGATTAAGTTGCCAAAAAAATAATGGTGGGGATAAGGAATAATTACGGGAAATCCCCCCCCCCCCCCCCCCCCCCCCCCCCCAAAAAAAAACAAACAAAAAAAAAACACACCATATAATGCCTGGTAGGAATAACATTATTTGTCTTTAACCATGCTCCCCCCCCCCCCCCCCCATAAAATGTAAACCCTTGTGCCAGATTCCTGACCTTGAACGGTAGGTTAAATAGCAGGCCATAGAAATTGCAATTGCTTCCTGTCTTCTGTTTGGGACAACTGGTTATGCTTCAGGCTAAGACAGTAACTTTAACAAGTCAATTACTTTCTCTGACCACTATCAGGTTCAATTTCAGTAGACAATATAAGTCACATATTACAGCAGCAGAGTGTGGATAATTCCGTTCTGTTTGAACTAAAATTTTATCTTGGTAGTTCAGTGTTGAGGATCTTATACAGTACTCGTTACTTGCATGATACTATTGGGTGCTTGCTATTGTCTCTAATGAAATTACAACACAGTCATGTGTGTGCATGGTAGCTAGCTGAACATCCATGCCAGCAGGAACAGAGGCAGCAGGAGGAGAGGGTAGCCATGGACAATGGTTGCCTGCATGAATCAACAATTGTATGAAAATTAGGTTTGATTGTATGAAATACGGAGCAATGCATGCAGCAACTACTTGAGAATTACTAACCATGTTAGTTGGACCAGGTACCGTCTGGATGGAGAGGAATGCATATGCACAAGGGTAAGATTACATCTGGATTTAGCAGAGTTGAGCTACACTTGATCCAAGACCATTCCAGGTCCCTCCCAGCTTTCTTTCGTACACAGTACAAAATGGATGTGGTACTAAAACCTTGAGTTGGAGGGGGAGTGGCCTGGGATCAAGGCTGGAGTTGAGCTCCGTGCAAACAATGTGGCAGCAGATGCATAACGTACCACATCTCCCTGTCCCTCATCAACAAGGTCTCCACAAATCACACCAACGCTGCTTCTATCGACAGTGCTTTGTGAACATGAAGCTCTAGCTTGGGCACAATATTCTATCCGTGTTTCTCTTCCATTGCAGCGATATTCAAAAAGGCGGAAACGACCTCTACCAGAACGCCTTGGAATAGGTCCAAACCTATGCAAAATAGAAGATCCAACTATTACTTCTAGCTCATGTAGGAGTGAAATGCCATGATATTCACTGAGTACATGATCTTGTATAGTTTATAGCTGCCATACCATTTCTGGGTATGCCCCTGCACATGTGGCCCATATAAATAATATGCCATCCACATGTAGCTCAGTGTGCCTAAATTATTGTATTTTGCTTCTTCAATGTCTTGTGTTGCCAAGGCGACATATAGGGATCCCACACTGCCTTGTGTTGGCTGACACAAACTAGACTTCTTGCAGGATCATCGAATAGATGACCACCAATTAAAATAGAATATCATGCCAGACGAATTCAAAGTACCTATATACCCACACATGTGACACCACCTGTCCTTCACCCATATATAACATCAGTGTCAACTTCTGATGGGACAAATGCACCGTCATTTCAGAAAAGGCACTTGGGTACTTTTCAGTTGGTTAAACCTACTCACCCTTCACTGGTCTAGCTTCCCAAACCTCTTCCCCCACTAGTCGGGAACCAAATGGGGAATTCCCTACTTCCAACTAACCATGCAAACCAAATTCCTTACAGGGATATAATAGTAACACGTGAGTAGTAGTACCACCAGGCTTCATTAAGTAGAATTTCAGCACACCTGGCCTGCTAGCACAAACTCCGAATAAAGATGACATGCTATGAATACTAATAGTACATGCATGCTTCATAACCCACAGGAAAGTTTAAATTGATGAACCGAACAATTATAGTGAAAGCATGTCTCATCACTACAGTAGCTACATGAACTACTGGTGGTAACTTACTGCTGAACAGACGTTCGAGTTGCTCCTTGTGTTCCACAGCCTAACTGTCTACAAACAACCGCAGCTTCTTCAGCACCAAAATTTCTGTCACAAGCTGTCCCCCATACTCCTCTTCTTGCAATATACAATTCCAGTCTCCCCTCACAATAGTTGGAACCACTCCCCTCAAGCTCACTGGAACCAATCCCAGTGGAATTCGAACCACCCTGCAGCCGTACAGCTTCGTCATAGACTCGTGGAGAAGGGATCTGCACATGCACAAGAAAAACAGTGGAATTACGTTAACCTGTCTATAGTGGTCACCCACGGTGTGGTATGAACCAGTATTGAGCTGTGACTCACTATTGTGTAATAACATGCTTGTGATGTCATTTCCTGTGTGCATGCACTATATATTTATTTGCTGTAGTTGGCTGTGCACTTTTATCCAATAACTGAGTGGAGTCAAAGTGTTGTCTAAGTGCTCGAGACCACTACATGGTGGCAGCGATGGCTAGCATTCGACTCCAACCGCCAGAGCCCTTCCAGTTCAAGCGACCCGATGACTGGCCTAAGTGGAAAAGGCGCTTTGAACAATTTCGTGCAGCATCGGGCCTCGCGAAGGAGGGCGAGGAGCAGCAAGTGTCCACGTTGCTATACTGCCTCGGTGAGGACGCAGAAGACGTGCTCATCTCAATGAACATTGCGGCAGAGGACCGCAAAAGCTACGAGGCAGTGATCAGTCACTTTGACGACTACTTCAAGGTCAGGATAAATGTCATACTGGAGCGAGCGAAGTTCAACCGGCGTGCCCAAAGGGAGGGCGAAACTGCCGAGGAGTATATAACGGCGCTCTACAACCTTGTGGAGACGTGCAACTACAAAGGCCTGAAAGAGGAAATGATCAGGGACAGGCTTGTTGTTGGCATAAGGGACACGGGTCTTTCAGAGAAACTGCAAATGGACCCAAAGCTCACCTGGACGAGGCGAAGAGGAAGATTCGCCAGCGGGAGGCCGTCATTGAACAGCGCAAAGAGCTGCACCAAGACGGCAGAGTGGGAAGCCAAGCAACTCTCGAGGAGGTCAAAACCAAAAGGTCACAGATACGAGGCGGGACTAGTGGTAGGAGGGAGGGCCGTAATGCTCACAGTTGCCATAAGGACAAACCCCAATGTAAGCGTTGTGGGCATGGCACCCACCCTCCAGACAAATGCCCTGCAAAGGGAGCCACCTGCCATAAATGTGGCAAGAAAGGGCACTTCAGTAAGAAGTGTTTCACCAAGACAGGGGCGTCCACGAGAGAGCTCAGCCTGGACTCTGCCTTCTTAGGAACCCTCGGGGCCTCGGACCCGCATGCGTGGACTGTGAATGTCGGCATTGCAAATAAGGAGGTACCCTTTAAGATCGACACAGGGGCAGAAGTTACTGCCATATCCGAGGACACTTACCACACCCTCAGAGATATCCCTCTGGAGAAACCCTCGAAGGTGATCTATGGCCCTAGCCGACAACGATTGCAAGTACTGGGTCAGATTGAGCTAGAGATAACACTTCAGGACAAGAGGTCGACACAGCACGTGTTTGTCATCCGAAACATGAAGGTCAACCTGTTGGGTCTACCAGCCATCGTGGCGCTGGGAGTCCTGAAGCGAGTTGATGAAATCGAAGTACTGGAACAAGATGTCAGGAAGCAGTTTCCCAAGCTGTTCCAGGGGCTAGGAAACCTCGGAGAGGAGTATCACATACCTCTGAAGGAAGGTGCAGCCCCATACGCACTCACTACCCCGAGGAACGTTCCACTACCACTTCGCAGTAAGGTCCAAGACGAGCTAAACAGCATGGAAGCCATGGGAGTGATTTTGAAAATCGACCAACCCACGGAGTGGTGCGCCGGAATGGTCGTCGTTCCGAAGAAATCTGGAGACGTCAGAATCTGTGTAGATCTCAAAGCCCTCAATGATAATGTCATCCGGGAGATCCACCCCATGCCGAAGGTGGACGAGACACTCTCCCACCTGGCCGGAGCAACCATCTTCACAAAACTCGACGCAAACAGCGGGTTCTGGCAGATCCCCTTAGCCAGAAAGTCCCGGCCCCTAACAACCTTCGTGACACCGTTTGGACGCTATTGTTTTAATAAGCTTCCTTTCGGAATCACCAGCGCTCCGGAAATCTTTCAAAAGAGGATGAACCGAATCCTGGAGGGCCTCAAAGGAGTGATATGTCACATGGATGACGTACTGGTGTTTGGGGCAACTATGGAAGAACACGATGCCAATCTCTTGGCAGTGCTGAAGAGGCTCGAGGAGGCGGGAGCAACACTGAATTCCCGGAAGTGCAAGTTTAGACAACCTCGTGTGAACTTCCTGGGACATCTGCTGGACAAGGAAGGCATTCGTGCCGACCCAAGCAAGGTGCAAGCGGTGCTGCAGATGGAGACCCCACAGTCAGTGACAGACCTACGGAGGTTTATGGGGATGACCAACCATCTCGGAAAGTTTTCTCCCCGAATTGCAGAACTAAGCCAATCAATGCGAGAGCTGCTGTGCACCAAGAATGCATGGGTGTGGGGACCAGAGCAAGAGAGATCGTTCTCCAACGTCAAGGAAGAACTCACTCGACCTACCGTGCTGGCACTTTACGATCCGGATGCAGAGACCAAAGTATCAGCTGATGCATCGTCCTTTGGTCTGGGGGCCGTTCTCCTACAGAAGAGCGGACAAGAGTGGAGACCGGTAGCGTATGCCTCGCGCTCGTTGACAGAAACCGAAAGGAGATATGCGCAGATAGAAAAAGAAGCGCTTGCTGTCACCTGGGCGTGCGAAAAGTACAGAGATTATGTGTTGGGGAGACACATTGAAATAGAGACAGACCACAAACCGCTGGTTCCCTTGCTCAGTAACAAGAGACTCGACGGACTGCCCCCACGAGTGTTGAGGTTTCGTCTCCGTTTGGACAGATATGACTATCAAATTCGCCATGTCCCCGGGAAAGAGCTCTATGTCGCTGACACACTATCTCGTGCTCCCCTCACTGGTACAGAGGCCAACTCGTTGGAACTCCAAGACGAAGCTGAGACATTCATCGCCGAAGTTGTCAAACAAGCACATTCGTCAATGGAGCAACACCCCTTGGAGACGTACCGCCTGAAGCAAGCAGAAGACCCCATTTGTGCACAAGTGAGTAAACACTGCAAATCAGGATGGCCAAGGAAACATTGTCTCTCCCCGGAACTCATCCCCTATTGGAAACTGCGTGGCTCACTGACAACATATGATGACATTCTCCTCTTCAACGATCGCATAGTGATCCCGGAGTCACTGCGAGCAGATGTCATGGATAGAGTCCATGAGGGTCACCAGGGCATCGAGCGTTGTAGGATGAGGGTTCGCTCATCCGTATGGTGGCCGGGCTGTGGCAAAGAAGTGACTGAGACAGTGCAGAAATGTCCAGCGTGTGCCAAAACAGCCAAACAGAGGAGAGAGCCATTAATCGTGTCTCAATTGCCTGAGTATCCATGGAAAGTCATCGGTACTGACTTGTTCGAGCTGGACAAAAAGCACTACCTACTGGTAGTCGATTACTTTTCACGCTATCCTGAGGTTGTTCAGTTGGGGTCAACCACTTCAAACAGTGTGATTCAGGCAATGAAATCTATCTTCTCCCGTCACGGAATACCAGAAACTGTTAGGAGTGACAACGGACCTCAGTATTCGTCCTCAGAGTTCTCGAAGTTTGCAAGCTCGTATGGGTTTAGCCACGTTACAAGCAGCCCACTGTATCCCCAAAGCAACGGACAGGCGGAGAGAACAGTGCAGACTGTAAAGAGACTGCTCAAACAATCCGGAGATCCTTATCTCGCACTGATGAGTTATCGTGCTACACCTCTGACATGGTGTGGGTTCAGCCCTACGGAGCTGTTGATGGGGAGGCAGATCAGAACGACTGTCCCACAGACAAGTACACAGTTCATTCCGAAGTGGGCTTACCTCGGTGAATTCAGGAGATTGAGCAAGCTGTACAAGGAGAAACAGAAAAGCAACTACGACCGAGAACACCGAGTTAAAGAGCTACCAGAGCTACCTGAGGACACTCAAGTGTGGGTGACGTCCGAAACGGGACATACACCAGGTAGAATTGCTACGAGCACAGACACTCCGAGATCTTACATTGTCGAAACTCCCTCGGGAGAGTTAAGGAGGAATCACAGTCACTTGCGAGTGGATCCAGGGAGCAATGAAGGAACACCTACCGTTACGCAGACTCAGCCTGAGGCATCCCCTAGGAGGATCATGACGAGATCGCGTACCGGCACAGCAATGAAGGCGCCGGAGAGACTTGGACTTGAGAAGGGGGATGTGGTATGAACCAGTATTGAGCTGTGACTCACTATTGTGTAATGACATGCTTGTGATGTCATTTCCTGTGTGCATGCACTATATATTTATTTGCTGTAGTTGGCTGTGCACTTTTATCCAATAACTGAGTGGAGTCAAAGTGTTGTCTAAATGCTCGAGACCACTACACACGGGACCAATATTTTTGGTCACTATAGACAGGTGGCTGCTTTAAGGTCATTTCATACAGGACTATAGTGCAACTGGGAGCAGCAGTAGATATATATGACAGGCAGGTTCCAGTGTATTAACTATACATTGTGTATATAGCCGTAATTATACAAACTTCCAATTTACCATAGTATTTTCACCACCACAGGATACAGCGATACTGTCTCTAACAATTGTACTCCGAGGGCATGATCCTCTGCTCTCCGTACAGTCTTCGCTTGTGGCCTCAGTGCCATCACAAACACGATTAAATGGGGAAAAAAAGCGATCACGTCCGTTTGGTCTCGGCAATACTCCAAAGCTGTGAAATATAGTTATCACAGAAATAATGCAATGCTGCCATCTGATACCACAGATAATAGAGTGCATGTGAACCTGATGGATACCAACACGGCTTACTCGAGGACAGGTCTGCGTGTAGCTCCTTCTGCTTCACAGCCTAACTGCCTGCAAACAGCTCGAGCCTCCTCCTCACCAAATGTTCCATCACACGCAGTATTCCAAAATCTTTGTTCAGGTACAAACACTTCTAACCTTCCCTGGCATCTGCTCAATCCACCTTGTAACCTGATTTGTCTGCTAGCTGCATGTGTAAACAAAATTGTAATGGCATGCAATTATGTGAAGCGGAGCATTCAAGCTAGCTACTTTACCTTGACTAGCGACACCGACAAAGAGAATGCCGCAAGCAAGAGCCACCACAAACACCTGTGCTGGCTGTTTGGCCATTCTGATCCTATGCATCGGACAATATGCACATAGACAGCTATTTATAGCTTACGGCTGCTAGTCTCCCTTGCATGGCCAGACCCAACAAGAGCATTAACAAGGGTACCAGCAACAACAGGTTTCCCCAACAGGAAGTGTCTGGTCTCATACCCAACAGGAAGTGTCTGGTCTCATACCCAACAGGTTTCCCCAACAGGAAGTGTCTGGTCTCATACCCAACAGGTTTCCCCAACAGGAAGTGTCTGGTCTCATACCAGACTTAATTGTTGGGTCTCCTTAATTGTTGGGTCTGGCCACAAAGGACTACATTTCCTGGGTGAGTGAACTTTCACTTGTAGTGTGAAAGTTTGCGGAGGCTTCAAGACAATACAGACAATACACTGTATAACCTTTTGCTGCACTGTGCTGCAAAATCAACTAATATGCCACTGTGTGTGGCTATTTAGGTCTAGATCGCATTAATTTTTGTTCCTTTTTGTTCCTTTGTGTATATGTATGGCTACCGTGTATTTGGGCATTGATACACTATGAAGCAGATTTAGGTTGTTTTAACCACATGCAAGTTGTACCCTGTTTTGCATGTACACTAAGGAGACAATGGTTCGAAACATCCTGCATGTGAGGAGTATACGTACAGACACGATCATGACTAAAGCAGAGTTTTCAAAGTTCAGTCAAGTCAGTGGAAAGTACATAGCTATAGTGAATATGTAGTAACTACACACATCATGAACAACAATGAATTTGCTGATGCATTCCTAAGCGCCACTGATGACAGATAGATACAAAACATTTGGGTTGATATGTTCCACGTGCATCCTTGAAAGCCTTGATGCACAGGGGTATCAAGCCAAGGCATGGAAACATGAAATGGCTCCAATGAGGCACAAGATGCCAACAGCCACTCACACAAGCAAGCCACTTTTGTAGCGAAGCTGTGTCTGAAACTAGTAAATTCCCCTTGCTGTCTGTGATCCACACAAGATTATCTTGGAACTGGACATTTGCTTCAGTGGCTGCTGGTTCCGTTGTTATGGTAACAGCGACTTCCTGTGGTACGTGCTTGTGCAGGTGGGGTTTTTGGTTGGCTCTCCATCACTTGGACACGATAAAAGTTACTCTTCAAAGAACTCACCAAAGCACTTCTTACTCGACTTTGTTTTAGCTACCTCTCGGGTAGAGCTCTTGCTTGGGCATGCTAATAAATTATTTGGCTGCGCACTTTTCACTCTTTTAACCTTCAACCCTACTATTGCTGACATTGTATGTGTATTTGCTAGGTTTCTGGCTGCCAAAAGCGGTTGTGGACTCTTCTTGCACAGAATGGGTGAAGCCCAGTTGACCTTGCAATTGTCAGTTTTTTTCGCTCTAGTACACTGATTTATACACACACCACCTTAATTGGGGGGGGGGGGGGGGGGGGGGGGGGGGGACTGGGACTGTTTTAGTTATAAGTGTACAACAATGTGGTCTTAAAGCTTAAGTTGTTCCCAGGTCTGTCATCATGCTGGTCTCAATCGCAGGCAGGTCTGGGAGTGGTCTCGATTCTGCGAACATCGATTCGGGTCCACGAGAGTAGGTCGGGAGCAAGAACACTAATCTTGTGTTCTGCAATCCATGGAGGTAGCATAAAACTACATGCTTCGAGAGTTCCATCAATGGACCTTGGTTTTGTATCTGCTTGCAATGTACTACCACCATCAGTCAATTCTAAACTGGCCTTTAAATTTATCTTGTATGACTTTCCAGATAAGCCATCCCTGTTCAGTGAGTCAATGACATACACAACAGTTACTGTTGACAAAAATATCAGGTGTTCATCTAGTCTTGGCCCCCGACCAAAACCATGCAACCCCAGGATTGCTTCCAGTGAAACTTTTGATTTGAAATTTATCGGCATCACTGAAGCCATGAGTTTCAACAGTAATCACTGAAGTGACAGCACTGCCCTTGTAACAGCCTCGTTCCTGGGATCAACTTAAGGTAGGAAACATGGGTACCGCGATCTCCGAAACCAAGTTGATGGACAATGGGCAGCATCAAAGCGTACACACGTTTCAGCAATACTTTGCATCAAACTGCTCCCTCTGCTTGAACTCAATTTTAAGGCCCTCTACGAAACTGAAAATTTGGACCCTCTCCAAGGCCCCACCCACACTCTGACCCCATCATCAATACACACACAAAACAGGCCAAAAAACCACGGATGGATTTACCACCTGCTCTCCTCAGTTGCAGGCTACAGCCCAAAACTCACTGCTGCCCTCAAAAACAGAGGTTTGGCTACCCTAGGCTTTCAAAAAAAATTCCACACACACCAACTAAAACCGACTCAAGCCAAGGGCACTCTTCAAAAGGTCAACCTACCCCCTGCAAAACTAGGGATGCTTTTCCACGTTCACCCCTCGGTTACAGAGTTTTGGCCACACATCTACTCCCACTCACCAGCCCAGTCCAGCTACCAAACCAGCCAAATTCGCCCTAACACGAAAATGGGCGGGGCCTGTAATGCCGAAAGGTCAACTCTCTAGAGTACTTTGGCCAGGGAGCTGTCGGATGCTGTTCACTTTCCAGGCTGTTCTTCGGCCACTTCAGCAGACCCACAAACATTCCTGCTCACTCCACCTAGCTATTCACACTCAGATAGCCCATCGCTACATTCAATAAGCCAGAATAGTTTAAAAAAAAGAAGAAAAATAAGTGTTGTAACAAATCTTCAAAGTACCGCACGGCCACATCAGAGTACCGATTTGAAACTTGAAAGGGCCGCTAGCCGCATCAAAGAGTTCTGCCCCCCTTGTTTATTCCGGTTGCCGCCATGGGAAAACGTAAACAGATGAATAACTCTATATAACCGTATGCCAGCAGGAGCACATAGACATTATGTTGTAATCCCCCGTGTGTTACAGTCATACCTTATATGGAAGGTGCGGTACCGCACAAACACCAATTTGTTTTTTACACTTTTACGTAACGACTCTTGCCATAGCTAGCTATAATGAGACATGTGAAAGACTACTACTTCGACTAGGGCACACATGCTGAGTTTGATGCTCCTTCGCCACGTACCTCCGGCGACTCATGCACTCCTGATGCCAGTGAGAGGGGTTGCATCATTTTACCCTTTCACTGGTTAATGGCAGTGGGCACAGATCTGTCCTTATAGCCTGCACCAGCAAGAGGGTCAATAATGTCCTTTTAATTTTGCATATGGGGACAGATCTGTCGTTGAGCCAGGAAGAGGGTAATGTCATTTAACATCCAAAAAGTCAATCAACAATATCTTTCCACAAGGTATACACAAGATTAGTATGGCAATATGCTACAGTGAACACAACTTTCCTATCGGTCAAGGTCAAACTAACAACTACCATCGTCACTTAAGACAGCTATCATTAATCAGGGTCCTTACAACTCAGTACTGTAGATAACAAGTGAGTCTTTAAAAGACTTGATGTGTCTCGGCACGACTTGGTATCAGCTAGAATCATGCAGTGGACATGGCAGCTGCTTAACCCTTTATTATGACTGCAAAACCTGTTAGCTATGAGACTTTCAGCTTAAGTGAGCGTCAATATCCTTGGAGGTTCTGTGTGAGCAAGGGGTGGGTCAGGAATGTTCACCCAAAAGGTGAAAGCAGTATGGTCGTGTCTGGGCTTGATGTTTAGTCAACACCTTGGCCAATTCTTTCAGCACTTGCCGTCTCGGGCCTGGGAACGAGGCTAGCCCCACATAGACGTGTAGAACGTGAGCTGCGTCTGTATGTATGTATATATGCGTACGTCGTGCCGTAAATAAACGCTTCTGCAAATAACCGAAAGTTACTTGCGTCACAGAGATAATTCACACGTGCTCGCTCGCGCTCGCTCGACAACGTAACGAAGCACTGTAGCTAGCTGTCAAGATCGAGTTAGTTCTGAGAGTGCACCGTGTACCCCTTGGATGGATACAACAGGGATGGAGACCGCTCACGAGTCAACCTCTTCAATGGATACAGCGATGTGCGCTACCGCACGGCAACAAAGCCTGCGAAAGTGCGACAAACTTCACCGATCGCGACTCGCGGCTGCACGTTTGCTCGAAGTCACTGACTCGTAGACCTCTGTTCTTCAATGGCTACAGTCATGGGAGCTACTGCATAGCGAAAGAAGACAGCGAGAGTGCTTTCACTGTCTGCTCGTGCCGCATGTAGACCTCTAGCTATACAATATCATCATGTGCTGTCCATACAGTTCTTGTGCTGCAATTCTACAGCCTGAGGTTGAGTTAGCTACATTCGAAATGAATGCTGCATATGCATGCACTCGCTCAGGCTCGCCCCACAATGTTATACATTCTGCTAAGTATAGCTACGTATATACCAGCAGTCTTGGTAAGAGGATTCATGAGCAGCCATGCAAACCCATAATCACTTTTGAAGATCATGCAGCACTTGCAAAGCGACGTACGTACCACGTACGTACGTACGCACTGGCGGATCCAGGGGTACTTCGTTGAGTTCGGACGAACTACCCAGAATTATACCCACAAAATATCGTAGACTACGTATCGACCAGTGGCGGATCTAGGGGTGCGAGCGAACCCCCCCGGTTTTGACCCTTGTTAACATAAACTACTTGTATTATTGTAGCTGTGGTTGGTAATACCTTGACCGTTCGCGGGCTGAAAGCCTGAAGGCAGACATAGTCATGAGCTAGCTATATAGCTAGGTTTACGCTGCTACACAATTTTAATTTTACATCAATTATTTTTGTTCTGTATATACGTATAATTAGAAAATAAAGCAATAACGCAGTGTTCAATCGACTGTCTTGTAATCCGTCGACGATCATAGGAAAAGAAGGAAGCTAACAGTCCCACACATCTGGTTACTTAGTCAATCTTCTTTGCGTCTGGGGTAACTTAGTCAATCTTCTTTGCGTCTGGGGTTAAGTTAGTCAATCTTCTTTGCGTCTGGAAACATGTCCAGAATGCGCAGAGATGCTATGAGAGCCGGCTTCCTGATCGCTAAAAAGAACACGTAATAAATTTTTCCGCTCTTCGCGCGGACTCATCGCCGCTTCGCGGCTCTGCGCACCGCCTTCGGCGGTGCGCTGTGACAGTGTATGTGCCAACCGAACCACCCTTTCAAAATTTCTAGATCCGCCACTGGTACGTACCTACGCATCCAGCACTGTGTCTCGGCACTTCGGTGCCGAGACAAAAAGTCCCACACAAGAAGCTGTCAATCAGAGCCTTTTGTACACGCCCACCACTTTCCCATCAGTGGGGGTGATGTGGTAGACATCCTTCGGGGTGTTTGGAGGAGACGGAAAGAGGAAGGAGAAGGAGGAGAGGGAAAGAGGAGAGGTAGAGAGGGAGGAGAGAGAGAAGGGAGGAGGGAGAATAGAAGGGGGAGAAGGAAGGAGGAAGAAAGATGGAAAAGGAAAAGCAGGAGTAGGAGAGGAGCAGAGAGAGAGAGAGAGAGGAAAAGATGATAAACAAGTGAAAGCTGTGTTCATTAGCAATACCGGAGATCCTTATGCTGTGGCTTCCCGGAGAAGAATTGCCCATATATGAGTCCTTAAAAAGACTCAGCTCAGAATCATGCAGAGGACATGGCAGCTGTTTAATCCTTTATGACTGCAAAACCAGTGAGACTTTCAGCTTAACTCGGCGTCAATATCCGTTGGAGGTTCTGTGTGAGCACAAAGGGTGGGTCAGGGGGAGGTGGGAATGTTCACCCAAAGGGTGAAAGCAGCATGGTCGTGTCTGGGCTTGATGTTTAGTCAGAGCCTGGTGAGCCGTTTTAATTCATAAATGGACCTAGACAACATCTTGTTCAAGGCCGCAATTATCTATCCAGCTAGCTAGAGCTCAGTGGGTGTAGTTAGAGTGGTATGTACTTGGGATGGCTGAGTGCATGCTGAACGGCACACTGTGTATGGATGAGTGAGTATTCATATAGTCGTGTGTTATTATCCCATGCGCATGCATGCGCAGCAAGGGGTAGAGTGATTGCTGTGTCCAT
Organism: Axinella damicornis; assembly: GCA_963931865.1. Lineage (NCBI taxonomy): Eukaryota > Metazoa > Porifera > Demospongiae > Axinellida > Axinellidae > Axinella > Axinella damicornis. Next base: position 9,026,263 of record OZ007515.1, on the reverse strand, counting down.
CGGTACGTCAGTCACATGAGTCAGTATGTCAGTGGACACAAAAATGAGCAGTTTGTCTGAAATGTGAACACTTACAGCCTTTTATTGTAAGTTACAAATGCAAAAAACAACTCCTATGTACCGCACAAACAGGAGTTGTATGAGCTGTGAAAAGCGAGGTTTTTGCTCTCTGTCCAAATTATCCAACCAAACCGCACCTCGATTTCAATTTTTCATACCTGCATAATATGATGCACATGGTGCTAGCTGCTACAAGTATTGGAGTATGAGAAAATACGCTCTTTGGAGCGAATAGAAAGTGTTCTTTGAAGGTGTGAGAGAGTGCAGAATCACGAGGAAGAAACAAAGTTAAGGGAAAACAAATGCTTACATAATTGCAGGCAAGATGACAGTTGGAATCTCTGTATCTGTAGTGTGCTGGACCAGTGTGTAGCATTCGTATAGGTTGCCACGTGTTATGTGCCTCGGCTAGACTGTTGCAGCTATAGCCTGATTCATAGTTTCTGTGTTGTACATACGTGTGTAGTACGTACTTTTTGTGTGATATTCTGTGGCCGAGATTGTGTTTATGCTGATGAGATACAACTGTTCCATGTTCTGCATGTGGACTCACTCAGGCTTGCCCCACAATATCGTCTGCACACGGGATAAGTGCTCAATTGAGCACCTCTAGTTGTTGAATGAAATTCCTTGCATAGGAAGTGCATTTCATTTGGAATTATAGCCTGTAGGATTGACAATGGCGGAGTTTCTGGGAGAAGACTTCAGCACTTAACCCTTTAACTACAGAATTCTTCCCCCAAGACAACACATTTTCATGCATTCAGCACACACCACCTTCGTTGGTGCTCCTCTCGCATAGCATTCACTCCTCTGGGGCCAGACTTGCAGAGCCCATGCAGAGCCCATGCAGAGCCCTCTCTGACAATACCATTCATGACCACCCACAAGCCCATGACCACCCACTGCTGGCACATCACACACCATCAATCTGCATGCTTTCTTGAGGCTGAGGCCCTCAGCGAATCTCATTAAATCAAAACGTTGTGGTTCCGTCTGGTGTTCATGGTAACACCTGACACCCACTGCATTCCACAGAGCACAAAACTGCAGCTAACGAGTTTCATCCATGCATGCACCTCTAGGTTAGGAATACAGTAATAGGTACATGTATTCAAAACAAAATTATTCTGGATAGGAAAGACCCATGAGCATTAGTCTCACGTTAACATAGCTTCCTGTTTGCATAGCCTCAATCTCAGGCCAAATGATCGATGAAAATCGCACAAAAAAAATAATTCCCCGTCAATATGTAGCAGGACACATGCATGCATTTAACCATGGCCAGCCACAATGCTTCCATGGCATATGTATATACCTGACACATCAATTACCAGCAACAATCTTATGCGTGGAAGACTAGTTCCATTTCTGTCACGCTACAATACATAAGTTGACCTATTGTTCCATTATTATGCTTGGTAATTCTCTCCAATTAAGGCTAAAGTTGCCAAAAAAATAATGATGGGCATAAGGAATAATTACGGGGAACCCCCCCCCCCCCCCAATTGACCTTGAGAATCAGAATGGTAGGATAAATAGCAGGCCATAGAGATTGCTTCCTGTCTGTCAGGTTTTCTGTTTGGGACAACGTACTGGTTATGCTTCAGGCTAAGACAGTAACTTTAACAAGTCAATTATACTTTCTCTGACCACTATCAGGTTCAATTTCAGTAGACAATATAAGTACAGCAGCAGAGTGTGGATAATTCCGTTCTGTTTGAACTAAAATTTTATCTTGGTAGTTCAGTGTTGAGGATCTTATACAGTACTCGTTACTTGCATGATACTATTGGGTGCTTGCTATTGTCTCTAATGAAATACAACACAGTCATGTGTGTGCATGGTAGCTAGCTGAACATCCATGCCAGCAGGAACAGAGGCAGCAGGAGGAGAGGGTAGCCATGGACAATGGTTGCCTGCATGAATCAACAATTGTATGAAAATTAGGTTTGATTGTATGAAATATGGAGCAATGCATGCAGCAACTACTTGAGAATTACTAACCATGTTAGTTGGACCAGGTACCGTCTGGATGGAGAGGAATGCATATATGCACAAGGGTAAGATTACATCTGGATTTAGCAGAGTTGAGCTACGGAGCAATGCATGCAGCAACTACTTGAGAATTACTAACCATGATAGTTGGACCAGGTACCGTCTGGATGGAGAGGAATGCATATGCACAAGGGTAAGATTACATCAGAGTTGAGCTACGGAGCAATGCATGCAGCAACTACTTGAGAATTACTAACCATGATAGTTGGACCAGGTACCGTCTGGATGGAGAGGAATGCATATGCACAAGGGTAAGATTACATCTGGATTTAGCAGAGTTGAGCTACACTTGATCCAAGACCATTCCAGGTCCCTCCCAGCTTTCTTTCGTACACAGTACAAAATGGATGTGGTACTAAAACCTTGAGTTGGAGGGGGAGTGGCCTGGGATCAAGGCTGGAGTTGAGCTCCGTGCAAACAATGTGGCAGCAGATGCATAACGTACCACATCTCCCTGTCCCTCATCAACAAGGTTTCCACAAATCACACCAACGCTTCTACTATCCACAGTTCTTAGTGAACATGCAGCTGTAGTTTGGGCACAATATTCTATCCGTGTTTCTCTTCCATTGCAGCGATATTCAAAAAGGCGGAAAGTGCGACCTCCACCAGGACGCCTTGGAATAGGCCCAAACCTATGCAAGACAGAAGATACAGCCATGTAAATTATTTCCTGTATAGCTATGACTGAACTAAGAAAGTAGTGAAGGTTCATAATGCCATGGTATTAGACTGAATACATGATCTTAGTTGCCATACCTAATTATGGGTATGCCCCTGCACATGTGGCCCATACTGGAATTTAATAGTATGCCATCCACAGTGTGCCTAGATTATTGGTGCAGAGTATTGTAGTTGTGCATACTTATAGTCTAATGTGAATTGCTTATTGTGTGTTGACATGGTGACGTAGGGATCCCACACTGCCTTGTGTTGGCCGACACAAACTAGACTTCTTGCAGGATCATCGTATAGATGGACCACCAATTCAAATACAGTGTCATGTCAAATTCAAGAGGGTGGTCATTATTGGGACCCGACACCACCACATATATCCCTGTCCTTCCTCCATGTACAACACCAGTGTCAGCATCTGATGGGACAAACCTTACTAATGCACCGTCCTTTCAGAAAAGGCACTTGAGTACATGTGGCCTCTTTTCAGTTGGTTAAACCTACTCACCCTTCACTGGTCTGGCATCCCAAACCTGTCCCCCCACTAGTCGTGAGCCAAATGGGGAATTCCCTACTTCCAACCAACCATGCATGCAAACAAAGTTCCTTAGCTACAGGGATATAGTAACATGTGAGTTAATACCACCAGCTTGATCATTAAGTAGCTATAGAATTTCAGCACACCTGCATGGCCTAGCTGCTAGCACAAACTCCGGATAAAGATGACATGCTATCTACATGCTTCATAACGTTAAACCCACAGCCAAAGTTCGATGAACTGAACAATTATAGTCTGCATGTGAAAGCATGTCTCATCACTACATGATCTACAGGTGGTAACTTACTGCTGAACAGACGTTCGAGTTGCTCCTTGTGTTCCACAGCCTAACTGTCTACAAACAACCGCAGCTTCTTCAGCACCAAAGTTTCTGTCACATGCTGTCCCCCATTGTCCACGTCTTGCAATATACAATTCCAGTCTCCCCTCACAATCACTGGAACCACTCCCCTCAAGCTCACCGGAACCACTCCCAGTGGAAACACTCTGCAGTCGTACAGCTTCATCATAGACTCGTGGAGAAGGGATCTGCACATGCACAAGAAAACTAATTAGCTACAGTGGAACGGTTGGAACCTGTCTATATAGTGGTCACCCATTGGACCAGTATTTTTGGCCACTATAGACAGGTGGCTGCTTTAAGGAGGTCATTTCATACAGGACTATAGTGCAACTGGGAGCAGCAGTAGCTATATATGACAGACAGGTTCCAGTGTATTAACTATTATAGCTGTAATTATGTAAACTCAATTTTACCGTAGTGTTTTCACCACCACAGGATACAGCGATACTGTCTCTAACAACTGTACTCCGAGTGCATGATCCTCTGCTCTCTGTACAGTTTTCGCTTGTGGCCTCAGTGCCATCACAAACACGATTAAATGGGAAAAAAAGGCGATCACGTCCGTTTGGTCTCGGCAATACTCCAAAGCTGTGAAATATAGTTATCACAGAAATAATGCAATGCTGCCATCTGATACCACAGATAATAGAGTGCATGTGAACCTGATGGATACCAGCACGGCTTACTCGAGGACAGGTCTGCGTGTAGCTCCTTCTGCTTCACAGCCTAACTGCCTGCAAACAGCTCGAGCCTCCTCCTCACCAAATGTTCCATCACACGCAGTATTCCAAAATCTTTGTTCAGGTACAAACACTTCTAACCTTCCCTGGCATCTGCTCAATCCACCTTGTAACCTGATTTGTCTGCTAGCTGCATGTGTAAACAAAATTGTAATGGCATGCAATTATGTGAAGCGGAGCATTCAAGCTAGCTACTTTACCTTGACTAGCGACACCAACAAAGAGAATGCCGCAAGCAAGAGCCACCACAAACACCTGTGCTGGCTGTTTGGCCATTCTGATCCTATGCATCGGACAATATGCACATAGACAGCTATTTATAGCTTACGGCTGCTAGTCTCACGTGGCCAGACCCAACAAGAACAAGGGTCCCAACAACAACACGTTTCCCCAACAGGAAGTGTCTGGTCTCATACCCAACAGGAAGTGTCTGGTCTCATACCCAACAGGAAGTGTCTGGTCTCATACCCAACAGGAAGTGTCTGGTCTCATACCCAACAGGAAGTGTCTGGTTTCATGTAGGGTCTGGCCACCAAGGACTATAATTATACATTTCCTGGGTGAGTGAACTTTCACTTGTACTGTGGAGGCTTAACTACCGCTACCTTGTTGTGAACCCAGGAAGTGCGCTGTGTGAACCCAGGAAGTTTGAGGTGACTGTACCAAGCCAGTAGTACTACAAGTAATCAGAAATGTACGGTGGCCCCGGAAGGGCCATTCCAAACTTGACATTTTCATCTGCACTTCCAAATTCGCATTTCCATGTTAACGTTAGCGTTTCCAAACTCGCATTCCACACTGCTCTGCTGTTCATCCTAGTAGCCAACCGAAATACATACCTAGCTACGTAGGCTATAATTCACCATGGACACTGCTTTGCATCCTATTAGCCTACCGAAGGTATCAAGCGTCCTGTGTTCCATAGCTATTTGATCATGCATGTGCATGGGCTAAATCTATCTCGATTAAAACATGGCATGCGACTGTGCCATGCACAGTCTCGTGCAACTCAGGTAATTTGTTATGAGCCAATTAGGTGGTGTTTCATTGGCCATGGTCAGGCTAAAGTCCATATGGTTCTCTATGTATCTTGGAACACTGCAAGAACCCTGGCACCTCAAAGGCCAACATGTCAGCTTAGGAAATGCAACTTGGAAAGTTTTGAATTGCAAGTTTAGAAGGAAATGCAAGTTTGGAATGCAAATGTGAGTGTAGAAATGTCATTTCGGAAGTTTAATACTGTTTGAAAGTTAATGGCATGCCGCTGCAGTCTGCTACAGTGGAATGCCTAGGGCTGCGTATGCAAACGGCATGATGGCTTACGGTACCCATAGATATAATATCTATGGCTTACCCATGCCAATCTCAATTATAAACTCAGAGGTCATTACTGTGCAAAGCAGTTGCTGGCATGGATATCTTATATAGCTACCTGACAGCAGTTGTCTCTCTGTGCAACTAAGTAGCAGCTCCAATTTGGAAGTGTGAATTCGGAAATACGAATTTGGAAGTGTGCCACTTTGGAATGGCCCCTAAATGTAACAGGATGTAGGGATACCTGAGCGAAGTGCATATGTATGCGCGTGCAGGGCATGCAAGGAGCAGTTACATTCACATGATTATCCGCGCCTGGGTTCGAGGCTAAGGTACGTGTAGGTCAACGCGCTGCCCCCGTCTTTGTCAGGATCGTGTCTGTACGTATACTCCTCACATGCAGGATGTTTCGAACCATTGTCTCCTTAGTTTGTGTACATGCAAAACAGGGTACAACTTGCATGTGGTTAAAACAACCTAAATCTGCTTCATAGTGTATCAATGCCCAAATACATGGTAGCCATACATATACACAAAGGAACAAAAATTAATGCGATCTAGACCTAAATAGCCACACACAGTGGCATATTATGTATTAGTTGATTTTGCAGCACAGTGCAGGGTATAAGCAAAAGGTTGTACAGTGTATTGTCTAAAGCACAGTGACAACTTCACTGTTTTGTGTGATCATCCCTACCTTGTTTCCTTACTTTTTGCCGTTCTGGTATCCCTACATCCTGTTACATTTCTGATTACTTGGTAGTAAAACGTTAACTAAAACAACGCAGCTCCCACCCCCCATGCTCCCCCCCTCCCCCCCCCCCTCCCATGCTCCCACCCCTCCCATGCTCCCACCCCTCCCATGCTCCCACCCCCCAGCCCCCAGCCCCCAGCCCCAGCCCCCATGCTCCCACCCCCCACCCCAGCCCTGGTGGACAAAGGTATAGCTAGGGTTTAGTTAGTAAGGGCTCACCTTACTTAACCAAACCCGAACTAAACCTAAGCCCAAATGACTAAAACACAACTTGATGCTCCTTTTATACCCGCAAAAGCCTGGTCGGCAACGCGTGACTTGTCTCGGACAAGGCAAGAATCACGCTCATCTCTGTCCACAGTTTACGCGTGCACAAGGAAATTTCCCGCCATAACTGAATAATCGCAGATGCGAACCAATCAGATCGCAGCATTACGAACCAATCAGATCGCAGCAATGTGCACGCGCAGGCTATGCCAACGATGAGCGTGCTTGCGTCTTTGTCGTTTTCTGGTACTGCTCACCTCCTCAGGCAGGTCCTCTGCCGCTCGCGTTCCCTCTGTTCCTGTCGTTGTAGCTAGTTCCAATCAATGGCTGTTCGGTAGGTAGTTAGTCTGGCACCCAACCCCCCACGCCATTTGCTGGCATAGGAACTAGAAGTCTCTAGTGGCTGTAGTTTAGTACCTACACACACAGCGCGAGGCTCATGATCCAGTAAGCAGAGGGCGGGGGGGACCGAACAGCTACTGTAAAATTAGCTACGTCATATGAATTATGAACCTGGAACGTGGACATGCTGGTATGGGATGGGAATGTGCAGTGGGTGTGTTGACTTAATAGACGCAGAGGCCTCCGTGGCAGAGATGAGCTCCATCCAGAGGGCAGTCTGAAACGCAAAAACTCCTGGAGGACCAGCTGGACAGGCTAGTGGCTCAGCTGTCCGACCTCGAGGAGTGCAGGTGAGGGCTTCATAGTCTTGCAGCGCAGCGCCAGGCCCTGCCCGTCTTGCGAGGGAAGTTGACTTCGAACTAGGAGTTAGCAGTAGGTAGTCCTGTGAGGTCAGATGATAGGGAAATGTGAAAGCAAAGCGTTGTAGTTAGCTGAGACTTCAATCAAGGACACACAAACGTGATGGTGACCATCATTGTCCCCATGCGTGTTTCCTGCTGCCCTGTACAAGGGGTGGTCACTCCAATATGCACCGCGTACCGTACTTATAGAGCTAGTCTCGTTTCCAGACCCAAACAAACCCAGCGAAGGTTGCTTGCAGTATCTCGAGCTGCAACCAGGGTCACAGCCAAAAGCTGCCTGTGACCACGCTGTTAAACTGTGGGTGACCTAGCCTCGTTCCCAGGCGCTCTTGGTAATTGGGGAGAAGAGCGCCTGGTATCCACTGTTCACGCATGCGCGAGCATTTCCGTTACATTCTCCGTATAATTTATCGAGATACGTAAGCTGAAATAACACGGACAAATATTCGGTAAAATATACGGCTCCAACATCATGCGAGGCCATGGTTTCGAAGTCTGTGGACATCAATACGCCGCTTCTGCCTTTCCGAAGTGGACGCGAAGCACGATACAAACAGTAAGACCCCATAGCTAGATAAATTCGACCTGGCCGTATGTAGCTAACCATACCAACCTTTTATGTACGTGCTGTATCGCTGTCAGTTGTTCATCCTCAGCACCATTCCTGGCTTTCCGACCTTACTGAGGGCGTATGGCACGGCTTGGTTGAATAGAGCTGCGTCTTGTAGATGTAAAAGTCTCCCGTGTTTCAGTAATGTACGGTCGTGCAACACGGACTAGTATAACAGTAGTTTCCAAGTTCCCCACAAAAACCTGGGGAGCCGCGCATGCGCGAACAGTGGATACCAGGCGCTCTTCTCCCCAATTACCAATAGCGCCAGGGAACGAGGCTATGGGTGACCCTGTGACCATCACAAAACATGACATACAGAGTAATATGGCAAGCCACACCCATGCCACATCTCTGTCCGCCGTATACAGAGTCACAATCACCGGTCGCAGCTCTAAGTACGGTGCTTATTTGGGGTGACCACCCCTTGTCGTAAGACCATCATGTGTGGAGCATCGTGTCCCTTCAGTTACGTCTGCATAATGGAGATACGGGACAGGGCGGCCACTGTAAATATCCATGTCAACACCGTACCGTCTTCTCACCCGTTCAAGTCCGCAGAGAGACAACTTGAAAGTTTGTATTTGGCTTTTTCAGCAATTCTCCGCTGTAAAAGTGTGCATGCAGATGTGGTCTATGTAGGTGTTATTCAAAAAGTGAAGTAGCACTCAAACGGGCGAACCGACGGTGCGATCACGAGCAATTTTGATGATGACGTTGCCGTTCCAGTCCCATATTTACAGGTAGCTACTCCTGTGGTACATGTGGTCAGACTCCTGAGAAGGTCATCAGGCGGGCTAGCCCCTTGAATTTTCCCCAGCACGGATTGACTCACGTGACCGCACTGGGAAAAGGAGGATCTAGACCAATTTACTTGAACTGTACTCAAAATCCAGCAGAACCCCAGATTGCAGCTGTCACGTGTGATCTTTCAAATCGCTCAGTGCAAGCACTGAGGACTGACTGAAGTCGCCTGGGTTAGCTCAGCTGTTCTCTGGCACAGCAACCAAACAGACAGAAGTACAAGCAGCGAATGAGGTTAGCGGGCCGGACTTGACTGACTGCAGTTGTAACACACGTGATGCATGCTTCTGTGCCGAGTAACATGATCCAAAGTTTCTAGACCTTCTTTCTCCTCGCTCGCATACTGAAAGCGATCGCATGCTGAAAGCAATCGCATGCTGGAGGTTAGCTTGTTAGACTAGTGTGCAACATGATGGCTGTTGTGGTGATGGCTGTTGTGGTTGCAGAGTTATGCAGACTGACCTGCTGTACACCTTGTGGTTAACAGATACTTGTCTATGTGCTGACTGTGCAGAATAAAGCTGTCTTGGGCAGTAGACTAAGAGATCTGGCAGGTTTTGGTCACACAAGACGTAACTTACATTATGGATCAGTTATGTACATAGAATGGCTACTAGACTCTCCAGTACTACAATGTACCTAGCTGTGATTGTACAGCGTCGCTTGATTGGTCACAGGCTGACTTTTCACGCACACAGCAATCCGTCCTGGAAACTCATTCCTGAAAATTAATTATCTTCCTTTTTTGTCACCTACTTATGTATTATTCTTTTACTAGCAGGACTCTGCCCATCTATGGGCAGCATCTGCAAGCTAGTGACAGAGACGTCCAACCCGGCCTACAATATACATCCCCCCTCTCCCCTCCCCCCCCCCCCCCCCCCCCCCCCCCCCCACACACACACACACACCCTGCCTCAACCATGCAACCTGTGCCACTACGGCAATCGTGAGCAGATGCTCATACAATGGTGCAAAGGGTGCTCTTCAAAGAACTTCTTACTCAATTCTGTTTATATAGACCTCTCGCGCAGAGCTCTTCCTCGACTGCTTGGGTATGCTAATAAATGAATTGGCTGTGCACCTACATGTACTGTTGCTGACATTGTATATTTGTAGGCTTCTGGTTGCCAAGTTATGGCAATTAAACTGTTTAACTAAGTCCAACTTTAAACTAAGCCTTGCAAAAGTATATAGTGTGAACTCTTTACCACCATTGGCCAAATTTAAACACTGAAGTGACAGCACTGCATGCCCCTGTACCAGCCTCGTTCCTGGGAATGAGGCTACCCTACCCTTTCACTGGTTAATGGCAGTGGGCACGTGCACAGATCTATCCCTAGTCCTGCACCAGCAGCTAGGTTCTAATTAATTTTACCGGTATGCATATGGGGACAGATCTGTCGTTGAGCCAGGAAGAGGATTAATTTTAACATCCAAAAGTCAATCAACAATATCTTTCCACAAGGTATACACAAGATTAGTATGGCAATATGCTACAGTGTACACAGCTTTCCTATTGGTCAAGGTCGAACTAACAACAGTTACTACCATAGTCACTTAAGACAGCTATCATTAATCAGAGTCCTTTACAACTCAGTACTGTAGGATAAAAAGTCCCACACAAGAAGCTGTCAATCAGAGCCTTTTGTACACGCCCACCACTTTCCCATCAGTGGGGGTGATGTGGTATACATCCTTCAGGGTGTTTGGAGGAGGGGAGGGACGGGGGGGAGGGGAAGAAAGGAGGAGACGAAAAGAGGAAGGGGAAGGAGGAGAAAGAGGAGGGAGGAAGGAGGGAGAAGGAAGGAGGAAGAAAGATGAGTAAGGAAAAGCAGGAGTGGGAGAGGAGGAGAGAGAGAAAAATTGAGAATGATGTTAACAAGTGAAAGCTGTGTTCAATGCTATCATGTAATATTTGGAGCTCAACCCCAGGAGAACAACCATCAGAGATTAGCAATACCAGAGCTCCTTATGCTGTGTGGCAGTGATGCAACTTAAACATCTGTTCTCCATCCCGGAGAGGAATTGCCACTTGTACAATCATGTACGTAAAAATGTAGAGTAGGGGACATAAAAGTCTCATGATGAACACAAAAGTACAGCAGTCGGGTGTTATTAAGTGCATGTGTCTATATCCACAGGTCAAAGGAAGGAAATATGCACCTAATAACAATTTCAAATGAACATAATATTATATGGGAACTACACTTTACTTGGGATTATAGTCTGTAGGATCCACAATGGTAGAGTTTCTGGAAGAAGACCTCAATGCTTAACCCTTAAGTACGGAATTCTTACAAAGAAA
>OZ007515.1:8307188-8329165 GCA_963931865.1 Axinella damicornis | reverse complement strand
ACTTACTTGCGGTTGGGCCACACCCCCCCCCTATGTCCACCATGGCCTGGTGTTATCAGGAGCGCATGAGCCGCCGAAGGCGGCGAAGGAGCGTTGAAGACAAGTTGTATTACCTCACACCTTTTGGTTTATACCGTATATGGAAGACCTTTGCAGTACCATGCAAGTCAGCTAGCTCTAGTACAACTATGGCTGGACAAAGGCCAATTTGTATTTCACACCTACTTAGCTGGGTTTCACACAAATCCTTACAACTGCGTGGCCTCTTGCGGTATAAGGTTTAATTTTGGAGGTGTGAGGTAATACAACATGTCCTAGGGCGGGCATTGGGAGTTCAACGCTCCTTCGCCGCCTTCGGCGGCTCATGCGCTCCTGGTATTATCCATTGCGTGTCTGGTACCAGATATCAATCACTGATGGATAAAACCGGCCGGCCCCGTTTTTCGCTCTTCCGCATCCGTCAACAATGCAAACCGAAGAACAGAAAAACCAGGGCAGGCCTGGGAATGAGGCTAGGTCCTATATGCTAGTATAAGTGGGTTGTCCCTCACCCGATATAAGTTGTTGCGATTTTCCTGAAGATCTTACTCCAGCTTCTCCTCTGCTCCCAAAAGTGGTTGGTCTCAGGGTTGTTCCTCTCAGGTCCTGCACCACAACACTCTTGGGTTGACAGGTCATGCAGCCTGCATGGGGGGGGGGGGGGGGGGGGGGGGGGGGGGGGGGGGGGGTGAGTATGCATATGGAAGGTGCTGCATTCAGCCAATGTCCAGTGAATTCAAACACTTGCACAACAAATTTATGGGAACCTACACCACCAGTTCTCCCTTCTCCCATGAACAAACATCACTTACTTTCTCTTTCATTTCATCTATCCAAGGAGGCAGTATCTGTCAGCTCCTTCATATCTCTTCCTCAGTCTTCTCCTTCTAAAGAGTAATGAGAAGCTTAAGTTGGAACAGCACTGTAGCTCATCAAACACCCCAGTGTAATTCATGATACTGACAGATTCATAACCAGTTGTAGCATGTAGCTAGCTACAACTAGTTATGAAGGTAATTAGCTATCCTACAGGGGGTTTATGAACTCCCTAAGCAAACAGGAGAGTTGCCTCCTTCCTCCCTGAGTCCCAGCCTTCTTTCTTTACCTTCCCTCCCTTTCCTTTGTCCCATTCTCTCTCTTCACTTACTTTCGACCACTTTCACTGCTCATATTGTCAACGCAAACCGCAGAACAGAACACGGGGTAAGCCTGGGAATGAGGCTACAGAACTCAATGGAGCTTTCAAGGCCAAACAACTTCGGCCTCGTTCCCAGATCGACGCCAAACCTCTTCGGCATGGGGTGTTGGCACCACCCTACGTGTTTACGGAACAGCATTCGGAGTCATATACAAGGGGAAGCGTCTATGCAGAGGTTAGGTCTACCAGAGGGGGCTAACGGTATCGGAGACAGAAAAAAAAACGACAGAGACAGAGACCGCCATTACAGTTTACGCGCGCAAAGTTTGTTTCCCGCCCAAAAAATTTTCCCACCGCTGAAGCCAACCAATCAAATTACAGTGTTACCGGGGCGCGCATTGCGCGCCGGCCGGCTTCTGCGCAGTATAAAAGCAGAGTCCCGGCTGTCCGAGCCATTCGGGCTCGGTTTAGCGCGGGTGAGCTTAAGTTGAGGTGAGCCCTCACCTTAACCTTACCCCTGCTACTACCTTTAGCCGCCAGGGTAAGTTCAGGTATAGATAGTGGGCTGGGGTGGGAGCATTGGGGGGGGTGGGAGCATTAGGGGGAGGGTGGGAGCATTAGGGGGAGGGGCTAGGAGCATTAGGGGGAGGGGCTAGGAGCATAGGGGGAGGGGCTAGGAGCATAGGGGGAAGGGCTGGGGGGTGGGAGCATGGGGGGAGGGGCTGGGGGTGGGTGCATGGGGGGAGGGGCTGGGGGTGGTGCATGGGGGGAGGGGCTGGGGGTGGGTGCATGGGGGGAGGGGCTGGGGGTGGGTGCATTGGGGGAGGGGCTGGGGGTGGGTGCATGGGGGGAGGTGCATGGGGGTGGGTGCATGGGGGGAGGGGCTGGGGGGTGTGAGCATGGGGGCGTGGCTGGGGGTGGGTATCGGGGTGGAGTGTGTCAGACAGAAAATAACAGAATGTAAGTTACTTATCATTGCACCCGATCCGAGATATTGTCGTCTGGGAACGAGGCCGAGGTTGTAGTGGGTGTGGCGAGAGGCTGGCCTGCGAGACTACATGTACCTCATTCCCAGGCTTAGCTACCTCGTTTTCTGTTCTTTGGTTTGCGACATATGATACACGAAGCAGCGAAAATGGTTAGTAGTCCACTGTCTGGTCGAAGGTGAGTGAAGGGTTTAAGAGGGATCGAGGGAAAGGAAGGGAGGGAAGCTCTCCTGTATGCTTAGGGAGTTCATAAAAACCCTGCAGAGATAGCTGACTACCATGGAATTTATCATCAAGAGATGCTTTCCTGTACATATGTGCCAAGCCAGCTTTTTTGAGTAGATGAAACTATTTCAGTGGATTGACATGTCGTCTGGCGATTCTTCTGGGGAAGGTTCAACTTCTCCCTTCCAGAACGCACCTTTCTTGGCCGAGATAAAAGACCTCATGAAGAGAAGACCTTCCTTAGTGCTACTGCACACTTGCTCATTGCTACTGAATTAAGGTACACAACCTCCTCAACCATCACCTTCACACTCTTTACCCTCACCCATCACCCTCACTCATCACACACTCATAACAAGTCACCGATCACCTGTCACCCTGATCCATCGTCCTCACTGATCACCCTGACCCATCACCCTCACTCATCCATCACCCTCACTGATTAGTCTCAGAACAGAACCCTTTTTCCGATTTTCGAGGGTCTGGTTCCAAGACTACACTGATCACCCTCACTCTCACTCTTCACCCTCCTAATCATGTTGTCACCCTAGCTCACCCTGACCCCCCACTCAACTCATCATCACTCAAACACACTTTCCTTCCTGATGTGACTTTCAACACGCCCACTCCATCATTAATTTGTTCATCACTAACCCCAGCTTGTAACTGCGGATTATCAGTGGAATGTGCTCCAGTATGATAATCATAGTTGTATAGGTGAACAACACCATGCATACATAATGGCCATGCTTATGCTCCCCTCTTCCACCCCTCGCCACTCACCCTCATGCATCCTCACCCCTCACCTTATCCCTCAGCCCCTCACCAATCAACCTCTCAACCCCTTCACTACCCTCACCCCTCCACCTTTCGTCCCCTCAACCCAGTGCCTCATCCCTCTACCCCTTACAATCTTCACTGTTCAACCTATTCACCTTCGTCTTGCACAGGCCCACAAGACGTTGGTGGATCTCCACTGCTTAGAAGACCTGGCTGGACAGTATGGCTTACTGCACCTCAAGTACAGCTACCAGGCTACTACTGAGGTGTGTATAAGTAATCCTCGTAGACCATCCATGGTCTCAGTAACCTGCAGTCCTTGCTTTTCACATTGGCCTGCCATCCACTGCTGCGTACACACAGCTTGGGTCTCAAGATCAAAGGTATTCATTGTTGTGTTAATGTGCACATGCACATAGCTTGGGTCATTGGATATCAAGGATATGTACAGCCCGTGTCTGCAATGTATAAAACATGTTATATCCAGTCAATGGAAACGGCATTCTCTTATTTCGATATTCCTTGTTCTATTGGCTCCCATCTGCTACTGGACACTATACTTACTCTGAAAAGAAAAAGCAAATGAAGTTTTTAATAGGATGGGGGCATGGGACTGTGTAATGGCATTGGCCCTTGTTTCTTTGCTTTTCAAGAGGTGCAGTATCAGTGCACCACTTTGTAGAAAACGATTTGCCTCAGTCCTTTACTCCAACCGCTCCCATTCCTGTCCCCTCTCCAGTAACTCTCATCTTACTCCTCATCTTTCTGTCCCTCATGTGCATGCCCGGGCCCCTCCCCCTTTATCCTCTGTCCTTCCTGTCCCTCACGGCCCACACCCTCTATTCCAGGCTGTCAAGAAGGAGCAGAAGAAGTACTACTATAAGTTTGAACAGAAGGACTGAGGTACCTCGTGTGTGTTTTGTGTGTGTGTGTGTGTGTTTGCACCCATGCACACGCATGTGTGTGTGTGCGCGCACGCACACGTGTGTGTGTGCGCGCACACGTGTGTGTAGCATGTGTTAGTGTGTGTGGGTGTATCTATGTTTGGGGGTGGGACTAGACTAGTGACGTGACCTTTGTACTATACTACTTCCTGCAAACCTTGAAGAATAGGGTGAGTACAATCGCTGGACTGGACTACTGGACTGGACTACTGGACTGGACTATGTGCATATTTAATGAGCGAGCTCGAACTATACTATAGTCATGGATAACATGGTAGCTACAAACGCAGGCTGGAGTTTGGTTTTTCTGCTGATAACATGCTAACTGCATGCTCTTCTAATCCTTCAAGCAGGCAGAGAATCCTCTCAATTAAAGTTTGACTTCACACAAATGCGTGTGACCTCTGTAAGAAAACAGTTGATACAAGTCATGGATGCTCAAAGCTAGCTAGCATGGATGCTCAAAGCTCTTCCGCGTCCAGGTAGGCCTGGGAACGAGGCTAGCTCAAAGCCAGTACAGAACCCACAAGGATAATTGGTGAAGCTCATTAAATATGCATGTGACCTTTGACCTTGGTAATCGAGGAGACGAAGCCGCAACAGGCTAGGAAGCAACTTTAGCGAACTAATAGGCTGAGTAAGGACATTTAGCTTCTCACTGAAAAGGGCATTTCATGGAATTTTGGGTGAGTCCAGTAGTCCAGTCCAGTAGTCCAGTCCAGCTCACCCTCCAGTTGTAGAGGTGAAAGCCTTGATTGGTGCTATAGTGGCTTCATGATAATTAAGTGGATCCTGTAGTTGGGGGTAGGTGCTTGCACGAGGTAATTTAACAAGCACCTCCTCTGTGTAAGCTACCCCAGATTTTTCTTTCTTGATTGATCAGTGTTATACCCCTTGTACTGTTAATAGGTAACATCTTTTCCTCAGTGGTTAACTCTTTAGGGCCCAAATTTCTTTCCCTAGGTCATTTTCAGTCTATAGAACACTTAAACATACCCTAATTTCTGTTCCCTGGCATTGCTGGGCTCGAAACTGCTCACACAGGTAATTTCAGCTATACTCAGCATATACGTGACTTAACCACACCCACCAATTAACGAGCTTGCAATCAAGCCTCCCGAGAAATGCCAACCTGCTGTAGCTGAAAAACGGGCGATGTATGCTGGAAATGGAGGCCCTACAAGGCAAGACAGCTACTTCTAAGTCCATTTATGCCAAAAACGGCGGAAATGGCCCTCCCGGTGCCGACCAAGACCTTTCTATCGTGGAGCCCAGACACGGTCATGCTGTTTGCACCCTCCGGGTGCACCCACCCACCTCCCCCTGTCCCGCCCTTTCTGCTGTCGCAGAACCTATCTCCCAAGGACATTGCCGGAAGTCACATGATGAAGCTGAAAGTATTATGACGACATTTGGCGCTATGGGCCGTAAAGGGTTAATTAATGGCAACGCACGCATATTCGTTACTATGCAGTGAGGAAATACTACCATGCATCTATTAACACCGCTCTTTTCCTACAAAAACGCTTAGCAACTTTGAACACACACATGTGAAAGCTTTTTTCGAACGGTTGCATGTAGGCACAGCCCACAGTCGTACTGCCCAACAAAACATCCAACAGATACAATGCGTACGTTCATGTAGTTACAGTAGAGAGCAGTCCAGTTTAAGTTCAGCACAATGTATGTATCGGCATGTCGCAATCGCACTCTGAGCAATCAGCCTACCGTTGAACAGCATGGATCTCTCAAATCGCGGTCCTGCATTTATGATTGTGCTGTTGTGTTCCGCCAATCGCATCACCGTCTTTGTGTGTGACCAGTGCCATCACTGGCTTGTTCATCTCTGGTTGCAACCTCTCTCTGGACTGATGCTCTGGAGCCCTAATGATTCTGGCTTGTCACCGCCCAGTCCTCGCTATCCCTTCATTCATGCTGTGGTCCTGAGGGCTAGATAATCAAAGGATCAACCTCCACTTGTCTGGTTGATTATGTTTCGAGATTACCCCAACTCTGCTGGTACGTCTTAACAAATGATGTATTGTCCAGATGTCCTACAATTCTACCCGCCAGTATCTTGGTTTCTAGGTAGTCCTCCACTGGTTTGCTGTTTATTATGGCCGACTGCATGTTACCATGCGATTGTCTACAGCTGTACGTTCTGTTATACCCGATCCGGAACCCTTGGGGGATTCCCCTCAGCAAGTATTGTACAGACAACTTATCCAGGTGGAGTGCTAGTGCCTCTTGCCACGTTCCTCAAGTTTAAGTAGATCCATAGTATACTTGTAATGGTCATTGTCCTGAAGTTTCCTCATTTCTATTGAATATTATTCTCATGTGTATACATCTCCTCGATTATTGGTATTGACGAAGCAACATTATCCACATTATCGATTAGACTGGTTCCACATGTGCTTGTGAATTGGCTGGAGCTTGTACTGTTACTACTGCCTGAATCTGTTACTACTGCTAGTGAGGTGCGTAGATGTGTTAGTTCTGTTCTGTGACTCATTGTCTGACTGTGACTCATCATCTGACTGACTGTGTCAGAACGAAAAGTCAGTTGTGCTTGGCCACTAGCCCCCCCCCCCCCCCCCCCCCCCCCAGTCCCCCAGCTGCTTGTGGCCCTGTGCGAGCGAATGCTACACTTGGTACAGCAGTGCTGAAATCGGCATCCGACGAGTCTGCACCCTTCCAGTAAATTCCACCTCAGACACACTGGCATTCTCACATAGGGGTTGTAGCGATTCCCCACCTTATCTTTGGCAGTCCACTTACACCTAGGCTCTGTTTCTCTAGTCGTCTCATCACCTCGCTCTCATAGTGTGTGTGTGTGTGTGTGTGTGTGTGTGTGTGTGTGTGTGTACTGAAGAGGAATGTACCAGATCATTCCAACGTGTTATTGCACATTGCACATCCAATGCAGGTTACACCTCCTGCATTCCAGTGCTTCATAATGTGGTTAGAGTCGCAATTGTACTAGGATGGCTTTCAATTTCATAATGAAGCGTGATATGCGGTATGAAAGTAAATTTGTATGTCATGCTGTATGTGCCTTATGTTTGTGGTATGTACTGACGTCACTCAGTGGACGTCCATGCTGGATACAATTAGTGCTGAGCTGGCTCATCCTCTCGCAACTAGAATGATGGTTGCTAGATAGGGTGGACGATATACCAATGAGGGATGATTCGGCTAACGAGCTGTTAGTATACTCTAGGACTATGATACCAAACATTGTCAGGGGAGAGAAGAAAATGCACCGAATCTGAGCTACATTAGGTGTCGTGTTTTCTTCCTCCCAGGAACTCTACGAAGTGTCTCATCAGCCAGGGAGCCAGCACACGTGTTGGTGTGATCTTGAATTGGACTAGTGGACTAATGAGAAGGTGTGTGGGAGGGAGGTGGGAGTGTGTGCAGAAGGGAGGTTGGAGTGTGTGCTCCCACCCCACCCCAGCTGAACTTAATATATTCGTTGGGGTGAAAGGCGCTCAATGCCGCTCATCAGTTACAGGGAGGATGAAAGAACTTTACAAGGTGAATGACTGATGATAAGATGTGTGTGATTACTGTAGTGTCATGGAAGAGTGCCCAATTATGAAATAAGGTCTGACTTTTCAGAAGACGAGTAGCAGAGTGAGTGTTAGGAGGGCAATACATGCACAGTAGATTAGCAGTGTATGTACAAACTCCAGCATGTGGCTATGTGTTGGCAACTCCTGTACAGTGTGAACACATTTCTGGAGGAACCAGAGCCTGTCCCTTCCCCCCCCCCCCCCCCCCCATGTAATCAGCTCCAGGAAGTTACTTGTTCCTCTTGATGCCCATCCTTCCTTGACTAATGACGGTATCAGCAAAATCTCAACAGTGTAGACATTATAGTGGTATGCTGCTTCTGGAACTCAGTTAGCCTCATTCCCAGGCCTTCGCACCCCAGCATTTGTCACTTGCAGTACCAAGCAACAAACGCTGGGGTGAGAAGGCCTGGGGTCCTTGCCTGCTTTTTTGCTCTATGGAGTTGCTAGAACAAAGCTGCCCATTCTGTGCTTGATACGTCCATCTGCAATCTATATATGTGCCCTTACACAGGTCTACTAAACGCGCCACCCCCATTTGTGCAACGCTTGTACGTATACATACAGCATTAGTGGTGGATTCTAAACATTTCAAGTGTTACTTGTAAAGGGGCTTGGGGCTTTGCAACTCCGAGTGAACGTATACTGGCAGGCTGCAGGCTAACCTTACAGTCTACCATGTGTACTAGTAGTGTTGATGCACGTATAGCTACATGTGGCTTAATTGTGTGTAACTATACATTCTTCACCAGAACATGACAACCCCTTTCACCTCAGCCAGCAATTCTTATCATACCTAGCAAGGCAATCAAATTTAACTTTTAAAGCAACTGAGGTTAATACAGATCACAGCTATTGGGAACCAACCAAGCAGCAATGTGCATGTGTCATAGACACAATAACCTGTGGAGAATGCACAATAACCTGTGGCGAGTGCACAATAACCTGTGGAGAGTGCACAATAACCTGTGGAGAGTGCACAATAACCTGTGGAGAGTGCACAATAACCTGTGGAGAATGCACAATAACCTGTGGAGAGTGCACAATAACCTGTGGCGAGTGCACAATAACCTGTGGAGAATGCACAATAACCTGTGGCGAGTGCACAATAACCTGTGGAGAATGCACAATAACCTGTGGAGAGTGCACAATAACCTGTGGAGAATGCACAATAACCTGTGGAGAGTGCACAATAACCTGTGGAGAGTGCACAATAACCTGTGGAGAATGCACAATAACCTGTGGAGAGTGCACAATAACCTGTGGAGAGTGCACAATAACCTGTGGAGAATGCACAATAACCTGTGGCGAGTGCACAATAACCTGTGGAGAGTGCACAATAACCTGTGGAGAATGCACAATAACCTGTGGCGAGTGCACAATAACCTGTGGCGAGTGCACATGCTGTAAGTCTGGCAAGCTTAATGACAGGATATGACCCCATATTCCCCTCTGAAACCAGGATGTGATCAGCCACTAGCTCTTTTCAGTCATGTGATGTTACATAAATCAGGGGCATATCTCTTCCTCTTAGCACTTGCGTGTGGTTAGCCTCTTGCATGTCCTTTGTTTATATTGAACTTTGGCTACCACAAGTATGCAGGGCTGCTATCCTGACTGAAGGGAGGGACTAGCTACAAGGATGTGTTGTGTCAAGATGCATGCTTGTAAAGGGGAGTGACCATTGTATGTCAATTAATTTCACTCCAGGCATCCTCTTCCCTAAAATGGGCATGCTGTGGTTAGGATTGAACCACATCAACAGTAACCCCAAGCACACTGCATACACAATGGAGAGAGCTATAGTGTATAGCCAGCTAGCCAATTGCAATGTTGATTGTACATATAGGTATACATGGCCATCCTTCCTCCTGTCTGTTAATTGTGCTCTCACTTATACTGAAGACCTTTCTTCGCCCATTCATGAGTTAATGACATAGTCCTCCATTTATCAGTATAAATTATACTTTCAGTGGACTGTGTACGCCTTATCTCCACCGCTAGCCTCTGATGGTCATGGCTGCAGTCATAGCACTTGGTCATGCATGGCTGCAGTCATAGTGGTCATGGCTGCAGTCATAATGGTCATGGCTGCAGTCATAGCACTTGGTCATGCATGGCTGCAGTCATAGTGGTCATGGCTGCAGTCATAGTGGTCATGGCTGCAGTCATAGTGGTCATGGCTGCAGTCATAATGGTCATGCATGGCTGTACAATCATGCCAGTCCACTTGCGTGCCACCAACACAGTCGAATGAGAACAAGTAATCCAGAAACACAAGTATATGAAACAAGTGGTCACAAGTCTCCAGCCAGCACTGAAGTACACTCGGCTATCATGAAGCAATTCATATTCATAGCATCCTAGCCTCATTCCCAGTCCCACGCCCAGCTTTTCGTCGCTTGCAGTACGGTACTTTACCGTACTGCAAGCGACGAAAAGCTGGGCGTGGGACTGGGTACGAGGCTAATAGCATCCTACGTCATGAGACTGGACTGATTCTCTCCCCTGAATGCCATCCCCACCATTTGGCTCTAGCGACGGAACTGCCATTACTTGCCGATGTTCTTGCACCTGGATGTAATGGCATGAGCTATAATATCTATGGTAATGGCATGGAATACACTGATCCAGCACACTGGAACAAAGGACACATATATACACAACCCGGGCTGTGGATGTCCTTACACAATAATTATACTGTATACCATGTAGTTCCATACTTCTTCTGTCGGATTTTGAATCCTATCAGAAACCTACGTACATGTAGTATAGTCAAGATTGCAGAACCTGTACCTGTAAATGCCTGTCCTCCTCACAGGATAAACTTCTTGGCCCTGCCATTGTCCAAGTTGCTCTGTGATCGCACTGTCCGCTTGCCCAATTTGAATCCGTGGTGGGAGCACTTCACTTGTGAATATTTCCTGCATAGACCACACCTAAGGGAACTCCTCTAAGCGCCAGAATAGCCGAAAATGAAGCTTCAAGTGTTCCCACCACAAACTGAAATGGGCGAGTGGATGGTGTTGATACGGAGCGCAGCTCTTCATGGGTATAATTACAGTACAGGTATGGAACGTACAGCTCTGGAAGTTTGATCAATACTTAGGGTAGTATTAGGGCCAGTGCAGGTACTAATTATTATTGCCACTGACATCCAGTGCCGTATATTCCAACTGATCCCCCACCAGTCCCTGTATCTACAGGTAGTTTTTCCTGTGCCTGGGCTACCATGCTTATCGAATGGTGCATGTGGGAGCTGCACCTTGGAGACTCATTCATTCATCACTGTACATCTGTACATGAGAGCGACAACGAGCATGACAGGCATGCAATGTCCGTCTATATACCCTGAGGATGAACCTAGAGTTGTAGTTGGCCAAGTACTAATGCCTCAGGCGTTATCAACAGATAGACATTTGGTGGTGGCAGGTTTTTTATATCTCTTGTGGAAAATGGTGACAGCTTTGGAAAAGTCTGTATAATGAGCTTTTGCAGCTTGGGGCTTTGAATGGAGTTTCAACAACCTCATGCAGCAAGGTGAGGTGAGCACTCACTTTCACTACCAGGGTAAGCTTACCCTTGTAGTGAAAGTGAGTGCTCACCTCACCTTGCTTAGGGTTAAGTTCAGGTATGCATGTAACGTATAGATCGTGGGGCTGGGGTAGCCTCCTTCCCAGGCCTTCTACACCTTCAGTTTTTGATCGCTTGCAGTAAAAACTGGAGGTGTAGAAGGCCTGGGAACGAGGCTAGGGCTGGGGTGGGAGCATGCATGAGAGGGGTGGGACTGGAGGTGGAGAGGGTGCATGTTGGGGCGGGAGCATGCATGAGAGGGGTGGGGCTGGGGGTGCATGTTGGAGTGGGAGGATGCATGAGAGGGGTGGGGCTGGGGGTGGAGGGGGTGCATGATGAGGGTGGGTCTGGGGGTGGAGAGGTTGTTGGAGGTGAATATATAGTGTGAGACCAAAGTCAGGAATACTGCACCCATGCACTATCATGATCTCACCCACTGAGGAGCTTGTACTCCAAGATCATCCCTGCAACACCAAGCCTGGACTCGGTTCCCATGCAGACTTACAATGTTGGCTGGAAACTCCATTTCACAGGATTAATTTTGCTGTTGCTGTTGTACACAACTGGATGTCACTCCTAGCTATAATAGCTATGCACATTGTTTACATTCAATCCTACCACCAGTACCAGCATGAGACCAACTCAACAGGGTTCTGTTTCTGCTTGGAACAACTGCATGTGGATGTCATTCCTTGTTATGTAGCTATGCAAGTTATTCTGTCTGGTTCCATGGCGCCACCAGTACCTGCTGAGACCAGCTGGTACGGAGTGCAAGTAGCTACTATGCTGGGAAGCAGTAAAGTTTGCAAGTGTACTGTGGTAAAACATCTACAGAATGCTATCATGCACTACCCATAGCTACAAGCTGCAGCCATTCGTGTTTGCAACGAATAAGTGGTTCAGGAACTGTGCCATGGTGTGGTTCATTGCACATCATACTTTAGTCTAGGTAAGCTATCTAGCTATGAACTTGTATTATCACCTTATAGCTATGCAGCTGTTTGCAACTTGCTCTGATTCCAAGCTATACTTCTAAAGTGTAAGCTCAATTGCAGTGAAGACCCTCTCATGCCTGTATATGGTCATAAATCAAGCTGCTGTGTACCAACAGTTGCGATCCTCAGGTCTTTTGTCAAGAACCCTGAAATTACATGATCTCAAAGGAGGACATTCTTCAGTGGGGCGGGGCCTGGGTATGAGCCTACGTTCCATACCAGATGGCAATAATTAGTAATAGCATGCAATTTTTCACTTGACATTTTCCACTCAACTGTACACAGAAGTATGAAACCGTGCAAGAACTATGACATTCATGCAGCAGGTACTAATATTACAACTCCTGAAGACTTACATGCATGTAGCTGTTGTAATCTAATATTGCTACCTCTGTCATTGGAAGGCATGGCATGAATCAAATGCTATGTTGATCATGACAGCAAAATACAAGAATGCTTTAGCCCACTTCAATAACATGCTAAAATGCTTATTACTACAGCTTCAATCCTTTGTGCTTGGATGTGACTGATACTTTTACCTTACCAGCTGGGACTGCCGGAGGGTGACACGAATGATGCATGACCTAAAACTGGGGATCTACACATCAAAACTTCCACTGTTGAGGATGGTACCATGCACTCCACAACTGAAGCTGTACAAATGCATTTCTACAACTGATTCTAGTTGGTACAAAAATGAATCCAGCCACTCGTATAGGCCGTTGTTTGGATACCCTCTTTAAGAGAATTTAAAATAGTGTGTGTATGCATAATTATGCGTGTGTTGATGTGTGTGAAACAATCGTGAAGAAACTCAAGAATTTTATCTATTGTACACCAGCTAGTTTTTAAGAATGCGCTTTGTATTGTCCTCTTCAGTTTGTCCATAGTTGTCCAAAACAAAGAGGTTTGCACCATAATATATGTTCAGTGGCTTCAACATGTCCATAAACTGCTGCGACATGCAGTGCATGGAGTCATCACTTTCATTGTCTCCGCTGAAAAGCCGAGAAATGAGTACTGAAAAAAATGAAGTAAAATCTGGACAGTTAGCTAGGGTAGCTACAACAAATGATAGACACTCTGCTCTTGAGGGCATAATAGGTAGCTATATGGCTGGCTTTGTTCCCCAGCATTTTAATCAGCTTTTTGGCAAAATGCTGCCTGGGGAGGATCCTGGGAACGAGGCTATGTATAGCTAGCTACAAGCTACAGCCTCTTTTTCTTGCATGGTTCAGCGTATACTCACAAGCATTGTAATATCACCTTGTGTTGCTAATGCAGTAGGTACTACATGTACAGTCTGGTTGGATACTTAGTTTTCTGATCAGATTAGGGTTAGGGTACCCATGCGTACGAACTGCTGTCATTCTTGTCTGTTTTCTCAGAATATGTGATCTGGAACTGTGCTGTACACGGTGTGATTCATTGCACAGCATAGTTGAGTCTAGCTAAGCTAGAAACTTGCATTATATTTTCCAGACAAGCATATAATTATGAGCTACACACGTAGCTACAATGGGGAATCATAATCATGGCTACTCACATGTCTCATGCAGGGGCTTTACGACTTCTTGCAAAGTCATATTGCGTCAATTCACTAAATTGCTGGTGTCCTACACAGCTGTTCACACTAAGCAATTTCTATTCAGTTAGCACTTCAGCATCATGTATGGTCACACTCATGCTTAATTACTGTTCAAGCTTTTGACTTTGCAAGGAGTCATAAACCCCAGCAATCTTGTGTATTTGGTCCCAGACTTCAAGTTATTGGTTTAATAACTTGTCGGCTGCAAACTCCATTTCACAACCCTCACATTTCACTGTGCCAAATGCCATCTCAATCTGTCATCATACAAGGTATGGCATGATTGAAGTTGATTCAATTTTAATCTTGCCTGCTACAAAATTCAGATTTCCTGTTGACAATAAAATAGCCTTCAAATATGCTTCAGACCTCATCAGCAAAGTCAAACAAACTTTGCTGGCCATGTGTGAACATGAGCACCACCACTACTAAATTAAGCTGTACCATGCTTTCCATTCAACCACTGAAAAATTAGGTTGCTATTTATACATGTCTTTCCTGATCAGATTAGGTTTGGAATCCAGTTCAACATTACTGCATGGAGGCCATGGAACATACACAGAATGAGCTTAATTAACACTGCCAGATCTTAATGTCAATGGTCTATTATAGGCTGAATCTTGCAAGTTAATAATTAACTCTATTGTGTATGTATACTAGCCATACAGTGTTTTAAGGTATAGTAGGTGTAATAGTTGTGGCTATGCCACCATGACTATATCATCACTACACCAATACAGGCTCGCACAGAATTATTAGCTCACTTGCAGTGAAGACTCCCTGGTAGTAACTGTGGTGTACCAACAGTTGGGACTATAGCTATATGATGTTGTTGTGCATGGTTTACCGATATATAGCTAGAGCAGCATTCAAAAAGTAATTGAGATGGTAGTACATGTGTGCTAATGTTAGTGCTGTCTAGTATGGAACCCATGCACATTGGTGAAGAACTTTGAGCGAATGTAATAAACAAGTGGTTTCTTGATTATAGACTATAGTAATGTTAAATGGCATAGCTAAGTCCATATACCGGTATTATCCAAGCATGAAAGTGTGCAAGAACTAGCTATGACATTCAGCATGTATACGGCTTACCAGATTACTATAATTATTGCCTGAGGACCTACATGATTGCATCTGTTGGTAATCTAATTGTTATCTCTGCGTACAAGGTATGGCATGAATCAAATTTAATCATGCCTTCCTGTTGACAGCAAAACAGAAGGTCTACCAAATACTTTATCAACAACATAAAATTGTAAGGTTGCTCTAATCTAGTTGTCGTGTAGTTCAATCACTTGTGCTTGGATGTGCATGGTCGATACCTCACCAGCTGGGACTGGAGGGAGACATGAGAATGATGACCTAAAATGGAGGAATGTGTACATCAAAATGTTGAGGATGGTACCACTCCAGAGCTGAACCTATACAAACTGCATTCCGATTCCAGTTGGTATATAAGTGAGTCAAGCCACATCCAAGCATGATTCGACTTGTAACACACATCTTTGTTAATAGCTACCACACATTTTTTAGCAGGTTGCGAATAACATAGGCACACACACTATCCTCTAGGTGGCATGTGATGGTATATGAATGGAAGAGCATGAAAGATTCCAAAGGGCACAACCAAAATAATAACAAGCAGTGCAGTATGACTGCAACAGTTACAGATGATCGACACTTTGCAACAAGATCGGCTGCTGAAAAGGTATATACATAGCATCAGGTTGTACTTCCTACATAGCTAGCTATATCTGGTGATCAAGATGCAAAGCAACATCATGAAAAGGAAAGTGAATGACGGCAGAGCAGGAGAGAGAGGTTACTTTAACCTAGTTGTCGTATACAGTGTAGTTCAATCACTTGTGCTTGGATGTGCATGGCTGATACCTCACCAGCTGGGACTGGAGGGAGACATGAACGATAACCTAAAATGGAGGTATCTGTACATCAAAACGTTGAGGATGCATGGTACCACTCCAGAGCTGAACCTGTACAAACTTCATGCATTCCCCCAGAACTGATTCCAGTTGGTATACAGAGCTGAATCAAGACACATCCCAGCATGATCTGACTTGTAACACACATCTTTGTAATAGGTGGCGAATAACATTACCATCCTCTAAATGGTAGACCTTGGCATGTGATGGTCACCATTATAGTCAGTTTGAGTGTATACACTGAGAGATTTCTGATCACCTTCCGAACAATTAGAGACAGGAAGGGCAGGTGATCCGAGAGATGATGAGCAAAATTAATAGACTGGGTAAGCAGGCATGAGGTGTAAAATTCTGGTGTGGTAATTGCGTGGAAGATACTAAAATATGTTGTTGAAAGGGACCTTTCATCTTTGTAATAGGTGGCGAATAACATTGCCATCCTCTAGATGGTAGACCTCGGCATGTGATGGCCACCAGTTTGAGTGTACACTAAGAGATTTCTGAACACATTCCAAACAATCAGAGACAGGAAGGGCAGATGATCCGAGAGACAATGAGCGAAATTAATAGACTGGGTAAGCAGGCAGTGAGATGTAAAATTCTGGTGTGGCAATTGCGTGGAAGATACCAAATTATGTTGTTGAAAGGGACCTTGATTGAATGAAAGATTCCAAATTGTGCAACCATACAATAACAAGCAGTACCACTGTGATTAGCAGGTGACAGCAACAACGTATGTGTGAACATGAGCCCTAATTGTGCTGTACCATGCAGCGAAGTGTAGCCGAATCCTGAACTAACTTGTGTCACTAGAATAAGGATTCTAATAGATCGTTGAATTGAAGGCTGGGGTTATTATTCAGACATATTGCTTCAATCTATGTTTGGT
This sequence comes from Axinella damicornis, assembly GCA_963931865.1. Lineage (NCBI taxonomy): Eukaryota > Metazoa > Porifera > Demospongiae > Axinellida > Axinellidae > Axinella > Axinella damicornis. The sequence continues at coordinate 8,312,487 of OZ007515.1, read as the reverse complement.
TTCAGATATGTGGCTACGTAACGTATGGTTTCTATTCCACCAGTACCTGCTGGTACGTATACTGCATGACTGCACATCCTGCCGGGATGAAGAAGCAACAAATTCCCAGCGATTGCCTTGTGCAGTCATACAGTACGTACCAGCAGGTAAATTAGGTTTGGCAGAGGCCCAGCAAACTCTTCTGTACTTGCTCAGGCTCACACCAATAACACAGAAGTGAGTACTGAAGACATTTCTGACTGAATATGGCTGCTGTTGGTATACATAAAGAATCAGTTAGGCCGGTGATTTTCATGCATGCAGGTATTGGGTTTGTTGCTCATGCTATAGCCTGCAGCTGCACAAAGCTAACAATTGAAGCATCTCTGACGTGTGATTGAGAGCATACGATGCATTGGACTGCTATTGTGTTTGCCACATGCTGCATATTTTGCAGCTGCAGTGCCCAAGGTATATTTTTAAATACTTCGCAACGCAAATTTAATGTGTTTGAATTCATAGTATGTTTCTTGTCTCTGCTATTAATTAAAGCTACACTTTTTGGAAATGGCTCTAATGATACCATTGAGCAGTCCTACTTGGTTGTACTGGATGGAGATGCAACTGCAGAAGAAGGTATGTTATTTATTGTAGTAGTACTCGTATGCAGAATAAATTCAAATAGGTACACAATTGATTTAGCAGCCAGCAGTGTTGTTAGTAAAAAACAATTAATTCTAACTTGCTGGTAAAAGAAACAATCATGGCTGAAATGGATAATTTGTTTCTGTTCTTATCTTCTAGTGGATCTTCACCTGGAAACAGTTCGTAATCTGACAATCGATGAAGGGAACGTGTCCAATATTACTGCAGAACTACTTGTTGGTACCGTCTTTCGTGGCTACACAGCTATCTTCACTGATGAGTGAGCCATCCCATCCATCCATGCATGATATATTATATTATATGGCTTGCTAAATACTGTATTCCATGAATTCAGAGGGTGAATCTGCCATTATTCTCTTATTCAGCTTGCTGAACCAAGTGCTTAACATGGACATTGTGGACTTCATTGAAGTAGACCAGGTAATAGGAAGGTGCATTTTAATCATCACCGGAGCTAGTTGATCCACAAACATTCATTCTTTTCATATTTATATCTCTGTCTATACTTCTGCAGGAATTAAGTATGACATACACATCCACAAGATGTGAAGTGCAGTGTGATCCACCATGGGTAAGACCACTTATTCTAATTGGGGTACCAATGTGTAATGACATACTGTATAGTAACAAAAATATTATACGGTACACATTGTCTCTTTTGCATCCTGCAGGGAATTGTTCGAACAACCAAGTATCGCATGCCCGAGTTTGATGCCTACGTCTATGACCCTAACAGTATGTCATTACTGCATGATACAAGGCTATGGGTTGAATCATTTTGAATGAATGAGCATTATCCTGTTTTGTCCACAATGCTGTGGCAGTCATGTGGGGATCGAGTTAGGAAGTGCTAGTTAGCACATGACCTTTCTTTAATGAATATATGTTTGACTATACAAGTTTCTTTTGTACTCCAATATTTCAGCAAGTGGCAGTGGAGTTGAGATCTATGTCCTAGACACGTGAGTATTATAATATCTGCGTGGCATGTCCCAGTATTTGAAGTATGTTAATTTCACAGGGGGATAGACACAACCCACCCAGACTTTGGTGGAAGGGCTTCTTTTGGGGCAAACTTTGCAAGTGATTTCTCAACTGGAGACCCGAATGGTCACGGTACTCATGTAGCTGGTAAGAATTTTTTCCCCTATTTTGTTCTCCAAAGGCTCCTGCGAACTTTCACATTGTGTATCTTCTAGATTTCATGCACATCACGCAATTAGTCTAACATTGATTTGTGCAAGATATGGTTGTCATCTCAAGTTTCTAAATTCAGGCATTGCGATGTCAACCACATATGGAGTTGCCAAGGAAGCAAATGCAATTTCTGTTCGGGTGTTGAATGCGTTTGGCTTTGGCTCCTATGCGTATGTGGCATCACACTAACTTATAGTATCATCTATGAATTTAAAACAATGAAGCATGTGATCTCTCCCTAATTTCCACTTCACAGTTCAGTCTGCCTTGGAATAGTATGGGTTATTCTGCGGTGCTGTACAGTAATCACCATAGACCACTGCAACAGGTGCAATCGGGAGTGCATCATAAAGTAAGCACAATGTACACAGTACTATCTACAAACCTAATCATACATGTACATGCTAAACTGATGGCCTTCATACAAGGGAAGGGGGTGAGGTGGCACTGGATCCCCCCCCCCCCCCCCCCCCCCCCCCCCCCCCCCCCCCCGAATTTATCATAATTACCTTTAAACATGGCATCATGGCAGATGCTCCATCAAACACACCAGATTCATCAATCTTAGGGCAGAAAAAATTCTTGGGGGGGGGGGGATGCTAGAACAGGCACCATCTCCTTAATGCTTCAGTTTACAATACCACCAAGTCAAAATTTATTTTTAAATACAGAATGAGAAATTCTATAGCCAATTATCTTTGCCCATATAGCTAGATCTATATACGACTAAAATCAAGAGACATGTGCACAGGAGCAATGGGTCACATTGCCAACAGTCATGCATCCATTCTAACTTACTCTAGTGCTATTTTATATATTGACATGATTGTGCTATTCATAATTGAAACAATGTCATGTAAAAGATATATTGCTGTGATCTGTGACCCTCTGACCCACAGCATGTCTCTCGGAGGTCCTAGTTCAGTTGCTCTCAACTTGCTAACCAATGCAGCAGTGGGAATTGTAAGGCAACTCCTATGCTGACATTAATTACTTTCTTACATTGAAGTGCGGCACACAGCATAATATTATAAGTTATATAGTGAATGTCACAGATATTGGCTAGGCTAGCAATATACATACTGTAGTTCTACATTAGATTAGATTGGGGGTCAAGACTATGACCTATTGTGAATTCACCCATGGATTATGTGTCCCATGGCACATTATTAAGTTGTATATGCAACTATTCTCATACTCTCACATGCAGGGGGTGCATGTCGCGGTTTCAGCAGGAAATGACAATCTTGATGCATGCCATTTCTCACCTGCTGGGGCAATGGATGCGTAAGTAAAATGTATAACAAAAGTGAGCCACTCCCCACCAGTACCATTGATATAAGCTCCTGTATTCACACATTATGTTTAGGCATCATATCAGCCCTATGCACTTGTAGTATACTTCTTGTGAAACATGAACACTTGTGAAACATGAACACTTAGACTTAGGTTGTGGAGGCAGCCCCCAAAAGGATCCATTTCAGACTTGACAAGGAGTTTAGGCAGTTTTCCTTCGATATCACAAGTTCTAAGTGAAGGCGAAAAAAAATTCTGTGCTCCACGCAGATTTATCAGCACTTCCCACCTCCGTGTGGATCACGTGCACCATACTGGATGTCACGTTACTTTCTGCATACATTCAACGTAGCCTATAGCGAGTTCGATACTCTCTTCTTATTATTATATGCTCTTGATAAAGTCTATTGCAAGTTATAGAGTAAGTACTGCTCTTCTTTCCTCCGTGCAGTGTTACAGTAGCTGCAAGTGATTGTGATGATAATTTTGCAACCTTCAGCAACCGTGGGACATGTGTTGACATCATTGCCCCTGTAAGTCAACAGCTACTATAGTTTCAGAGCATTTTGTACACTAATATTCGGCCTTTGAGAGGATGATTCAATTCTTGTCCATCAGGGAGTGGATATTGTATCACTTGCGTCTGGTGGTGGCACTAGAGTGCTAAGTGGTAGGCAATTCATAAAACACACCCACACGCATGCATGAACACACACACACACACACACACACACAGTGACAAATCACATGCATGTGCCTTTACACTACTTGTATGTCTATGCATAAATGTACTAAGGGTTGGTACACAGAGACTCATTGTCCACTGACATGTTTAGTGCGCAGAAACTCACCGTTGCCCTACCAACATTGTCAAGATTGCACAAAATCTCATCCTACCTGTTCAATTTCTTTTCATTAGGTACTTCAATGGCTTCTCCACATGTTGTAAGTCATTTACAAGTCCTAGCTTGCATTCTCCCATCCAGTAGTGTAGGAAGCAGATAGTCTCCAGGCCTCCTGGGATCTTAGTATAATCGCATGCACTTTGGCTGGCATTGATCCAGTTCAAGATGTTCCAATTGTTTATCATTGTCATGTCTTTGGGACATGTCCTGTAACAGCATCAAAGTTACCTTCAATGAAGTGCTTCCATGCAACTCTCACACAGCTATACATTGTCCATTCACTTATCTTTACCTTAAATTGCATGGTCTATAGACAGCTAGCTACTGAGTAGTTGCTCTGAAGATGTATATGTGTCGATGCATGCATCAGGTAAAATGGATCATTAGGTTGGCACCCCCCAAAGTAGCTTGCAAATTGTGTTTTTAGCCAAATTTGAGGATTTTGCATTTTTATGCTATTCCCCACATTTGACATGCCTGATGTTCCGTTTTTACTTGTTACGTGATGCGTTTAGTACACTGATTCTTGTGCAAGGGTATTACACTTTAAAGTTAGCTATCTTGTTATTATGTTCAGAATGCTCTACCATGCAGGTTCCATACATTTTGTGCGCATTGCCATACTGTATGTGTGTAACTCCATCACTGCCACTCTAGCTGGTTAACCATATTGCTTATTATGTGTGCTGTATGGTGAGCACAGGATCATGCCTTTTACGTGGATCCCCTGCTGTGTTGATAATGTGGTGTTCTCTGATACTGCATTGTTTAGGCTGGGGTGATGGCCAAGTATTTGAGCTTCTACATTTTTAAAGGAAAAGTTCTACCCAGTCCAATCCAACTGAGGGAAGTGTTGATCGCTACGTAAGTAACTCCACGGTGAAATGTGATTAGCATTATTGATGATCCTGAGTATATGTTCAGTTTATCTCTTCCATACATGTTTAACATTAGTGCATGTGCATGTATGCATAAACCACACCCACACCCACTCCCACACACATTCCCACACCCACACACCCAAACTCCCCCCCCCCCCCCCCCCCCCCCCCCCCCCCCCACACACACACACACACACACACACAAACCCACATATAGTGCCAGTAAGAACAGGATTAAACGTGTTCCTCGGTGTACTCTCAACTTGCTTGTCTTCAAGGATTGCACGACCTACCCACTGTGCTTTGATGGTGAAATCTCTGCTGCACACAGCATGAACAAACTGAATTGCATAGCTAGATATTTACCAATGAAGC
>OZ007515.1:8166684-8306988 GCA_963931865.1 Axinella damicornis | reverse complement strand
GCTCCAAGCTGTGCATAGGACTGCACTCAGCCTGACTCTAACCACACCCACTCAGCTGTAGGTAGCTAGCTAGATAATTGCTGAAGAATTGGCCTTTCACATGTAAGGTGAGGGAATTGTTGTCTAGGTCCATTTATGCATTGGTCCAAGGGGGTGTTAGCCAAATGCAGCTACCAATTGAGGCATTCCGAGACGCATCTTGTTTAAAGCACAATAATTATCCCCTTCAATTTGGAACTATACAGTGGAATCCCTTTCAGATTGCAGCCTTACCACTATCCTTGGAGTCACCTTTGAACAAAGTGAAACTCTCCCTTTATTACTGATATTATGATAACTGAATCTATCAGCTAATCTTCCACAAGTTGTGTATTCTAGATAAGGATGTGTGCATGCAGATGAGCAGATGCAATAGCTATATATAGCTGCAATGCTGACTGCAATGCAGAAATAACAGTTGAGTGTACACTACTGATTTGGATCTCAAATAGTAGAATTAGCATCCTCACCTCACTGTAGCTAGCTAGCAAACCTTTTTCCACAAGAAACAGGTGAAAGACATAAGTCACAAGGCAAGCAGAGAAGAGAGATTTAATGGTCTAGCGTTTTAGCTCTCTTTCACAGGACGTGTAATGCATGGACAAGTGCAGAATACACTAAGAAGCCTTGTGCAATCATAGGCACTGAACTGTCCCAGTATTATAGAAGGTCTACAAAGAATATTAACATGTAGCTAGAAACCATTTCTTTATGGCTTCCTCTGTGACCATGTATAAGGATGGCCATTCTGCTCTACGGATTGTCTTCAAGTGTCTCTGCAAGAGAGATAGTTCTGCTGGAACCCATAGCTAAACCTCTCAATTTCTAGTTAGCTACCTACTTTGAAGTGTGAGTCAACTTTCATGGTGGAGCCTATGGCCTTCAACAAGGAACAAGTCTACATTTGAAAGAGTCACTCCACCTTGCACACTAGCTAATGGACCATCTTTATGCTGATAATTATAGTATCGTGGTTTTGCTGATGTAAGTTTTGGAGAGAGAGAATGAAATCATTCTGGGGCCAGCTGGGGATCAATGTTAGCTAGCTAGGTAGCTATTTTTGGAAGTGAGGTGTTTCAAAAGACCTTTCACAATCCTGGTTATAACTTCTTTTCCTTATCTCATGAAGTTAATGTGAAGTTCCCAAGGGTGTTTTGATCTTTCAATAACCAGGACTGTGAAGTACCCCAAGGATGTTTCAAACCCTATTTTAAATAGTGAATGATTGGTTGGGGACTCCACTTTCATCTGGTTCTATAGTGGGTTAAACTTCTAAGATAAGATAATTGAATTGGGATGTAGTGGTCATGGTCACATGTTGCTTACACACGTACAAGGCCTAACCAAATATGGCTTATGTTGACAAAGAAACTAGTATAAGAGCTGATAATTGTAGACCTCCAGTCACTGATTGCTGCAATTGAAGGAACTGTACATGTATACAGCTAATAGCTACTGGAGCTGATTGTAACAAGCTGAAGGCACTTGGTCGAAGGTTGGTTCACCTGTCAGTCTTATATCATAGATAATAGAACTACGTAGAAGGGATTGGAAACGCGCAAAAATTTTACGGGTAACCCGAATACTATAGCGCGTTACGGTCTGTAATGGCCTCTGCACAAGCCAACTCAGGGGCGGCGCCGCCGGTCCGGCTGGTCCGGCTTTGGCCGGACCACTTTTCCAGCCGACCTGATTTTAATATCACGTGCAGTGTAGTCACGCATAATCTACGCTTGATCTTATATGCAGACTCGGCAATGGCATCCGTTTCTCGTCCTAGTTGTGGGCCTACCATTGAAACTCCACAGCAGCCAAGGTCTTTTCTTTCCCAAAACGGCCATTTTGATGCTACGAGAGCGCTTCCTCATCGCTAAAAATACATGCAAAAAATTTTTTCCGCGCTTCGCGCGGACAGATCACCTCTTCGCGCCTCTGTCAACACGCACAGCGCCTCCGGGCACCGCCTTCCGCAGTGCGCTACGATAGTGGGCCGTACCACTTCTTTTATGCCGCTGCCGCCCCTGCAACTAACCTTTTTTGGCAAACGCCACACCCTGTGTCAAAGTACAGAGGAAACAGCTGTCACCACAGACCGCCTACTTGTAAGAGCAGCTGTCCATGGCTTCCAAGAGCTGAAGAGCGGAGGTGCGAGGTAGTGAATACGCGTTTTATAGCCTTTATTGAGGTAATTTGTGCTTGTGTAGTTTTATAAGACTTTGTATAAGTGTAGCACCCATGGATTGGGTGGGGGTCAGTTTGGACTTGCAGTCTAAATGCCACTGTAGGGTAAAATTGGTTCATGTCACTGGAATTATGATGCTATTGACTAAAATGTTATGTAATTTCCCTTGGAAAACACAACTCTTTGTGTAATTTTTTACACAAGCTGCTTTACTGTGTGTTACTTATTCTGTGTTGAGTAGGTCAGGCACTGTTTACAGTATGCCGTTAACTGCAGGATTTAGATGGATGCAAACAATTGAAGGCCTCCGGTCAAAAACGGGATTAAAACGTTTTCTAGTTTCCGGAGATATACGGGCGTTGAAAAATAATTGTACTGTGAATTTAAAATACGATGTTTACACGCGCTTGTACGAAGATACCTGCGTGATTTCAGCTTGCAGCCGCTGAACGTGAGTCAATGTACAGTTGTTTACTAGTCTAATTTCAACTTCCACCCGGAAACGTTTTACTCTCCTTTTTGACCGGAGCACCTCAATTATGAGCGGAATGGCGAGAGAGATTTGGTGTCAGTTTTGGAACAAAAAGAGTACCTGCATGTTGCCTATCCCAAGGAACGACTGACATCAGGGAGTGTACCCCAGCCTTTGCTGGCCCACTTAGGCAAATGCCGGTCTTCACTGGCCCACATGAACAAATACCAGCTTTCTGGCACCTCTCAGAACATGTACCAAGAAACTGTTGGAAGTCGCTGAAAACATTGAAGTATCAATTTGACGAAACTGACACCAAATCTCTGTCGCCATTCCGCTCATAATTGTTTGCATCCATCTAAATCCTGCAGTTAACGGCATACTGTAAACAGTGCCTGACCTACTCAACACACACAGTAAAGCAGCTTGTGTAAAAAATTACACAAAGAGTTGTGTTTTCCAAGGGAAATTACATAACATTTTAGTCAATAGCATCATAATTCCAGTGACATGAACCAATTTTACCCTACAGTGGCATTTAGACTGCAAGTCCAAACTGACCCCCACCCAATCCTAGTCTAGCGGGCTAGCCCCTCGAATTTTCCCCAGCACGGATCGACTCACGTGACCGCACGGGGAAAAAGAGGGTCTAGAACTAGAAACTTTGGACCACTTTGCTTGGGCTCTACTCGAAATCGGGTAGAGCCAATCAGATTGCAGCTGTCACGAGGTGATCTTTCAAATCGCTCGGTACAAGCGTTGAGGACAGTCTGAAGTTGCTTGCGATTTCTGTTCTCCTGCACAACGACCAAACAGACAGAAGTACAAACAGTCAACGAGGTTAGCGGGCCAGAATCGACTGACTGCAGTTGCACTAATTGGAATATTATGACGTAAACGGACGTGAAGTTAGATTAATTGCATTCTTTCGTACCGAGTAAAGTGGTCCAAAGTTTCTAGACCTTACTTCTCCGCGCGCGCATACTGAAAGCGATCGCGCGCTGGAGAAAGCGAAGGGCTAGCTTGTTAGACTACACCCAATCCATGGGTGCTACACTTATACAAAGTCTTATAAAACTACACAAGCACAAATTACCTCAATAAAGGCTATAAAACGCGTATTCACTACCTCGCACCTCCGCTCTTCAGCTCTTGGAAGCCATGGACAGCTGCTCTTACAAGTAGGCGGTCTGTGGTGACAGCTGTTTCCTCTGTACTTTGACACAGGGTGTGGCGTTTGCCAAAAAAGGTTAGTTGGCTTGTGCAGAGGCCATTACAGACCGTAACGCGCTATAGTATTCGGGTTACCCGTAAAATTTTTGCGCGTTTCCAATCCCTTCTACGTAGTTCTATTATCTATGCTTATATATAGCTATTACACTCATCTATATGTACAATGAATGGGGATGCCCTCATTGTAGCAGCTAGCTGTTCCTCAAATGCACAGTATAATAAGTTACTAAATAGTATTGAGCAACACATTGCATGTGTGCACCTACCACAGTCAGGCATGGGAGGTTTCAAGGTATGTAGCTAGCTAGCTAGCTACAGTATGATTATGCCAAGGGTTTGCAGCATTCAAGTTTGCATGAAACATGCATAGAGCTATATCAACAGACCTTGTGTTCACTGTAACCATGTAGCTAAACTGTTACACATGCAAGTCATTGAGACTGTCATGACTGAAATAGTTTTGCAATAAGATGTCATTGAAGCACCAGACTGTGCATGGTAGCTAGATAATATGCACGTATACTCTTTGTGCCACCATGGGAGCGTTTCAACAAATAATAAGTTACTTTAACATCACTCTGTCATTTGAATTGCAGCCATAGTGGGTATGCGATAACAGTGTGATCAAGTGAGATAGAATACAACGTGCCACTGTACACTTGCAGTTAGCTATAATTCCAAGCGAATTGGCGCGAGGTTCTGAATGGGGGATCTATTTCTCACAATATAGCTATGTATGTATGTACGTGTGTCGTACTGAGGAAAGTTGATAATGCCTAGCTACGAATGCTGCAGGTTTCCTACCAGCCAATGAATTCTATTTGCCACGACTCAAATTTAGGTTCAACATAGAAACTCAGATCAGTGGACGAGCGTGCAATACATTGTACCTCTACGGTTTGCAGAGCTCGAGCAGCTACATATGGAGTCAAATAAACAATGAGCTCAGTCGACACAATCTCAAATCCACATTATCTCGCATAGCCAGAGGCTAGGGTAGCTATAAGTGAGCGGGGGCTTCAGGGTTTGCAGAGCTAGAGCAGCTAGCTATAATTATGTGAAGTCCAACAGTGAGCATAATTGACTTCTTTATCCAGCTCACACTCTCAAACTCAATTCTCGTAAGCATGTGGTCAGGTCACACACACATGCGGCGCGCGCGAGGCATGATGCAGGTACGTGTTCCTAGTAGCTATATAATGAGTCAAGTGAGATAGAATACAACATGTATACACTTGTATTTACAATAACTGTATAGTGTTGTGGGCATGCCACAATAATATTATCCTGCCACAATATCACATTGATCTGCACCGAGTACTGTAAAGGATTTGTCTTTGTATATAACTGGAGCCGAATACACATTGAAACTGAAACTGTTGACATGAATGGTCTAAGGGGCCTTGTGACGACTCTGAGCATTAGCTACAACACGTGGAATAGCTAAAGGAAAAATTGAAATCACTACCAAGGGCTGCAAGTTTGCCTCTTAGATGTAAGATAAACAGTCTGCTTTTTGTCGCTTACAGTATTTTTGCTCGTGCATGGGAGAGCCTGGGAACGATCGAGGCTAATAAAGATAAGGGTCAGCTATACCCAACTTCCCGGACATTGCACCCTATGATTATATCACAGTTATTGCACATTTGATCATCTCCATCTGCATGGGAGAAGCGCGGTAGCATTCCAGGAAAGGATCAGGTGACTGATTGCACTTCTCTTGACAGAGGGTATTGTTAAAGCAACAATCTAATTTTCTGGTAGGTACATACAAACATCTGTGTGCATGATGTCAGTAAGTTGCATGTGATTAGAAGTCCCAAGATTATTATTACTGAATTGAATCTGCATTCTCTTTCACTTTACTTCACTACAGTCACTCCAAAGTGCATGTATACAATGACTCAGACCACACACTTCTTAGTTACTGTGGCATCATTGCTTGTCAACATGTGTCAGTGCTCAGCTGAGAATGTGTACTGTGTCACACCAACCCAACCCACTGCCACATCATGCTCACCCTGCCCTCACAATTCAACCCACTGTGCAACACTCTCTGAGTATGCACATCACACCGAATCATATTTCATCTCCAACACCACGATGGTGTTCTTGCTAGGTGACCACACTCTTGATATGAATATCACTGTTGCCAACAAAACCTGGTTGACAATGTGTGGAGAGTCTTCTTCGGGCAACATAGCAACAATTGTTTGCAGTGAGTCCGTAGGTTTCAACTTCACTGGTATTCTGGACTTCAAAATCCATTCTATTGCATTTACTGCATGTGGCAGGAATTCACTCGCCCAAACTGGAGCTAGAAAATATGCCGTGCTTTTGGAATCCATAGATTTTGCTGAGCTAGTCAACTGTTCCTTTCATGACAACCTTGGCAGTGCACTTGCAGTATATAACACCGATATCTCTCTAATAGAGAGCACCGAGTTTTTACGTAATCACTATGAGTCATCCACACCAGACTCTAGCTCCCACGTAGGAGGAGGTGGAATCACTGCTCTCAGTAGCAATCTGACATTCATTGGGAACACAACTTTCCTTGAAAATACAGCAAATTATCACTCAGGAGGAATTTACATGATGAGGTGCAATTTGAGTTCCACCGGAAACATCCATTTCATCAACAACTCAAATATACCCAGTACTAATAAGAATGATGCTGGAGCAATCTGGGCATCATCAAGCTCACTACACTTCACTAGAATCAACACATTTGCTGGCAACTTAGCACATGACGCAGGTGCAATTTATGCAGGATACAACACAGTACTGAAGTTTACTGGAGCTAGTAACTTCAATCACAACCGCGGTGGTATTGGTGCAGTCTCTACATCAGACAATGTCATACTGACTTGCAATGGGACCACCAACTTCATCAGTAATGGCGGTGGAGCCATCCGTGCATCTGCTAACACCTCAGTATTACTCCATGGAACTGTTACCTTTGTTGACAACAAGGCAGCTATTTGGGGTGGTGGAGTGTACCTGGGTAGTTCTACATTCTCAGTTTTTCCTAACACAACTGTGTACTGGGAGAGAAATCATGCACGTTTGGGAGGAGCCATCTATGTGGATGATGAGGTTAACACCCGAATATACTGTAGACAGATTAACTCATGTGAAGCAAGCCATGACTGTTTCTTCCAACTCCCTGGCCAGAATCTGTCCAACGGTATTCAAGCCCAATTTATTTTCAAGGACAACTCTGTTGATACCGCAGGCAGTGTGTTATATGGGGGTGCAATAGATCATTGCAAACTTACTGGTCTGGGTTCACACAGATCAGGTGAAGTATTCGACATGTTAGTTCACGTTGAAGATGAAAACACAACCTCAAGCATAATTTCCTCTGCTCCATTTCGCATATGCCCATGTGAAAACAACTATCCATTTTGTAATTTGTCAGCTGTGATCAACACAGTATATCCTGGTGAAACATTTCTGGTATCAGTAGTTGCAGCAGGACAGAGACATGGAACCATTTCTGCGTTTCTCAGCACTCGTGCATACAACGGCGATCTTTTAAGCGATCAATACATCCAATTCACTAACAATACTTGCACCCCTCTCAACTACACTGTATTCTCACAGTATAATAGGGCAGAATTAGAGTTGTATGCAGATGGCCCATGTTCGACATTTGGTGACAAACTATATCTTTTTTTGGACATAAATGAGACTTGCCCGGCAGGATTCAGCCTTTCCGAGAAAGAAAGATCATGTGTCTGTGAACCAAGACTTGAAAAATATACAAACCGCTGTGACATTACTTACGGATTAGGACGAATAGCACGTGATTCTAACCAACAATTTTGGGTCGGGTATGACAATTTGCTTCGTGGATCCGGACTGATCCTCCACCCACATTGCCCCCTTGACTACTGTGTCTTTAATAGAGTGGACTTTGCTCTCAATGATACAGACCTGCAGTGTTCAAACAATAGGTCAGGTCTCTTGTGTGGAGCTTGCAAGACTGGCTATAGTCTTGTACTGGGAAATTCTCAGTGCAAACAGTGCACTAACACCTATCTTGCCTTGCTCATCCCTTTCGCACTGATGGGAGTGGCATTGGTCTTGTTGCTCTTCATTTGCAAACTGACCGTGGCAACTGGGACACTCAGTGGGCTAGTTTTTTATGCCAATATTGTTGGAGTTAATCGCACCATCTTTCTACCGGTGAAAAATACCAACGCCTTTTCAGTCTTCATTGCATGGCTAAATCTCGACTTCGGTGTTAATACTTGTTTCTATGATGGAATGGATGCCTACAACAAAACATGGCTACAGTTTGTGTTCCCTGTATATGTTTGGTTGATAGTAGCACTGATGATTCTTGTTAGCAAGTACTCAAGCAAATTTGCGGGGCTTCTTGGTAGCAACCCAGTTTCTGTCTTGGCAACACTCATTCTTCTCTCATATACGAAAGTCCTTCGTACAGTGATAGCTGCTGTTTCTATCACTTACCTTGAGTATCCAACGTACAATAGAGGTGTGTGGTTGTACGATGCAAACCTTGATTATCTCAATGGCAAACACATTCCACTCTTCCTGATGGCAACGCTTGTCTTCTTTCTCTTTCTTCCTTACACTCTTTTGCTTCTTTGTGGTCAGTGGCTGCAGGCCATGTCAAACCTGAGGATCTTTGCATGGATAAACAAGCTGAAACCTTTTATGGATTCCTACCATGCTCCCTATAAGCCCAAACATCGCTACTGGCCTGGGCTGCTGCTTGTGCTTCGCTTTGGTCTCCTTCAAGTCTTTGCGTTCAACTCCCTTCAAGACCCCAGTATTTCCCTGCTAGCAATTCAAGTGGGAACTGCACTGCTTCAATTGTGGGCTTGGATCAGCCATGGAGTTTACAGGAACTGGTGTTTGGATGCCCTGGAAGGTTCATTTGCATTGAACTTGATCATCCTAGCTGCTGCCACCATGCACATCAATACTTCTGGAGGAGATCAGCTTGTCGTTGGGTACACATCTGTTACCATAGCACTTGTAACGTTCATTGGCATCCTTGTATACCACATCCTACAGCAAACGAACCTGTGGAAGAAGGTCCCTATAATGAATGTGCACTTTAACTTCAAGCAAGCTGTGAGCAATCCAGAGGAAGTTGAAGACTCCAATCAGCTTCGAGAACCTCTTCTTGAAGATGCACCACAAACTAACTATGGTGGTTTTTGAAGGGTGGGAATCAATATAGCTAGCTACACATCATTTATGTGAACCTCAAGATTGATCTGCTTGTTTGTTTGTAGTCCTTCAAGTGTTTTCTTTTGATAACTGTGCTATGCTGAAGTTCAAAGTTCAATGGTAGTTACGCCTTCTACTTCCTATTACTATGGTATGTGTTCTAATTACTATGTAAACAGTACAAGCATGAATAGCTCACGACTATAAGGCATGATATAAAAGTGCGACAAGGAACAGAGATAACTATACATCGCATAGTAGGGGAGATTATTCCAAAAGGATATATTAGCTACATAGCATGGATAAAAAAATACTGGTTAAACAATGCATGTGATGGCCGGGTAATAGTGCTGGGGATAAGTGGCCAAGGGAAGGGCAGCACCAATAAGCTATCGCGCAAAGAGTGCGAACTTTCAGTTTTTCCTGTGATGAGCTGGCAAGGAAGTCACATTCAATGAGCCAAGCATGTCATGTCTAATACGTACCCGGTCCAATGCTTTGAGCACACCTGGCTTGCAAACTATCAATCATCTGACAGCTTTTAGCTCCTGATGGCTAGCTACCTCAATGACGTAGATAATAAAAAGTAATGCCACAGCAGACCCTGAGATACAACTGGGGAGATGCCTGAGCATTCGCAACAACTTTCTATTTCCTGACAGTGGAGATACCTAGCCACCCATTTGTTACTTCAATGCATGGTTATTGCTAATTGGGTACAAAGCTCGTAGAATCTTATTGTGAATGTGATGTTGCAAACAATAGGTAGTAACAACATTGACCTGTAGTTGCTTGGCATATGTTCTTGGGCATTGGGACAACCATAGATGATTTCCACCCCCACGGGACAGAGTCCATCGGAGCTTTTATGTCTAACTCGGCTCCATTGCTCTTGGATACATCGTTAAGGTTCAAGCACACACAGTGTACTGGATAGAGGTAGCTAGCTACAGCTCTACGTTATGTGTGTATCTTACTCACAGTAGCTGTTTATCTTGGTGTACGATTGTGTGTTTACTGCTAGCTATTGCTGATCAGTTGCAGAATCTCTCATTCTCTGAGCCTGATTTGCTGCTCTTACAGTTGCGCACACACAAAGTTAAATTTTGAGCTCACTTCTGCTGTAGCTAGCTATCATTTGAACACAAATAGGCGCAAAACACACCAGAAAATAGACATCTAAAACATTAAGAACCAGGCACTGGAACCAGGGAAAAGATGCAGCAACAGAAAATGCCCTCTGTACTACTACAGAAGGTACACTGACTCCTGCAGGTTATATATACTCTGCAGACTGTCCTGTGTGTCAGCCCTCATCATATTAAATTTTAGTCTCTTTCTCATTATGCGCCAGATATTTTGGAATGGGAACGTGGATACGGAAATTTAACGAGTGCAAAGTTCAAAGTTCAAAGTTAAGTAGCTACTGCGCACGCGCATGCGCGCTCATACCACCTGAGCACCTACCTCGTTTTGATCATCTGGCTTGCAGTCTGACTGTCTGTAGCAAGTTTGGCGGCTGGAATGCCGATCGTGATGTCTGTAGCAAGTTTGGCGGCTGGAATGCCGATCGTGATGCTTGTACGTCGTCGCCTGCGAGTTTGTAGGCGCAGAGGACTTGTCAGCCATCCCTGAAAAGCTAAGAAGGCGAATAGCTAGATAGGTAGGCCTATAAAATAGGTTATGTATGCTACACATAATTGTTACCTCGTGTGTGCAATTTATAAGTCTAGCGTGGGCGTGTGAACGAAGTCGTCACTGGGTACACAATTATGTGATCTTAGTACTCCTAGCCTGCTGCAGTATCTTCAGTCTACTGCATGCTTGCACGCACTTCAATTTTTGGGTACTACTTCTGTGTTGACAAAGAGGAAGTTACATTGCCCTTAACCCCCTCCCCCCATTGTTTGTCCTCAGGCCCGCACTGATTTTAAACTTGTAAATTCACAGATGTCCATAAATGCCATAATTTTTTGGTAACATGAATTGACCAATCACATTCTGCCATTTTGCTGAATGTGATTGGCCAATTTGGATATTGCGTTTGTGCTTAAATTTAATGGATGTGACTAAAACACGGAACGGACTAGAAAACGGACTGGGTTTCCATGCACAAGACACGGATTACTGTGGATAATCCTATGGCCACGGTGACTGTGGACTGGGTGCTGGTGACGGTCTGCTAGACTGCGGGCTTGGGTGCTGGTCACCAGGTGACTGTCTGCTGGACTGTGGACCTGTGCTACTAAACTTTGGTTCACTGCAAGATCAAACATATGATGTCTAGGGCACCTGGGCATGAAAAACTCAGTCCGTTTCTGGTCCGTTTTCCGTTCCGTTCTGTATTTTAGTCACTTCCGAGCTGTTATTGTACTTCCAGGATGAGAAACACCCTGCAGCTGCCTTACTGTGAAGTGTACTTAATGGTGTTAGTCACACCCCAAAGGTGTGCTCACACCGTTTTTGCTCCTCCTATACGTAGCTACTGGAGCACCTACATATTGTTGTGACGTCATACTTGCACCTTGAATATCACATACATATAGTTGCTGGTCAAAGCATTGATTAGGCCTATATAGCTCTTAGCTATGGTCAAAGTCAGTGGCTTTTAAAAGCCACTGCGCAAGGTGAACAAATAGAAGGGTATGTTGTCATGGAAGGTTTTATCTAGACAGGAAAGAGTGGGACGAATTGGGCAGGGGCAATTACTGAGCTAGCCGCATGCAGGCATAGGTAGTAAACCTCACTGCATGGAATGTGGATCGACGGCGTTCACAATGGCTACAAAAACGGTTGTTTCTCGGAAGATGCTGAAGTACATTGCAGCTTATATATATACACTTTGTTGCTGGATGGGAGAGACCGACGATGACTCGTAACAGAAGCACTATTCCATGCAAGCTTACATGTATATTGAGTACCGAGAACCAATGTGAAAACTACATCCAGAATTCGAGAGCCCGCTGGCTTTAGCTTGCAGCCAAGAGCCTTGGCGGAGAAACAAAGCATTGCTGGCAATGTCATCGACATCCATTTGCACATGAGCAACTGACCACATGAAATGGCCCAGGCTTGCGTTATTGTAGCAGAAGGCTGTTTTCAACCTCTATGGGTCAAGAACCTTGTGCTGGAATGAAAATCCCTGCAAAACATGGTTTGTTGCCAGAGGGTAAGTCAGATCTTTGCCTGCATTTCGTAATAGTGCGTACTAGAGTTATGCCAAAAACTGCAGCTCTCAGGCAGCTAAAACCTTCGGACTATATCATTAATGCCTAGTCTTAAAATTATGGGGAGTGGTGTCTCACGTGAGCAGTGTCCCATGTGACGTATCCTTGGGTCATGCGTTAATTCCAAAATGATACCTCAAGGCAGTTGAATGAACCTCGCAAAATTTACTTCCTCGATACAAGGAAGTGGTAAACGGTCTACCTGTTCAATGGACGATAGCTGCAACAAAGACGGAGACCACTCGTGGACCTACGTACCTATTCAGTGGCGAGTGAGCGATAGGGGCTACCACATGGCTACAAAGATTTGTCTGTCGATGCCATTATTACATGTACGTATGACAGTTCTGTGCATGCATGTTCAGTACACTGCACTGCGCTCCAGGCTCCCTGACAATGTCATGGAGTCAGTGCAGTGTTACCATATCATGTGCCGTTTGTGGTCTGGTCTAAAAACAAAATGTGCCCTTAGCCAGCGTTTTCCCTTTTAGCAACCACTTGAAATACATAACTAAGGCAGGGCTCACAGGGTTCAGTGCTGTGCCCTAAAGCAGCCTGTTGGCAAGTTATTTTGAAGGTTGTCCATCATTGCCATGGATGTTGCTGTGGGATTCAGGACATCCTATCATTGGTGCACCCCTGAATATGATCCCAGTGTCTGACTAGGATGACATGGGACTGACTGGGGCATCCTATCTCATCCAGGTTAAGCACGCTGGGAATGGGTTCAAGCACCGTCCCACATGTGTCGATCTTCTATCTAGCGTCACTACACATGACCATGTGGCATGGGACGGATCAGACTAACAAGACCACGAAGATTCCTGGTGCACTCATATTCATCCAGTTGAAGGTTATCCCAGACTAGTTATGTTACAACATTGAATGTGTGTGTGTGTGTGTGTGTGTGTGTGTGTGTGTGTGTGTGTGTGTGTGTGTGTGTGTGTGTGTGTGTATGTGCATGTGTGCGTGTGCGCGCATGTGTGTGTGTGTGTGTGTGTGAATATTTTTAGTGTGTTATGTTGTGCAAGGAATATAGACATTATATGCAGAGCCAGTCTTCATCCCTCATTCTTCCTTCCACCCCCTCATACACAAACACAATCCTCTCTCAGGTGTATGCCAACGTTGATGCTCTGATCAAAGCTAAACTGATGGTGTTCTTTGAGCTCCGAGATCTTGTTGAACAAGACTGACCATCGATCCAATTGCTGGCTTTATCAAGTCAGTCTCACCATTGCCATGGACATAGTGTGTCACTGTTAGAGGGTGCCTCTGTATTCTGTGGAATGGTCTGTTTGTGGTGGGAGGGAGAGAGGGGGGAGGGAGACAAAGGGAGGGAGGGAGAGAGGGGTGAGACAAAGGGGGAGAGATAAGGAGGGGAGGAGGGGGAGGAGGAGAGGGAGAAGAGGGAGGGAGATGAAGGAAAAGGAGAGGAGGGAGAGGAAGGGGGAGGGGAGGGAGAGGAGACTAGGGAAAGGAAGAGAGGGGGAGAGGTAGTAATAGAGAAGTATGCTGGGGTCATTCTTTGTTCAGTGCCTCACTAATGTATAATTGTAAGCTAAATCGTTACATGTTGCCCATACCCTCTGCCTATTCGATATACTCCTCTCACCCTTCTTTACTCTCTCTCTCTCTCTGCAGTGCTATCACAACCGACGTGCATTTGCTTCTCAGCTGACGTAAGTTGACAGATTGAAAATCTAGGCATGTATATGCATAGGAATTGTCCATAGAATACCCATAGCCTCGTTCCCAGGCCTCCACACTCAGCTTTTGTCGTACTGCAAGCGATAAAAGCTAGGTGTAGAGGCCTGGGAACGAGGCTACTTTGCACTCTCACCCCCCCCCCCCCAGTTAGTGGAAGATTGGCCTTCAAGTGTTAAGATTTTTGTAGATAGTGTGTACTACTAGCTTATCTAAATACCTGATCACTGGTAGTAAGCTTGTTGCTACTTGTTTGAAGCCATTCTGTGTGGCGGCTACACATATAGTACATAGTGGTTTACCAGTTCGCTTATGGCTTACCAGTAGTCTTACCAGTACCAATAGTTCAAAATGGTGCTGAATTTCATGCTGATCATCTTACTTCATCCCTGCAGCCCTGATGAAGTCAGTCGATTTCCAAGTTATTCGAAGCCTTCAGTACAAACTGGAGTCGGTTTGCTGCCAGTGGTTGAGAGAAAGCTTCATACTTGACCGGCCTTGTGAACGTCATGGCTAACCCGCAAACTAGTACCGCCCCTTCCTGCCTTTCCTGAATGGTGATGCGCATGTAAGTGAAAAGGCGTGGCCTAAACTTATTACTATGTACTCAATGGGCAAGAACGTACCCTCAAGTCCCGTTAAGCTGAAGTTAAGCTGAAGTTCAGTCGCCATGAAAGCTCATGTGAGATAATTGGGCCAGTTATCTGGCCTCCCGCATGCAATGAGTTGATTGAGTATGTACTCAAATTACGTAATATTCAGCTAATTTTGGGAGCTTTAATGACTATCACTGGCAAGCCTGATTGTTTTGTCTGTCGAAGCTACATGCAGGATAACAAGAGTTCATAACAATAAACAGTGGACCCGGGGACCCCGGGACCAGGGACCTGGGACCAGGGACCCAAGGACCCAAGGACCCGGGGACCCAAGGACCCAAGGACCCGGGGACCCAAGGATCTTCAGCTGTTATACGGGAGACAGAAATGCAACTACGTACAAGCCACAACTCATGGTTATATCATTGCCTGGAGTATGCAAGTCAGCTTGGCACAAATCGGAAGGCATTTTCAGCATACGGCGTTATCCTCTAGCTTGTCTTCATCACTTTTCCACTTCAGAATATTATCAGGTATTTATGTACCTCGTTCTCCGGCAAAGTCAGACTCTCGCATACTACACAAGGCTACAAAAAAGCATTTGACCTTTTGTCATGTATCTATAGCACTGCATGCACTTTGAACTTTTATTCTGTTACAGTTATTAATTATTTAAGAACTGTATTAATCCAGCCTGGATCCCTGGGAACGAGGCTAAGTATCCATCTGGCTGTGCAAAGCTCACTTGCATACTCAAGGTAACAACTGTGAGTTTGGGCTTTTAATTAGCATTGACACAGATTGCTTGTAATTGCATTTCTGTCTCCCATAACAGCTGAAGATCCTTGGGTCCCCGGGTCCCCGGTCCCTAGTCTCGTACCCCTCGCGGGAAAGAGGGTCTGGCGACTTTGCGCAGAAGCCTCGATCTTCATTAAAAATTCATACTTTTTAGGCAGGAATTTCAGACTGCCAATTAAATCGTAGAGAATTCAATTTTGTCTTTATTAGGAGCGAGAAGTTGTAGAATTTCTCTTGCAATTACGTATATCATTTCACGCGTAGGACTTCCGGTTCTGTCTGGTTTCAGGCGGTTAGCTGAGCTATGAATATTCGATGAAGACCGAGAATGTTGCTGAAAGTCACCAGACGGATATTCCGTACACGTTTCCGGCTGGGCACGAGACTACCCGGTCCCAGGTCCATGGTCCTCAGGTCCACTGTATATAGTGTCCCCATAACAATAAGAGTGTGCAACTTAGCCTCGTTCCCAGGCCATCGCCCAGCTTTTCGTCGCTTGCAGTACGGTAAAGTGGGGAGGGCCTGGCACATTTCCTCACGTGAGCATGATAAAATGGTGAAATTTTCAGAACGAGGACGCAACATTTTGCGTGTTATTCAACCATCAACACATTCAACGCTCGGTGAGTATGACAGTCGCCCCCGCTAGCTAGATAGGTGTGGTATCTTACTTGGTACCTCGCTCTTCTTGCTGTTCTGAGACCACTTATGCCCACATTCAACTTCCGGTCTTTCTACCCCTTTCTACCCTTGACGTCACTCACGTGAGGAAATGTACCAGGCCCTCCCCGCTTTACCGTACGGCAAGAGACGACAAGCTAGGCGTGGGACTGGGAATGAGGCTATATGCAACTGCCATGTGGGTTCCACTACCATCTGGGCAGTATGGTAGGCAATCAGTACTATGGTCTACATGTACATGTACATAGGCTGTGTAAACTCTGTAGTATTCATAGTGTCACACAGGAGCAAGCAGCTGCTACTACTTCACCACTGATTGTCAGTTAGCTTCGTTCCCAGGCCATTCCTACCACCAGTATTTCATCGCTTACAGTATGAAATACGGCAGGAGAAGGCCTGGGAGATCTGATCATGTGAGATGACGTCAGGTAGACAGATGGTAGACACACGGGGGGCGGTGCCCAACAATTATAATACCTGTTTCGCATCGACTTGTCCCGGCGTTGTGAACAGCGAACGGTATTGATCGTCTGCCTTGCGAACGCTCTGACATCCAGCCTTTGGACGGACAGTACAAGCCAAGACGTCGAGATTCTTCGTTGGGCACCGCCCCCCGTGTGTCTACCATGTGTCTACTTGATGGCATCGCACGTGACCAGATCTCCCAGGCCTTCCCCTCGCCGTATTTCATACTGCAATCGATGAAATACTGGTGGTGGGAATGGCCTGGGAACGAGGCTGTCAATCAGTGGTGTCAATCAGTGGTGTCAATCAGTGGTGAAGTACAGTAGCAGCTGCATGCTCCTGTGTGAAACTATGATTACTACAGAGCTTACACAGCCTTATGTACATGTAAGTGTAGACCACACTGATTGCCCAGAGGAGGTCAGCCAAGGTTGACCTTTTCTAATGGATACTATGGATTACGTATCAGAGAACGCGGTAGCGTTCTCTATTTAGGGAAATTTCGAAATACCATACTGATGCACCAGCAGGAAAACGGCCAAAGAAGCTACTACCCCCCAAACCAAGCATGCAGACAGCCTAGCAGTTCACAAAAACACTCGCAAACGTACCTGAGAGTACGCGGGAGTCGAGAAATAAATTGCCGGAAAATTCCGATTTCACGTCATCTTCTTTCTTTCCTTCTTCTTCTTCTTTCTCATTGACTAGCATAGCTGCATTTCCTGAGCTAGTTCACTCACAGAACAACATCGCTTTCGTCGTAGTAGCTCCTTTCGGCCCTTTTGACTACATACTGGCAAGAACGGCACTGCTGGCTAGCTACGATTCTGTGAATTGCTAGCACGAAGCCATTTTGATGCAACCAGAGGTCACGCATGCCAAATGCGCATGCACAGTTCACATGCAAACGCACGTTGCATTCTTTTTACTGCATTTCGGGCGCTTGCTGATCAGCTGAATCCTTGTGAATCCATCGTCTGGTGCCTCACTACCGCTGCGAGGAATTTCTACCAACCTCCCAAGATCTATCGTGACTATGCCATCATGGAGGCGTGGCTTTCTTTTCATGACGTACCTACAGTGCAGAACATGTATATACCAATACTGTGAGTGGGGCTAGAGTTTTGGAATACTCATATTATTAGTGGAAATAGAATGAAGCATCAAAGCCATCAAGAAGAACGAGGCTAACAAGGCAATTAATAAAATCTGACATCAGGCCTAGTACGCCCGTACTCTTACCGTGGCGTTGCATGTACCATGACAAAGAAGTTGCGCTTAAAAAAGTACACAAACCAGAGGCAAAAAATTTTCTACCAAAAATTAAAAAGGATTTAGTGATGGCCTGTCACATTCGGAATTATTTGACCTCTCGAAAAAGCTAACAAACAAGGAGAATGCCATTAACCAGGCTCAGTCCCATCCCATCCCTAAATTCTACATTTTTCAATGGGATGAGACTGAGCCTGGTTAATGGCATTCTCCTTGTTTGTTAGGTCGAATAATTCCGAATGTGACAGGCCATCACTAAATCTTTGGGAGAAAATTTTTTGCCTCTAGTTGCATGTTAAGTACAGTACTTTCCATAGACATTGTTTCGACAGTTTTCACCATTGCGCCCCGGCTCAATCAACTGGAACATTGACTCACAGGGAAGCGTAGGCATCTGTTGTCGTAATAAAAGGCCGAGCCCTTCAAGATTCAGCTGCGGCATGGCAGAAACGAGTGGAAGTAGTCTCCCGGGCCAGATGGTCCCCACGCGAATACCTTTGCGAGATAGGCTGCAGTATGACAGACGGGTATCTGTCCAGTTTCAGGAAAACACATGGTGGGACGAGAAGATGATGCGATATTGGGCTATGAATTGTTGGAGACCCCATGTGACAGCTAATCCATGCTTGTGCTTGATTTGCACAAAGCCCAGAAGACAGAGAACATTCAGGCTGTTCCAATGCAAGGCTGTTTCTGTGTTCGTGCCAGCCGGTTGTACAAGCCTCATTCAACCATTGGATGTAGTCTACAATGCTCCCTTTAAGAAGAAGGCGGAAGCTGCAGCTACGCAACACATGCAAGACAACCTTGAGGCGTACATTAATGGCCTGGTGAAAGACGTGTTTTGATAACTAAGTAGGTTGTTCAAGCTGGGAAGAGTTGTCACAGAATAGAGAAATGGCAGTCAGAGCTTTCAGGAAGTGTGGCATCTCTGTTGCTGCTGATGGATCTGAGGATTTTGACATCAACATCAATGGACTGGATGACTACTGCGTACAGATGGATCAATACGACATGCACACAGAGGTTGAATGAGACCCTTTTGCCAACCTCAGTGACGGATCCTACACTGATGGTGAAAGTGACAACTCTGACGAGGGATGAAAACTGCATATAACATTATAGAAACCTGGCTGCACAATTTTCAGTTAGATTGCTAAACAAAACAATGAACATTAAAATTTTATTATGACTGTTTGAAGTTGTTTTTCAGCAGATCTTTGGCTCGGCGTATATACTTTGGTTTTCCTGTCAGCTTGTAACAGCAAGGAACTTCCAGTCCACAGCCATAGCTCCTGTGTCCAGTTATCTCGCAACTGATGCTACCTCCATGCCTGATGAAGAAATAGAACACTCTTGCCACTCCACATGTGGTGCATGGCCAACATCGGCACCCTCCTTCATCACAGCTAACTACAGCGTTAGTGTCGTGGGCATTGCCATCCTCTATCGTCAGTAGCAGAGTCTCCCCCATAAGGGGGGTCCAGATAGATTTGTATATGTGGTGTCCTCTGACCACACTTTCAAGCGACAGAGCGAAGTCTTCTTCATCAAACTCCGCCATGCATGACTTCCAGATCGTTGATCTACGGAGAGAAAAGTTGCGGTATAATTCCAAATGAAGCACATTTATATCAGCGCATATTTCCTTCCTGTGGAGTTCTAGGCGCATGTACCCCGATGGGCCATTTCTTGGGTTTGAAGCGTAAATGGGCCTAGAATACACCACTTTCACCTTGTATAGCCCCAAATTCCAGTGTTCATGGCTGATTTTTCTGCTAGAGCGAGTTACCATTGCCTGAGCATCTTGATCGCATGCTCATTAATGAGTGGTGCAGTCATGAATGCAGAAAGCATGGCGTTCTGTGTGAATTTTTGGGTACCTTATCTATGGTGTATTATATGTTTACGTAAGTACATTACAAGCTATGAAACTGTCTGGTTGGTGCTGAAAGGTAGGATAGATGCATAGAGATAAGCAAGCTGCACTGAACCTCTGACAAAGACCGCAATCAGTCTCATTATGTAGGTGTCCCACAGTGGATATTCTGGGATATCAGCCGTGGCGGTGGCTTTCAACTATGGTTGCAGTAACTCAATTCAACATCTTATCATAACAGTGAATAAGGGTAGACATGGAAAATGTTCCCATTCTGTTTGCATTGCAAGGCCGTGCAACACTATTAACTGTTGCTGTTCCGTTTCCATTCCGTGCAATTACATTAACCGTGTGCACGTGCGTTTAAACGGTAAAATACTGTTCCGGTTTTTGAGGTAATTGTAACCTAGTAAAAGGCATTGTGATTGAAATATGCTAGAATTATATAACCTCATGAATTTGAACAGTCTAACTCAAAGCTAGCACATCCAAACAGCTCAGCTATAGCATATCATGACAACACATCACATGCTACCAAAGTATGCATTTTCTCTCTGTTACCTATACTCAGCCGGTGAGTGGACTGGTCCTATGAGAAGGACGGCACCACATGAAGTACCAAGGCAAAGTGTCGAGGTCAGTTCTTCTGTCTTTTCCACCAGGTGCTGAATGGGCAGCCACAGAGCTGGATATGCACGATCCTCATAGCTGTTAAAAGCACGGAAAATGGCTGAGGGCTGCCCGTAATATTGTGCACTGCTGAGACCCTCAGCACAACCTATACAGGATCAGGCTTGCCTTGCAGACGTCTCAAATTCCAAGAGATTGGTCTCACTTCATCCACAACACTTACAGACAATCGCTGTGGATGAAGATGCCCATTATATCAAGCACAGAATTGGACCTCCTTTTGAGAGATGATCTCTCTCTGGGAAGTCCATACCCTGACCTGAGATGCTTGGAGTGTCAGTTGAAGGACAGGGAGATTTATTGGGGTAAGCCTGAGCGAGCCCCACATAGACGTGTAAAACGGAAACTGTGTCTGTATGTCTGTACATGTATGTATGAGTGTGTCGTACTGTAAATAAACGCTTCTGCAAATAACCAAAAGTTCCTTGCATCAAAGTAATTCACACGTGCTCACGCTCAACAACCAAACTAAATATCACTCAACGAGTTAGTTAGAGACACAAATCGTGAACCGTGTACTCGTTGGATGGCTACAACAGGGACGGAGACCACTCACGTGTCTACCTCTTCAATGGATGCAGCGATGCACGCTATCGCACTGCACCAAAGACTGCGAGAGTGTGACTTCTTCACTTATCTATATAGCTAGCTAACTAGCTACGTACATGTACAAGTTCACTGACTCGTGGCTGCACAGTTGCTCACTGTGTTGAAGTCACTAGACCTATATAGCTACCTCTGCTCTTCAATGGCTACAGTCATGGGAGCTACGTACGTACTGCATAGCGAAAGAAGGCAGCGAGAGTGCTTTTATCTCTGCTCGTGCCGCATGTATACATGTACTGTCCATACAGCTCTTGTGCTGCAATTCTACATCCTGTTGTTGAGTTACATTCGAATGAGTGATATGCATGCTGCATATGCGTGCACTTGCTCAGGCTTGCCCCACAATGTGATACATTCTGGTTCCTGGGAGTGTGTAGTCTGACCCTCCAAGGTTGCTGTCTTCTTTCTTATACTCACTTTGATTGTTGTTGTTGTTGTTGTTGTTTTTGTTGTTGTTGTGTTAAGAATCTTGCAACAGTACAAGGGTGGTTCAAGTGCACATGGTGGTCAGGATTAGGAGGTTGACCTACTAAGAACAGCCGACAGATCTGCCAGGCTCTTGTGGGAGTGTGGATGTAAAGGAGATACGTAGGCTGAGCTCTGTATCTAGTAGTTGTATTGTGGAATTGGTGATGCCACAATTTGCGGCTGTCATAGGGGTGCCAGTTGTAAAGCTATGACCTGCATACTTAGAGTGGTCGATACTGGAGGCTGTCACAGGGCTTCGTAGACCTTTGCACAGAAACGCTCATGTGTTAGGCCGCTTGTGAAGAGCAGACCTTCGCTCCCTTCACCACAGATGGCAAGGCAGGCCATCATTGTGGCAATCAGACATAGTTCGTTGTTAGTGCAGCCGATACGTAAGTTGGCACCCCTTCTGAAGGAGTCCGTCTTGGACGTCTTGATGCGAACTTCTATTACGGTAGGATTGGAGTGGCCTATGGATGATGTGCGAGAATGAGTCTCTAGAAAGAGTGTCAGCCAAGTCATTGTGTCTTCCTGGAATATGCCTACTGACAATGGTAAACTGGAATGAGCATTCTGTATGTGCAAGGCACTTGCATTAGGTTCCGTCAAGGGCGTATCGAGCCTTGAGAGGGCATGTAACTCTGCAAACGGCATAATCCAAATTGATTCTATTTTTAGAAATCACGTGCTACATTGTTTATTTCATATCCGTGGCGCGCGCAACTCTGGCACGCTAACCGCGCTAGTCACAGCCACAGTTTCTGAAAATATCCATTCTCTAGTAAGTCAATTAACTTCTGTCTAAACTCACTGCTGTTACCCTGGACAGCGCTTACCACTGCCTTCTCCTTGCCTCAGTTTCGCCAACAAACAGTGTCATTCAGTGGAGACGGTCCCGAGCGAAGCCTATGGCACCTGCGTGCAATGGCTGCCGCATGTAGGACGGACGGGCACGTTGCTTCCAGTCGTCAAAACGTGGATGGCGTCCATTCATCCACTCTACGCGCTCGATCTAGCTCTCTGGGCTGCTCTGCAATATTCCACGTAATCGGATAATTGCATTCATTCACATATACGGTTACATACCAATGTCTAAAAATAGTATATCCGGTAGCCGCATTTGGATTTTGCCGTTTGCAGAGTCAATACGAGAGTTGCATGCCCTCTTCCCGTTAGGGTCGATGCGCCTTTGGTTCCGTGCCCTGCCGACTTCAAATAATGTGAACTACAGCCAAATTGTCGCAAAGGGCTCTGACAGTTTTTCCCGCCCAGCTTCGGATTTGCTGTTGATAATATAAAACTAGAATATGGTCTGCACCCCTCATTTGCAGATGATCCATTCAATAGCGCAGAATGGGGGCTGAGTGGAAGCTGATCGGGAGTGCCTTTTCTAGGTATAGTTCCCTATCCTTAAACCCTTTGCTGCCTATAATGTGGTAGAGCTTTTACCTCAAAATTTGATGTATTTTCTTCGAACGACATTTTCTCCACGATAGAAGCAGCTTTAGTATAGACAAATGGGCATCATTTGGAAGCAGAGAGATTGAACTTTCAAGGGGACGTACCTATATCACCATAGCAACCACTCAGGAAATGAATTGGATTACACAATACCTAATTTTAGTCTCAGATGATTTCCTGCATGCTCTATAGGTATTTTGCATGACACAGAGAGATGTACACAACAAGAAGAGTTAGAAATAAGCCTACAGACGGTACCTAGTGTGATATTTTTCAAAACAATTGACTTCACACAATTATTTATGGCATTTTGCACAATAATTGTAAATCTTCGTATCTCTCCTCTTTCCACTGGAGTTCTTCTTGTTATCACAGACAGCACATCGTCCTCTTGTGGTGGAAGTTGTGACGAAGTGCTTCCCTTTCAAGTGCATTTGCCCTGTAGATGGACGGCGTCCGGGTGTGACCACATCTTGGTCCGGATGAGCCTTCTCATTGACGGCATCTACCACAAGGTCATCGACCAACTGCAGCCGGAACATCTTCTGGGTCACTCGCTTACTAGTATCAGGATGGCAATGACAATACATAACATAGGCATTGATCAGAGTCAAATCAATAATTCTCCAAAATACTCTTCTGTACCATTTGATCGTCTTTCTTCCCATAGAATAATACACCATTCGATCAACCCCTCCCATGTGTTTGTTGTAGTCAGTGATCATCTGTGGACGTTCAATATCTTCAGACTCTCGTCGTCTTGTTGTGAAGGGCACCATCTGGTTGGCATGAAGTGTAGACAAGCAGAACACGTCACATTTATCCGTCCAATGAACAAATGTAAGTTCTCCACTTTTTTTGAAAATTACCTCTCCTCGTTTGAGCTTATCCGAGTGTTCAGGAAGACCACGTCTGTTTGATTGTACAGTTCCACAGCCAGTGTCTCCCTGGAAAGAAGGTCCTGAAACAGAGCTGGTGAGGTGTAAAAATTGTCGACATACAGATGGCGGCCACAATCAAGGTACCTCTCCATCAGACGCATAACCACTCCGTAGGCTAAGCCCTGCTCAACAGTTTCTGAGGCACCAGTATACACCTCAAAAGCGGGTACATAGCCATTGCTAGAATCTGCCAACACCCAGACTTTTATTCCCCACTTCTTGGGTTTCTTCGGAAGGTACTGAATATATGACAGACGAGCTTTCGTACCAATCATCTGCTCATCGATAGACACATTTGCAGATGGAGAGTAGTGGAGTCGGAACGTTTCATCAACAATGTCAAGGACTGGCCGAATTTTGAAAAGCTTATCATACAGTGGATGGTCCCTTTTTGCAGCAAGCGTGTTATCATTGAAATGAAGATATTGCTGGATCTTGCAAAAACGATCTCGCGACATTACCATTCCAAAGCGTGGGCGGTGCAGAATTGGATTTCGACTCCAATAGTCATGGATACAAGGCATATTGACAATACCCATCGCCATATTGATACCCACGTAAGCTGATATTTCAGCTGGAGTGACCAAGAAATCAAATTCTCCCTTCTGTTGAGCAAATCGGTTGGTTTCCTCAGCAATGACATGAAAAATCCCTATCCCAAGCAGCAGAAAAAGTAATCAAGGGGGGGATTGCTGTTGCTTAGCAGAATCTGAAGGTCCAGCTGATCCTGTGAACTGCTTTGAAGCATTAGGATGGTCTTGTTCTCCGCTAAAATCACTCCAGGTTGACCCAGAATCTGATGGATCCCCACTTCTCCCTCTGCCCCGACCTCGGCCTCTAGCTCCTCCCCGACCTCGGACTCTAGCTCCTCCCCGGCCTCTAGCTCCTCCCCAGCCTCTAGCTCCTCCCCGGTCTCTAGCTCCTCCCCAGCCTCTAGCTCCTCCCCGGCCTCTAGCTCCTCCCAGGTCTCTAGCTCCTCCCCAGCCTCTAGCTCCTCCCCGGTCTCTAGCTCCTCCTCGGACTCTAGCTCCTCCCCTGCCTCTTACAGTTCTGCTGTGTTCTTCACTATCGTCACTGGGATCACTCTCACCATCGCCACTCTTATCGCCATCGTTGTCTTCATTCGTGCCATCACTCTCACCATCGCCACTCTTATCGCCATCGTTGTCTTCATTCTCGTCATCACTCTCACCGTCGTCACTTTTATCGCCATCGTTGTCTTCAATCACATCATCACTATCGCTTTGTTCGTGGACATCAATCTGCGGGCATAAAAAACCAGTAGTGGTATATATACTGCAGTGCAGCCATTACCAACCCTCTTATTGAGATGTACAAATAATTGGCAGCCTCATTGTGCCGACTAGTCTCTGACTGGCCACACAGTAACTACGTCAACTTCACTTTTCAAGGTAAAACATGCACTCAGTGCGTCATAGCGCATAAACAGCTACTAAGCTAGGACGTAGACAGTTTACCTCGGTCAGAGACTGGTCCAGAAGGAGTAGAGAACTACGAAAACATGGCTCCGCTCTACTCAGGCCCATATACTCTTCATTGTCCACTCCATCGTCTCCCATAGCGTCACTGAAAAGCATTGGCCGTCCAGAGGCACTGACAAAGTCGCCAACGAGGTCTTCCCCGTCATCAGACATCTCCTCTGGGGGATCCTCGCCATCCTGCACCAACTGCAGCACTTCCTCGAGTGACAAATGTTTTGACATCACCGCGATAGAGTCTATATTTTCAACAGCCGCTTTCACAAACTTCTCTTACAGCAACACTATACTTTCTATACATCAAAATGAAGCTTAGCAGGTGGCAAATCCGTATTCAGTAGTTTCCAAGTGTTTACTGGAATATTCTAAATAAAAGAATTTTTTCAAGTATACTATTCACTCTGGGGTACGGGTGTATAGTACCGCAGCGATTTTCAAAGCTCGCATCTGATTGGTTTACTTAGGTCATGTGACTTAGTGTAAGCAATACTTAGGGTAATTAGGGCGTGGTTAGGTGATGTATTAATAGCCAATGGCATTAAAGTTTTGATACGAGTTGTGGGATACATCTCTGGGGTCCATATGGACCCCATCAGGCAGCAAAGGGAATAACTTATTTTAACATGGCCAGGTGTAATCTGTCTTCAGGAGCCGCTGGGATGTTGCGGAATGCTTCTTTAATGTCCACTTTGGCTAGAAGGGCTCCTTCGCCAAGATGAAGGATATCTTCTCTCAACAGGGATGTATGAAATTTGGCAGAGCTCTTTGCCCATGGATTCGTTTACGCTGAACCCTGCAGGGGCAGAAACGTGAACCATTTCCCTGGTTTGTGGCGTTTGGGGACGACCCCAAAGGCACTTGAAAATGGGTCCTTGGTGTGAGTGAGGTGGTCCTGACTGAGTTCAGTGCGAAGATAGGCTTCCACTACAGAAGGATGCTCTGTGGCTGATCACAGGCCAGGTTTTGGCAGCTGTAATTGAAGCCTATCCTGAAACCATGTTGGATGTCTTGTGTGATGTGTAATTTCAGAGAATCTTTGGTCGGGGTGACCCTGTAGCTCTGACTGCCATTTGGGGAGTGGTTATGGCTGTGAGCTCTTGAGGTAGCTGGGGGGCAATGGTTGGGATGCAAGCTCTTACGCCCTCTAGCCGGTGCATATACGAGTATGGGTATTGTGGGCAGTCATGGCTGTGGTGTGGCAGGTGTGTAATAGAGCTTTATTGGTGAATGAGTGATGCATGTTTGAATGAGTTATGAATGATAGAATGAAGGCCATCAGGTTGCCGAGTTAGATATTTGTAATGATCATGGAGTAGTATTCAATAATACATTGTAACTTTCTAAGGGGTGTGGTGACCGAGGTATTAAGAATTGGGTTGGGTGGGGCCCTCTGACTTGTTGGATGATGATGATGGACAGTGTGTTTGAGGGTGTGGCCTCTGCATTCCAGGGAGTGGTGAATGGGGCTGCACTTCTTCCCTTATTGGCAGCCTTTTCTGTTGAAATTTCTGCACTCCTGGTTGTCCGATGTTGGCCTGGTCTGTGTTGGAAAACTTGCTATAGGCTTGGTGGGAGAGAGGGCAGGTGTCTGAACTATGCTGTAAAGAGTGGCAGTGTTGATACCATGCATTATACCCTCCTTTGCCTGACCATTAAAATCGTTGTGCATATAGAGTGGGGTCAAGGTGGGGCAATTCGTTGGAGCCCTGGTCAGTGACTGCTTGGTGGAAGTTTTGGTCAACTGTTACCCAGGAGGAACACTTGTACCACTGGCTTACCCTGGAGAGCTGGTAAAAGTAACCAAGGATGTCCACAAGGTGGTTTAATGTATACGTATGAATCCGGCATAAATTATGAAGCACTGCACCCAGTTCTCTAGGTCTGGAATTGGTTTCTTCTGCTGGAGGAGGTCGAAGGCGTTAACCGGTCCTTCTGGTGCAGCGAAGGATAGGGGGGAGGTTTCCCCATTGCAGGATATATTCCGGACAATAATATGCGATCTCCAGCTAGTGTTTTGGGGGGATAGAAGGTGTGCTGTAACCCAGTGAGACCTGTGGGTTGGTGACAGTGGGAGATGATTCTTGTGCCCCACACCCACTAGAAAAGTTGGCCACTAGTTGGGTAATGGATTGTGGTGAGGAGGAAGAGCCAGGTGGGTCTTGTACCAAGGGAGGGGGACGGCTGGAGTGTCCGTATCACAACAGATGTGTGCCAGGTGACTCCTCGTGCACAGTGATTGTGTGTCAGCTGACAGTCCGACACAGAAATGCCTTGCTGAAAGCAGGAAGGACATGGTGCTGCTTTCTCACCCTGATGCCTACGTAGTCTGCAGTACTTACTGCGTCACTTTGACTTGAAGCAAGCAGTACACCGCCAAAAATTTTCAATTTTAGTGTCTGTGTTGACGATGGGAGGGTTGATACCTCGGGGAGTGTTCCCAACCTGGGCCCTAACTGAGGCTGGGGGAATGGACAGTGGCTACTCCTGGACCACTGGTTTAATTTCCCCCCAGCCTGTTATTACACTTGTGTTTGTAGTACGTATAGTGCATCCTGAAAGTCCTTGAACAAAACTCGTGAGTCCTTGTTGTATTTGGAAGGTATATCACTCGCGAGTCCTCGTTTCATTAAAACCGCGTAACAGCTGCTTATTGCTTTTTAAGTATGTATGTATGTATTATGTATGTATGTAAGTATGCTATAGCACCATTATCGTGCATCGTTGCTACTAGCAGAAAGCCTGAAGCAACTGCCCATCTAGTCACACTCTTGACAATGGGCAGGAAGACTAGTCAGTATGGAAAGAGTATCGTCCAACTTGGTATACTGGATTTCCATTACAAGATGATTCGAATTAATATCGATTACCCTAGTTATTGATGCCATCCTCTCTGTCTACTGCAGGGGACGTGTCAATGCCTTTTGGGAGTTCTACCAAATCTGTGACGTTGTGCAACAAGTTGTGGTTGGTGAGTTGCTGATGGACATGTCTTAAACTGTAGCTTATATATGGTGGCATTCCAGAATGGAAGGTTAACAAATCATTCATGTCTGGATCAGGAAGGGCACTGTGCCCTTTGTGGTCTGGTCTAACAGCACAATGTGCCCTTTGCCAGCCTTCACAAGGTTTCTGACCTGTATGAATCTCATCATGTACCCCTCTTAAACAATTTCTGGAGAGAACACTGCCTACGAAATTTCATCTCATTTTGTTGATGAAATGTGTTCCAGAATGAACGAAATCTTCCAAAATGGAAGATTTTGTCTTCTATTATTGGTGCTTGAATTAGCTGCCGTTTGAATTTGCTTGCAGTACATGTGCCTGGAAGGTTTGAACAAATTTATCCATGTGCTTAGCCCACACATGTCATCAAAATACTGTGTCCACACAGGACCGTCCACCATGTCCATAGGAAACTATGACTGGGCAATAGAACCCCACTTACGTACAGTAGCAGCCCGAAAAAGTCCCCGTTCCATTTGCGTGCAGCAATCGTTGTACAGTGTGAGTGTTTCCATTCCGTATTATGCAATCGTCCCGTACAACGGTTGCTGACTCAGCAATTATCGCCGTCCCGAGCCAAGGCCTTCCAATAAAACATACGTACCTAAAAATCACTAGCTTTCGCTTCATGGGCGGGTGAATGGGATCGGATTATATACTAGGGACTGTCCAATGTGTATGTAGAGTAGACGACGCAGTTGAAGAACCTAATGGTTCTTTTTGAAAACCAATAATGTTTCCTGGAGCGGGGTAATGATTGTCCTTGAATCCATTTGTTTGATGCTCTTACTTTTGTGGGAGATCTTGTGTCAATTGTGAAAGTTCATATGGTACGCTTCTTCTGGCAGATGTTTACTTGCACAGTTTACAGTAGTTATAAGAATGGCTGAACAATGTATATATATACAGTACCCCTCAGCAAATATGTGGTAACTGTGTCCAACCTGTGGTTCTGAAGTTCGGTCGGGTTTGTTTGTCCTTCTCTGTGTTGCATGCCAGAGCACTTGGCACGTCAGTGGCAAACACTGTGTGATTAGAGTAAACCATAATATATTGTAACACAATCAATATATATATAGGGGGCATACCCCTTTGGTCCGGCTCCAGGTGATATGAAGCACATACAGAGTTAGAGCCTTCAGGGCTGTTGTTTGATGAGACCGAAGGAGTTTTGGCTGGAGGAGCGTGGGTGTGATATGAACTGCTCTAGGAACTTGAACAGAGAAATGCCAGTGTGTTGTTAGGAGCGTGCTCCCCGCCCCAAAGGTTTTACTCTCCCTAAAATGCCTCTCATGGGCAACGTCAGTGCACCTGTGAGTCGCGCACGTCACAGGTGAGCGCTTGAGCGTGCAAAAGCAAGAACCCGAACATATACTCCTGGATCATGAACACGTGCGTGCATTGCACTTGCAATCAACACGTGCATGTTCCACTTGCGCATGCCATGTGCTTGCATGTGTATTACAAAGTAAATTGCTACTAAGCTGTTAGTGTGGTGTGAAAAAGCTGAGAGAAGCAGGAGATACAGTAGCGGTCAATATAAAGTTCCCGTAACGTAAGCGGATTACA
This sequence comes from Axinella damicornis, assembly GCA_963931865.1. Lineage (NCBI taxonomy): Eukaryota > Metazoa > Porifera > Demospongiae > Axinellida > Axinellidae > Axinella > Axinella damicornis. The sequence goes on along the minus strand of OZ007515.1, from coordinate 8,276,989 downwards.
AGCGTAACGTACTTTATGGCTTCCGTAAGGCAAGGGGTGGACTTTACGCAAAATTAGCGTAATAACGCTACTGTTTACAGAGCGCTAGCGTACTATCACGCATGCCGATACTAAACGGCATTATATCGTCGTCGTTCCTGGGCAGCAGCGAACAATTCTTGGTTGTGCACTAGTGGAAGGTTGCAGCTTCAAGCCAGTCTTTGTCCTGTTGCTGTAGCTTGTGTAATTTTGCGACGCCGCACGCAGAACGCGGGCATGTGATCGATCGACAATCGTACGATCGTGTTTCCAGGTGGAACTGCTTGTTGCGCTACCTAGCTTGCTAGGATCTGGCTAAAATGTACGTATGAGCTGTAGCAAGGATCTTTGTGTCAGCAGCGTTCCTCAACTTGCAAGAGCAGCTGTAGTTGGTGCACGTGGCGAAAATTTGTCGAGTCAGCAAAAACGTACCGTACTACGCAATGTAAACGTAGGCGTACAGTAATTTTAGTACGCTTGCACAGTAGTCACACCGTATTACGCTTACGCTACAGGAACTTTATATTGGCCGCTACTGTAAGTTAAGTGACTTTGACGATAGAGGTACCATTGCACAGAGGTTTATTGCTCAGACTCGCCCCAATTACGTCATGCAGCGCAAGCTCATGAGTACTTGAGAGTCGAACAATACACAGACGAAAAATAAAAGCACACAAACCGGATCACAACCATGGGGAACTTAACACCAGAAGCAGTGTTCTCGCTAGGCCTTTAGCAGATGGTGCACCATTTGGTTAATCAAATCTCCATTTGGATGTGGCAAACTTAAGTAGGTGCACCATTTGGATCACTTCCTTAATCTTATGTTTCCCTGCCCACACAGCAGCTGCTGGCAAGGTTTCCCACTTAACATTCAATAGTAGTGTGTAAACAAAGCTTTTTGCATGTCTGCACGGTACAAATTCAGTCTGCATGATACAAATTGCAGTCTGCATGATACAAATTCAGTACAGGAATATGCAGTTCAGTCTGTTGGTGTGCATGTGGAGCTAGAGGTCAGTGTGGAGCTAGAGGTCAATGTGGAGGACTGCAGAAGCTTGATACGCCTCTTGCCAGCTGACTCCCACCTCCTTGCTGCTGGCAAAGGGTCCCATTCTGCTGTACTTGGGCCATCCATTGTTACCCTAACTAGCGAGTCTAGAGTCTTTGTGCGTAGGCGATTGCGCAAGGGAGTCTTGATACGCTTTACAGCAGAAAAAACCCGTTCCACCTCTGCAGAAGATGCTGGAAGCACAGCAACTCTGGCTAGAAGTGATGCAATGAGAGGATAGGCAGCTAGCATGGTCTGGCGATTACCCTCACTCCACATTACCATCAGAGCATGTTGTAGGGACTGAGGGGTAAGAGAGGATGCAAGGGAGCGATAGGCTAGAAATTCATTCCACAGCTTGTGGCCATCCATTCCCATGGTGGTGCCTAGCTCTATTACCAAAGATGGGGTTGCCTTCTCTACATTTCTGGGGTCCAATAAACCAAGGAGGGAAAGTAGATGGGCTTGTGGAAACCTATTTCTCAAATTCTCCAAAAGAGCAGACAAATATTGTTGTGCCTTCCTGTTAAAGTTTGGAAGATCAACTTCTGCCAACTTGGATGCATGAGAGGCAGACACCTTCAACTCCAACAAGTACCCTCCTTTGAAGACATCTCCTTTGAGGGTTTCCAGCGCATTGATATGCTGGTTCAGTAGAGGTTCCAGGCTAAGGAGGTTGAGGTCTTTTGTCTGGAACGCAGTAGACAGACTGCCCAAGATAGAGAGGACGTCTGACATGAAATACAATGTGACTACGAACCAAGGCTTCTTAAGGTGTGTAGCTAATCCCAGGGCTGTTGCATCACCCTCACAGGCCTCATTGTCAAGGGCAAGGACCAATGCATCCAAACACAGCCTTACTGCATGCACAGCGTTTTCAAGGGACAACCACCGGGTATCAGTAGGCCGTTGCAGCTTAAGTTGTGGTGCATCAAGCACCTTTTGCATCGCAGCCAGTGTAGCAGAACGTACTGCACTGCGAGAAAAGTGGGTGTAGAGCTGGTTAAGGGTCTTCTCAAACTTTGAAAACCATGGAAACTTGTGAGCAGTGTTACATGCAGCCAATGCCAAGCGGTGTGCAGCACAATGGGTCATAATCAACGTTGGCACCATCTCCCTCAACCGTGTAGCTACACCACTATGTTCACCCAGCATTATAGCTGCACCATCACAAGCTCCTCCAGCTAGTTTATCAAGACTCAATCCTTGGCCCTCTATGTAATCAACCACCGCAGCTGTAACCACATCTGCTGTCGCATGAGGGGTGCTAGTAAGATCTATTAGCTTGAGGAAGTGAGTCTCAGCAACGACACTTGTCATGTTTATGAAACACACAACCAGCCCTAACTGTTTGACTACAGATATATCAGTAGCCTCATCCAAGATGATGGAAAAAAATGGGGATTCATGAACACTCCGCAGCAATCTCTCTTCCAGGTTCTCCCCAATAGCACCGACCATCTCCTGTATACTCATCTCAGAGGTGTATGTGACATTCTTGGCCTCACGTAATCGCGGCAAAGTTTGATTGCCTAGCAGTATTGCTAGCTCGCGGAGAGGGGTAAAGTTGGTAGTGTGCGGTATCTCCTGTTTCAAAAGAAAGTAAAGACAGCGCAAAGAATCCAGGAATGCTTCTCCATCCACTGTCGCAGTTTGGGCCTGGGCTACCACATCTTCGAGTTGCTTATGTGCTGCTAAGCGATCAGCACGCTCTCGAAAGCTTCGTGCGTTAACACCATGTCCGTCGCTAGCGCCATGCTGTGCTAAGGCATCTGGCCGTGTCCCAGTGTAGGGCTCATGGATAAAGACACTACTGCCACTACGCGAGGTACCTCGAGGTGTATGGATGGCACAGAACTTACAGTAAACACCATCGGAGTGGACATCCAGCCATGGATACTTCGTGCGGTAAGCCAGCGTGGCAAACTTACGCCAAGAGATCACGTCGCCTCTCTTCTTACCGGTAGCGCTTGGTTGCTCTACGCAAGCACGTGAAGTGCTCCCCACCGCAGCTGTACCAAACAGCGTCAACTGGCCTGGCCCAGGAGAGAGCTTAGCCTTCTTTTTGGGAGGCATCGCCACGCGCTAGCCGATTACATCATTTTAATAATTCATAACGATTACATCATTCATTAATAATTCATAACGATTATACATCGTGCACCATTTGGATGTAGATTTCTGGCGAGAACACTGACCAGAAGTTCAAAGGAGTCAATAGTCTTCGCTGGGGGTTCTCTGCAGTTGCCTTGGCAGCCTTTGCAGCAGCAGCCGCAGCAGCCTTTACAATCGCTGCCCGAGAGGTTGGGCACTTGAACCCTTTCTTGACTGTTATGTAGTAATTATATGCAACCGCGTGCCCATAAGGTCTGGAAGCGGTCACGCGTTTCTGTGGTCTCGGGCTAAATCGTGTTGTAGCTCTGAAACAGCGTTTTGTTTGTATTGGCAAGTCTTCAGAATTGGGAAAGGGAAGACAGAAGTACTGCTGAGTCGTTTTGAGAGTGTTGGATGCGGAGAACAGACAGAAGGATGGACTTCACATGCAGGTCACATGGACGACGCAAAAGGTATTGTAACTAGTCAGCATAAGCCAAAATACGTATGATAGTATGATGCATACTATAGTATGACGTATGATGTTTATAAAACAAGTGTTAGAGGGTAGGGCAGAGCCTGCGAGTAAAAGAATGTGCTGTGAACGTTCGGGGGGGGGGGGGGGGGGGGGGGGGGGGGGGGGGGGGGGGGGGAGTTAGAGCACCTCCGTGTGGTAGCGCTCGAAGCAGGAGGGACCATCTACAGGCGAACCCCGAATCATGTCGCCTTCCCTTTACATTCCAGCAGTAGCAGCAACACCCTTTAGAACCTTTTATGGGAAAGTGGCCTTCTAGGGAGGGTCCTGTGTTGTCTTCACTGCTATGACACTTGTTCCTCCTCTTTTTGCAGGTGTGGAAGTGATTTTATGTGCTGCATCATGGATGGCTGCTGGGAGAGCATAGCGTTGCCGGGGCATATAGTTGCCTATCAGCCCCTCGCCAGTTCAAGCCTGAAAGACTTGAACACCTGCTGCCTTAGGGTGGTTCCACTATTCGGCTGAAAATGCTTCAGCAGAGTAAAAGTATTCACTGCACAAGTGTCGAAGAGAAACCAGAAGATATATCTGTTGTGGAGAGAAAGAAAGGTAAACTAGAGAATGAACACTATGAAGCAGTGAAAAGGACTAACCGATAAAACTTGTGGAACTTCATCCGGACACGATAATAGCCACGAAGTTGGTCTGCCTTATCGACCCCTCCCATATACTAGTTGTACGGGTGAAATGCTGAGTGGGGAGGGGACGACTTCGATTGTTGCCTTCCTTGTGTCGACATAATGTAGACTAACTTCCTGTCGTGCCGTTGTGGTCACAACCAAATTACCCCTCCGTCGTGACTTGGACTCCCCCCTCTGAAGCTCTCCTGGGAAAGAAAGGTATGTAACCACACTGGGTGATTCAGCTGTGGGAAAATTGCACTTTATCATAATTGCACAGCTGATGTAGACTCGTTCCCAGACTGTTCGTACCTGCAATCTGAGCGCTTGCAGTATGCAAATACGTACAGACGGGAAGGCTTTCTCCCTCTGTAATTGCATACTACAAGCAATCAAAGAGTGGGGCCTTGGAATGAGGCTACATCTGTTGTTTATTTGTGCATGTCATCGAACTACCTAGTGTGGTGGTCACCACAGCCTGAGGTAGATTTTTTCGGTCCTTGCGGAAGGTAGCTCGTCTTCAAGGAGGTCTTCCAACAAGGAAACCGAAGAAAAGAAATTGTCGAAATACAGGTGGTATCTCCCACCAACAAGTGACCTCAACAACTTCTTTACAACTTTGGACCCCAGGTTAGCTTCTGCAGACTCCTCCTTCCCTGTATTGACGTCAAAGTTGCACATAAAGCCATTGTGGCTGTCTGCCCTCATCTGCCCTCACCCACAGCTTGAAGCCATGTTTCGTTGGCTTCATAGGAAGGTACTGCTTTAGGGAAGATCGCCCCTTGAATTTCACCATTGCCTCATTCTCTCGGTGAGGCTTGTAGGAACTGAGGAATGACTCCTGGAGAGCAGTGATGACCGGTTGCACCTTTGACAACCGATCATATCCACTTGGGACGATGTTGTCATTGTTGACGTAGTGGAGGTACGATAAATATCCAGGAACCACTTTCGTGGGATGTGAGAGGCGACAGGAAAGTAATGCAATAGTTCATTTGTCGACCAGTAGTCACGGTTCATATTTACAGAAGGGCATTGCTAATTTTATGTTTGTACCTCTCATTTCTGTAGGAGTTGGAACACCTTCTGACCAAGGTCTGGCACATAGCACAGAGGAACTGGGTGCATCTCCTCTCCACCTCGCTTCAATGGAAAAGAGAAAGGTAGAGCCTCTGAAGCCACACCACTGCTTGTGCTGCTCTCTCACTTCCGATCGTCACTCCTGAGTCTTTCAACCACCTGTTTAGACACATAGTTTGTGTGCTTTCGTTTTTGCTGTAGTTCATTACTCTAATTCTTTTCAGTTATTTTACCTGAGTTGAATTCCTGAATCTGAAAACTGTGAGATTGACTGGATAAAGGAAGGGAAACCAGTAATGGAAACAGAAATGACATGACTACCATCCAATTATTGCGTGTATTGCGTGTCCTGCGTAACTTGACAAAGATTGCCGCATTGAGCGCAGATGCGAACGTTTTCACATCCTCTTTTGCACGGGATGCAGCAGCTTGAGCTTGAGCACAGTAAGAGCATGAGCATGTACGAGCACATGCAACACAGCATAGGCTTAGGTTGCTTGAAATGGGGATTGTCTTCAAATGCAGTACGCATCAGAAGATTTCGTCGACAAACTAACTGCTTAGTAAAGTAGATCCTCATCTCTTCTGGAATGATGTGACTTCCATCCATTTTCTTTCACGATAGTTGCCTCTTTGAATATATAGTACAGACAGGCAAAAGACAGTTCCCCATCAGCTCCACACCTTCCCGACTCTTGCAGTATGCATCTGTGGAGTCTGAACACCCCCAGGTGTACTGCGGTGTTGTGTTTGGTGCATTGACTCCCGTACCACTAGTGCTTCCAATATTCTTATCTTTCCGTCAGGATTAGTGAACGATTTTAGGATTTTGGTAATATTGCTGATACTTCCCCCATGTCGACACCTCTCATGTGTTTATTATGGTCTACAATTGCCAGTGGACAGTTCACATTACCTTCTTACCGTCGTTCTGTTCTCTACTGACAGTAATTGTCTTGGATGGGCCATTCTGTGTTGACATCACACGTGTATTTTTTACCATGCTGTCACAGCTACATTGTCAGCTTGACGAATTCATAATTGCTTCTTGATGAAAGCCCTAGCTTTGCCACTGTTAACAAGGTCAGAGAAACAATTGCATAGATGTTGTCCTCAAGAAGCCCTGATAATGTTGTATGCTGCTGAAAAAGATATCCAAGTACACACTATAGTGCTTGCCCACGCATTCTCTTGTTGGTGTGGTCACCACACTCCCACCTAGACCCACTTTCATGTGTTGCCTTCTTTACCAGTGTAGCATTGAAACTGGGAGACATAAGCATTTAGCTAACTGTCAGCCCTAACCCAAATTTTGAATCCTCTCTCCGTTGGTTTCTTGGGCATATATACTGTTTCATGGAGCTTCTGCCTTTAAACGTACCATTGCCTCATCAATTGATTGATGTTGGGATCCGCGATAGTTCTGCTGGCATGCTCTGTTTACTGCAGTGATCACGGGACAAACCTTGTAGAGATGATCATACTCCAGATCTGAGCGCTAGGCTATGCATTGCAGCACACATTGTCATCTATGTCATCAGTCATGCCCGTCACCTCCTCCATTTGTGATTGGTGTGTGAGATACGCGCATGAAGTGAAAGCTAATGATGATGCCCACAATGAGAGATCCTCCCAAACTTTCCTTTCTATGGAAGCAGACTGTCTTGGACAATCTACGTACCTCTTTCACAATTGCTGCCGATGTACGCCCAGCAATTCCAGTTTGGTGGAACGGCACGGACTGTTATCCGTAATGATTATGATGTGGGCATTGGATACGAAGAAGTTGACCCATACAAGGTAGACCACAAGTATTGTCAAGTTGGTCAAAGTTTGTGAATGTGGGTGGGAGTGTTGAAGTTCCTTGGCCCTAGTGTGTGCATGCAAAACTGTGAAGATTTCCTGGTCTGCCATGTCTATTGTGCCAGTTGCGTTGAGAGAAGTCTTGAATTTGACAACCGCTCTGTGAGAAAATGAGTAGTTCACTGCATCGAAAGCAGTGGTAGATATGCTTGAAAGTGTAGTGTACCTTTGACCGGGAGGTATTGGACAATATTGAGGACAATCTCAAATGGGAGAGATGGGATGGTTGTAGGTGGTGAGGCCATGGTGCACATACAGTGGGATGGTAGTGGTGTAAAGCAATGACAATGTAAGTAATAAGTTGATCTACGTATGAATGTAAAGGAAAGCTGGTCATCCTGCTGACAAATATGGAAGTCCAGCAGGAGGGTAGGACAAATCAAGAGTGTTGTAATATTGTTGCTGCTCAACAGGTCACAAAGGTCAGAGTGCAAAAGATTATCAAAACAAACCTCGTTCCCGATCAGCTACTGTGACCGCATTAACTGCCATCTGTGTACATATGTTCATACGTATGTACGTATATGCAAAAGAAAAGAGTTGAACGATAGCCTTGATCTATAAATGCAGAGGTGAAAGAAAGCTTGTCATCCTGCTGACCATATGGAAGTCCAGCAGGAGGGTAGGACAAATCATTGTTGCTGCTCAACAGGTCAAAAAAGTCAGTGTGCTCAACAGGTCACAAATGTCAGAGTGCAAAAGATTATCAAAACAAACCTCGTTCCTGATCAGCTACTGTGACGGCATTAATTGCCATCTGTATACATATTATGTTCGTACGTACGTACATGCAAAAGAAAAGAATTAAACGATAGCCTTGATCTATGAATGCAGGGGTGAAGGAAAGCTGGTCATCCTGCTGACAAATATGGAAGTCCAGCAGGAGGGTAGGACAAATCATTGTTGCTGCTCAACAGGTCACAAAATTTGTGAATATGGATGCCTTGCGTGGTCGTCGTGGCGCGGTGGTCGTAGTGGCGCGGTGGCCTCGGTGTATCTAGAGGAGAAAGGTATTGTTGTTTGATTGATCTGCAAAGGGTAGAAGGATAATAATATTGTGCCAGTTGCGTTGAGGGAAGTCTTGAATTTGACAACCGCTCTGTGAGAAAATGAGTAGTACACTGCATCGAAAGCAGTGGTAGATTTGCTTGAAAGTGTAGTGTACCTTTGACCGGGAGGTATTGGACAATATTGAGGACAATCTCAAATGGGAGAGATGGGATGGTTGTAGGTGGTGAGGCCATAGTACACATACAGTGCGATGGTAGTGGTGTAAGCAATTACAATGTAAGCAATAAGTTGATCTGTGAATGTAAAGGAAAGCTGGTCATCCTGCTGACCATATGGAAGTCCAGCAGGAGGGTAGGGCAAATCAAGAGTGTTGTAATATTGCTGCTGCTCAACAGGTCACAAAGGTCAGAGTGCAAAAGATTATTAAAACAAACCTCGTTCCTGATCAGCTACTGTGACGGCATTAATTGCCATCTGTATGCATAATATTATGTTTGTACGTATGTACACACAAAAGAAAATAATTAAATGATAGCCTTGATCTATTATGAATGCAGGGGTGAAGGAAAGCTGGTCATCCTGCTGACAAACACGGAAGTCCAACAGGAGGGTAGGACAAATCAACAGTGTTGTAATGTTGTTGCTGCTCAACAGGTCACAAAAGTCTGAGTGCTCAACAGGTCACAGTGTTAAAGATTATCAAAACAAACCTCGTTCCCGATCAGCTACTGTGACGGCATTAACTGCCATCTGTGTACATATGTTCGTACGTACGTACATGCAAAAGAAAAGAGTTAAACAATAGCCTTGTCTATCAATGCAGAGGTGAAGGAAAGCTGGTCATCCTGCTGACCAATATGGAAGTCCAGCAGGAGGGTAGGACAAATCATTGTTGCTACTCAACAGGTCACAAAGGTCTGAATGCAAAAGACTATCAAAACAAACCTCGTTCCCGATCAGCTACTGTGACGGCATTCTGTATGCATACGTTCATACGTACGTACATACATACAAACAGAAATAATTCGGATCATACACAGCACTGATCAGGACCAGAAAATGGGAGTGACCCGATACATCCAAGTGATCATGCCAGACCTTGAAGTGACGTCGAGTGATGATAACAATAAGTTTCAGTCAAAGTGCTTGTAGGGTCATAGCATTCGTTGAGTTGCTGCAAAGTGGTTTCAACTTCTCTACTATTATTCCGAAAGAGTGTGTGTAGTGGCAATGCAAAAAAGGAGGAATACAAATGTACAAGCACCATAATCTGTAGTAGTTACAAACGCACAACAACACCAGTAACTACAAAAATTATATCAAGTTTCACAATGGCTGTATTTCATCATTAGAGAACCTTCCAACATAATTTTGTAATAATTACGAGGGGCAACCGCACTCCTGGTAGCCGCGGTTAAACGGTACCACGTTTTTCAGGTTGCTTGCTCCGTCCAAACTCGGAATGCAAAACTGCAAAGTATCACGTGACTTGAGTTACAAACGCACAACAACACCAGTAACTACAAAATTATATCAAGTTTCACAATGGCTGTATTTCATCATTAGAGAACCTTCCAACATAATTTTGTAATAATTATGTGATCTTGCCTGCTGTTGTTTAGAATTGAAAATACTCTCTCAGCTGCAGCTGAGGTAAGTACAACCCGCGAGCAGCTACAGACCAATTGGGCAGATCTGACGCATTCATTCACCACCATCTAAGGGGACAGATTTGAGGAGCAATATCTGTAGCCTCAGCCAAGTATGTTGGGCAACTCAGCATTGAATTCAGGAAGGGAATCACAGCTAAGGAGTCAGTGGATGATGCTTATGGCTTTATTGTCTGCACCTTGTGAGGGTTAAAATGCCTAGCTGCTTTGAACACAGCCAGTATATCGTTCAAGGTGCCAGAGAAAACATCTGAAAGGTACTGCAGGCTTGGCTTCATACATTCAAAGGCATATGCTGCTACCAACTGCTGCTGAGCATCACTGCTGCCTCCACTTAGTTGCCTGGCAATGGCTGCAACATTGGGAAAGTGAGTCGTCTGAGCGGATGCTGGGACTGTACTCACCATCTCATAGGATTTCATTGCCGTGAAGCCATCTCCTTCCAGATTGTACGTTGCCTTCACCAGTGGTTCACCAGTGTCCACAGTTGCTGCTAGTTCTAATAGAAGTGAGCTTCTTTGTGCTGGATCAGCCAGAATGGTGCGGAGCTTGGAGCATGTTGCTGGAGCAATATCATCATGTGCGGAGAGAAACAGCTCAACCTCACCGAACATCGTCATCGCAGACTTCATTACTTCCCACTTGCTCCACCAGCGTGTAGGACAGTAGGATGGCATGCTAATACCCTTCCAGCTTAGACAGGCTGTTAGCTACGTAGGATGGAATTCCACCCATTGATGTGTTGCAGGAGTGTAGAGATTTTGAAGCGCCGTTATGTCATGAATATGCAAATTTGGAGCAGTTTGGAATACTCATCTCTAGCACCTTGCAGATCTCGAGTCTCGCAGCCTGTGTATAGCAAGATGTTCAGAACGTAGCCGTTTGGTAGGAGCTGAGACCAAAAAATAGTGGGGGTTGCAAGTAGCAAACAGTGTACGAGTGCTGTAACTAAGGTGCAAGTAATGCAGCTGCAGGCTTGTGGAATAATGGCACCACCCCTCTGAACGTTTGGCCATGCAGCACTGTATGTACATGGAGCCCTGCATCAACTTTTGACCAGTCGGTCTTATTCTTTTCTGCTGCATCTTGCCGATAACTGTGGTCATAGATGACCCATGATGGCCACTTGAATTTTTGGCTTTGCTTGGCAATTATGGACATACGTATACAGCAGTCCTTCCAAAGGCTGGAGATGGAGTCTTTGTGTAAAGCAGAGCAACATGTAGGTACCTTGTAACAACAGAAGACGACACTGGTACTCACCGTGCTCTCATGTCCACCCTTGAAAACACATTCACTGAGATGGTACACTTTCTCATTGGATCCTGAGTCAGTTATGAGATTGTCTGGAGTAGGAGTTGTATTGGTTGTATACAGTCAGTTGACATGAAGTTCGATAGTCCATTGATCTCGAAGACAGCACGGCAAGGACTAGGTGCGATTCCCCTAAGCTCAGCCTTGTGCTGTGAAAGGAGTCGAATGATACTAATCAACAAGGGTGTATAGACAGAGGAGAGGGGGTTCATGAGGGGCTGAAGACCCCCCAATTTTTGAGATTCGCCCGACGTATCTAATAACAAACTACCATTTGCTGTACAGTGTGTATTTATTTGGTATTGTGTGATACAAAATCATTTCCTACACTAGTCAACTGCTGTTTTTTCCTTATGTAAGGATGTGCATGAAGAATCATGCACCAGTTATTCAATCACCTTCAACGTTTTGGTTCCAATGGTGACTCAGATGGCCAGGGGAAAAGTGATCTGAAAGGAATCGGTTTTCCCTTCTGATTGCACAATCTTATGCCCAATCTTGGCCACTCCAATGAGATTCATGGTTTCCCATTTCAACAGGGAGTCTTGCACATAAAAAGCTGGTTCATTATTCATTACAGTAGTATGGTTGCCCCTCCAATCATAATCAAGTAATGAAACCCTAATGAACGCTATAAACCTTGCTAGGTGGTCTGTATAGATTTTGTAAACTGTCGTTGCAATGCCATGGGGATCAATTGATACTCTTGTAATGCTGCAGTAGTAGATTTTGTATTGGCAAGTGGTCATGAATGGGCAATGAAGAAACCTGTACAGTATGTGGCAGAATGAATATTGTTATTGTCTAATCAGGGAGGTAAAACAAGTATGCTTGTTTACCTTGACAGGAAATATCGAATTAGGTTTGCATGACAAACATAGACTTCCTGGGGATAAGTAGTTTCGATCCTGCTGTTAAACAGTCTTTCGAATGCCTCATCTGCTCTGTCTTGATGACGCTGCACCTATGTATGCAGTATTGTTGTACTGAGTATACAGTTTAGCATATTGTATGATTAAGCACGTACCACTATTTGTCCAAGAGCCCTGGAAATAGTTATCTCTCTTAACAGATCTGTCTCTTCAGCAATTGTGCCAATATACTCTGTATTAATGGCTGCCGGCTCCTTGGCTCTTGTCAAGCTTGACATAGGCGGAGTTACTTTTTATAACAATATTCATTTCATTGAACATTACAGGACATAGTCTCTTGGAGCATTAAGGACTATTCTTCCATAGAGCGTTCCTGTTGATAACTGACAACTGTATGAATGTCTAGCTGTCTTGTGCACAGCTGGTAACCATAAATCCTGAAGTGTGATAGACAGGAGGAATCCAGGGGTCAGGAACTATCACAACATGCATGATCAATTCTTTATTACAACATCTGGCCATACAATATTATTGAGAGAATAACAGAGAATAATTGGGGAGATCAGGCTGCATTAGTAGCATTAGAGAGTGGCTAGTCTAGTTCCCGTCGTAAAAATCCCGTCTATTGGACTGGTTCTGTAGAGGTCTCCCTTGTGAATTTTTCCGAGGGAGGTCTGGGAACGAGACTAGAGAATGGCTGCGACAAGTCCAGTTGATATCCAAATAATTGTTGATGAGTGACACAATTGTGGTGATGTGTTATAACCTCGTGTGAGAGTTGGCGTGTGCAGAACTGGTGCTGGCATTCTGCACAGCTATCAAGGACTGCCTCTGTGAATTCCTATGAGTGCTTAGGCATAATATAGTGCAAGTACAATAGTGGTAGGTTCTCACCATGACGATATATTAAAGGTCCTGGGTTCATCTCCACATCTTCGGCCATTATGAGCAGGAGTCTTCTCCAGGCAGTAGTGAGGAGGGGAGGGGCCAGCTCCCTCCCAGTCCCACCATCACAATTTTCACTGAACGTTTAAGACTACAATATTAACACCATCACGGAAGCTTGCTAAGCTGTAGATGCATTCCTTCTTTTCACCAAATTGGGACGTTTAAATACACTCTGCAGTGGAATCTGAAGTGGTGGTGAGGTCTGCTGGATGAAACAGATGGGGACTCCTTGGGACTCCTTGGTTTCATCTTTGAAAGAAGAGAACAATGATCCCTACAAATGAAAAAAATGACAGCGATACACAAGGTTTAACTTAGAACATGAAATATCTGGGTACCGCAGCTGACAGGTCATGTAACAGTGTAGGGATTGAAAGCCGCTGCCTAGGTGGTAGTCTGTATGTGCTGCCAACGTAGCTATAGTATCAGAGCAGTGGTATCAGTAAACCTGCATGCATGTGTAATGACACCTCCTGAGCCCCTTGACTGGACGACCCAGTGACTCCTTTACGGAAGTACTGCTTCATTCTGGTTGCAGCAAGCTTGCTCTGTCGGAGCTCCTTCCGAATACAGTCTTCACTTTGGTGAGGAACACCATGCTGGTCAAGTAGTTGTAAACACCTGTTCAGACATATGGCTACTCCTGGAATGAGCCCACTTTGCTTGGGAGGGTGGTATTTCACATGAATGGATATGCAAGTCAACATCTATACAGAAGGGAATGAAACAAACCGTGATTTCATTGGCCATTTGTATTTACGTAGTTACATGTATGTAAGGGCAACTGTGCACTGATGATGCTAAAAGCCTTCAGTGTGCTGTTGAAATTTGACGAAACACCTAATGAAGCAATCATGTAGTTAACCATCATTGATATCCACAACAAGTACAATGAGTATAATTAATGGTCAGTATTGAGTACTGCTTCATTCTGGTTGCAGCAAGCTTGCTCTGTTGGAGCTCCTTCCGAATACATTCCTCACTTTGGTGAGGAACACCATACTGGTCAAGTAGGTGTAAACACCTGTTCAGACAAACGGCTACTCCTACGTATAATGAGCCCTCTTTGCTTGGGAGGGTGGTATTTCACATCAATGGATATGCAAGTCAACATCTATCCGGAAGGGAATGAAACAAACCGTGATGACATTTGCCATTAGTATGTATAGGCAACTGTGCACTGGTGATGCTAAAAGCCTTCAGTTTGACGAATCCACAACAAGTATAAGTAATGTTGAAAACTGCATACAATCATTGGAAAATTGTCCAAGCAATGCAATGAAACACTGTAAACCACCATATGACGCTAAAAACAATTAAACTGTCATGGATATCTGCAACAAGTACACTATATGTATTGGTCAACCTTGAAAATGCATACGATCATGCATGCGTTAACATTCACATGCTTGTATGGCACTTGAACATATAGCAGGTTCATACAAGGGATCGATGTTATATGTGAGTCAGGCTTCTACTTTCAGTATACAACGAAACTTTGTGCACATTTGTGCAATCGATCAGAATGCTGTGCGACACCTTACGCTTTGACTGCACATATTGTTGATATCAAATGTAATATGTATGATATGGTACATTCCATAAACTTGCTGATGCAGGCTCCTGGAACGTCTGGGTCTAAAAGTCGAGGCGGATTGCTTTAACCTTTACTGACATACGTACGTACGTAGTTACGGTTTCCTTTTCCCAGTCCACTTGACTTGGAGAGGGTACGTATCTGGTGTGAAAAAGGCGGCTAACAAGTTCCTGATCAATCATGTAGGAATGCCCCCACTGAAATCATGACCTCGTCCAGCCACTGTGTCCCGTACCATCCAGCAGCTCAACTGTTGTGGCTGTACATGTACGGATGTTGTATAATCAGATGATGGTGAACAACTATTCTATGAAGCCATAAAAGATGAAAATGGAGAATTGTTGGCATAGTGTGCTATACTGTCGCACCAAAGTGCCTGCAGGCATACCTGTGGTTGAGGGTGTGACAATGGGAAGATACTGTATGGGACGGAGCACTGCTCTGGTGAGGGAATCATGCGTATGATTTATTTTCCTTCAACCTGTTTATTTTACTTAATCCTAAAACCTACAATATACACTAGCCTACTACCATGAACGAAAGAGTGATTTCCTTGGGCAGCCTGTCATCACCCTCCACAGCAGGTACTGAACCATGGTTGAGTTTTTGTTTTGCCCACCACAGTTGTCGGCATGCAGGTGCACTGTCTCCTCTCCCAGCCCATGGTGCGCAAATAAGTGGTGGAGCATGCTGACGATGGTGTTGGAACCCTTGCCCATGGCCATGTCTACTGCCTCATCAATCAGGTAGGTCACCTGTCGGGGAATGGCCTCGCAGCATACTCCAAACACTTCCTAGGAGTCAGGAAATACATGGGGCCCAGTTGAAGAGGGTCGTTGGGGTAGAACACCTGCTGCGCCATATCAAAACTGTAGTGTGCAGCGATGGGTGTGGTGTTGTATGGTCTCTGTGCTGCAGGTGGTGGCGGTGAGAAGGTGTTGTCCGAGGTGAAATGAGAGACAACTGATGCCTTGGCTTTCTTCAGAGCTTCCGACCTCTCATTCGTCTTTGTTGCTCTTCTGCTTCAGTTTGTGTCAGTTTGTGTCAGTTTGTTAGCAGGTTTTCATGTGCCATCACCTTAGCTTTCTCCGATACTCTACCACCTCCTCCTTCATTAAACTCTTTGGAATAGGAAGTTCCTCTGCATGCTTGGTTGAAACCAACTCTGAATGGATACTGTGTACCTTTCCGGTGTCATGAATGCCCATGTAGAACACTTTGTGCATTCATGTACACAATTGTGCAAAAGCACTCAAATGAAAATGTGCTCAAAACTGTGCATTCTTTTGTGAAAGCATTTGGATGTGCTTGTGCTTCCTTGTATTCACGAGTTGGCTCGAGTGCAGTGAATAGATTTTTGCACTATACAGGTAGGAACCATCAACATCGATGATTTCATTCCAATTCAAGGCTTCATGAATTCTGTAAAAAGTAATGTAATGTCATGCACTTGAAACCTATCAATTATTTTTTTATCCAATACTCACTTTTGTGTGGAAGAGTATTTACCAAAACCAAAATGCTTGCATCACAGGTTTAGCTGCTGAGCTGACTTGTGTGGCATGCTTGTGTGTACGTAGGTGGTTGTGGTGAGACCAGTGGTGTGTATAATGTACATACTTAATTAGATCACTTCTGCAACTCCCTAGCTACTCAATTAAATTCCCAAGAGGAGGAAACACTTATCTTGCTTTGATTAGGCACACGCAGGTAATTTGAGCTGTAAAAGCCCATCTAAGTAGTGCACACCATGTGCTTTCCACCTTGATGTGGGAGAATGGATTTCTCTACATAAAAGCCACCACCTCAGGTCTGTAACAGTGTATGTTTCTAACCAATGGGAATCTAACCTGGAATATCTTGCTCTGCTAGAGTGTGATATCCACTGGTTTGTAATATTTATGTACTTGAAGAACATAGTGCCAGGCAATGTGCTTACAAGGCATTTATCTTTGCGGTCACTGGCATATGCCTTCTCCGTCTGGTGTGGAGAATCAATGCATAATATAATTATGTTATGCATATAGCAGAGTGATCCAACTTACAACCCCCATACTGACTTTTGTGCTCAATTCTCCATGTACCAGTTCAGGAGCGGTGTACCCAGGAGACCCACAGAACAGAAAAGAAGGAATACTTAGGGGGACGGGGTAATACTTAGTGGAACCGTAGCGCTTGTAAACTGAGAGCTGCAGGAAGTTTGCTTTCCACTTGAAATACAGTGCTACAATCTCTTCTTTCTGCTTCACTCGTCAAGCGTGTGTCTATATCCCACGTAGTGCACTTTGCCGTGAATCTTCTTTGACTATTTCCACAGGGTAGAGATGCCCCTGATCAACTCAGTGTTGGCTTGTTCTAGGTACTTTTGGGTACTTTATAAAAGTGCTCCGCAGCTGCCTTCATTGATTCTATTCACTGGTAGCTGGCTGTCTGTACAAACGGATGTTAGTACCTGTACCATGGCAGCCATACAAATCAAATGCACCGCGCACAGTTTATATAGTGCAGACTTGTTCTAACTCCCAGGTGCGTTCTAACTTCCAGTTAGGAGTAGTTAGAACACAGCAATTAAGGCAGTTAGAACACACCTGGTCCAAAAGCAAGCAAAATACAAGAAAAACTACTAACCAGCAATGCATGTACCAGCGGCAAATCCAGCACTAGTATATACGTTAGGTAGGTGGCTAACTGGGTAAGCAAATTGGCTTTCCGCGTTCTGATTCATGTTGCTCCTTTAGGGTCGATAACTGCTTCAGTGCAGAACTATGCTGATCAGTCAATCTCAAAGGTAGCTCTGATGTCTTCAATGTGGAGTGTGCACTGATACACTGTTGCTCTGCCTTTTGATTTCTGCAGCCTCCCTCCACATACCCTGCAGTGCCTATCCAGCTTATGAAGTTGTGCCATTGAAATTTGTCTGTGTTCAAGGGCCTGTGACTAGCATGAAAAAAAGTACCTGTAATTTATTGACTACATCCATCTTTGCTGCTCACTTCTCTTGAGAGGATTCTCCAGGAAGCGCTTCCTGTCGGCGGGTATTGCTTCAAAGAGACCGGTACCTTGGCTGCCGGAACAGAGGCCACCAGCAAGAGAGTTCAGGCTGCAATAGGTCAGGAGATCCTTTGATATGCCTATAAACTCTCTAATCATCAAGCTTGGGCTATAACTCTTGAGAATTTCACCTGCTATGACTCACTATGAATCTGCTTTTGAGCGGGGTGCACTTGGAAACAGGGTGCCCACCCCCACACGAACTGCAAACGTGCTGAAAGCGTCATGACCTCCCAAACTTATAGTCGCCCTCGTATTTGTTGTACGTGAGGCAGATCTGTGTCTTTGGGTTCTGCTGGAACCGCTTGTTGCCAAATGATGGAAGCTGTGACCAATCGACATGCATGTCTTGCACCAGCCCTCCTGACTGATTGACATGCCTGTAAAACACTTTGTGTAGATGCTGCATGGGGTCCACTTGTGCCCAATTCCTCAGGCCCTTATCCGCCACCTCCTGTGTAAAGGAAGAAAGTTCTTGCTAGTAAGCGACGACTCATCTGATAGAAAGAACACCTGTCACTGGAACGTTTTTCCTTGACCTTCTGGTGGTAAGTGGCAAATAGTTCTCTCCTGTTTTTTTTGGTGTATCATACAATCAGTAGCAGGTGCAAGGATATCTTCGAATTAGCATTCCAGCAGCAATGTTATCTGTACTCATGCAATGGTTTGGGTCGTGGAGACATCATTTTGGACCCACTGGACTGCACTGTTTGAGAAACCATGGATTACTGATGAGGGACATCTATATATGGTTTACCTCTTAGTGTACACTTGTAATACCTAATGTAAAATATGGAGTAAATCCGCAGTAATCTACCTGTATGGAACATTTTGTGTACTGGAGGTTTACTCCTGGTTTACCAAGGATGTGCAACTGCAGTACTTTATGAGTAAACTAATTGTAATACTATGACTGATAATGCAGTAAATTATTGTGATCGAAAACGTTTTTACAGCAAAACCCTAGCACAGACACTGATCCAAGGCATAAATTGGATGCATGTAGGAATGTCCAATACAGGCAAAAATGTCTAGTTCAGAGTTCTTCTTGTCCAAGCACAAAATCAGGATGTGCTGTGAAGAACAATATAACAAAACTGATCACAAGTGCAAAGACATGCAACACACAAGATATCACAGATGATACCAAGGGGATTTGTACTACAACCTCAGAGAAGTGGGTTGTAAAGTCAGTATCACTAATGCTGCAGTAATCTAATTGGCTGAAGCTTAAGATAGTACTGTAGTCTCTCGAAAGAGCACCACGTTTCCAATTTTCTGCCTGCTCATGTGCATGATCCAATTCAGCCATGATGTCGGTGCAAGAAAACATTTCACCTTCAAGTAAAAACGTTTTGTTTTCCTTTCCAAAACCTTCTCATTGACTGAGCTTCCACGCGCTTCTTTAACTTGACGTGTAATTGAGCAGGGCCTCCGTTTCACCGTATTTTCGAGGCAGGATGCATGTGGATCAAGGGTGACTATTTCCCTGCAATAGCAAGTTCAATGTACAGCTGCTTGTCTCTTCAGCTAGTCAAAGTCAAACACTTATGTGTACCGCGAACTAACCGGTCTGTATACTTCCCAGCTGTGACAACTTGTTGCAACAGAAGAGCGATGGTGGAGGAATTGTGTTGTGAAGATACCCTGAATGATCAGAAGCATAAGCATGAAATGGCTGACAATTCCCAGCATACCTTTCAGCCATGTTAAGCCAATGTAGTGACTAACTTTCCTCTGATGGTTGACACCTGCCTTTGCTGTGTTAGACTTTTGAAGTTCTCGGTACAGTCGCTTGACCTGCAACCAGTACACATATTGTGGAAGTCCAGCAGGAGGGTAGGACAAATCATTGTTGCTGCTCAACAGGTCACAAAATTTGTGAATATGGATGCCTTGCGTGGTCGTCGTGGCGCGGTGGTCGTAGTGGCGCGGTGGCCTCGGTGTATCTAGAGGAGAAAGGTATTGTTGTTTGATTGATCTGCAAAGGGTAGAAGGATAATAATATTGTGCCAGTTGCGTTGAGGGAAGTCTTGAATTTGACAACCGCTCTGTGAGAAAATGAGTAGTACACTGCATCGAAAGCAGTGGTAGATTTGCTTGAAAGTGTAGTGTACCTTTGACCGGGAGGTATTGGACAATATTGAGGACAATCTCAAATGGGAGAGATGGGATGGTTGTAGGTGGTGAGGCCATAGTACACATACAGTGCGATGGTAGTGGTGTAAGCAATTACAATGTAAGCAATAAGTTGATCTGTGTGCATGGCTTGGAGGTATCTCCCTGTCCTGCAGGCTTGCTGTCTGCCATTGAGGAGTAGGTGCTGCTGTTGGTCACCCTCACAGGATCTTCTGTTACATGCCGAACTAGATATACATTCCTCCACACCTCAGGAGGATCCCTCCTTCCTCCCCCCTCCTCCCTCCTCCTCCCTTTCTCCTCCCCCTGTATGTATATGCATCCAACCCCAACAACACTGATACAACTGCCTGTACTATTATCATACATGTAAGTGTTGTGCTCTTCACCCTAATGCCAACCATATATAATTTAATTTTAACCTGCCACAGTTGACAGAACCCACAAAGCCTTGATAGAAGCCATGGCCACACAGTGCTTATGTAATCATTATTGTATTCACAGTCCTGCTAAGTATATTCATGAAAACCCATAAGCACTTTTGCGCGTCTGACTAACATCGCTGTCGCGATTGCTGCAATCACCATCGCGATGCTTAGAGATAATCACGATTAATCGCATAATCGAAATAATCGCTCAGCCCTAGTAGTAACACATACCAAGAGTGAGTAGTAACACATGCCAAGAGTGAGCAGAACTAGAAGGAGTTAGGGGGCTGATTCTGGAAAGGCCCCACGGTAAAACATGATATTGTCATTCTTGATTCATTCCCGGTGACCGACATCAAGGAGCCGGCGTAGATGTTATGATGGAGACATTCCGCAGCCCAGCGATTTTGCCGAGAGAATGCAGCTATTGCTTGGGTGCAATCAGTGCAAGACAATCTCTCGAACACCCCCCGGACAGGGGTTGCTCGATCTAGCTGGAGAAACCTGGCGGATGGGGCGGCAGCAGTTAAGACCTGGTCCGCCCAGTCTTTGAACGCCGATGCTATATTTGGCACCGGGATGGCAGCTGTGAGAATAAAAGTAATGATGCCAAGTTACGTAGATGGCGATGAAATTTCAAGTATTTTCGTGAACTGCTAGGCAGTATCATTCTATCTGTTATGCTTGGCCTGGGTGGGGTTTTGTAGCTGCTTTGGCAGTTATCCTGCCAGTACATCAATACCGTATAGCGGGTTTCTTTCGCGGGAGAAAACTTTTGTGAATTGCTCGAAAATTAGATTTTCACGGATTTGCTGTAACCAAGTTTGTCACACCCACTAATGCTGCACTGGTCGAATGTGACTCAGTGAGGCAAGCACACCGCGACCGCGAGAAGATGAGTGAATTATGCGGTGGAGTCCATAGCGAACGGTAGCTGTCACACCATGTTCGCCATCTCGTATTGCTATCTGCGCCTTCTGTTTGGGAGTGAAGTAGTTGTACGTATGTCACCCGCTTGCGTAGGATATTCGTCCACCTCTGCCGTACTGGATAGATCTGTAGTACCTGTTTCATTGACCTCTTTTTGACAGCCGTGATTGTTGAAAGAGGCACAGCAGTCGATACTGGACCAAATACGGCACTGGAAAAAGCGAAAAGGGTCACTATCAGCTAATAATACTTGGCATGTCGTACTGTCCAGAACTCATTCCAGGTTTTTTTCGCAGACAAAACTTTCGTCAATTGCTACTGAAATGCAAAATTCGCAAAAGTTTTCTCCTGTAAAAGAAACCCTCTATAGGTATGACAAATTAGAAATTCCCCGTGCCTGTCCCTAAATAGAGAGCAGTAACATGGCTCTCTGATACCACACACAGAGTTGACACACCAGATACATGCACAAATAGATATATGTATAATAGCTGGCTTCCCCCATCCAGGAGTGATTATAAAGACCATGCAGGAGACCAGATCTAAGAACAAAATGCATGCATTCACCTCCTGTGGGCGTCGTGGTGGCAACACATGATGATGGAAGGCGGCATACAGCCGCGATCGTTGTATCGTCAAAGTAGGTTATTATAATGACAGGATCATACTGTGGCTCCTGCTCCTGGGCCTGCTCCTCGGTGATCACTGTTATAGCGTGAGGGAGGAGGGAGGGGGAGGGGGAGGGGAGAGGGGAGGAGGGAGAGGAGGGGAAAGGGGAGAGGGGAGGGAGGGGGAGGTTAACGGTTACTAATGTAGATACAAATGTTCGCAGTCCCACCCACAATGCTCCTAGAGCCATGTCACACTAGTTGAGGCAGAAGTGGTATCCAATGCGAACAGTTTCATTGTTCACACCAAAGTCGTTTCAAAGAACGCTGCTGTTGTAATGCTACAAGCAGATCCCACAAAGTGCACAGCAGAGGGGTCTGGGGTGAAAGGTGCTGAAGTTGGCAAGGCAGCCCAGTTCACTGTCCGTACTGTGTACCAAAATGGCCAACTCTGCAAGGAAAAGCAACTAGTTGAGGCAGAAGTGGTATCCAATGCGAACAGTTCCATTGTTCACACCAAAGTCGTTTCAAACTTGGGAGGAGTTTGTGAGGTCACTTACACTCCAGAGGTTCGGGGAAGGCATGCAGTGGTTGTTAAGGTAAATGGCACCCAAATGTGACATCCAGTCCCATACCACCATTCCAGAAGCCAGTTAGGCGGAGTTACTTTTTTTAACAATATTCATTTCATTGAACATTACAGCAATAGTCTCTTGGAGCATTAAGGACTATTCTTCCATAGAGCGTTCCTGTTGATAACTGACAACTGTATGAATGTCTAGCTGTCTTGTGCACAGCTGGTAACCATAAATCCTGAAGTGTGATAGACAGGAGGAATCCAGGGGTCAGGAACTATCACAACATGCATGATCAATTCTTTGCTACAACATCTGGCCATACAATATTATTGAGAGAATAACAGAGAATAATTGGGGAGATCAATGGCATAATAGGCTGCATTTAGTAGCATTAGAGAGTGGCTAGTCTTGTTCCCATCGTAGCATTAGAGAGTGGCTAGTCTTGTTCCCATCGTAGCATTAGAGAGTGGCTAGTCTTGTTCCCATCGTAGCATTAGAGAGTGGCTAGTCTTGTTCCCATCGTAGCATTAGAGAGTGGCTAGTCTTGTTCCCATCGTAGCATTAGAGAGTGGCTAGTCTTGTTCCCATCGTAGCATTAGAGAGTGGCTAGTCTTGTTCCCATCGTAGCATTAGAGAGTGGCTAGTCTTGTTCCCATCGTAGCATTAGAGAGTGGCTAGTCTTGTTCCCATCGTAAAAATCCTGTCTATTGGACTGGTTCTGTAGAGGTCTCCCTTGTGAATTTTCCGAGGGAGGTCTGGGAACGAGACTAGAGAATGGCTGCGACAAGTCCAGTTGATATCCAAATAATTGTTGATGAGTGACACAATTGTGGTGATGTGTTATAACCTTTTTATGTGTGAGAGTTGGCGTGTGCAGAACTGGCGCTGGCATTCTGCACAGCTATCAAGGACTGCCTCTGTGAACCCTTATGAGTGCTTAGGCATAACATAGTGCAAGTATAATAGTGGTAGGTCCTGGGTTCATCTCCACATCTCCGGCCATTATGAGCAGTCTTCTCCAGGCAGTAGTGAGGAGGGGAGGGGCCAGCTCCCTCCCAGTCCCACCATCACACATTTCACCGGACGTTTAAGACTACAATATTAGCACCATCATGGAAGCTTGCTAAGCTGTAGATGCATTCCTTCTTTTCACCAAATTGGGACGTTTAAATGCACTGTGCAGTGGAATCTGAGGTGGTGGTGGATGGTGGTGAGGTCTGCTGGATGGGGACTCCTTGGGACTCCTTGGTTTCATCTTTGAAAGAAGAGAACGATGATCCCTACAAATGAAAAAAATGACAGCGATACACAAGGCTTTAGCTTAGAACATGAAATATCTGGGTACCGCAGCTGACAGGTCATGTAACAGTGTAGGGATTGAAAGCCGCTGCCTAGGTGGTAGTCTGTATGTGCTGCCAACGTAGCTATAGTATCAGAGCAGTGGTATCAGTAAACCTGCATGCATGTGTAATGACACCTCCTGAGCCCCTTGACTGGACGACCCAGTGACTCCTTTACGGAAGTACTGCTTCATTCTGGTTGCAGCAAGCTTGCTCTGTCGGAGCTCCTTCCGAATACAGTCTTCACTTTGGTGAGGAACACCATGCTGGTCAAGTAGTTGTAAACACCTGTTCAGACATATGGCTACTCCTGGAATGAGCCCACTTTGCTTGGGAGGGTGGTATTTCACATGAATGGATATGCAAGTCAACATCTATACAGAAGGGAATGAAACAAACCGTGATTTCATTGGCCATTTGTATTTACGTAGTTACATGTATGTAAGGGCAACTGTGCACTGATGATGCTAAAAGCCTTCAGTGTGCTGTTGAAATTTGACGAAACACCTAATGAAGCAATCATGTAGTTAACCATCATTGATATCCACAACAAGTACAATGAGTATAATTAATGGTCAGTATTGAGTACTGCTTCATTCTGGTTGCAGCAAGCTTGCTCTGTTGGAGCTCCTTCCGAATACATTCCTCACTTTGGTGAGGAACACCATACTGGTCAAGTAGGTGTAAACACCTGTTCAGACAAACGGCTACTCCTACGTATAATGAGCCCTCTTTGCTTGGGAGGGTGGTATTTCACATCAATGGATATGCAAGTCAACATCTATCCGGAAGGGAATGAAACAAACCGTGATGACATTTGCCATTAGTATGTATAGGCAACTGTGCACTGGTGATGCTAAAAGCCTTCAGTTTGACGAATCCACAACAAGTATAAGTAATGTTGAAAACTGCATACAATCATTGGAAAATTGTCCAAGCAATGCAATGAAACACTGTAAACCACCATATGACGCTAAAAACAATTAAACTGTCATGGATATCTGCAACAAGTACACTATATGTATTGGTCAACCTTGAAAATGCATACGATCATGCATGCGTTAACATTCACATGCTTGTATGGCACTTGAACATATAGCAGGTTCATACAAGGGATCGATGTTATATGTGAGTCAGGCTTCTACTTTCAGTATACAACGAAACTTTGTGCACATTTGTGCAATCGATCAGAATGCTGTGCGACACCTTACGCTTTGACTGCACATATTGTTGATATCAAATGTAATATGTATGATATGGTACATTCCATAAACTTGCTGATGCAGGCTCCTGGAACGTCTGGGTCTAAAAGTCGAGGCGGATTGCTTTAACCTTTACTGACATACGTACGTACGTAGTTACGGTTTCCTTTTCCCAGTCCACTTGACTTGGAGAGGGTACGTATCTGGTGTGAAAAAGGCGGCTAACAAGTTCCTGATCAATCATGTAGGAATGCCCCCACTGAAATCATGACCTCGTCCAGCCACTGTGTCCCGTACCATCCAGCAGCTCAACTGTTGTGGCTGTACATGTACGGATGTTGTATAATCAGATGATGGTGAACAACTATTCTATGAAGCCATAAAAGATGAAAATGGAGAATTGTTGGCATAGTGTGCTATACTGTCGCACCAAAGTGCCTGCAGGCATACCTGTGGTTGAGGGTGTGACAATGGGAAGATACTGTATGGGACGGAGCACTGCTCTGGTGAGGGAATCATGCGTATGATTTATTTTCCTTCAACCTGTTTATTTTACTTAATCCTAAAACCTACAATATACACTAGCCTACTACCATGAACGAAAGAGTGATTTCCTTGGGCAGCCTGTCATCACCCTCCACAGCAGGTACTGAACCATGGTTGAGTTTTTGTTTTGCCCACCACAGTTGTCGGCATGCAGGTGCACTGTCTCCTCTCCCAGCCCATGGTGCGCAAATAAGTGGTGGAGCATGCTGACGATGGTGTTGGAACCCTTGCCCATGGCCATGTCTACTGCCTCATCAATCAGGTAGGTCACCTGTCGGGGAATGGCCTCGCAGCATACTCCAAACACTTCCTAGGAGTCAGGAAATACATGGGGCCCAGTTGAAGAGGGTCGTTGGGGTAGAACACCTGCTGCGCCATATCAAAACTGTAGTGTGCAGCGATGGGTGTGGTGTTGTATGGTCTCTGTGCTGCAGGTGGTGGCGGTGAGAAGGTGTTGTCCGAGGTGAAATGAGAGACAACTGATGCCTTGGCTTTCTTCAGAGCTTCCGACCTCTCATTCGTCTTTGTTGCTCTTCTGCTTCAGTTTGTGTCAGTTTGTGTCAGTTTGTTAGCAGGTTTTCATGTGCCATCACCTTAGCTTTCTCCGATACTCTACCACCTCCTCCTTCATTAAACTCTTTGGAATAGGAAGTTCCTCTGCATGCTTGGTTGAATATGTTGTTGATACCAACTCTGAATGGATACTGTGTACCTTTCCGGTGTCATGAATGCCCATGTAGAACACTTTGCGCATTCATGTACACAATTGTGCAAAAGCACTCAAATGAAAATGTGCTCAAAACTGTGCATTCTTTTGTGAAAGCATTTGGATGTGCTTGTGCTTCCTTGTGTTCACGAGTTGGCTCAAGTGCAGTGAATAGATTTTTGCACTATACAGGTAGGAACCATCAACATCGATGATTTCATTCCAATTCAAGGCTTCATGAATTCTGTAAAAAGTAATGTAATGTCATGCATTTGAAACCTATCAATTATTTTTATCCAATACTCACTTTTGTGTGGAAGAATATTTACCAAAACCAAAATGCTTGCATCACAGGTTTAGCTGCTGAGCGGTCTTGTGTGGCATGCTTGTGTGCAGGTGGTTCTGGTGAGAATGGAGCAGACCAGTGATGTGTATACATACTTAATTAGATCACTTCTGCAAACTCCCTAGCTACTCAATTAACTTCCTAGCTACTCAATTAACTTCCCAGGAGGAGGAAACACTTATCTTGCTTTGATAAGGCACATGCAGGTAATTTGAGCTGTAAAAGCCCATCTAAATAGAGCACACCATGTGCTTCCACCTTGATGTGGGGGAATGGATTCCTCTACATAAAAGTCACCACCTCAAGCAGCAGTGTATGTTTCTAACCAATGGGAATCTAAGGCTGCTCCTGGAATATCTTGCTCTGCTAGAGTGTGATATCCACTGGTTTGTAATATTTATGTACTTGAAGAACATAGTGCCAGCTAGGAAATGTGCTTACAAGGCATTTGCGGTCACTAGCATATGCCTTCTCTGAAGTAAACGTCTGGTGTGGAGAATGTTATGCATATAGCAGAATGATCCAACTTACAACCCCCATACTGACTTTTGTGCTCAATTCTTCATGTACCAGTTCAGGAGCGGTGTACCCAGGAGACCCGCAGCAGTCTGAATCAGAAAAGAAAGAATACTTTAGGGGGACGGGGGGAATACTTAGTGGAACCGTAGCATTTGTAAGCTGAGAGCTGCAGGAAGTTTGCTATCCACTTGAAATACAGTGCTACAGTCTCTTCTTTCTGCTTCACTCATCAAGCGTGTGTCTATATCCCACGTAGTGCACTTTGCCGTGAATCTTCTTTGACTATTTCCACAGGGTAGAGATGCCCCTGATCAGCTCAGTGTTGGCTTGTTCTAGGTACTTTTGGGTACTTTATGAAAGTGCTCCGCAGCTGCCTTCATTGATTCTATTCACTGGTAGCTGACTGTCTGTACAAGCGGATGTTAGCGCCTGGTCTAGGAGAAATTGCCCACATTCCCCTAATGTCGGAGTATCCCCTGATGATATGTAGGAATCGAAATAGAGGTTGATTTGTTCTATTTCCTCCTGTGTGAAGTTAACCTTTTCAATGGGATTTGTACTACAACCTCAGAGAAGTGGGTTGTAAAGTCAGTATCACTAATGCTGCAGTAATCTAATTGGCTGAAGCTTAAGATAGTACTGTAGTCTCTCGAAAGAGCACCACGTTTCCAATTTTCTGCCTGCTCATGTGCATGATCCAATTCAGCCATGATGTTGGTGCAAGAAAACATTTCACCTTCAAGTAACAAAAAGCATTTTCCTTTCCAAAACCTTCTCATTGACTAAGCTTCCACGCGCTTCTTTAACTTGATGTGTAATTGAGCAGGGTCTCCGTTTCACCATATTTTCGAGGCGGGATGCATGTGGATCAAGGGTGACTATTTCCCTGCAATAGCAAGTTCAATGTACAGCTGCTTGTCTCTGCAGCTAGTCAAAGTCAAACACTTATGTGTACCACAAGGTATAAGAACTAACCGGTCTGTATACTTCCCAGCTGTGACAACTTGTTGCAACAGAAGAGCGATGGTGGAGGAATTGTGTTGTGAAGATACCCTGAATGATCAGAAGCATAAGCATGAAATGGCTGACAATTCCCAGCATACCTTTCAGCCATGTTAAACCAATGTAGTGACTAACTTTCCTCTGATGGTTGACACCTGCCTTTGCTGTGTTAGACTTTTGAAGTTCTCAGTACAGTCGCTTGACCTGCAACCAGTACACATATTGTGAATGTCATCAATACATTTAACAATAAAACTTACTGATAGGTATATCGACCCTTCTCTTTTTTGGAGGTGGAGGGTCATTGGTGCTTTCTTCTAGTGCAGCAACCCTTTGAGACAGCTCACTGGTCCTGCTTGAGAGCTCATCAACTGTGCCAGTGAGTGTTGACAAGCACTGCTGCATGCCAGCTATTTGGTTGCTTATGTGACCTAGAGACTCGATCACTACTGCCATGCCAATGCCGTCTGTGTGAGTGACTCGAGAATAGACGGAACCTGCTCCTCTGCCACCTGGACACTTCATCGTATGGGTTAGCAGCATTAATTTTAACTTATCTCACGCATCAAAGCTTAAGCATTGCTTGTATTCGAAGGCAATTTTATGCTGGTAGAGGAATTATAATTGTTGCTCCAAGATTGCAAGTACGATATAGATGAACAATCATGGCTACCTTGTATAGTTCTTGACGATTTGCACACTGTCTTGGAAGTAGAGCATCTGTGAACTTGTTTTCCCTATCCACCCTTTGTCTGACTATAGTTCTAATCTTTGCTAGCCATTGTTCATGGTGGTCATAGCAACTAGTGGCATCACTAATGCTGTAGTACAGTGCTTCAGATGTCTGTAGTCTGAATCCGGAGGTGTACTGCCTAAAGTACGAACAGCCAACTAGTCGTAGAAATGAGAATTTGGACTGATCCAGGCAGATATCTCCAGTTGTCCCAGGTGGACCATTTCCTCAGGCAATTGGCAGTCTACACAAACAAAATTTGTCTTTTGCTCGATCGGCCCAGTCGGCATTGCTGCAGTTGAGGTGCGTAATGCTCAAAACTCCCGAAGGACCCAGCGCAAAGTTTGTTGAAGAGCTCCAAAAATATTTCCCCAAGTGGTATGTTGGATATGGTCCATGGAAAATAACGATCAGGCCAGCGATCAGAACGGATATACAGAAGAACGACATTCGACAATCGACACTTCTCTAACCTCGTGTTGTAGCTAGGTTATTATGTAACTCTTAGTATTAAAATTAGAAGCTAAAGGCAATAATGAAAGTTGATGCGGGTGTCCCAAGTAGAGGCGGGTGCTGATGAGAAACAATAAATGTACTTTGCCTGGCCTAACGAAAGAAATATAGAAATTTTCGTGGCTCACTGAGGCAAGAAAGTTTTTTTCCGGTAAGTCATTCTGGAAGTATAGAGTCTAGTCTCATATGAGCCAGCCACCTTCCATCTCCTCATGAGTAAGGCAAATGAATCTAGCTCACTATTATGGTGTTCTAAATTCCTTGTCTTGCCTACCGTATGCATGCAGCCTTTTGTTGTAATTGAAGTCAGTGTGCAGTAGAGGTACTGGCTTCAGTACGCTGCTCAAACAGTGTAACACTGTGAAAAAGATTGTTGTACGTGATACCGGTCTTCGTTGTTACTGCTGCGGCAGCAAGCGTCAGAAGCGGGGCTACGACCTTTGGGTACTCCAGGTTGTAGAGATGATACGTTGCTATCAGTATCAGCAACCCAGAGCACACATCTGCATGAAGGTTCAGTGTGTTTATCTTCCTTTCGCAGACAATGCACATCTCTTTAAGAAAGGAGCGATTGCCGATTCTCTATATGTCTGAGTGACAAGCAGCAACTAGTCTAGTTCTTAAACTTGACTCAACACAACACATGCTTCTTGGTCTGATAAGGACTGAAGATTAAATCAGGTGACTGACACAAAGTAAAATTGACCACAAAAATCCATAAGAGTGTTGACCACAAAAATAAATAATTCATGAGATGTGAGCACTACACTAGCATAATTTGTTAAGGCCTAAACCCTGCCCCAGGCATTCTGCTAGCACCTGACATGAACTGCAGGATGTCTGACAGTGCCACTCCAGTTCTTCCATCTGCAAACCACAACAAAGTTTGGAATCATAATTGCAAAAGGCCAGTACTCAACAACTAAATCGGAATGCAAAGAGAATTAACTGATTGCCTTTGCAATCTGTTACGTAGTCTGACCAATGAAGTATTACAGTCTCTTCAGCTGTGCAGTGGTTAGATCCATTGTCAGAATAATTTATCGCAAGCTCCTCCAGAAAGAAGTTGGGAGATACATCGTAAACGGTTGAAGCTGCCAAGAGCCCATGTATTTGTTCAGCATGTAGACAGACAAGTAGCTCACTCTACTTGCAGTGTTTCTCGGAGACCCTTCCTAAGCTGCTCCAACTCGCAGTGGGGAGCAAAAAAAAACGTAGTGTAGTCAAATCGTGTGAAGTCACAGAAACTCCTTTGCTCCACACGAGCCACAAATGGGCAGGCTGGTACTGTACCATCAGGAAGCCTGAGGCTTCCCCTGCAGCCTTGACACACCCGGATGTTTCCTGTGAGTGGTTTGATATAAAAGGGATTAACATTGCCTTGTTGAAGCACAGCAAGTTTGACTAGATTTGCTGTTTGGGGTTGTGGTGTGGACATACTGATGAGCGGAGGTGGAGCTGTTGTGAAAGTAACTGCCGTTGATCCTGACATTGGAGCACAAGCATTGCTCTCTGTGAATGCCGAGAAAATGCATGTACTGTCTTGGCTCCACCAACAATGTTGACCAATTTAGCAGCGTTGACAACCCCAGAGCTGGTTGGAAATGAAGACTACAGTCCAGGTCGAACGGTGTAGTTGTGAGGTGGTGGCACTTCCTTCTGTGTCCTCTGACGCTTGGCCCTTCCACCCTTACGACCACCTCCTCTTGACAGTCCACTCATTGCCAAGGTACTCTCATACATGTTAGGACTTTCTGCAAACTGGGTGTACCAAAGAAGAAATGAAGAAAGGTCACCATTATACTCTGCAGAGGCATGTGTATGAGAACAGATCTGACTGAATCTGACAACTGCTGTCACAGCAGTACTGCCCATCTGACTGGCTCTGGACAAGGTGAGGAGCCACTTCCCGACTGAAACTTACCTGCGGGAGTCCGTGGAGAATCGCGAGAGTACCGTGCGATACTCCGCGGTAATACCTACGGCTGCAACGCAGGTGACCGTGAACGCGGGTCGGTTGCGGAATTGCGTTGTATATCCGCGACATCCCGCGGTACATGTACTTACCGGCAGCTCTCGCGAAGGACCACTACCGCGGGAACGACATTATGGCATGAGCTAACTCAACAGCACCCTATTTTAGTCAGAATAGGGCTATAGCTACAAGTACAGAACTGAATTGTGCAAATCAGAAATTATGACATTGTAACAGTCATACTAGTAGAAAATCCGAGAGGGAGGCATTTACGAGGCATTACGAAACATTCATTGATGCAATGATGGGAATATTATACATGATACCATCTATCCCCATGAAGCAAACAGGTATGCAGCATTGTGTCCAAGCCATTGACATGTCTATTTTGCTACAACTTGGCCAAGAGGGTAAAGCAATCCTCCAAATTACTTTGGAAGGGTGACTGTGCTGGGAAGAGGTATGTTGGAGTCACCATCGGAAAGATCTGGAGAGTGGCCAATGGATCACTAACTTTCTTGCTTGATCTGAGGACAAGTATATCGATCAGTGGTCTTTCCCAAGAATTCTAACTCCTTATTAATTTTGTTGTGCACTCACTGTCACAGTGACATTGTCACTCAGAATCAGTTTTCAAGTGTTCAGAAGTGTGTATTGAACTTCAGTGTACATGATGTGGATCAATGCCAGCATAAAAGGTGAATGAAAAAGAAAATTGTTTAATAACAGGAGAAAAGAAAAATAGGTAAACGTTCGAGCAAAATTCGGGCCTACCTGCAACAAATTAAAGGCATAAACAATAACAAGACTGCTACTTACATTCTATTCTTTCAACAAAATTTAATGTCTGCACAAGTATACTCAAGTTCACTAATCAGTGTACATTATATTGGCAAGAGAGTAAGACCGACCCCACAACAATTGGAGTACATAAGAAGGACACATATAATAGTGTGACAATGGTATGTCACTATGATATAGGGACCATCTTATGCAGAATGGGTGAAGCAAGGGGATGTTCCTGCAATGATTAGCTATAGAGGCAGAATACATAAGATGGACCCATATAGTATAGGAGGCTTGCGACATAAAAGAAACAACCTATAATAAGAAAGACCCGCATAGTATAGGGGTCTTTTTGTAAATAAAGTACTTTGCTACCAACCCCTTCTTACTTCTTATGTTTCTTTTTCCTCTCATAATGTATTCTGTCGTTGAGTTTTCCTACTATCACTTTCCATTGCCTGACCTCCCTTTTCGACCCCGGCCCGTCTTCTGCGGGGTAAAAGTAGCGGTAGTGAATGTGATCTGCAAAGGAAAAAAGAAGTTGACTAGCGGCGCACTGTTTGAAAAAGGAAGGCATGCAAATTCTGTTCTGGCTTTGGATTGGTTGCTCATGAAAGTTGGAACTGTAAAACGATGGATATTGCTGTCAGCTGTGTGGTGGTTAGATCCATTGTCAGAATAATTTATTGCAAACTCCTCCAGAAAGAAGTTGGGAGATACATCGTAAACGGTTGAAGCTGCCAAGAGCCCATGTATTTGTTCTGCATGTAGACAGACAAGTAGCTCTACTTGCAGTGTTTCTCGGAGACCCTTCCTAAGCTGCTCCAACTCGCATGCAGTGGGGAGCAAAAAAAAACATAGTGTAGTCAAATCGTGTGAATGATTATTTCTTTATCCAAAATGTCCACGTTGGCAGTGGGTTTTGAGTAACCACAATTGAAACGGAAGTCACCTTCTTCTTTCTGGAGAGCACTCTCTAATTGGAACTCCTTCGTGAAAGTTGGAACTGTAAAACAATGGATATTGCTGTCAGCTGTGCAGTGGTTAGATCCATTGTCAGAATAATTTATCGCAAACTCCTCCAGAAAGAAGTTTGGAGATACATCATAAACGGTTGAAGCTGCCAAGAGCCCATGTATTTGTTCAGCATGTAGACAGACAAGTAGCTCGCTCTACTTGCAGTGTTTCTCGGAGACTCTTCCTAAGCTGCTCCAACTCGCAGTGGGGAGCAAAAAAACGTAGTGTAGTCAAATCGTGTGATTGAGGCTTCATTGAGCCTTTTCATGCTCAATGAAGCCACGGCACCAGACCCTGGATAGGTAATGTTTAGTGACCTAAATTTAGTAATATGTTAATTGACATGCAGGCATATTGCTACTCTCTGGGATTTATGGTACCTAAATTTAAAGTATGCAGAGGTACCTGGATTTAGGAAGTATTGGAGAGCGTTTATGGAAAGCGTTTATGAATCTACGAGCTAGTTAGTAGAGCAGAAACTACATGGATACAGGAATCACTACCAAAGGTGATAACAGTTGAGGGCATACCATTATCACTCAAGGCATCAAGGACAACGTGTCCGTCACAGCTCAGTTTGGCAATAATTGTCTTGAGGAGATCTTCCTCACCGGTGCTCAGAAAGATGTGGTGTGTTGGTGGGATGCAGTACTGTTCATCTCTGAGCTCACCATCCAGGGAAAAATGCCCAATCACTACAACTCCCACTGAAGGAATGAACCCTCTGGATATTCCTGAGAATTTTGTGCGTGTATGAATGTGTGTGTGTGCAGGTAAATGGTCAGGCACCCACAAGCATTTATAGGCAAAATTATAAATTATAACGTATTTGTATGCTAATAAAACGGTACATCTAATCTAGCAGCTCAGGACACTAATTATTTTCTGTGATTCCAATGTATCAATACCAGGAAATGTACTTATCCAAACAACCCGAGTTCCATGTACACATTTACAAAATACACTAGTTATTCATAGTCAGTCTGATTTGGTCCAAATGCAGTGCGTAGCATGGCAGTTGATGCCTATTTCACAACAGTCCTTGGTCACAAACGAGTTCTCTCGAAATTCAACGTGTGGCATCGTGGTTGATGATGCCCATTTCTTGGAATTACTATAGCCACTCCCCGAAATGCAGAGGACGTGACTAAAACACGGAACGGACTGGAAAACGGACCGGAAAACGGACCAGAAAACGGACTCGGTTTCCATGCGCTAGACACGGCGTCTACTCCATCGCACAGTAGAACTAAATTTTAGCTTAGTACAACCAGTCTGCAGCCCAGCGGACGATCACCAGTGCCTCCGTGCAGCCATGGGTTAACGGTGACCAGCGCCTCACAGCTCAAGTCTACGGTACACAGCTCAGGTCGACATCACTGGTACCATCATCAGTAGCTACAATTACACCACGATCTACCTAGTCTCGCGTGCCAACCTGCCTGTCACGAATCTATGAACTACTTCAGTGCATAGGAACAATGCACCAACGTTAGCGCTCACGTAGGCGATCTACAGGAGGGCAGTCAAGTCTGGCGAAGCCAGACCCGGGAGGCTGGCGCTCGGCCGGCTCGGCGATGTTCAGAGCGATACCACGGATAATCCCGTGGCCACTGTGACTGCGGACTTGGGTGCTGGTGACTGTCTGCTGGACTGCGGACCTGTGCTACTAAACATTGGTTCACTGCACGATCAAATATACGATGTCTAGGGCGCCCGGGCATGAAAAAAAACTCGGTCCGTTTTCTGGTCCGTTTTCCGGTCCGTTCCGTGTTTTAGTCATGTCCAAATGCAGATGGCAGTGGGTGTCCATTTCCTGGAATAGTTTAGTCACAACAGTCACAAACGCTGAATGCCAGCGCGTGGCAGTGGTAGTTGATGTCCATGTTCCTGGAATAACAGTCACAAACGCTTGAAATGCAGCACATGGCAATGATGGCATGGCAGTAGATGCCCAGTTCCTGGAATAGTGCAGCTACAACAGTCGCAAACGCTCGAAATGCAGTACGTGGGATGGCAGTTCGATGCCCATTTCCTGGAATAACAGCGGTCACAAACGATTTCTCTCCAACGCAGCGCGACAATTTCTATCTATTACAACGGTCCATCCAATCTAGCGATACAAATTCATTTCAAGCTAACAGCTAATAACCATCTATGAAAATCAACAGCAGAGCTTTAAAGAAAGCATATTTAGAACTCAAACCAAGTAACTGACTACCTAGCAGCGAAGTTCTGTAATTATACATAAAGAAATCATTATTTCAAGTAGTTTGACTCTAGTGAAGTATATATGCTGTGATATTTGTACAAACAAGTCACCTTGTTCTGAGTAATGATCCATGTTCACAAGTGTGATGCTGATAATTGATAAATGGCATGGGAAAAGTAGATTAATGTTTGCTATATCACATTCTTCATCCACCATTCTGCAAAAGAGAACGAGACACAATAAATGGGAACATGTTGCGGGTGGTAATGGAAATACTTGCGTGCATTGATCCTCAAGGTGTTGCACTTTGGGCAACACATTGTTTATTCAGGCGTTTGTGTAGAAGTAAGGTTAGTATTGAGTAAAAGAACAGATCATATGTGATGTTGACATGTATACCTTGCAGGGACCTAACTACCTATGGCATAGAAATGACAAGCTAAAGCCTATGGCTTTCCCATTCATGGCTGCATTGATTGGTGAGTTTAGGCAACCTCTATCAATACAATAAGATTTTAACCGTGTGTTTGTGTGTCTGTGTGTGTAACGGAAGTGGAATGTTCGTGGGGTGGGACTAGACTAGTGACGCGCGACCTTCGTACCATTGAACCTCTAACTCCGCGAAGAATGTTACAGAACATTGGGCATGGGCTGGAAACTTCCAGAACAGCTGACGGATGCAATATCGGTGAGCAGCAGTCAAAGCGGACGCAATCTGGGAGCTGCAGGTGAAGCGGAGGCAATCGAGGAGCAACAGCCGAAGCAGACACAATCGGGGAGCAGTTGAAACAGACACAATCGGGGAGTAGCAGCTGAAGCAGACACAAGTGGCGAGCAGCAGCTGAAGCGGACGCAAACGGGGAGCAGTTGAAACAGACACAATCGGGGAGTAGCAGCTGAAGCAGACACAAGTGGCGAGCAGCGGCTGAAGCGGACGCAAACGGGGAGCAGCAGTCGAAGCGGATCGATGCAATTGGCGAGCAGCAGCTAAAGCGGACACAATCGGGGAGCAGCAGCTCTGACAGAGAGCTGTCCGGCGCTGAATTACTCATGTAGGCGAACAAGGGGGAAGTAGCTGAGCGAGCGAAGCGAGCTCAGCTACTTGTAGTGTATATGCATGCTTCTACCACAGTGCGTGGGCGTTCCTTTGATGTACCGCGGAGGATAAATCGCATAACCTCCGCTATGACGTCATAGCGGAGGTTATGCGATTTATCCTCCGCGGTACATCAAAGGAACGCCACGCTGTGCTGAGAATCAGAGAGTTGTAGCTGTCTAGCAGCCGGATCCAGCTACTACGTAACTTGACTTGGAGGTTATGTCTGTGGTAGAAGCCGGATCTACTACGTCGACTTGGAGGTTATGCGGTTTATCCTCCTTGGGAAAGTTTAGCCTCGGCTTCACCTCGGCCAAACTTCCCATGGAGGATAAATCGCATAACCTCCGCGTCGACGTAGTAGATCCTATACTTCTAATCAGAGCAGCACATTTCAGGTTTTCTCACAGAATTCTCTGGCTGGAGATGTCAGTGACAAACAATGACCCTTCAGTGATTGTTGGATACTACTTACAAGTCGTGGAGAGCTTCAAAGGTATGCTAACAGATGACCAGCACACTGAAATTTCATCTCTTGTTTTCATTAAAATTAAAGATTATTCAAAGCGACAGAAGAACAGAGAACTGTCGAGTTGCTGGGATGCAAGCATTTTTGAGAAAAGATGGCCGGGATAGTTTTACAGCTGAAAGAAGCTTTGTGTATGGGTGATCTGTTAGTGGATCATGATATCCAATCATGATCTTGACATCACACCTAGATGCATAAATACTTTGTGGTGCTATATTATCATTTATTAAGAGATAATTATGTTTGTCATCTTAGCGAATAGAAGGCTTTTGGTCTGTACATGTGGTGCCTGGATTGGTGGATTGATTTATTTAAGGTACACACACATGACAACATGTCAACTATTTTAGTTATCTTGTCACATAACTTTATTATAGATGCTGAAAGATGAAGGGCACTATGATGACACATCGCCCGTTCAAGTGTAAGCCAAACTGTCTTGTTTCAGTAAGCATAGCGAACGTATTCCTGTACCTATCTAAAAGGGATTGCCTAAGGTTTGCCTTCATGGATCTTCTGCAACAAGAGTTGAACCTGATTGTAGAGTTGTGGAACACACACATGATAAGACCCAGTGGTGCAGAGACTGAGTGGAAATTGCTGTTCTTCTTCCTAGAATTAGCAGGTTAGACCGCATGCATCCCTAGCTATGGGTGTACCTTAAGGTTACAGGATACTCTCGTGCGCGCGCCGTGCGAAATGTATTGGAAATGTATACTTAATTTCTCTAACCAAAAATCTCTAGTACAAAGAGTGTGAGCAACTTGATTCTGGCGGTGGAGGTGCGCTGCAGGGCATGACGGAAGCTTTTTCTGATAGCATAGTCCTTGGCAAATTTATCTGCTGTCTCACCAGAAAAAGAAAAAAAACCCACTGTTTTCTGGTGAACTGAACTGCTAGTTTTTGCATGGCTATACAGCAAAAAGCTTCCGTCATGCCCTGCACCTTGTGACAGCGCACCTCCACCGCCAGAATCAAGTTGTTCACGCTCTTCGTGCTAGAGATTTTTGGTTAGAGTATACAATGTCATTTCCAATACATTTCGCACGGCGCGCGCATGAGTATCCCATAACCTTAA
The DNA here is from genome assembly GCA_963931865.1 of Axinella damicornis. NCBI lineage: Eukaryota > Metazoa > Porifera > Demospongiae > Axinellida > Axinellidae > Axinella > Axinella damicornis. The sequence goes on along the minus strand of OZ007515.1, from coordinate 8,238,982 downwards.
ATCTTTTCCATTTCGGTGTATAGGTGCTGAAAACTACATGTGTGATGTTGATGCACAAGATCTGCAGGCCTGTCAAGAGTTGGCCAAAGAGAAGCCAGCTCCTGGCCCAATAGAGTTCTTGGATCTTGTTGAGATCCTGAACAATTTGTACTTCCCCAACACTTGTGATGCTGCGTTGACCTTGTACCTTGAACTTTGACCTCATAGTCTTTGATTAGGCTTGATTACTATTCAAGATTTGCCTTGTACCTTGAACTAACATTTTCAGAGATAAACTTGTTCCATTGATGTCCAAACATTTTTGAATGCGCACATTTGAGGTGCCCTCACAAGTACTAGCCTCGTTCCCAGGCGCTCAGTACTGAGCGCCCGCCGCCTGGGAACGAGGCTAGTGCAGTGCTTGCTGGTCTGCTGGAACTACATACTTTAAGTAGTGATACTAGGGAAAGGGAAGATAAAAGCAGTGTGCAAATCGTCAAGAAACTAGCACTGCAGATCTGCAGAATGCGCATCCGGTGGGTGGAATAGTGGGTGTAACTAGTCACTGAGTTTAGCTAATTAGCTTAGGTGCATGACCTCGTGCACGGGTCTAGCTCTTGTTAGTGTGTTGTAGAGTAGGAGTGCGTGCGTATGTCGTTGACTTTGGTGTTGTCGACTTTGCTGCTGGCCTTCCTGGTGTACGCAGTGTTTGTCATCTTCTGCAGCAGGAATAGGGAGACGAACACCGACATAAACGACTTCATTGTAGACACTGGCGAAGGTAAAATGTACTTGAATAGGCCTAGGCTTTGACATAATATACCAGTACCAGCAATATTGCGTAACCTGACAATCTGCCTAAAAGTAATAGGCCTACACTGCATGGGTGGGATTTGTCTGACCTCAGTGCAATTGCTGAGTCGATAGTCTCGTGTGGTCAGACCCTCCCTTCCAAGTTGGGTCTGCCACGTGGAGGCTATAATACGGGAATGATCTAGAATAAATTGCAGCCTCATTCCCAGTCCCACTCCCAGCTTTTTGTAGCTTGCAGTACGGAAAAGCGGGGAGGGCCTGGTGCATTTCCTCACATGAGTGACGTCAAGGGTAAATAGACGGTAGAAAGAGGGTGAACGTGGGTGTACTAGGTCTCAGAACAGCAAGAAGAGCAAACGTACCAGGAAACATATCACACGTATCTAGCTAGCGGGGGACCATACCATAAGGTAGCCAGCCACCTACGAACCGATCTGCGAAGGAGGCTAGCTGTATAGGGTGAATCAGAGTTGTCTACGAGATGAGAGCAAGACCTGCAGACATCATTCTGAGGAGTTTGTCCCAGCTTTTACCAGCAGACTGAGCAGTGCAGTTGCCACTTGACAGATTCTGAGAATCGGTAATACGTACAACTGTTGCTATTAGCTCTGGAAGTTTAAAACGCTATCTATTTCAGTTTGACCTCTTTAGCAAAGGTCAAACTTCCTTTATTAGCCAACTCGGTGATGTCCAAGTCTGCCGTCAGAATCCATTGTACACAGGTGGGAATCCCACTGTACATGTACCATGGGACAGGTGAACTGTCCATGGGAATCCACATGTACCTGGGTCCACTATATACCACTGCCACCATACCATGTAGGACAGGTGGGAATGACCATGGGAATCCCATGTACCACCTGACCACACCATGTACTACTGTACCATGTAGGATAGTGGGACATCCAATGGAATACCACCCATACCCCAGTGCTGCCCCAGATCCCACTGTCCGTCCTATCCTACTGTACCATGTAGGATAGGTGGGACGTCCAATGGAATACCACCCATACCCCTGTGCTGCCCCAGATCCCACTGTCCGTCCTATCCTACTGTACCATGTAGGACAGGTGGGACGTCCAATGGAATACCACCCATACCCCTGTGCTGCCCCAGATCCCACTGTCCGTCCTATCCTACTGTACCATGTAGGACAGGTGGGACACACCACCCATACCCCTGTGCTGCCCCAGATCCCACTGTCCGTCCTATCCTACTGTACCATGTAGGACAGGTGGGACGTCCAATGGAATACCACCCATACCCCAGTGCTGCCCGAGATCCCACTGTCCGTCCTATCCTACTGGACCATGTAGGACAGGTGGGACGTCCAATGGAATACCACCCAAACCCCAGATCCTACTGTACCATGTAGGATAGGTGTGACTGTCCAATGGAATCATAAGTGTAGACCAAGATCGCTCTCTGTCTTATATCCTAATGTACAGTATAGCATTTTAGTCAAGGTACCAGTATTGCACCACTTACAGATTGAGTAAATATTGCTATGAGTGACGAATAGTGCAGATGGATGTGATAGCAGATAACCTACGAAATCAACATAACCGAACAAACTAACCTATCAGATGATTACAGGGGGATGATTGGAAGTGAGCTGTTGAAATACAGATTGGATCAAAGGGTGGTGTTGACCATGTTTATGATAAGTTCCGGCTGTGGCATTAAGGCGCTTAGGAGTTGCAGGATGTGGATCATGACTGATGGTGTTCCTCTTAGAGGGAGTGGTCCTTGGGTTGCAGCGAGGACTCAATGACTGGTGGCTCTTCTCCATAGCACTACGTATCATCCTCCACCCTTGAAGATTTCATTCAGAAAGGATAATCATGCACAGATCTGTTATGTATGTACCTACCAGTGGTAATTACTGCTTTTAATGTTTCAGACATTAAGTAGAACAACTACGTGTGTCACATCAGTACTGGCAAAGTTCCGGACGTGGTCCAGGAGTGAGACGTTGTATGTTGCCAGGAGTTTTGCCATTGTAGTTTGCCCCTCCTGGTCATTGGGCACACGGGTCTTCTGGAACTCCCAACTTGTGTCTAGAAGTACAGTGACATGTAAGAGTGTCAAATACATGTGATATAGTACATACACAAACGCACACACTTCATGGCAAACCTTGATAGAACCCTTTGATTTCTTGACAACAAGTTTCCCCAGCTCCTTTTCCTCAAGGTTCTTCATTGCATCGAGAGCACCCTCCCGCCCACCTCGGGTGCGATATTTCTTTCGCTTGTTGATCAACAAGGAAACATCCAGGCAATGGCCAGGGAGAGTGAGCACGAAAGCCTTGTTTGATGATGTAGTAACACACTTGGCTTCACCACCTATAGAACCTTAGGTACGGGGGAAAGAGGTGGAACAAGTTCAGGTTCCTCTTTGATTGTTACTTTGTGATTACATTACTTACCTGCTTCCAGGAGGCGGAGCTCCTCCAAGAACCCCACGTCCCAACAAAGTATGCCAGCCTCAATTGCCTCCTGGGAGATAGCAGTGGGCCTTCCTTAACCAAGTGGAACAACACGTGCATGGCGGCACTCACTCGCAGTATTTGCCCCAAGTATTTGACACTGATGTCTGTCTGTGAGCAGGTTTTCTCATGGTTATCTCGTTACAGTAAGATGACCAAAAAAATGAATCGCCACACATTCTTCTTCTTCATATTGTATTCCTGGGATTCCCAGGAGACCAGTGGTCTCTAGTGGTCTCCCATTATCTCCAGCGGTCTCACCTGGTCTCCTGGGGTCTCTGATGGTCTCCAGCAGTCTTTGCAGGTCTCTACTGGTCTCTGCAGGTCTCTGCTGGTCTCTGATGGTCTCCAGCAGTCTCTGCTGGTCTCTGTTGATCTCCAGCGGTCTCCCTTGGTCTCTAGTGGTCTCCCTTGGTCTCCAGTGGTCTCCCTTGGTCTCCAGTGGTCTCCCATGGTCTCCAGTGGTCTTCCTTGGTCTCCGCTGTGGTGTCGCCTGGTCTCGAGGGGTCTCTGCTGGTCTCTGTTGGTCTCCCATGGTTCTCCCATGGTCTCCAGCGGTCTCGCCTAGTCTCCAGCAGTCTCTGCTGGTCTCTGCCAGTCTCCAACCATCTCTGCTGATCTCCAACAGTCTCCCTGCTATTCCCCATTTGCTAAAGCATGTAACATAATATTATAAACCAAAGAGGAGTTGATGAGAGAGAAATCACCTCTATGCTCTGTTTGCACATTTACACTGTAAAATCAACAGGCCTGTCTTCTTACTTCATGGTAGGATTTTGACACCTCCCAGGGTTTTTGGCTGTTTGCCAAAGCTTCAGTTGGACTTCATTTTTTTGTGCTGGAGCAAATTTTTCCTTGATTTCAAAAGCCTTGATATGTGCTTCTTCTTCTGCAAGACCAGGTGAAACTGCAGCTGATGCCTGCATTAGCAGGGATGTCACACGGTCAAGCACATCTGGATCACTGGTTCCCTCAATGCATGTGTGGATTTCTTGCAAATAGCCTTTAACTGCTACTTTACGACCTGTAATATCTGCAGAATGTTTCACATGACCATATAGCAGCCCACATGTTATTTTGTGAAACAAACCTGCTTTCCTTTGTCTCTCCTCACTCGGATGGACTACCACAAACTCAGGATCTGGTTCAGTGCAGAGGCTGTCACTTGAAGAATGTATTCCATCTTCCTTGCTCAGGCTGAATGCTTGCACCTGAATTAATACACACTTACAGTTGAAGAGCTCAGAACCAGAGTGGTCCATCCCCTGAAAACAAGGTATGTATGGTTCTGAGCCATAGTTGTAAGTAATAGTGCATTCGGTGGACATGACACAATACCTTGTGTGAATGCTTGCAGATGTGGCCATGGCAGTAGTCCATGCATGTGCACTCGATATTGCACCGGCAGAGATATCTGCATTCTGGAAGTATACATTGTGGAATGCACATATTAACCAAGGAGCACTTTCCAGCGTGAACTTGTGTAGGCATGTTTGCCATCTTCAGCAAGAACCTCATAGGAATGCTCACGAACAGCCTATGATTATGAACATAATAAATATCATGTGACAGTTAAGGTAGCACATACCCCTTTACGTTAGGTTACCAAGGTAGGTAACCTAACGTAAAGGGGTATGTGCTACCTTAATTCACTTGGAATGTGTTCATGCATGTACCTTGACTGCACTGTCTGGTATTGCCATACCCCGATGGTGCCGCTCGCTACCCTCCCGCTTCAGTGATGCATCCCAGCTGTCTTTCATGACTTCTTTGGTCATGCGCTGGTGAAAGAGGTCCTCTTCCATCTTCAACAGTGTGGCCACAAGGTCATCTATTCGGCGATTGACCTGGTGCGCCAGGTACCTTGGATTAGTCTTCAATTTGTTGTGGAAACTAAAGATAACAATTAAATGATGGCATGCCTGTACCTTTCAACAAACATGTTGGTGTCAGTTGAGTCGTGGTCAAAATGTCGGTAGCACATTGCCCACTTCTCTGCAAGGTGATACATTTATTGACTCTATTGCGTATTGATAACAAGTATATACATTACCTGGTCTGGAGCTGTACTCCTGTTGGTAGTACTGCATGAATGAATGATGGCTGTTTATCCTTCCAATAGGAGACAAACATCCACTCCCTCTCTTTCCTTTTTGTACGGCTTCCCAAGTCACCACGGATCACTATGTTTGAAATGTGGACAAATCAACAAACACACACGCTTTAGCCTCTAACCCAGGCTTTCCAATGCATTTTGTATATTGCTAGTACTTATACACACATACATGTACATGTTCATTATGAATAAAGGGTTACCATCTAAAACTGTTTCCACTTGCACTCCATTGGCAAGCATTGTCTGCACTTCTGTTTTAATAGAGCGGGGAAGTGGTAGGTGCTTGCACTCCTCCAAGGTGATCTGGTGGTTGGTGTGGGTAGCAATATAACTAGCCACCACTTTTCCACTCTCCATGTGCTTAGTCACGGAGATGCTGGCAAGGCAATAACTCTCAGAACCCATTTTGCGTGATCCTGCTCGTTTTCTTTTCTGAGTAGTTGCTCGGACCGCTGGGTTGTCTCTGTACGCACCGTCTCTACAACATGTGTACAGTGTACTGCGGGTTAGCTCTGAAAGTAAGTGAATGGGGGGATAACAATTAATAAAATGCGAAGTTGATTCACTATAACTAGTGTTTTTACCACTATCATTAGATTTTCCTCCTGTGGGCTTCACAAAGTGGCAGTGATTGTTCTCTTCCTCCTCATCTTTCCATGTCAAAAATTCCATCCAGCTATCAAACTCTTTGGTCTCACGTACTGCACAAAGAAATTGTAGCTACGTAAGACTGAATGGATGGTCAGTGTAATTACTGCTCTACTGCCCCAGCTGCAGGATGGTTTACTAATAGCAGGTTGTGGTTGATATACTTGTTAATCAGGCTATAATATAGGCACTGCCTAAGACTCTATGTGCTGGACATACGACGATGAGCATGCCCGCGCCCACCATGCATTACCCTTGTTTACCAATTACCATACAAGTATAGCTAGTACCACACCTAACACTTTCGCTGACATACCCACTTCAATCAACTGCATGCATGCCCTCCAAGTGAGATAAGAGGTGGCTACGATGGTAGAAATTTTGAGAACATCCTTGCATGTGACAACAAAAGCGGCCAGATGTTGTCGTCGTGTCTTGGCCTTGGTCTCTTTCAAGGAGTTGTTGTAGAGTAGTGTCCTCTCTGTTGCATGTCACTTCTTTTGGACACAAAGAGACCTAGGAATAGGTGTCCAAATGTATGCACATGATAGCTAGCCTTATAGCTGTACACCATATCTTAGCTACATAGCTAGCTAGCTAACAATATTGATATTCAACTCTGGCAAGGTATGGAAAAGGCTGACTAGATGATTAGCTAGCACTCACAGCCATCCATTGGCATCCAGTTAACGTTCCAACTGCTTTGTTCTCGATCTTCGTGCTCGAGCTCTTAGTAGATCTCTCTTACCAACCGCCCTCGACCTCTTGATCTCTGATCAGAGCGGCAAAGGAGAAAGTGGTGAGTCGAAAGGAGTACTCGTCGAAAGTGGCGCCGGCAGGCACCGTCAGTTTATGCGCATGCTTACCCGCACGCGCAACCTACTTCCATGATTCAGGGCCAACATGTCTGATTCAGAATGATTGCTGAACTGATACAGATCTGTTATCCATTCTGATTCTGCTCTGTATCCCTACAGATTTGTTTTGAACTGTAATGACTATAGTATTATACTCTTGATCAAATCCTTTTCAACAAAATTAATATTGGTGGAATTTAATTTGGCGGTGCATTCATAATCCGCGTTTAGAATTTATGCGCGTTATAAGTACCGCGTACGATCGAAGTGACCTTGTGTATTGAGAACGTTCAAGCGCCCATAACTTTGCTCGTGTACGTCCGATTGAAAAGATAAAACCACCATTGTGATCAGCAATAAACGTGCTCTCTGATGGTGTAATAATCTCAGTTTTGGGGTGAACTGTAATGACTATAGTATTAATCATGATGTTCAAACTTCTTGGAATTCAGAAAACATTTTTCTTGGAAAAAAAAGTCATTTGCTACCCTGTTCACAAGGAGGCATAGCAACCGGTTGCTGTGATCACCCTGCCTTTAGTGTAGCAGGCACGTGGGTGTCCGAAGTTAGAGGCAATATTAGACTCGGTGCATTGTGTTTGTGTACCCTGGTTGGTGAAAATGTTGAAGTAGTATTGCCTTGGTAACCGATAATCGATTGCCGTACGGTTAGCTACCTGTACTACTAACTACGTAAAGCCGACACCAGGAGTTGAACCTTGTATTCGTGTCCAGCACCATCTGACTAGAAATCATTTGTTTACAGTTGTATAAGTGCAGCCTCAAGTGACCCGATTTCCTATCCACTATGCAATCATGTGTGGACTGGGAGTGGAGTCGCTTGGACACTTAACATGAAGATCTCCTAATAATGTCATTCTTCTGTTTATGCTAGATGGTGTTCAATCTGAAGCGGTCGCTATTCCTGGAGACAGATACTGCACCCGGTACGAGGAACCTGGCAAGCAGTTGCTACTTCTCTATGGAACAGAGTACGGGTTCAGCGAGGAAGTTGCAAAGAAGCTGTTTGACCGGTTTTGTGATGAAACTGACAAGGACCTGTTGCTGCAGCCTAGGGTGCTGAATGCAAGGGACTTTGAGAAAATGGATCTCAATACGGAGCAAGTCTTGCTCTGTGTCTTCTCCACCTCAGGAGATGGTAAGATATCCCTCACATTGTGGATTAATTGTGTAACTAACTAATAATTCTTGTGGTGCACTTGCTGTGGTACTTACAGCTTATTTTAGGAAGTAAAGGCCATACTGGCCAATCACAGTGGTTCTAACAGTGGTTCTAACTCCCACCCACGAGTATAAATAGCATTGTTCCCAGGCCTCTCCTATTTAGGGCCCATAGATGATGTCATATCATGGCCTTGTCTGAGCTGGGCTGTAGAAGGCCTTGGTTGGGGCCATTTCCGTCACTTTTAGAATAAACGGACTTAGAAATGAGCCGTCTTGCCTCACAGGACCTCCTTTTCCTGGCATTCATGGTTCCTTTTGTCAGCTATGGCAGGTTGGCATTTCCTGAGAGACTTGGTTGCAAGTTCATTGAGTAGTTAGACTCACGCATGTGCTCAGAATGACTGAAATTACCTGTGGGAGCAGTTTCAAGCCCAGCAGCGTGAGGAACCTAAACCAAATCATGCTGTAATATATAGCGAGGTCCACAGTAGTCAAGTTGGCCGCAACCTCCAAAGGGTTTGGCCTCTCTAACTCTTTCCTGTATAGACTTTGGGGTCCACCCCTTCCTGGGTTGCAGCTGTCTTGGCTACAGCGATCATGGAGGATCGCAAATAATCATAGCATGCCTAAAATTGATATTCATGCATCCAACATTGGAAAGTACTCCCTGCGATTGGGAACTTCCCAGTTCAAGGAACTTGGAATGATACCAAACTGGTTTCCTTACCCTACCCTTCCCCATTAACGTTATCATCAGTGATACGTACATCAGGTCAGTATGCCATTGTATGAATGCTGCACATGTGAAATATTAGCCTGGCATGTGCATGCATCAGGTTACCCAGCTGCACGCTTTCAAACTTAGAATCAAGTGGTTGGCATAAGGAAGTCATGTGATAAGGTATGGAAGATTGTATGATGAGGTGGCATAATCACATCACCCCTCATGAGTGCATGTGATGTACATTATCTTGTTCACCAGGTGTTCCTCCCACTGATGCCCGGCCATTCATTGACCACCTGTACTCCTCCGATGTGCCACTCTCCCACCTGCACTATTCTGTGCTGGCCCTGGGGGACTCCAACTACCCCCACTACTGCCGCACAGGGAGGGACCTAGATACTAGGTATGTGAGTGTGTGTGTGTGTGTGTATGTGTTCAACATTGAAATTGATCTGGTGGTGAGTCAAAGAGCATTTTACCAAAATTACCCACAAACCCCTAGGTAGCCTTGTTCCCAGGCTCAAAAAGCTGGGGAGGAGCCTGGGAACGAGGCTAGCCGTAGGATCATGACAGTAGTGCTGTGATATTGCACCTTCATCATCCTCTTCCTCCACCTCTTCCACCACGTCCTTCTCTTCCTCCCTCTCCTCCTTCACCCCCCCCCCCCCCCCCCCCCCCCCAAGCTCCTCCTCTCCCTGCTCTTCCTCTCCCTCCTCTTCCTCTCCCTCATTTTCCTCCTTTGAATATATTTCATGTGGGTGTGCTGTGATGTGCTACACTACCACATTGCTGTTCATCAGCTGTTGGCTGTCATTTCAGTTCACCACCATTCCAAATATCTAACACACACACACATTTTCAGTCTGTCCCCATGCCTTACGTAACTCAGCTGAGTCCCCTTCCTCTCCCCCCTCTTCATCTCCCCCCTCTTCCTCTCCCCCCTTTTCCTTACCCTCCCTTCTCTTCCTCTCACTCCTCTTCCTCCTCCTCCTCCTCTTCCTCTTCTTCCACTCCCTCCTCTTCATCCTCCTCCACTTTCTCTCCCTCCTCTTCCTTTCCCTCCTGTTCCTCTCCTATTCCTCTCCCTCTTCTTCCTCTCGGCCCTCTTCCTCCTCTTCTTCTCACTCCTCTTCCTCTCCCTCCATTTCCTCTCCCTCTTCTTCCTCTTGGCCCTCTTCCTATTCCTCTCCCTCTTCCTCTCCATCCTCATCTTCTTCTCACTCTTCATTCTCTCCCTCCATTTCCTCTCCCTCTTCTTCTTCCTCTGCCTCCTCTTCCTCTCCCTTCTCTTCCTCTTTCTCATATTCCTCTCCTCACAGGCTGATTAAGCTTGGGGGCCAGTGCCTGAATAAGCGGGTGGACATTGACCAGGAAGATTGGCCGAGCATCCATGCATGGATGGAGGGAGTGGTACAAGAGGTGACCAAACTGGATTTGAGGACAGAGATGGACTACCTTGATCTCTCAGCACTAGAAGAGACTGGCTATAGCCGAACCAGACCCTTCTTGGCGGAAATGACAGTGAGTCTCTCACCTAGACATCATTATGACCACAACAGCACCCAGTGTGTCAAATCCCATTAATGGAATCTATGGAATGATGGAATGGAATGTGAAATGTAGTATTGACCTGTCCTCCAGCACAAATCTCTGCATGATAGCACTGATTCTAGCTTTCATTTGCTGATGCAAAGAGATTTTTGTTGGAGAATGTACAGATCCTCAGCAACACAATAGTGCAATTCCTGTGTATAGACATAGTGTGGTTCCTGAGATACAGTTGTTTTCCTCCATAAAAGCGGTTCACAATATCAGTGGTAGTACGTATTTCTGGAGAGTTCTGAGGTTTCAGTTGGGTTTATGTGGAGGTCCGGTGTGTATTCTTGCAGGTGCATGGTAGCTAGAGGGTATAAAAGTTGAGCCAAACAGCACAGAAATCGTCTGTTCGCGATTGGTGTGCTGGGTGTGTGTTGGATATAAACATTCAACTTCACTGTGTCCGAACAAGCAATTGACAATCTCATCTTTTATGTCAACCGAGATGTCAACATCGTCGGGGCGTGTTATGGCTACCAAAGAGTGCAAGGCAGATGAGATGGACATCGCCATGCGGATGGTTTCGTTTCAACCGCAGCTGAGGTCACGGTCGGAAGAATCACTTGATGCAAAAGTGTCAAGCTACAACACGAGTAGCATCGCCAGAGTGATACTGCAAAGCAAGACTGACCAAAGGACCCTTTTCGCTATGATCTTCAACAAGGTGCTGACAACAATCGTCAGGGATGTTCCTGGAGCAACAATAAGCGAGCGAGACTGTTGAGTGCACCACTTTGTCATTATACAGTGAAAGGTGACGTTCTGATTTGTGCAAAGCCTGCGTGGTCTATAAGCCATGCAAGACTGTCGCAACTAGCTACCATTACCAATCATTGGTTGCCAATCTTCATGTGATCACTTCTTGTTTTGCCTCATCACGTACTACTCGCTGTACTATTCGCTGTTTTAATCGACCTGACCACTGTGTAAATCAGTACATCATCTTGGCATCAATACATTAAGATTTTAACCGTGTGTTTGTCTGTCTCTGTGCGTGTGTAACGGAAGTGGGATGTTCGTGGGAAGAGGAGGCGATCGGGAGCAGCAGCTGAAGCGGACGCAAGCGGCGAGCATGCATGCAGCAGCAGCTGAAGCAGGCGCAATCGGGGAGCAGCAGCTAGAAGCGGACGCAAACGGGGAGCAGCGGATGCAATCGGGCCCGGGAGCAGCGCTGGCTACCAGGAGTGCGGTTGCCCCTCGTAATGTAATCTGTATAATCTAAATAATTAACCTTTGACTACCTTAGGAATGGCCTACAAAGATTCTGACTACACCGTCGTGATCACTATCATGCAGTGAACCAAGCGTACAATTTTTGTGCTGAAACTCACCTTGGTGGTGGAGATACAGGCGCTTTTGTCGTGCTGTCGGCCGCCATTGCACGATCGCTCTCTTTGCCGGTGGTTGCCAGTACCGTCTTACGAAGGCCCCACAAAGATTCTGACCACACAGCCGTAATCGCTGTTGTTCACTGACGCTTACATGCCAAAACTCACCGTGCTGGCGAAGTTGTAAGTGCTGTAATATTTTTGTGACTTCCTTTTGGTTGCCATTGCTAGCGATCGACTGAGTGCGGTTGCCACGTGGCACGTGCGTTAATTGGAACTAACTGCAATACTTAGCTTGTGCTACGGCGAGTCACAGCCGGCGTTGCAACGGCTACCAGGAGTGTGGTTGCCCCTCGTAAACACCTCAAAAATAATAATTAGCTATAGCTACATGTATAAGGTAACTGTCCATGCAGCTACATCAGTCTCTCTGGCGAACCCTTGATGGGTAACGGTGGTTGGTTGAAGGTACCATAGAAGACGAAGTCACCCCAGTGCGTGCTGGGTCTGTGGTAGAGGTGTTGGACTCAACCATGGAAGGAGGGGTTGGCTGTTGAGTGGTTTGCTCAGTTACAGTCTCACTGCGTGGAGTGTATGTGAACTCGGATTGTGTGTTCTCTTCCAGATCTGACTGTTCTTGTGACAACCCTGGGTCTCCAGATGCCTTGAGGTGATCCATGTGGCGTTTCCACATCTGGCCATTCTGAACACGGACATGAAATGTCAATGGCTCCAATTGCTCTGTGATTGTTCCAGGGACCCACGCTGGTCCTGGCCTCAAGTTCTTTGCCATAACTCGCTGTCCAACAATAAAATATCGCTGGCGGGTGTGCTGGTCATGTTGAGATTTCTGGGCAGCTTGTTTGTCAGTAACCCGTTGCTCCAGGTTTGGTTTTAACAAATCCAACCGGGTACGCATACTTCAATCTGCCTATGAGCAGGGTACATGGTGCCACTCCAGTGGTTGCATGTGGTGTAGCACGATAGGTCAACAGGAAGTTCTCTAGTCGGTGCTGTGGTGTTCGTCTAGCCTCGTACCCAGTCCCACGCCCAGCTTTTCGTCGCTGCTTAGTACGGTAAAGCAGCTGGGCGTGGGACTGGGAACGAGGCTAGTGTTCGTCCATCACTTCCACTTGCACGCATGGCTTCCTGACAAAGCGTTCGGCAATTCCATTTGAGGAGGGGTGGTAAGGTGCAGAACGGATATGTTTGACACCATTGGCTTGTAGAAAGCTTGCAAAATCACTGGATGTAAATTGAGGTCCATTATCCGAGACCACCTGCTCTGGAAGGCCGTAGGAAGCAAACAGATGTCGAAGCACTGTTATTGTTTTAGCAGTGGTTGTCTGTGTCATTTCAAACACCTCTGGCCATTTAGAATGGGCATCAACTGCGAGGAGGTACATCTTTTGACAGAACGGCCCAGCGAAATCAATGTGCACTCTCTGCCAAGGTTTAGCTGGCCATGGATGCATAGGGTGCTTGCTTCACTGCCTGACATGACTGACAGGATTTGGCCAAGTCTTTGATGTCCTTGTCAAGCCCTGGCCACCACAAATGTGCCCTAGCAAGCGCTTTCATCCTGGGGGTACCAGGGTGATCACAGTGGAGCTCCTGCAGTATGGCTGCTTGCAATTAATGACTTTGGAATGATGACTCGCATACCCCACAACAAGCGTTCATCTTCAACTGAGAGTTCATGTCGGCTATTGAAGAATGGTTTCATTGCTGTCTTTGGCACCTGCTGAGGCCACCCTCTCTTTGTGTGGTACAGTACCTTGCTCAGGATCAGGTCCTTCCTTGTGGATTGCTGCACAGATTGGGCAGTGACTGGGAGGGCTTCTATTTGGTAAACATTGGAAATACTTGCCTCATTGGCATAATCCACATCCTTCTCTGTGGGGAGAGGGAGCCGAGACAGACCATCCCATCCGCATTGCAGTGGTTTTGTGTTGGCTTGAACTCCACTTTGTAGCTGTATCCAGTCAGAAGGATAGCCCAGCGCTGAAGCCTGGCTGCTGCCAGCGATGGAATTCCCTCCTTGGGTCCCAGGATGGCAGTCAATGGCTTATGGTCTGTGACCGTCGTGAACCTTCGCCCATAGAGGTATTTGTGGAACCGCTTCACCCCAAAGCGAGAGCTTTTTTTCAAGTTGAGCATAGTTACGCTCGCTGGACGTCAATGTCCTTGATGCGAAGGCAATGGGTCGTTCGGTTCCATCGGGCAACACATGTGAAATTACTGCTCCGACACCATATGCGGAAGCATCTGCAGCCATCTTCATTGGTAGTGATGGGTCATTGTGCACCAGCACCTTGGAAGTGGTGAGTATGTCCTTTGCCAACTGAAATGCGTGACTACAATCAGAGGTCCACTTCCATTTGCGGTCCTTCTGCAGCAAGCTGTTCAGAGGCTGAAGTGTGGTGGCCAAGTTGGGCAGAAATTTCCCATAATAGTTAACGAGGCCCAAGAAAGAACGTAGTTCCTGCACGTTCTTCGGTGCTGGAGCCTTTACCACTGCCTCCAGCTTATCTGGGGTGGTGTGCAGGCCCTCTGCGTCGACTCGGTGTCCAAGATATTTGACATAAAGTTGCACTTGGCCTTTTTCATACGAATTCCATGCTGCTCCAACCTGTGGAAAACTTTGGTCAGGTTGCACAGGTGTGCGGCATCGTCGGCTCCAGTCACCAGAATGTCATCGATGTAACAGATGACGTTGGGTATCCCCTGCAGAATTGTGTCCATGAGTTTCTGAAACATGGCTGGTGCTGAAGCGACGCCGAAAAGTAGTCACGTATAGCGGTACAACCCGCGGTGCATGTTTACTGTCACAAACTTCCTTGACTCCTCGTTGAGGAGCAGCTGCATGTAGGCCTGCGAAAGATCCAACTTGGTGAACTTCTTGCCCCCAGCAAGTGTTGCGAACAAGTCCTCTGGGTTAGGGAGGGGGTATTGATCTACCTCCAGTGCCTGGTTCACCGTAACTTTGTAATCGCCACAAATTCGATGTGAGATCTTTTTGAGGATACCGCTAGCCTCCAGACGGTCCAATTATCGTTCAATCGATCCACCCGCGACTTCTGAAGTATTGCGTCCGGTAACAGAGTTTTCATTTGCTTGTCAGAGATGATGGAGACAGCAGCTCCTGTGTCTATCTCCATACGCAGTGCTTTTCCTTCAATGAGCACATCTGCTTGGAGAGGTCGTGACGATCGCTCGCCAATTGCGAACAGTTGTAGCTCCTCTGTGTCGCTCGCTCCAGATTCATGGTCCTCTGCCGCTACCCATCTCGTTCTCTGGGGGTTCCTTCGGCGCTGACTTCCGTCGGTCGTCTTCTGTTGTTTCCCGGGGGGCCACCCGTTTGGCAGTGGATGCGTTCTGCAGGCAGCGGCGATGTGGCCTTTCTTTTTGCATTGGTGGCACTCCGCGTCGCGTCTGGTGTGCCTTTTAGTGACTTGGCGTTTCGCTCGGCCGCCTCCATTTCTTGAGCTATGTCCCTAGCTCTCTTGAGGGTGAGGTCGGCCTCTGCTAACAGCCGCCTCTGGACACTTTCATTGTGCAGCCCGCACACCAGTCGGTCGCGTAGGGCTGGATCCAGGTAGTCGCCAAATTCACAATGCGTAGACAATCGCCGCAACTCAGCGATATATTCGGCTACCATCTCATCTGGCGCCTGGTTCTGTCGATGAAAATGAAATCGCTCGGCAATCACGAGTGGTTTTGGGTCGAAATGCCGCGTGAGAATTTCAACAAGCGCACTGTATGGCTTGTCCTGTGGTAGGGTTGGTGCTAGCAAACTGCGTAGCAGGGCATAAGTCTTCCTCCCAATGACGCTTAGGAGTACCGATACTTGCTTCTGCTCAGGGACATCATTGGCTGTGAAGAACAGCTTCGTGCGTTCAAGGTAGGCGGTGATCGTTTCCGCCTCGGGGCGAAATTCCGCGATCTGTCCGAAGGTGCGTGTGGCCATTTGAATCCACAATCCTCGTCGCCAAGTGTTGTATCTTGATACTAGATCAGAGTAGAAACTCTCATTGCACTGAAAAACCACTGACTAACAGTCAGAGAGAGCATTTATATACAGCAGGATACAAGTATACAGGAATTACTAGACAGGTGGATGCACTCAGGTGATAACCCTAGATAGCACTGAATAGTCTGAGTAGTAAATAAACCTATACAGCAAAGAGGTGTTAAGTACAACAGTGGTGAAGGTACATGGAGATCAACACTACTACAGACGTCATGTAATTTGTCATGTAATTTTTCATACATCAGCATGTACTTACGTTGCCATGTATGCGTAATGTTTTTGTTACGGACGGCGTGCCGTACGTTCGTACGATCGTACGTCTCCACATTGATCATTAAAAAAAATTTGTTGATGAGCTGTACTATGAAAATTGAGCGCAACGAAAAAATTTACGCACGAAATAATTTTAACACGAAAATTTCCTGACCTAAACAGTCACATACTTTCTGCTCCTTCAAGTGGTTTCTTGTTGTGAGCAAGGAGTTAATGGAGTTAAATATTTTCTCTTGTAAAAGCCGTAGTATTACATTATTGTTCATGCATGTGTGCCTCCCTGTGTCCCCAATCCAGGTGAGGTACCCACTGACAGTCTGTGACTCTCACTCTGACAAGGAAACTTTCCACGCTGAATTTGATCTCACAGGCAGCGAACTCGGCTACACCTCAGGAGATGCCCTGGGAATCTACCCAACGAATAACCCCCCAGAGGTGGAGGATATCATCTCGGCTCTTCACTGCACGGGCAATGAGATGATCCCCGTACCACAGTTCTGCTACTCCCCCAAGCCAGAAGGTGAGGGGATATCGCTGAGGGAAGGTCTCAGCCGATTCTACGATCTGAAGACTGTGAAACCGGACCTTGTGAAGGTGCTGGTGGAAGGTACGAAGGGAGACAGTGAGGAGAGGAGGAGGGGAGAGCGGCTGCTCAGCAATGGAGTGAGTTAATTCATTGGCACTGAAGAAGGTTAATGTTGGACATTATACCCTCATAATTTGGTGCAATGGCAGCTCTCCAGCTGTGGGTTGTACATGTCAGTGTGTAAGTAAACCCCTGGTATTGCATGTGGAAATAACTTTATTACCATGAGTTCAAAACCTCAATTTGTTGCTGGCATAGATGCCCAAGCAGGGTATGCCAAAGAGCGTGAGAGATGTGTAGAAATAGGTTGAGCTGTTCCATCCAATGAAGCCATCTCTGAGGCAAACATCAATAGGGCTAGCGCTGTCTCCTACTGTTTTACGAAGGTCAGAGATTGTTGTAGAAGCTGCAGGCTCATCTTAGTCGTGGACTTGGCAACTCGATACCTCAATCTGCCGACTTGGATAAGCATGTGATGATGGCACAAACTCGAACTCGGACCTTGTGTGGCTCCTAGCAATTTTGTAGACCACACCCTCACCTAAGAAACACAATCCAGTGCCATTCCAGGAAAGGGATGCCGTCAGAATTATCCCCAATACTGCATACACTGGTATATAGAGTCGCCGCATGCAATGAGTAATGTATTAGCAACGCCACAGAACTTCAACCATGCACTTATGTATACTTTATATAACAGTATAATGACGTAGAGAGTGGAAGGAAGGGAAGGAGCATGAAACGACCATGTGTTTGAGTGCTTGCAACACCATGCAAGTACCGTAGGTGCCAACTCTCCCACTTTAGGTTAGACTATCTCGAATTTGATTGCTACGTATGGCCAGCTGTCCCTCTTTATAGATCCCGCTTTTTTAGTTCATTCCTGTATTCGAGGGGCAACCACACTCCAGGTAGACGTGTTGCAACCAGTTGCAACTCGCTGGCAGCGCAAGCTAGCTCATTCCAATTAGCACACATGTCATGCGAGGACCATGCATGCTCAGTTGATTGAGTCAGCAATGGCAGCCAAAGGGAAGACAAGAAACTGTTACAGTGCTCACAACTTCACCAGCACAGTTAGTTAGTTTCAATATGTAATTAACCCATTAACCGATAAATTATTTTTCTCCGGAGGTCTCTAGTAGCGTATGGATGCATTAAACCTACCATATCTCCAGTTCTCTCAGCTTTTCAGCCCCCAAACTCCACACACCTGACCTTGCAGCAATCCTCTACACTTTCGCGACTTTAACCACACCCACCCATCAAGGGACATCCAATAGTCACGGCTCTCGGCCGACCATTGCTCGACTAGACTGAGAAAAATGCTTCACTGCCAGAAAAGGAGGGCCTACAAGGCGAGAGGACTGTTTTCTCAGCCCATTTGTGCAAAGGAGGACAGAAGTGGCCCGCTGGGCTCCAACCAGGGGCTCTTCAAGGCTAAGCCCAAACACCGCCATGCTGTCTGCACCCTTCGGGTGCACCCACCCACCTCCCCCTGCCCCGCCCTCTCTGCTGGCGCAGAGCCTATCTCCCAAGGACATTGCCGGAAGTCTGACATCACTGATGAAATCTCATGCCGTCTGTAGACGGCTTCATCGGCTAAAGTGTTAATGGAAATACATGTAATATTTTTAATGATATTCATGAGGCTCTAACCATGCACCGGTGTCGACTATAAGCTGAGAATGACAGGTATCTGTATTTGACTTCACAGGCACCATCAGCATGAACTCCAAGCCCTGTAACATGCAGAATAATAGTAAGTAGGCTGCTAATGATATTCATGAGTCACTTAATGATATTCATGAAGGCCTTGACCAGAATTGGAGTCAGTGTAGGGCTATGTAGAGGCTTAGTGCTAAGTTCTGATTTAGCCTGCCAGCTACCTCACGATATCAGCGGCACATTTCAGACTTCATAGCCACCTATTAACACATTAACCGATAAATTATTTTTCTCCGGAGGTCTCTAGTAGCGTATGGATGCATTAAACCTACCATATCTCCAGTTCTCTCAGCTTTTCAGCCCCCAAACTCCACACACCTGACCTTGCAGCAATCCTCTACACTTTCGCGACTTTAACCACACCCACCCATCAAGGGACATCCAATAGTCACGGCTCTCGGCCGACCATTGCTCGACTAGACTGAGAAAAATGCTTCACTGCCAGAAAAAAAGGGCCTACAAGGCGAGAGGACTGTTTTCTCAGCCCATTTGTGCAAAGGAGGACAGAAGTGGCCTGCTGGGCTCCAACCAGGGGCTCTTCAAGGCTAAGCCCAAACACCGCCATGCTGTCTGCACCCTTCGGGTGCACCCACCCACCTCCCCCTGCCCCGCCCTCTCTGCTGGCGCAGAGCCTATCTCCCAAGGACATTGCCGAAAGTCTGACATCACTGATGAAATCTCATGCGTCTGTAGACGGCTTCATCGGCTAAAGTGTTAAGCATCAGTGAACGACAGTGATCACAGCTGTGTGGTCAGAAGCTTCGTGTGCCTTTCCTAAGCCCTGTACTACCAATCGAAGTCAAAGAGAGCGCTTGAGCAATGGTGGCCGAAGCGTTCATATTTCCATCAACAAGGTGAGTTTCGGCTCCGAAGTTTTGCATTCAGGTCACTGCATGATACATGCATGTAGCTATCACGACAGATCGAATCTTTGTAGGCCAATCATAAGTAGATTATATTTTGCGGCACAATTTTTCCCCTACCAGGAGTGTAATGTTGTGCAACAATGGTGTGCAACAATTAGAATATGCACAACATGTACTTGTGTGTGCAAATATTTGTCTGGATCCTAGACCTTGATCTAAGCTGTGCATAAATTGATCATCGTGGCCAATTTGGATACCGGTCATTGAGCTTTGGGAGAAGTATAATGGAGCTATAGCTGGAGCAACAGTTTGTGCATATTTATGTGACAATAATGTATTTTGTTGTCAAAGCTCTTTCAGGTGCGTATGTCTATATATCCCTCGTACTTAAATTAGTGGGGTTGGCACCAGTGAGTAGTAGTGTGTGCTCCGTCAGACTCATGTCATAGGGCACGCGCACACACACACACACACACACACACACACACACACACACATTCACATACCATACACATACACACACCAGCTGTCAAAGCAAAATGTGGTCCTAGCGAGCTACCTTGCAGAGAGGGAGGTGGTAGATGTTCTGGAGGAGTTTCCCTCTTCCTGCCATCCCCTCCAATACATCCTTACTCACTTCAGGGGCTTGCAGCCACGATATTACTCAATTTCCTCTTCCCCACTGAAGGTTAGAGGCAAGCGTACGTACAATGTACATCCTTGCACCAAATTCAAGAGTGTATTCGTATATTCACAGAGTGTTCGGCAACAAGGTACGCTACATGTGGGATTGCAGTGGTTCACCATGTATACTTATTAGTATAGATAATTATGGAAGCTGATGGTACTACTATTTGTACTCAGTAGTCTCTCTCCTCCATCTCGTCCTCTTTTGTCTGCCTTCCCCACGTGCACACCCGTCTCATAGGACTCTGTCGCTGTGTGTGTGGCCGTGATTCGGTACCGCCTGCTTGACCGACCACGCACTGGAGTGTGTACAACCTTCCTCCAGGACAGGATGGTGGTGGGAGGGACCTGCTCTGTCTTCATCAGCCACAACCCGGACTTCAGGCTCCCAGCAGATGGGAATGTCCCTATTGTTATGATTGGCCCCGGTACTGGAATTGCTCCGTTCAGAGCTTTCATTCAGGAAAGAGGTTTGTGACAATGTTGTCCGTAGTTGATCCCATTTTGTATCCTCCAAATTATCATGTGATAGACTTCACTAACTGTTATACTGTACCGCTATCCTTGAACAACAACCAGTCAGTGTGCAGAGATCTGTTTGCGTGTAGATATGCCCAATTGTTAATCTTTTCAGATGGAAATGCCCACACACATGCACTCCGATAAATGCGGATGTATAGTGCAGACATACAGAAGGTCCTTGTTCTGGGACTAATGTAATGAAGTTAGAATATTTAATATTCACCAGTATTGAGATTCGAATTGCTTGCACTGCTTCTAACAACCCCAATGCCACTGTTTGCTGGTCAAGCTCCCTGAACCACTATGTACAAACATATTCATTGACTTCCTTAAGTGGATACTGCAGGTTTATTTCATTACACCACTTACATGGCAATAAAGATGACCTCTGCGTTCAAAGGGAGTTGTGTGGTGACTGTCAAAACAATTCAAATATGAGGCAAATTGCAGGAATATTCATTGAGCAAATGAGTGAACATTCGAATTTGGGGATGTCCCAGGACTAGTTGTACGTACCACACAGGCTACCAAATGGACACATGCATATGCACGCATGCAAACACAGATGTGGCAGTCCGGGATAGAAAACGAACGTATTCCGAGATAAACGCGATAACAAATCTTAATTTTTCAACGCTTCACAGCCACATTGAATTGAATTGAAATAGTGTGAATTGGTGGGCTAGGAGTTGGACTACAAGTGGGTGTGGCAGTTGTGTGTGCTCCAAGTTATAAATGGGAGTTGTGATATGAAACTATATCTTTGCTTTATGCCTAATGAATACCTGGTGATGGTTGGAAGAGAACCAGTGTGGTATGGTCGTAGGCTGTTGCAATGAGTGCTGCTCTGGTTAATGATCCCTCTGCAGTGATGTCAGGGGCCAAAGGGGAAAACATTCTTTACTTCGGTTGCCGACACAAGGAAAAAGACTTCCTGTACCGAGCAGAGCTTCGTAAGTTTATTTTCTTGCAGTGATTTTAGGCTATCTGGTATTTTAGAACAACTTAAAATACTCAGCTACAATAAGGACAGTCTACGAAAAGCGAATACTTGCTGATAATTAGAAAATGCGGTATATTCGTATATTGTGCAATGTTTGCGTAATCTCGAGATTGCGCAAATGTATTGTGCAATCTCAGGATTGTTTGCGCAATCTCGAGATTGGCACGCAATTTCGGGATTCCGAGAATGCGCTGCGCAATCTCGAGATTGCGCAAAATTCCTAAATTGCGCGGAACATATACGTAGGTAATTCCATTACAGATACACCCACACCTGGTACACACACACATCACACAGAGGAGTGGGTGTCAGAAGGTGCACTTCACTTACGCGCTGCCTTTTCCAGAGATCAACCACAGAAAGAATATGTGCAACACCTCATTTTGGAGGACAGCAAGCGGCTCTGGGAACTCATACAGGTACAGTGTAGGTGTATACAGAGTTTGTAGAAGATCAGCTTGTGCGTACTGACCTAATACACAGCACATATTCTGTGATACTGGTTCATAAGAATAAGCAGGGAAGCCTCCCAGAAGCTATTGCACTTCCACACCACCATACGTTGCAAGCTAAACTACAAGCAAGTACTAGTAGTGTACACCATGCTTATGTATTCATGGTATTCACAGTCCAATCACTTATGTAGTGCCACCTCAGCATTATGAATGGGGCTATGCAGCACACCAATACTGTCTGTGCATGGCAGAAGTGGACTGTTCAGACTAGTGATGCTCAGCCTTTGTACTTCAGTTTACTGCACTGAACCTTGAACTCCGCAAAGAATGCTCGAGAACATTGGGCATGGGCTGGATCATCGAACAGCTGCATGGAGCTACAAGCGGATGCAGTCGGGGAGCAGTAGCCAAAGCGGATGCAATCGGGGAGCAGCAGCCAAAGCAGACGCAATTGGGGAGCAGCAGCGAGTACAGTGTGCGTGATGGTGTTCTTGGTTTGACAGTCTACCGCAGGAATGCAACATGGACTCCTGTTGAGCCAAGTCCTGTGGATTCAAGACTGAGAACTAAATCTAGATTTAAATACCCCACCTCAACAATTGAGTGACAAATTTAAATTAGTTACTGGGTGCACTTGAGATTAGCCTGACGCTATTTGTGTGTCCATGCTGTAATGCAGAATTGTTATAGGGAAAAAAACCCATTCCTATCAACATTCCTGAGCGTGACATGTTCCAGTGCGTACATATGCATGCATATATAGTGAGAAATATATCCCCCATTTGGTGCCTCGCGCTTATGCACTCAGCACTAATAAATACATAGTTAAGGGGATGTGTGGTAACAATAGGGCACCCCTCAAGGAGAACACACAAAGAACCATGACATTGTTCCATTGTTCTTGAGTTCTGTGATTATTTATTCAACTCCTCAGGCTGGAGCCCACATCTATGTGTGTGGCGATGCCAAGACAATGGCAGGAGATGTGCACCTGGCTCTGCTGGAGGTGTTAGCAAGTGAAGGGAAATTGGAGGGTAAAGATGCCGAGGGATACTTGGAACAGCTAGAGGCCTCTTCTAGATATCAAAAAGATGTCTGGGTCACATAGCCATTCAAACTCACAGGTTACTATAATTATACTTTATGGAGCCTATTATTGTTTGTTCTCATCAATACATTAAGATTTTAACCGTGTGTGTGTCTGTTCGTCTGTCTGTGTGTAACGGAAGTGGGATGTTCGTGGGGCGGGACTAGACTATAGTGACGCGCGACCTTCGTACTTCAATTTAGAACTCCGCGTAGAATCTTCGAGAATAGTGGACATGGCTGGAATCTTCCAGAACAGCTGGCGGGGAGCAGCAGACGAAGCGGACGCCATTGGGGAGCAGAGTTGAAGCGGACGCAATCGGCGCGGGGAGCAGCAGTTGAAGCGGACGCAAGCGGTGAGCAGCAGTTGAAGCGGACGCAAGCGGCGAGCAGCAGCTGAAGCGGATGCAAGCCGGGAGCTCAGCAGCAGTTGAAACGGATGGATGCAATCGCGCAGGGAGCAGTAGCTGAAGCAGACTCAATCTGGGAGCAGCAGCTCTGTGCAGAGAGCTATCCGGCACCCGATTATTCACGTAGGCGAACGAGGGGGAAGTAGCTGAGCGAGCGAAGCGAGCGAAGCTACTTGTATTGTTTATTATTTTTATTTTATGTACTGACTGTACCAGAGACAAAGTTACACATCACCTTGTAAAGGTGTTACGTGACAACACACCCTGCGATTGAAGAGGGTGGATTGGTGTGAATCCATTAGAGAAGCAATACTCTAGCTAGGCTTGGGGAATGGTAGATATGGTTTCGAGTCAGCAGTGAAGATTAACTAGCCTTGTTCCCATGCAGACTCCGGATCCTCCCCACTTTACAAAAGCTGGGGCAGGGCCTTGGGAATAAGGCTAGAGAGAGCCTCGTTCCCAGGCACACCAGACACTACTTTGATTGCAACAGATGATTCACCATTGACCACAACATGTTGGTCTCTTTGAAGGAGATAGTCTCCCAGCCAATTCAATAGGTAGCCTACTAGGGGTCAATATCAAGGCTGGCAAGTTTATCCATGAGTGGACCATAATGTGGAACTTTATATCAAATGCCTTGCTTAGGTCAAGAAAAACCACACAGACATCCATGTCTTCCTCCAAAGACTTGTGCCAGTTGTTGGTAGCAGTCAAAAGTGCACCAGTAGTAGACCTTCCTTTAGTGAAGCCCTATTGTTCATCCGATATAGGGGAATGTGACTCGAGATGGTCTAATAAGAGGGTTTGTAGCTACATGCTTTTCCAACAGCTTACTCAGTGTATGTACATTAAACTTTAGTCGATCTGTCAAGTCTGCTATGATACTTGTTGTGTCACTGAAGGTACTTAAGCTACGACAGTGGTGGTGGTGGTGGTGGTGGTTGTGGTGGTGGTGGGGGGGGGGGGGGGGGGGGGGGGGGGGGGGGGGGGGGGGGGGGGAGACCAAGAACCAGTATTACTCTCCTTTCAAGGGTTGACCTGCATGGCTACATGAGACTATATAATAATATTATAATAATTATAGTTCATCAATCAACTATCACGGTCTATACTCAGACTATATTATCTAAGATCTGTAACTGTATGACTAAGCATTCGTCGAGTAATGGCAGAAAGTTGGCAACTAGCTGGCTAACCAATCAAATGAGAGCGTTATTAACTGAGTCATGCATTGCCAGCTGGCTCTATAAGTAGCTATATAAGGAGCGTCAAGTTGACCCCTAGAACTTCCTTTCCACCTTTCCACTGCAGTATCAGCTAGCTTGGTGGACAAGTTATATAGCTCTCTTGCCAGACTTGACTTTTTTTTTTCTTTCTTTTTTTCTATAACAATTCTGCATTACAGCATAGACACACAAATAGCGTCAGGCTAATCTCAAGTGTACCCAGTAACTGATTTAAATTTGTCACTCAATTGGGGTATTTAAATCTAGATTTAGTTCTCAGTCTTGGAGGACTTGGCTCAACAGGAGTCCATGTTGCATTCCTGCGGTAGACTGTCAAACCAGGAACACCATCACGCACACTGTACTCGACCAGTCTAGAACACGACACATCAACGTCACTGCTGCTGCCTTCTGAGTCAGATGAAGCACGCATTTTGGACTTTGGTCGGCATCGCCTCTTCCTCACAGGGGTCCAGCCATCACTACCATCCACTGTAAACTTCATACCAGGCACACCATCTTTCATTTCATAGGCCACAGAGTCACAGTTTGTTAGATCTAGCTAGGTGACTTGACTCCGCTTCACTGACTGCAACACTTGAGTCAAGGGACTGATCATATCGTTCAGCAGGATTCTCACACTGTGTTGGATCCAGTGAGCTGTCTTCACGCTGATTGATATCTACGTTGGAATCAGGAGCAGGAGGGTGGGCTGACTTTCGAATGTTCGCACTGAGATGATGGGCAATAAATGGAGTACGCACCGACTGCTTACCGCTGATTGACGAGCTAGCCGCATGTCCAGAGTCAGTGAACAGTTTCTTGGGTCCAACAGGCTTAGGTATTCTTCTCTTCCGCCTTTTCCTCTTCGCAGATGGCTTGACAGTCGCTTTAGTCTCCTGGTTTGGAGCTGGCCAAACACAGGAAAAAATAAAGCATAGCCAACAGTTGTTAATTTCATCAAATTATTGCCGAGCGCCTTAGCGCGAGGCAACTAATCGTGCAGCGTAGTCACATCGCGTCTGTATATATATATATTATGTATGTATATATATATATCCGTCACACTTTAATTGCGAGGGGCAGGGGGCGGTTGCATCGCTGCGGTTTCTGTGGTCCCGATAGCCACGTGTTCGTGCACGTACTGCGCGTGCGAAATGCAAAGAAGCGATCTATACAGGGAAAAGAGACACTGCCTCAGAAGAGAGTAAGGCAAAGGAGAGAGAGTCTGACAGATTGACGAAGAAGCGATGTATACAAGGAGAGTTTAGCGGAGACAAGTAAGACAAACGTTTAGTCTAGGCCATGGTACGTACATATAGCTAGAGTGTTGACAGTGTCGAAGGGTGTAGAACCTCGCTAACGTCTTCGTATTCTTCCTGGCAACGCTTAGCCATCCTCAACCTCAATCAGCAACTTCGCACAACTTCGAACAACTAAACTTCGCACGCTGAACTGACTTTCACACCTTCGTTTTCTTCCACAGGAAACCACGCCTACTATACTATTACAGATTGTGAGCGTGCGCGCGCGAGGCACAGACACTGCGCATGCGTATTCCTAGTTGTATATGTGATGGGAAATAGGCTAATTCCCAATGCTTTACGTTGTACCAAACCCAACAGGCCTTGTTCCATACCCAACAGTTGTTATTTGACCTGCAAGATGAAAGGTTGTAATTCTGTTGGGTTATTCAAACCCGAGCCATTGTAGCTACAACCTTTGTGAAAGTAGGCGGTGTTGTGTAAAAGGTGCTAATAACCAATTGTAGGTGCAAACAAGATGCGGTATTGTATATCTGTTGGGATATTAAAATACAACTGTACTAAAACTTTCCCAATGGTTTGAAAAGCATTGGGAATTAGGATTTACAACTGTTGTAATTGGAAGATTTTTCCCTGTGAAAAGAAAGTGACAGAAAAGCCACCACAGGACTGTCTCGCTGTCCACTGAGCACTCTCCAGCTGCAGACCCTTGTCTTGCATGCAAATGCAGACAGGTAGTGGAACACCAAACTTCCTAAGCTTGGTGTAGGTGCTTTCAAGGACAGACACTAGGATACTCCCACTTTCAGCCATTGTAGTGTACATGCTGTACCTACTATACCTAAAGCAATAAACTTCTCCCAGTTCCATATTTGGTCTGTACAAAGTCATGCATGCATGAAGCGCAATGTTTCTCCAAGCCGCTAATGAAAGGAGCCATTCAACACTGAAAAATGGTCATGCTTAGTTGAACGTTATTGTGTGGTTTCCTATTTTTATTCTGTTTCTTATTTATACTACAGTGGAACCTGTCTAATGCGGTCACCTGGGGGCCAAAAATATTTGGAGACAGGTGGCTGCATTACAGAAAACCTCTCCAAAGCGGTCATGTGAAGTTTTAGTGTGATTGACGTCATTACAAAGGTTCTTGCGACGTCCACTGAACAACTTTGATTCAAGTTAGTTTTATGATGAAGAAGACAACTAAGGACTTTAAGTATTGTAAAATACTTGGTTGTTTCATTTTGTATGTTCATTTTGGCACTTTCTATAATGTTAAACGCACGCGCGCACGTACGCAACACACGCGCGCACGTACATAACGCACGCGCGCACTCGGTGGCCGTTATTGGCAGTGCGTTATAGCGTGCTATAGCATATATAGCTAGGGGCGCTTGGGGTGGAGCAACGTGACCGCATTACGCATTACGCAGGTGACCGCAAAGAACAGTAAAGTATGGAGACTATGCATGGGCCCAAATTTCGGGACTTTCCCAAGCTGACCGCAATGTGGAGGAGACCGCCTTACCGCTATGCTAATAAAACGGTACATCTAATCTAGCGGTAGAAATTCAATTCCTGGAATTTCCACTAATCCAATTAAGCGGTAGCTCAGAACACTAATTATTTTCTTAGATTCCAATGTACCGATACCAGGAAATGTTCTTATCCAAACAACATGAGTTCCAAGTACACATTTACAAAATTCACTATTCATAGTCAGTCTGATTCGGTCCAAATGCACTGCGTGGCATGGCAGTCGATGCCTATTTCCTGGAATACAGCAGTCCTTAGTCACAAACGAGTTCTCTCGAAATTCAGCGCGTGGCGTCGTGGTTGATGATGCCCATTTCTTGGAATTACTATAGTAGGGGACCCAATGAAAAATCTAAGATGAAGTAACCTTGAATCAAGTGTGCTAGAACCCAAGAACCAAGTGACCATGTTTGCGAACTGCAGTTACTAATGCTTCTATGACTTCCACTTTGCCAGAAATATACAATGCTTAAAGAGAGTTAAATGCCAAAATATGGTTTTTTTTTGATTTTATATGGGAGGTTATATAGGAACATACCTTCAACAGGTATGAACGGGAATGGTCCGGCTACTGACACACTCTGCTAATGGTACCTATTGATTTTCAACGATGCTTGCTAAAATTCTTCGTTATAAGTCACTTCAAACGGATCAAAATATGTTGTTTTGTGATTTTATATGGGAGGTTATATACAAACATACCTTCAAAAGGTATCAACACAAGTGGTCCGGCTATTAACACACTCTACTAATGGTACCTATTGATTTTCAAGAATGTTTGCTAAATTTCATTGTGAAAAGTCACTTCAAACCAATCATCTAATCTTCTATGGGGAAAATGTATTGTAATATTAAATGATTGCTAAAATAGTCACTTCACAGTCCATAGTTGGGTTGGTCCAGGCATTTTTGCACATGGTACATCAAGTGAAATCCATCAATACCATTGGTTTCAGGGTGGAGCTTCAAAAGTCACTTGAACTAATCTTGACCATCATTTTGACATTAACCCTTTCAAGTCCCAGACTACTGTGGTCAAAAAAGTAGCTCTGCTCACAAACTGCTTGTGTTGCTTTGATGCAACTCAGGTAGATATTCAGTTCTAGCACAACAGATTTGATATTGCTTCACCTTCAATTTTTCCGTTGGGAGCCCTAACTATAGCCAAGCCGCCGAAATGCAGCGTGTGCATGGCAGTGAGTGTCCATTTCCTAGAATAGTATTATTATTATTATTATTATTATTATTATTATTCATTTCCTGGAATTTCTATGATTCCAATCCTACGGTAATGGATTATTTGTTTTTATACCGTTTTATTTACGGTATTCAGGTGGCCGCTAAGTGGCAATTATTGTAAAGCATGTATGCTGTGCTGCAGGTGTGGTACACTCATCAGTGGTTGTGGCAGTCTTCTCAACGACATGTAGATGAGAGTTGTCTGCTAGAAAGGACTATTACATGTGAATTCGTCTAATACCAATTCAACCTAACTTGACATGGGACCAGCAATTGTATGTGCCTATGTGCATGGGATAAGTATTATAATATTATATCATTACGGCACACATGTACAGTGCAAGTGCAGTGTTATGACCTAGCCTCATTCCCAGGCCTGAGATTTCTCCTCCCCGTCTCGGGCCGGGGAACGAGGCTAGGAATGACCATTATCGAGATTTGTGTTCGTCGCTATTTCTTTTAGTGTGCTTGGTTGTCGTTGGAACTACTGTGCTGTGCTGAAGAAATCGACAGCAGATACTCCTATATACCTGCCTGCCTGTGCCTTTACTACAACACTTAGTGTCACAATTATCACTTGCACATGACAAGGAACAGATTATACGATTCATTGGCACATCTAATGTTTGCTTTGTCATCTGGAAAATCACTTGCATTTAGTTACTCGGAGGTTTTAGGAACCGAGGCTGCAATCTTGAATGTTACATAAGATGTTTACTGTTTGTTACCATTCACAGGTAAACAAAAGTTGACTGTATAAGTATTGGCATTAGCTACAACAAAGTAGCACATGCATAGATGTGGCTACTTAGTCATAATACTGACTTAGTCAATATCAGCTGCAATGTGTCTACAGTGAGTACTGTACAATATAATGCAAGTGGAAATCACTAAAATTTGTGTTTGGTAATAATTCTAACTCAAAGATCTTACCTCACAATGAGAAATTCTAAAATCAGTACTGGTACCATCATTGTGTACTCGCAATCAACAGTATGGTATGTCCAATTCATAATTATGCATACTTTTAGTGAGTGACTCCTTCACGCAGAAAGGCTCCATAATACATTGTAGTAGTATTTATATGCTGTATGTCGTGGTTGTGAATCATAGCAAAACCAATTTGAAGGACAGAATTACTCAAATCATGTTCAAGCCAACACAACCATGAATCACTGTTGACCCTTTGCTGGCAGTTATTTCCTAAAACTGCACAGCCAACTACTGTTGTTCATGTATACAATGGTTGAAAATGCTAGCTGAACGAATTGTGGCTCTTCCAAAATTTAATGATATATACTTAGTAGGTGATTGTCTAAACAAAAGTGTTGCATTGAACTAAAACTTGTACAGGGGTCATTCCATGTCAAATAGAAAAATATTGAACCAAGACAGCAATAATATTGCATAAGTGTTTGCTACCATTCACATGAGAGCACATGCAGAGTACTGTGTGTGCACTACTCACTGTGAGAGCACGTGCATAGTATACTGTGTGTGCACTACTCACTGTGAGAGCACATACAGAGTACTGTGTGTGCACTACTCACTGTGAGAGCACATACAGAGTACTGTGTGTGCCTATACTCACTGTGAGAGCACATGCAGAGTACTGTGTGTGCACTACTCACTGTGAGAGCATGTGCAGAGTGCTGTGTGCACTACTCACTGTGAGAGCACATACAGAGTACTGTGTGTGCACTACTCACTGTGAGAGCACGTGCAGAGTACTGTGTGTGCACTACTCACTGTGAGAGCACATGCATAGTATACTGTGTGTGCACTACTCACTGTGAGAGCATGTGCAGAGTGCTGTGTGCACTACTCACTGTGAGAGCACATACAGAGTACTGTGTGTGCCTATACTCACTGTGAGAGCACATACAGAGTACTGTGTGTGCCTATACTCACTGTGAGAGCACATGCAGAGTACTGTGTGTGCACTACTCACTGTGAGAGCATGTGCAGAGTGCTGTGTGCACTACTCACTGTGAGAGCACATACAGAGTACTGTGTGTGCACTACTCACTGTGAGAGCACGTGCAGAGTACTGTGTGTGCACTACTCACTGTGAGAGCACATGCATAGTATACTGTGTGTGCACTACTCACTGTGAGAGCATGTGCAGAGTGCTGTGTGCACTACTCACTGTGAGAGCACATACAGAGTACTGTGTGTGCACTACTCACTGTGAGAGCACATACAGAGTACTGTGTGTGCCTATACTCACTGTGAGAGCACATGCAGAGTACTGTGTGTGCACTACTCACTGTGAGAGCACACGCAGAGTCTGTGTGTGCACTACTCACTGTAAGAGCACATGCAGAGTACTACTGTGCACTACTCAGGTGACCACATGTTAGTATGTCTTCTCTAATGGAGTTCACTCAAGTGAAGTGTGCTGTCATTATAGCGGCAGTTTAGCACTGATGCATGGTATCTGTTCCGGTAGCTGACTTGCATACAGCTATAAAAACAACAGCACTGTGACACAACTAGTACATCAGCCTCTTGGTTGTCAAAATACTACAGTACCAGCCTCCAACAAAACTTCTGTCAGCAATGAAGGAAGTGCTGGCCCTCTTCATCCTGCTGGGGGTGCTGTTGACTGCTGCTGCTTCCCTGCCGGCTGTAACAGGAATCTGTTAGTTCTGCAATGATGATACCTGTGCATGTGCAATTACGAGGTTTTCTGTTAGGTGAAAGAATAACATAGGCCTTGAAGAATCGACACACATGCACACACACACACAGGAGGTAAAGAAGCAAGTGCATTCTTTAATCCATAAGTTTGCAAGGATCAACAATTTACTTGATTTACATGTAGCTATATACTTCCTTTAGAGATGTGTTCTCACTGCACCACTGCAATAGTTATCCTCTCAACTATTTTCTCACCTCCTTGCACACTCACACAGCACCGTTCATGCCAGATGTGGTGAACAAGCAATTTGAACCTGAAATCGGTATGTTTGCAAGGATCAGCAGTTATTGACCCTGTTTACACGTACTACTTTTAACGGGATTACAATGTGGATTATAGAGTGTCCACTTGAAGCCAGAAATTTAATCCAGTGCCAACACAAGCATTTTCCCAGTGTGTATGGAGCTGGACAATTTGTCACTGACACCAGATCCTGAACCAGTGATGTAAACAGGCCATTACATGTACAGTCATGTAGCTACTTCCTTCAGAGATGTGTTCTCACTGCCACAAAGGCACCACTGCAAAATAATTGTGCTCTCAACTATCATAGTTTCTCATCCCCTGACACACTCACACAGTACCACCGTTCATGCCAGATGAAGTGATGAAACAACTCATTTGGTTTCCTAGTAAGTTAGCATGGATCAATAATGTTGACTTGTAGCTTCAGAGATCATCTCTCAGTTCTCAAATTACAATTAAGTTCTTAACCATTTTTCTCACCTCTTGGCACACAGTACTGTCCATGACAGATAAAGTGAAGAAGCAGCAGTGCGATCCGGTGCTGGATCCCTATGGGTGCACATGTAAGATCACTATTTTCCCACTCTGGACACACACATAGCACCTTTCATGCCAGATGTTGAGTTCTCAATGAAGAAAGCCACCATGTTATGTTCTCATCCCCATTTTTCTCTCTCTCTCTCTCACTCTCTCTCTCACGTGCACACATTTACACACACACAATTGCTACACCATTTAACTTCCCTCAGCTCCTGGTGGTAAGTTCGGGTGAAGCTCTGAAAGTTTTGAGCAGAACTTGTTGAAGCTCAAGATCTTTGTTATTTCATTAAGACAGAACACAGTCTAAGCTAGGACTCCTTTGCAATGGGCTCCAACTTTAGGATTTAGGAACTGAATGCTGCATGCATATATAAAGGATTGATTTGTACTGTGCTTCAACTTTGCTGCATGAATGATATCATTACTCTAAATCACAGTCATGTGACTGCATGGACTCCAAGAGGTTAACACTAGCTATAACGTTGCTAAACTTTCCATCTGAGCATGACCATCCATATATAGCATGAAATTTAGAACTGGATGCCAACATGAGGATATACATTAATATGGCCTTGCTGGGCTTTGTCAGTGCTGTGTATCTAGTATACCAATCTTGCCAACAATCAAGCATGCACTTATATAGCTATCTTCTTTCGCTGAGGCATAGAAAAACAGTTCTGTCCTAGTAGTGGCTACACAAGTGCTCAGCCATTTTCAACCGTTACTATAATTATATAGTGCAGATGAAAACAGAAGGCAATTGACATAGCTATACGGAACAAGAGGCTAGGCCTCAATGCAGTAGGTACAAACCCTCAATACAATAGGTACAAACAAGGAAGGATAAGGTACAAACAAGCAATGTAGCTACAACGATACAAGCTAAAAATGCAAGGGTCACCCCTTCTTTTCCTAGTCTAGATCGATGACATTGCTAAAATGACCCTCTCCAAAGGAAGTAGCTAAATTTGTGCTGTACGCAGATGACATCTTGTTGTATCACTAATGAAGACTATTGTGCACATTGACACCATTTGTGAACGCATCAAGTATAAATGAAAAATTAGGCACATCTTAATGTGGGGAAGTAACCAAATTGTGTAAAAATGCATTAAAAATCATACACCCCTTTGAAAAAGTGCCTCAAATTTGAAAAACACCTAACTACCTAACTTCCAAAACATTAAATTTTGCAAGGACTCCCTACTTTGGGGGGATTTGTGCCTAATGTTCCATTTTACTTGATAGTTACGCATTAAGTAAATTGGCCACTATAATAATATTATACTCAATACAATTCAATGGTGATAAGTGCAAATTTATGCTTGTATCCGATATATATCCCACTACATACAATGCTTTGGACCAAGGTAGGTCATTGACATGCGTGGCATGAGCAGCTGTTTGTATCATCAAAGCTGCGCATCCATGCAAACTTCATGCAGCTACATGTAGCTAGTATTATTATGTCATTCGTACGCCTAACTATTGCTAGTTACACACATTTGCAAGACCAAAATTATCATAAAATGGGTACTATATACTCCTGTGTATGTGTATCAGTGAGGATGGTCTGGGTCTTGAATCCTATATAACGTCTATACACTTGAGGATGCAGTTCCACTCAAACTGGCCAAACTGGCACTCCTGAAAACTAACTTAATTAAGATTAAGTCACCCACTCATGAATTTCAATCATGTATGGGTACCATAATTATGCTTAGAGTTAAAGCATCAATATGCTTCACTCATTTCTGATTGCCTTCTATCAGCATATTGTGATTGCATTCAAAATTCTGCTCAAGATATCTATATAATTATGTACAATGGGGCTAACCTAGGGGGATAACGTATAGGCAAAGCAAGTCTTCTAAAATACAAAGCTACTATATCATGCACAACAGGTAGCCACTGCATGTAAACAGCTGGGGATTATAAGGGGCCCATGTACTACGATGTCCCTACTACTATCCTAATTTAAAGGTACGATTTCTCTTGGCTTTCTTCATCTGACTCTGGTTTCGCTGCAACAAATGACATAGTGGGATCAGGTACCTTCATTACTTGGTAAGCAAAAAGTAGGCATATGAGAATAGCATGAATATCGTCTTATGTACCTGTGGAGCTTCCAAATTCAGCTTCACGCTCCTATTTAGAGATATTGTGTGAAATGTTAGAAGAGAACAAAATCAAACGTTTATACTCACACTTGCCTCACAATGTTCAACATTCATGTACGTAACTTGTTCTCTATTATACCGTAGTATGAAAATAGATCCAACTGCATAATATATTATGGTATGCAGCTACTCCACAATAGTATACATAGTGCAGGTGTATATACATTTACCCATAGATGATGCTACCCTTGTCTCGTTTTCAGACCAATTCTTGCTTTATCTGTAGAGCAAACTCCCAGAGTCACAAGGTCACAGTCTTACCAATTATTTCTTTGTCCATATACGCACACAAGTAGTTTCTATAACTCTTTTATACCCCGCACCATACGCATGCAATAGAAATATTTTACCATACATGCACCCACCCTACCTGCTTCTTTAAATGTAATATTTGGGCATACATGCAAAATTAGCTATTGTACAGCTATATATACTGTGTGTCCATTGCATTTCTGCATAGAAAAAAAATCTTCCAATCCCTCATTTCTGTCATCTCTATAACTATACCACGGTGGAAGCTTTCTCAGGTTCAAATTGAAAGTGCTAGCTGTTGAAGCATCATGAGAACAAGGATGTGTTTGAATACCACTCATACAGGTCGCTGCACTACAGTGCATGGAACTGTCTATAGTAGCCACCATTGGACCCCAGTATTTTTGTCCACTATAGTCATGTGGCTGCTTTAAGCAGGTATTATACAGGATTAGCACAACTGGAACAAGCAGTAGTGACCATGCATAATAAACAGGTGGCTGCCTCTAACAGTGACCACTATACACAGGTTCCACTGCACCATGGAGTGGAGCTAATTCATCTTTGTATTTACATCCAACTTACCTTCTCTGACATTTCAGAATTAAGTGCCAAAGGATTGGTGTAGTGGCCAGTAGTTTCCATGTCATAAGCGTTGCTTTCAGTATCCGGCTTCTTTCCATTGCTGCATTCATGTAAATTGAGAACACAATCCTGAAACTCATGGAAAGGAATTAATGCTAGAGATGCTTGTCAGAAAATACTCTATCGTATCAAGAAGGTTTGGTTACCAGCAGTATACAATTGACCTCTCTGTTTACATATAAGCAAACTCAATGAAGGCAATTGCTATGTAGGGACAATAATGATGGGGCAATGTGTGAATAAATGATTATATTATGTCAAAAATAATCTACCTGAGTTTTATAATTATGCGATCATGATTGTCAATAATTAGCTACGTATGTAGCTAGCTGCCTGATGAAGGGGATCTTCATCACGGAGATAATGCCTCATACCTAGGATGAACTACTCGCTCTCATGTTCCATCCAACTCTGACTTAATAATTGCAACTTCAACTCATAGTACGTATCAACCGTCACAAAACCATTTCAGCAATTAAGACGTCACCTCTAGAAATGAAGGATGGAAGGCTACTGGAGGTGTAAGCACAGTAAAGAGAAAACTCCTCCAAGTGAATGTGGGTAGAATCTTGTGCAAGATTTTATTTCAAGTTTTCAAAGATGAAGATGACGTAATTATCAACTAGCCTACCTGTGCTTGCTACTTTGAGTTCACATTATTAACCCAAAATCCACAGAAGAGTATTCTTTCCTGGGTTTTCACCTTTTGATAGATGGTGTAAAGTGGGAGGCTAAGGATGAGCTTAGTGTGACATTACATTTCCAACCTAAAAGAATGAGGCTTCTGTGAATGAAAAATATTATTTTATTCAGTTGTAGTATTGAGCATACAATAGTGCAAGATGAGTCCATAAACTCGAGCTCCCTGGCTAGAATTCCTCAGCTCTACAGACCTGAAGGGTTTAAGCTGACATTCTTGCTAACCAATAATCACTTACATGTTATATTTGTTTTGGCTTTCTCTGCGATGTTTGCAGTAGATGATGACACCCAATATTATCAGAACAATCAGAATCGCCCAACCAATTATGGCAACTGCAATTGCAGCTGCAGTTGCTCCATTCACACCACCTGCCGTACTACCAGGTGTAACATCTGGAGGCATACTATCAGGTGTAGCATCTGGAGATGTGCTACCAGTTCCTGGAGTAACATCTTGAGGTGTAGTACCACCAGGAGTAACATCGTGAGGTGTAGTACCACCAGGAGTAACATCTGGAGATGTGCTACCAGTTCCTGGAGTAACATCTTGAGGTGTACCACCAGGTGTAACATCTGGAGGTGTAGTACCACCAGGAGTAACATCTGGAGGTGTAGTACCACCAGGAGTAACATCTTGAGGTGTAGTACCACCAGGAGTAACATCTTGAGGTGTACCACCAGATGTGACATTTTGAGGCGTACCACCAGGTGTACCACTAGGTGTAATATCTACAGGAATAATGCACAATTATACTGTGTGTGCATGTGAGTGCTTACAGTACGACGTAGTAAGTACATGTGTATTTTATACAAGAGTGAACAACAAAATGTTACGAGATTTTGGGCTAGCAAATGGGAAACACGGTGGGGATGGTAGCATAAACAGCCCCACCCTACATTATACTACTAGAACATGCTGAAAGAGTACTGTGCTTAGTATCCATTATTCTTACAGAGACCTCTTTGTTGGGAATTGTAGCCATGTTATGCACTCTTATGTCATACCTGTTGGTACAGCAAGTGTGAGTGTGATGGCAGTCGAATTTACTCCATATCCAATACTTGTTCTACAACGGACCTATAGATACAAGCAATAATACTTTCACTATACTAAGACTCCACAACAGACAGTAAGGTAATTTAATTCAGACTTGCTGTCAACATGTACCTTCACACTCTCAACATTCAAACCTATCCAGTTGTCTACTAGCTTGTATGTAATGCAGCCAAGAAGCAAGGCTACTAGCAACTACCTGTGAGTCAGTGCAGTATAGCATTCAATAATATGATAGTAGCAATCTTCTACGAAAGCAGGTAGTATGTCTTAGCTTTAACGTTACCTTGAAATCATATGTGAGCCCTGACTCCAGGTTGCTGATCACAAGAGAAGTAGTATCAGGACCAACGATGAGCATAAGCTCCTGGTCATGTATGCATGTATGCATGTATGTATGTACAATGTATGCAATTAACTATGTACGTACAATATATGGATGGATGGATGATATGTGTGTAGTACTACACATGAAGTATGTAACGTCATCAACAGGTACCTAAACTGTTACTGTGTTCACCTCTACGGGGTCACCCCTGTAGCCATAATAGAACACCTGATATCCCAGAATGATACCATTGGGATTAATTGGTCTGCTCCAGTCCAACTGAATAGAGGTCTCATTGAGAGTAGTTCCATTGAGATTAGTTGGAGCTCCTGGCCCTGAAAGTGAACAAAGGTGTACAAGTTAGGAGATCACGCTAGGTAATTACCTAGGCAGACATCAACTGTCATGGCAGGCATTCTGCTATTCCAGGAAGTTGGCTTCAACTGTCACAGCTGCATTTTGTAATCGTGTTTTGTGACTTTCGTAATAGCGTGCTTTTTATTGTAAGTATTCGTTAGATTGGATTCACCAAACATAATTAGCGTACAAGGCTTCTGTTACTACAATTGCTAGCAACACAACTCAGAGGTGCACATATATTTAGCCCCTGTGGTGATATATATTGCACCCACTGCAATTTGTGCATAAGCACTATCACGTTCCCTGCATATTGTCAGCATTCCTTGTTTGAAGCAGAGTTCAGAATATTTCCTTTCTGACAGGATGTGAAACCATGTACAAACTATTAGCTAGAAAGGTAAGGCAGGTCATCACCTTATGAATGTCAGGTTTTACAGGCTGCAATGAATGATGCAGTGAAAAAGGCTTCGGTTTCCAGCTTCTAAGCTCATTTGGAGAGATGCATGCGCATGCATCTCCCTCCCCTCCAACAAGTGACATGCCAATTGGTTGAATACAACCTTCACACATGCATGTCAGTATATGGCCCCTTGCATTTGAGCTTCAGTTGACTGCAACAAGCACTATAGTCTGCTGAAGCCAGACCCTTGCGCATGCAAACATTTGGCTTCAGTTCAAACCGCAGGAAGTGATGCAGTAGTGATAGAATATCCTGCAATCTGATTGGTGCTGCACTCATGGTTGCAGCAGAACAAAACTGTTGATTCCAGACCTCTGCTTGTAGACTAGGAGCTCTTAGCATACATCAACCAGTAAAACGTAACTAACTGACAGGTGAATGCACTAAGGCAAGGCTAAGAAATACTTACTACTCTCCAGTGTCTTCACTTGAATAGGCTGAGAGTACATTCCAATGCCAAATGAATTATTAGCAGCCACGGATACATTGAGTGTAGTGTACACATCAAGCCCTAAGTAAAGAAAGTATAGGACAGTCTGTAGGATAATGTTTAAGACCTTGCCTGGTTCAATAGTACTAGAAAAGATAAGAAGGAGCTGCATGTTATACAAGTAGTGCGGATTGCAGTTCCTTGAAGTGAGGCAATCAAAGGTCCCAAAACAATCAACAGTAGGTGATTGAAGTGTGTGATACAGGCCCTAGCATCTCTCCTCTCATAGTAGTTTTCTGGAGTCATATCTATCCTATCTCGTTCTTGCTATTGGTTGCATAATTAAGCATGATAGAAACTTTCCCACATAAACATACGAATTGCATAATGTCATGCTAAACCAGAAAGTCAAGCATCAACTGTAGTATTGTGACCTTTGTACCAAGTATAGAATGAAAGTCACACAAAATGAACTCATTCCTGATAAACATTAGGTTGTCGGGCCGTATTAATGTGTAGCTACAGCCACCATAAAGGCATACCTTCAAACTGCAGTGTTAGACCACTAGTAAAGGATGACTTTCTTCTTGTTCCATTGTTGGCATACACTAACACAACCTGATATGAAGTGATGACACCATTTTGGTCCAACAGAGCTGGTGGCTGCCATGAGACA
Organism: Axinella damicornis; assembly: GCA_963931865.1. Classification (NCBI taxonomy): domain Eukaryota; kingdom Metazoa; phylum Porifera; class Demospongiae; order Axinellida; family Axinellidae; genus Axinella; species Axinella damicornis. Next base: position 8,199,751 of record OZ007515.1, on the reverse strand, counting down.
ATCACTGTCGTAGCAGACAAGGCTGTTGCTACAACATTGGTGGGAGGACCACTGGGAGCTGTTGGTTGGTGCAAAGTGATTTGTGAATACGTGAGAATAATACACCACACAAGAGACTACTAGATAATATCCAGGCTTCCCTCTGGAGACTTGAGAATGTTGTAAACATAAACAATGTCATCCCTCTTTCTCAATATGCTAATATACAAGTACACAAACTTGTAATGAATAATTATCAGATCTGTGGACTATTTGTGTTAAGAAACTCTACTAGACTATACGTGAATGCAGGGCACAGAGAAGCAATTGTGAGTACGGAGATATCCCTTTGTCAAACTCTCAACATGGAAAATGACGGATAATAATTATTATACAGAGTCAGCTACTCGGCCACAGCAATTAAGAACAAAACAACTAAATTACAATTGCCAGGTGGCAAGGTAACATGTTTGCTGTTCCACAATGTGTTAGCCCCCTACAGGGCTTGCTGATGCTAACCCAATCAGCAGCAATTCCCCCAAACAGTGTGTGGTACCTGAAGTTGTCTCCTGCTCCAATGGACTGCTGCTATCACTGCTCCCCAATGAATTCTCATAGTAGATCGAAAAGGAATACACAGAGAACTCATGAAGACCACCTATCAATACTGACTCCCTTTTCAGTGGTAAGGAAACACGTCTTGGGTCAGGGGTGTTAGTGAGTGGTTGACCAAGAGTTGGGATGGAAACAGACATTGCTAGAGCGATTCCAGAACCTTCGAAGCCGATCATGTCACTGACAGGTCTTATGAGCTCATACTCCACAGTGTAGCGGGTAATGACACCATTCCAATTGTTTTGCGATGAGGGAAGCCAGGAGACATTGACAGATGTCGATGAAACAACATCAACAGTGACCTGCTCAACTGTAGCAGAGGGGGCTTTGTGATAGAGAGAGAGCATACATGAATCTTAAGGTTTACTTTCTAAAAATAACGGTCAGGCATCCAGCAATAGACTTCGGGTTTAGTTTTTTGGGGGGTGGTACAGTCCAGGAATACAATAGTACACAGCTTACAAGTTGCTCGAAGGCTTTAGAGCAAGCATGACAGCAAAATTAAGCTGTAAGATAAATTTTGTGAAATATTAAGAGTTTGTAGGCTACACCCAAAAGAAAATTTTGCCTCAATTGACATAAGCCATCATGTTCCATCCACAATAATTATAGTAATGAAGCACAGCCAAGGATATCTCCCTAACACAGCATGCTAACTATTGTACCTAGCAATAGTATTGAATCATGGCAGGTATCAACATCAGAATCTTTTATTAATTCCATTGGCACATCTCACTGCAGCATGCTTACTTTGTGTTTAAAACAAACAAAACCTATCTATTCTCACCGGACTCTGGCATCTGCAGTGCTATAGGATTGCTGAATGGACCCACTCCTACAGTTTGAGCAGCAACCATGAACCGAAATGTATAAAATGGATGGAGATTTTCGACGACAATAGTGGTGTTGTTGATCAGAGGTAGTTGATAATCGTCGTCAGTATGAACTCCAACCACCCTGATGATATAGCCAACAATGATGCCATTCCATTGATCAGGGGGAGGTGGGGCCCAACTGAGCTGGGCTGATGATGCATTCACAGCTGATACAACAATGTCACGAGGTACATCACTTGGTTCTGAATGTGAAGAGTGAAGATGAGTATCACAATGAATATCGAGCCATGCAACTGTAGTAGCATTATGGACGTTTGAAATTATCCACTTCAAGTCAAACGCTTGCTACAACTGGCAATTATACAGTTTAGCTTTGCACCAGGATCACTACAGTAGGTTGATTACAGGTACACTAATTGAAACACCAGCTCAAGGATGAATGGCTCTCATGCAGAGCGTTTGGTGATACAAGAGCAGTATAGGATAGACCCACAGCTTTTAAATTAAGTACAAACATCAGCCATGCATCCAATATTATAATGTTCTACGGGATATATATAAGGTTTGTCACAGTATTAGTAACAACTGAATCTATTCAGCAACAGTGTAGTTTGGAATTCCAACCAAGAGAGTGGCCACAATAGTGTCAACGGAAAAACTCCTTTTTGGGATTCTGATTAGAATAATAACAAACACTCCAACGTTGGTGCATTGAATTAATTATCATGGGTAACATTCTGCATAAACATACCTTCTGGGAGTGTTTGAACCGATACAAAGACGGAGGGTCCCAGTCCAATAGTGTATGCTGCTATGGAACAGTTGTAAGTGTAAAAGGGATGTAGCAAATTCACAACAAGCAATCTCTCCACATTGCTCGTCACAAACGTTAGAATGTTGCCAGTTTCAAGCTCCTCTACGGATATATGGTATGACCTAATGATGCCATTTTGTAGGTCAGATAATGGTGGTTGCCACGACAGTGTGATGCTAGTAGAACTTGCTGCATCAGCCATTACATTCTGAGGACCACCTGTCGGATCTGTGTGAATGTTATTCAAGTGAGCAATCAACTTTATGGAGGGTTGGTATAAGTATAAAATTATTATTCAGTGGAAACTACTATAGTTTTTTTGGACCATAATTCAGGCCCTGAAGGTTGCATGGGTATATATAGCTACCACAGGAGCAGGAATATATCAAAGGCCAAAACTTACAATTTTCTGGTGTTGTAATTGCCAATGGCTCACTGTAAGGTCCAGCCCTAACTGTTATTGCAGCTATGGCAAATGCGTATATATAATGGGGATGTAATCCAGTTATGTCCAGGGTTGTTGCGGTTGTGTTGAGAAGGAAGTCACTCTTAGTCTCAGTGACTGTCACATTGACACTGTACAAAACGATGATTCCATTCTGATTCTGAGGAGCTGGAGGTTCCCATGTCACTTGGATGGTCGTTGAATTCATAGCCATTGCAGTAATATTTAGTGGAGGGCCACTTGGAGCTGGAGAGAGAGAGAGAGAGAGAGAGAGAGAGAGAGAGAGAGAGAGAGAGAGAGAGAGAGATGAATTTGTCTATTTGAGTGAGGGAGAGAGAGATTACAAGCATTACCGTCTTGATCTGTCCTAGTGGTGAAGGTTGTTCCAAAGGGACCTCTACCAACGAACGTTTCAGCAGCTACTGAACACTGGTACTCATAGAATGGATGTAGCGCTCCAATTAGGAGATCTGTATGGGTAGGCCGTTCATATATAATTGTCCTGTTAGTTGGCACTTCCATTATGCTAATGTAGTACGAAACAATAATGCCATTGCGTCCATCACGAATGGGTGGTTCCCATGTAAGCAGAATAAAGGTGGAGTTCACTGTGACACCTCTAGCATTCAGCGGTGAGGACGTAGGTACTGTGGAATTAAGAATGACAATTGACAATAATGTAGGCACTCAATACCTCATCAGTTACTCCAAGAATACCTCTTGAGCGTTGAAAAGTAGTTAAATATTCTATGAAGTAATGATGAATGGCATGCATCATTTACTGGTATACATGCTAACTCTGATGGCTGCACACCTCTGCACTCTGCTGTTATAAATGGCCACTTGGCTGTTGTGAAGTATCGCTGTGCTAAAGCTAAAATCGAGTAGTAGAATAAACAGGTTTTCAGGAAGATATGTCTGCAGTTACGTGATTGTTGCGAGTGTAGCTCATTGTCCTTCTTAGGCTGCCTATTGATTTACTTTTCTGTACGGAACTGAAATGTACATTGTCATTTTGGATAGTATAAGCAGTTCTGTAACTTCCTAATTGGTCAATCATTTCTAGCAGCTAGCCATGAGCTAATCTTATTTCAGTAGCATTACAGGGATCAGCATCATCTACATACTGTGGGATGTTACCATTGGCTATAGATTGCTCATGGTCACTTCATAATGTGCTACACTGAACTACCATACAGTACGTAGCTACCGCTTAAGTGCATGTCTAGTATACCTACCATCTTCAGGCAACAGGATGGAGTACACCACACTGTACGGTCCAATCCCAATGCTTGTAGAGGCTGCAATTATGATGCTGTAAGTATAGTGTGGATGGAGGTCAGTAAGCACAAGGGTTGTGGCACTATCTGTTATGCGTTGAAAGTTTTCGCCTGTCTCTGTAACAGAGATATTAACTGTATACTGTACGACAATGCCATTTTGCTGGTCTTCATATGGTGGCCTCCACATCATCATTAGTGTTCTGGAGTCAGTTGCTATTGCCGTGAGGTTCACCGGAAACCCGTTGGGAACTATGTGCAGTGAAAGAAAATGCAAAGAATTGTGACCGGCATGCAGTCATGAACAGTTTGATTATTATGTCAACATAACTACATATACACAGCAGAAGCAGCTAAAATAATCAGAAACCATCTGAAATTCTTCCCAAGCTGGATAAAACTAATGTACTATTTCAGTTTGAGATAGGAAAGTGATGACACCAATGAAGAAATAAACACCTAGTCATCATGAAACTTACCATCTTCAAGCGTCCTTACACTTCGAGGTGTGGATAGCGGTCCAGCTGCAACAGTTACAGCCTGAACTGAGAACGAGTATGTGTAATATGGATGCAAATCTCCTACAGCAAACACAGTGTGAGCTGTTGTTTGGTAGGTATAGTTGGTTCCTGTTTCAGATTCTGACACCTGTACAAGGTAGTGTCTGATCACTCCATTCAGCATATTAGAAGTAGGAGGATCCCAAGATAGGGTGACTGATGTGGATGTGATGTTCCTCACTGCAAGCAATGTTGGTGCAGCTCCAGGAGCTATGAGAACAACAGCAGAAATTGTTAAAAACCTACGAATGAATGCCGAGGCTAAAGGAGTATGTGACTATATATGAACTGCTTGCACCCATATAATTATAGTGACCACAAAATTAATGTGAATAGCATAATTATTTCGGACAGCTTAATTATATACCAGGCAGCTATTACATACCATCCTCTGGAGTTGTGGTTGTCACTGTAGGACTGAATGGTCCACGGCCCACACTTGTGTGTGCTGCAATGCTACAAATGTATGAAACAAATGGTTCGAGGTACTCCAAACGAAAAGATCTGATTGAAGAGGCCACCATCTGTGTCATGTTCCTTCCATCCTCAGATGTTATGTTGATGGTGTACATAGTGATAATACCATTCCTCTGCTGTACTGCTGGAGGCTCCCAACTTATTGATAGTGATGAAGAGGTATCCGCTATGACCACAAAGTTCTGAGGAGCACCACTTGGAACTGTTGAAACAAAGTATTGAAGTTATCAGTATCCAAGAATGTTTAAACCATTTTATTGCATGATACATGGATTGTGTGCTGAAAATTAGGCACTCCTGCTATTTGAAGGCCTAAAGACCAGACCGTTGACTTTTTGGCATGGGGCCATCACACAATAAGATTGTTTATATACGTATTCTATGAAATGAATCACTTCTTTTACCACCCTGGTATAGGTACGAACTGGGTGAGAGCTTCACATATGCATTATAATCACCGAAAATTTCAGGCAGCAGGATTGCTTGTGACTCACAAACAATGAATATCTTGGCAAAAGATTTCACTCATTAGTTCATAGAATTAAAATCCACCAATACAATAGTGCTGTGCATCTACCAGATGAAGATATACCAACAGGATCTACCCATTATCATTATTGACAGTACTTCTATGTGCAAGAAAAGGTTTTCTGACTTACCATCCTCAAGGGTGGTGACATTCACAATTTCAGAGGATGGTCCAATATTCACAGTCACAGCCGCAACCACACAAGAATAGTTGTAATAGGGATGAAGTGATTCTAGAAGCTGACTGGTTGTCTGGGATGTCACATTAATCTGCCTATTTGTGTTGACTTCTGTGATGTTGATTGTATAGTTGCGGATCACCCCATTTTGGTTGACATGTAGTGGGCTGCTCCAAGACAGCAGGAATTGGGTTGAAGTGACTGAGCTTATCCTGATGTTGATCGGAGGAGTTGATGGAGCTAAGCAGCAGAAAAATATGATCCAAAGTGTGAGACAGTGGAGGCCTATAGTTTACTAGCTTCTAATTTAGCCTTGTTCCCAGGCCTATACCCTGTTTTTTCTGTTCTTCGGTTGTTGACGGATGCGGAAGAGTGGCTTCCGCATCCGTGTATTATTGTTAACACAAACTGAAGAACAGAAGGCCTGAGAACAAAAATACCATTTTAAGCATAATTATTACTACATCACAAAAGCACTTGGCTGCTTCCACCAACAAAATGAAGCAGTCAAAAGGCAGTCTAGATTTGGTGGCAATGAAGTACAAAATGTTCTCCTGAAACAGCTAGAAAACCTTTTGAGTAGCTAAATGCACTAAAATTCTTAGTTGCAAATTTTCTTCACTGTGACGGTAAGAAGAACCATTTTTGCAGGTGGTTGTTACTTCAGGTTATTAAGTCATGGTGCATTGCTGTTGCACAAAACTGCAAACCTACCTGCTTCTGGCATGTGTATGATGCTAGTGTCAGAAAATGGACCAATTCCAACTGTTTCAGCGGATACAATGTAACTGTATCGGTAGAAAGGATGCAGGGAGGTGACCGTGATATTCAGATCTGTAGTGATGTACTGCAACAGTGTTGAAGTATCTAGTTCAGTGATGTTGATTATGTATCGTCTGATGATGCCATTTCTTTGCATATCTAGTGGTGGTTGCCACTGAATGATCAGTGTTGTACTGTCTGTTGGCTGAGCGGCAACTTGCTGAGGGGGTCCAGTTGGAACTACAGGAAATGGAATTGGTGGAGGTACAAGTAGCTTATTGTGTCCAACTCAGAGAATGCATATGCAGCAAGGAAGGGTACTAGCTTTCACTGGTTTGTGCGTGTGAGTCTTTCTCTCATTATATGTATGTAGCATATTCATTGGATACTTAAGCTGATCTCATTCAGCCACCATTAACTCAGTGATGATAAACAATGTCTTGTGGTATCACTTCTGTATTATGCAAGTATGTAATGTAAGAGGCACAAAAGACCCCACAATATTTGTACTACCATATGCAACGTTAGTGAACAGTACTTTCCACTTCTCTTTAAATTGTACGTGCGCCATGTTCTAAAACATGACTGAGAACAGAAGGTACTAGCTACAAGAAATTTGGGTAGGCACAAGAACATGATCCAACACTTCATCTAAAGGTTAGTCATGGGAGACCTACCATCCTCAAGTGTGGTCCTAATGATGACTGCAGTCTGTGGTCCCTCTGCAACTGTTCCAGCATGTACTGCACAAGAGTACATTACGTACGGGCTCAAACCCGAGACAGTAATGGACTGCAGAGATGAGGAAATGTTGCGAATTTCTGTTCCTAAATTGGACTGAAGAGTAACAATGTAGTGCCTCAGAATCCCATTCTGTTGTTGCAATTCTGGTGGTTGCCATGACAGGTATATGGAACGAGAATCAACAACATCAGCCATGAAGTTAATGGGAGGACCTGACGGAGCTGCAAAATGATAACAAAAGAGTGTCTTCAGCATAATATGGACTTTGTAGAGCTAAAGAAAATGTCAATTTGTTACTGGGTTAAACACAAGTACCCAAGTGTCGTTCATGCTTACAAAAGCTGTTATTGTACCTGAATGTTAACTTAATAATACATAACTCTACACAAAATAGCCCTCACCAGCTTCATTGGTTTGTATTGTGATGATAGCAGTGTAAGGCCCCACCTCAATGGTATATGCCACTACAGTGCAGTGATAGGTGTAATATGGATGAAGAGGCCCTACTACAAGTTCTCTTGTATCTGAATCAGTGGTATACTGGAGTAGGAACCCTGTCTCTCCCTCTGTGATGTTGATCCTGTACTCCCGAATGATGCCATTGACGTCTTCAGGTGGTGGAGGGTCCCAGGTTAAGTAGATGTGTGTTGAGTTGAGAGCAGTTCCAGTGGCATTGGATGGTTCACTTCCAGGGACTGCAGAAATGTGGAAGAACCATCACACCCCAAACAAACAAAATCATGAAAATAAAGTAACACACAAGCAACAGCAACATCATGCAGTATCTTCTGTTGTAAATCATCATTCAGTATATTTGCATAAGTTCCAGCTGATAAAAATTACATCTACTCAACACACCATCTTCCAGAGTCTGAACAATGACCACTGTACTGAAGGGGCCTATCCCAACACTAGTACTGGCAGCAATGACACAGGTGTAGGTAGAAAATGGAGACAGCAACCCAATCGTGAGGTTGTTTGAGGCCGAAAGATGCTGATATCTTTCACCAGTGTCAAGACCAGTGATGTTGATGACATATTCAACAATATGTCCATTCTGTTCTTCAGGAGATGGTGGTTCCCATGTGATGATAACGCTCTGGGAACTCAGTGCCCTGGCACTGACCGTTAACGGAGGCCCATTAGGTACTGTGAGAATGAAAAATATGTGTTGCACATCATGACCATACTCATCATCATGGGATAAATCCTTATTAGAGACGAGTCCTTGTGTCATGGACTTTGAGTCATGACACAAATGTTGGCAACGACATGTATTCAATTGCATACAGTACTGCAGTCAAATGGTCAGTGTGGAGTGTAGTCTGAAGTGCAGTATTATAAGCTACACTCCATACGTTCTCTGCAACTACATGAACATAAACAGAGCAGGAGAGACAGGCTGATGGACTTAATGATAGTTCCTTTCGGCTAACTTTAAATAAAGCCTACAACACAAAGAAGCATTTCCCTTACCATCCTCTGGGGTGGATATAGTTAATACACTGGTGTATGGCCCTTCCCCAACAGTGAAAGCAGACACTTTCCACTCATAAACGTAAAATGGATGGAGAGATGTAATCTCAATGGATGTTGTAGTGGACACACGCTGGAACACCCTTCCAGTTGCCACTTCAGTAATGTTGATTTTGTACTCCCTGATAACTCCATTCTGCTGATCGGATGGCGGTGCCTCCCAGGAGAGAACAGCTGTTCTTGAGTTTGTGGTACTTCCAGTGGGGTTGGTTGGATAGCTACTCGGAACTGTAACAAGAAAAAAATGCTGAGGCATAGTACATAAATTCTACATTGCTTGTTTTTATTATTCATTATTGTTACATAATTATATCTTTGTCACCGCTGACACTTCGATACCGTAGAATGTGTGCAAGAACAATGTAATATAATTGGCCTCCACATTGGCCAACTCATCAGGCTATGACCAAGGAATGAATGCATACACACTGGGGCATGCAGTAATTAACATAATAATGTTGTAACGGGCATCTACCAGTGACATACCATCTTCTGGTGTCTGAAGAGTGATGACCGTGCTAAAAGGTCCAATCCCAACTGAGGTAGATGCAGCAATAATGCAGAAATAGGATGTAAATGGCCTGAGCGTAGTCACAGTGAGAGATGTTGTTGTAGATGTTAGCTGAAACAGTTCTCCACTGTCTGCTACTGTGACGTTAATGGTATAGAGAACAATGATTCCATTCTGGTCTGTCAGTCGAGGTGGCTCCCAAGTTATGATGGCTGATCGAGAGCTGCTGGCTACAGCTAGAAAGCTCTGTGGGTATGAACTGGGCACTGTAGCAGGAGAAAGACAAAATGGGGAGAGTATTTCACCATGTAGAAACTTTGTCTCAGCACCTAAAAGGCTAGAACTTCCTGCTCTGTTACGAACAGCTAAGAGTGAATGGATCAAATCGAAAGAGGTATAATAGTTCTTGGAATGGATACTGGAACATGATTGTGTAAAATCGATACGAATAGCAGGACTGCAGATTCTGGTTACGAATTTGTACTCTGTGTTTAATATCATTAATAGACAATTAGGTCAACTGGAAAAGTCCATTAGTGAATTTGAACAAGGTACCCATGGCCACCATAACAATTCCAACTTATGATGTCCAAGGGCTGCTACCACTCAAAATCATCCCTAGGAACAAATGGAGCTATACTATCATCTCAACCCTTTCCAGCTAGTACTTATGTCACTGTTTACCATCCTCTGGTGTTGTAACGGAGAAGACCTCAGTGTATGGGCCGATGGCAACAGTGACAGCACTAACAGTACAGTTGTAGGTGTAGAAGGGATGGAGAAACTGAACAACGAGGGATGTAGTTGTTGAAGTCAGTGTCATCACTCTATCAGTGCTGACTTCTGTGATGTTGATGCGATATTCTGTGATGATGCCATTAAGGTTGTCAGCCGAGGGTGGAGACCACAACAAGGAGATGGAAGTAGAACTTGTTGGCGACACAGTGAATCCTTCAGGGGCACTTGATGGAGCTATTTGATGAAGAACAGATAAATTACACTAGCTATCAGTCACCTAACATTTAAGTACATATTAACTTTATTTTTTTAGTCATAGTATTTTAGTCATAGTATTAGTACAACCTCACATGGTGTGAGTAGACTAAATGTGGTACACATGAGATGTCAAGTTAATAGTAATAATTGATTTTATTGATTTTATTGACAGTAAAGGCCAGAAGGCCCATAAGTCACAGTATAAGTGTGTACATGAATGTGATGAGTTGAGGGTAGGCTGCGGTTTAACCTTGAAATTGAGCAGACCTGTGCTTGGAAGCCTTGTATATAAACAAACCTAACAAATGGAGTAACTTCTTATCGTTCACTGACCACACAAATAGAAACTTGTCTAAAGTACTGAGATGGAGAAAAGAGTGATTCATTGCACAACAATATTTTAATAGTGCTGAGCGTTCCGGTAATTCCTCATACAGTTTACAAGAGTATAGTGCATCTTAATAAGAGAGTGCATGTATTGTCGAAATACCGTATAGCTACCGGGAAATTTTGGCGACCGTTTTAATTTGGCGATTTGGCGATTCGGAAGCCAATCGCCAAATTAAAAATCGCCAATATTAATATTGGCTGGCCAGCTAGATCGACTGTCAGCGCGCGCGGGAAGCAAGTTCTCTGGCAAGACCCAACGTACTACCTGCTGAGAGAGTTCTGCGGAGCAGCGCCTACTACTTCACAGACGGTGCACCGAACTAAAGGCGTAGACAGACTACGGACTGCTGAACATGCGGTCATGGCCGGTATGTAACCTGTCCGCATCATGGGCATTGCTGACCTCCCGGATAGCTGTTCTGGGGCCTCCAGATGCCACTGAAAACGTGATGGCCACGATACTGCTCTCCGTTTCGTACGTCTTCGTCGTGCTTGCTGATCTCGTCAAGTCAGTCACGTCGCGCCTGCGTCGCGAATAGTGACGTCATACTTTGCATGCGATCGCCAAATTTTAAAATCGCCAAATTTTATACCGAGCCATTACAGACCATTTCGCCAAATTTAATGGCCGCCAAAATTTCCCGGTATACGGTAGTAGCAAAGTAGAGTATGTAAGCACCCAACATTTATTTGTTATCCATCACCAGCCTCTGCATGCATAGGATCTGTACAGAGTTTGAAAGGTACAAAGTTAAAAGGGGGTGAATTAAGGGCCCACCCATTACAGACACCAGTCTGAGAACAACCTCTTGTGAATGTTTTTGCTTTCAGAAAAGCTGGTTGAAAGTATCAATTTCAGGGGGCAACTAGCTATAATCGCATTATCCATGACTGTGTTTATAAAATGTTCCCCACATGTGCATGGGGATTTCATACAATCATACTCTATGGTATTTCCCTACACATGTGAGAATAGTCCACCCCTGGTACTCCTGACAATTATTATTTTGCATGAATGTTTGTGCCGTCGTGGTCCAGTAACTATTTACCTGCTTGCTCTGTGGTTGCTGTAATTGCAATGCTGTATGGTCCAATCCCTACCACAGTTCTAGCTGCAATTCTGCAAACGTATGTTGTAAACGGTCGGACTGAGTCTAGGGTGAGACTAGTTGTCGTGGATGAGCGCTGGAACTTTTCTCCTGTACCCACTTCTGTCACATTGACCACATAACCAATGATTATTCCATTTTGCTCTGGTGTGCCTGGTGGGTCCCATTCGAGGGAGATGGAAGTTGAGGAGACAACAGTTCCTACTGGGTTTCCTACAGGTGCACTGGGCACTACAAAGAGAAAAAGAAACACAGTGGCTATAGAGAATAGTTTTTGCATTTTTAATGGCTAAACCCCCCAATTAGATACCCTTACTCACAATAACTCAAGTATTAACCATCACCTACAGAGTTCTACTTTTCATTGCGGTTGTAAGCTAATTGTACACACATGCCCTATATTCCCTTTTGATTCTTTGTAGCCTCACTAAGCTACACTGTGTGACACAAAACGGCTTTTTTCCAAACATATTAATTTTATACTTCATGCCTAAGCTGTCTTCATCAATATGCAATTAGCTTCCCCAGAATCATGAGAGTGCTAGGCTGGCAGTTCCCCTCTCCTATACATGCCCAAGTGAAAAATACATAAAATTATGCCACCCTCAAAAACTTATTGTGTGGTAGAGTAAGTTGTAAATACAGAGTGGAGGGAAGTCATGTGCTTGCATGTAGCTTGTAGAAATAGGCAATAATGTGCAGGTGAAAAGCCTGTCGCAAATTTACCATCTTGGTTTGTTTGGATGCTGAAAGCAATGGTGGGTGGTCCTGGAGCAACAGTAACAGCACTGATCACAAATTGATAGGTGTAGTATGGGTGGAGGGAACGGAGTGTGTATTGTGTGTTGACGGTATTAATGGACCGGAACTGGACTCCTGTATCCACCTCAGTCGCATTGATGATGTAGTTTCTGATTATTCCATTCTGGTGTTCAAATGGTGGTGGGTTCCACTGAAGGAAAATACTTTCAGAATCAACAGCATATCCAACAGCATTCTGCGGTCCTGCTGTTGGAGCTGAAGAAAAGAGGTGAAAGTGATTCATTTACGGTTATACAAAAACAAAACAACACCAATTTTGATCAACAAGGAATACTACCGGTTAAATGCTGGATGGTATCTTATAAAACTTAGAGGTCATTTTAATCAACTTGGTCGTAGCTCAAGCTTTGAAGACCTTGAGAGAAAACCCTGGAATTGGGTTACTACATGAAATGATGCGATCAGAAGCTTGAGTCAATTCCGCTTGATCACAGTAACTGTTGTCATTGACTTTTTCTGCACTGTAAGCTTGACAATGGCCTGGGAACGAGGCTACCAGATTGCCATACCAGTATTTTACGGCAGAGTGTAGAAAAGGCTTGGCTATGTAGCTACACAGCAATGATTATGGGCATGGGCATGGCCCTAGTTTGGGTTCAACATCCATTGTTCACATTCTGCTTCGGATTTCATTATCAAGCTCAAGAGCTAGTTCAGCAGTGTTGTATAGCTGATCGATGATCAGATAGATTCTTCTACTGTTTCAAGTGAACAGCAGCTACTTTACTGTTCGTAAATAGTGAAGATCTCCCCCTAAATGAAAGCAGGGATTATGAAGCAAACATGTCATTAGCTAATAGCTAGCATGCTTCTTGTTACTATCATTCATTGCATGCCTTTACTCTGCCCTGTACAAGACTGAAACAAGTTACCTTCTTCCAAGAGCTGTACAGTGATGGGGTCGGTGTAAGGTCCCAGCGCAATTGTTCTGGCAGCTACAATGCACTGATAGGTATAGTATGGGTGAAGATTAGTAAAGGTTGCCCTCGTAATGTTAGATCTCAGATCTATCAACCTAGCTGTTTCCAACTCAGTCACTCGAATACTGTAGTACTGTATGACGCCATTGGTTTCTTCAAATGGTGGAGGGTCCCAAATAAGGGTGACCGAATCAGATCCGATGATGGCAGCACTGAATTCATCAGGTGATGCAATGGGGACATCTTGATTGGTCTGAACTGTGACCACCTGGCTATATGGACCAGTGCCAATGGTATGTGTGGCTACCACAAAGTCGTAGAAGTAATAGGGATGAAGGGAACCAATGCGGATGTCTTGATCCACAGCAAAGAAGGTCCAGTCCCTCCCTGTATGTCTCTCTGTCAATCGGACAATGTAAAACATGATGATGCCATTGATGCTTGAGGGAGGCGGAGGCAGCCACTGAAAAACGACCAGAGTTGAGCTTCTAGCAATGCCGCTGATAGAGGTGGGTGGGGCCGATGGAACTGTAGTTGTGTGTACGTAAGGATTGAAGACCAGTTCCATACACATTATGTATATACACACACAACCTACTAACACGATCTGTACACAAACACAAGCATTTGGATTCATTAATGTAAGCAAAAGCTTAATTAACTCGTTGGTACCCTCTGCAAAACTCTTGCAAAATGTAAGCAGTAGCTATTCAAAATATACATCTCACAAATTTTAATGGTCCGCTTTTGCGGCAAGGTGGTAGGTAATGTTAGGAGAATGCTACTACTTAAGTAAGGAAAAGTAACTAGAGAATGTGCATGATCTCGCCTTTCTAATAAGTAGTCCACTCTTCAAAAAACGTTTCTGTGACTGTTTAGATGGGAGTCAACCACCTTGTTTTGCCAAACTGGTGGCTGCCCTCTTAATATTTGAAAGACTCACCATCTTCTTGTGTGGTGAACTGAATACGGTCACTGTAAGGTCCCAGTCCTACTTGAGTGGCAGCACCAATCACACACGAGTACACGTTGTACTCTTCAAGATTGTTGAATGTGTATGATGTCAGAGTTGTATTTATGGTGACATCGCTGTTATTTAACCCCACATCAGTCAACACCAGGATATAGTACACAATAATGCCGTTCTGGCTGTTGACAACAGGAGGAAACCAACTGATCGTAGCACTCCTAGGACCACTGACAAAGGGGAGGATGTTAGTCGGAGAGGAACTGGGCGCTAAAGATGAAAAGAAATGGTGACAAAGAGATAAGATTAAAAATCAGTTGTCTATTTTATCACAAACTCATCATCATACAGGATAGCTATGTACAGTTGGCACTGGCTGTTAGTATTAATTAACAACTCAACATGATGCCTCTTCTTTCCCAGTTACAAAGCCAAATAAAGTTACTTGCGTAAGGTTTAACTTAAGAGCAAGCAATAGTGACAGTACATCATGTCCACACATAATTAATATTCCTTTAGCACCTTAACCTACCAGATTCATCTGTTCGTTTCACAGTTCTAGCGATTGGCCCAGCACCCACACGAGTAGACGCTGAGACCAGGAACTGGTAGTACACAAATGCATTCAACCCCCTAACTGTGTAGGCAGTATTGTCCCTTGCACTAACTACTACACTTGTGGAAATGCCTGTCAGATTGTATGTGATGTTGTACGAGACAAGCACACCATTCGGGAGGAGGGGCTCAGACCATGTAAGATGAATTGATGTAGCAGACATGACAGTTGCCACAAAGTTTGCTGGAGGGTCTCCAGGCTCTGTAGTGGGATTAGAGTGTGTACACCATAATGCTGCTTTGTACATACAGTGAGTTATTGCGGTATTGTATATTATGTATAGACTTGCATATACTATGCATAAATAGCACCGTAAAACACAACTCTAGCTATTAGTTGTAAATCTAAGTTTTCTCAGCTTACAAGCACAACTTACGAGCTTCATCAGTACTAGCTATCGAAACAGTGGTGTAATTTCCATCTCCTGCTGAGGTACTGCCGGTAACAAAGCACTCATAGGTTGTGTACGGCATCAATCCTGAGAACCGCAGCTGTGTAATGCCACTTGATACGGCCATACTATGCACTGGCGTCGGTGATAGAAAATCTTCATTACCACTCGCTGAAGCTTCACCAGAGAATTCATCACTCCCTGCACCAAGCATCTTGCAGTACACAGTATAGGAGACAAGAATTCCATTGGGTTCCAAGGGAGGGAGCCAGGAAACTAGGAGCACGTTTGGAACACCAATTAATGTTGAGGCTGATACGTTCTGGGGCTCTGATGGAACTGCATATAATAAAGCAAAGTTAACAAGAAATGGCATTGTATATTAGGTACATGTAGAGTGATCAGTGTGGAAGATCTGCATCGTAGTGTGGTTACTCATGATGTGATCATGGATAATAGAGCACGGAGCACCCCGTGCTCTATTATCCGTGATGTGATCCATAAGTATCACACAATGCAAATGAGGGGAATCTGAACAGTGAAAACCCACTTAATCTTTACCACTGAAACAATTTCGCCATGGATATGTGATGAGCCTTAGCTATGTGATGCTATTGTACAAACAATTCTAGCTGCAGGTAAATTCTACTCTCTCATGTGCCATCCCCTTTCAGTAAACGGATGGAATTATAAATCTGATGTATAGTGAGTGTATAGCCCTTCAATCACAAGAAATGTCTACATCCACGTAGTGCTTAAATACAACTAGCATTCATCAGGTTTTGTGTCCTCTCCCCTTTGCTCATTCTCTTGTACCTGAATAAACTGAGGTCTGGTTATGAATTCGTATGACTTCATTCTCATCAAAATTTTACTTCTCAAGAATTTAATAGCATTGTACCTAGTTTCTTTCCTAGATAATATGTTTTGTATCAGGCTTGTGCTGTAGGTATAGAGTAGATTGTGCATGTGTTGTCTGTGTATGTGCACCTTGTTTATAGCGTAATATATATTGTTGCCCAGTACAAGGGTACAAGGGCTCACAAGTCTTACCATCCTCTGGTGTTGAAACTGACACTGTTGTACTGAAGGGTCCAAGGCCAACTGGAGTTCGAGCAGCAATAACACAGACAAAAGTGGAGAAAGGCTTGAGTGACGTAACTCGGAGTGTATTGGTGGATGAGGTGAGTTGAAACTCTTCACCAGTTTCTACAGCAGTAACGTTGATGACGTATCCAATGATAGGACCATTTCGATCTTCTGGAGGTGGGGGGTCCCATTCCAGGAACACTGAACGGGGGTCAGTCGGCATTGCAACAAAGTTTTCTGGGGGACTGCTTGGAGCTGTGAAATAAAATACTCAGTAGCTAATTTGGCAATAGATCTTCAGAGAGTTGCATATATATTATGATGAGTATCCATTCTTAGTGAAAGGATAATAAAGGGCTGCTTTGACTGAAGTAGGAAGTGAGCCTGGAAGCCTGTTGTGGCATGCTTAGCCACTGGACATTAGTAGTTTGATATGTACAATGTATACTTGACCAATCTCACCTGCAACAAGCACTCTCACACCAAACGATGCTGAGAAGGGTCCCAGAGCAACTGTAAAAGCTGCCACTATGCAGTCATAGATGTAATCAGGATGCAGAGAAGTTATAACAATAGATGTATCCATTGTCGAGTATTGAAATACAAGGCCAGTCTCCCGTTCTGTAATGTTGATCTGATACTCCGTGATTATGCCATTCCGAAGGATGAAAGGTGGAGGGTTCCAGCTCAGACTGATACTAGTGTGGTCGACAGCGAAGCCATCCAGATTTAGGGGCGGGGCACTGGGAGCTGAACACATGTGGATACAAAGAAAGTATGCATAGTCTTGTCACAACACCAAATCAAATTGATTGTTTATGCGACCCTTTAAACATCCATTCATCACATTTAGGTAAAAATATCTTCTAGAAATGTGGTTGTATGCTGCATGGTGGTTGGGCAGGAATGACACTCTTAACCTGCTTAGCAGAAATAAATTATATGGGAGGGTGGAGAAGACTGGGGTGCAAGGGCACATTAGCCAATATCGGAACACTGTGACTTACCAGTTTCAGGAAGTCTGAAGGTCAACACATCACTCAATGGTCCAATGGCAACTGTAAAGGCAGCAACAGTGCACCTATACTGAAAGGAAGGCAGCAAGTTCTGCAGGGTGATTTCAGTAGTGTTTGTCGTCTCGGTGACATTGGGGCCACTCCCAGCCTGAATGCAATCAATGATGTAGTATCGGATAACTCCATTTTGTTGGTCAATGGGTGGAGGATCCCATGAGAGAGAAGCAGAGTTGGGAGTAGTGCTACCAACCACAAAACTACTTGGAGCAGCAGTTGGAGCTGTAAACAAAAGTAGCTGATGGTAAACACATGATCAGCAAAACTGATGACAAGTGGTCAAGTTGGTCAGAACATTAAGCATTATGACTAGTGTAGATGCAATGGAATAGAGTACCATTTCAGGTCCATAATGATAAGCATGTAGTACGGTACTCATACAAAGTTTATAATAATTATGTCATGTAGATCTTGTGGAAACTTCTACAAATATTTGGCGTAGCACACAGCATGTCATACATATATTGACAGGCCTAGGAGTGTAGCTATGAGCCACCTAGCATCGCATATGAGCATGCAATTGCGTAGAACATTGGTTGTCAGCTTCCAATAGAGTTTTTTCTATTAGATTTGGAGTGGTATAAATTCGATTTCTTTTTTCCATGTGTTATGACCAACAAGTAGCATCATTGCTTGAGGTGGCTTGATATCAAATACATCATTCTCTGAACCACATGTACATTTGCTATGGCTTGCATGCTTCACAATCCATTCAGGCCTAAAACTCTGAGTGCACATGCATATCAATCCTTTTCGGCAATTTGAAAAAGCTATGTGCATCCTGAGAGAAATGTGACCACTGCATGCTATGTAGCTACAACTGAATCAAAAGCAAGACTGGTGTACCATAGATATTATAGCTCACGGACAGCAGTAGTTCCGTGAGCTATAATATCTATGGGTGTACCAAGTCTTGAGTGCTTACGTGTTTCCATTGAGCGAACGTAGAAGAAGGCAGTGAAAGGCCCCAGGGCAGTTGTAAATGCAGCAACCCTGCATCTGTAGACATAACCAGCATTAAGAGGGCCAACGTTGATGTAGGTTTCGACAGCATGGAATGTAAAGAAGCGGCCAGTAACCACCTCTGTCACTTCCACGAGATAGAACCTGATCACACCGTTGATGTCAATAGCTGGCGGGGGTGTCCACATGAGTGTGATCAGGGTTGGGCTGATGGCATTGCCAGATGGAGTGAGAGGTGCAGCAGTTGGAACTGTAAAGTGAAATACACCCAAGGTGAAATTGCTGTGTATACAGTCAATGATTTAGATAGCTATTTGTGCCAATATTTGTAGCTGGTATGCTCTTCCAATAAATTATGTTTTACATAGAAGTACTCACCACCAGACCAAGAAACTTAAGGCAAAAAGTAAGAAGCCTCACCATAATGTTAATTTCAACTATACGTAACCCCGGCCATTTTCAGTTTGGATTGGCTCTTGGAAAAAAGGTTGTGTTTCTTTTACAGACACAAAAGGAACTGAGTCCCTGTACATTGACCCATAAAGACTACAGGTTTGCCAGCTGCATGGCCATGCCATCTTTCTGTCAATATTCAACGAATTGCTTAGCTAGCTAAGTACGTCATGCAGTTACAGAGCTAGAACATAGACCTTAAGCACTGAAGAATTGAACCTGGCTACATTATTTTCCCAATAGCTACTTTGTTGCACTAGACTAGCTAAGAGTCAGAATTAATATTCAAGGTATGACTTCTTGTTTCAATAGGCCTACATGGCCTACGTCTATTGTGCTGTTAGTACCTGCTTGAGGTGTTGAAAAGGATGTTGTCACTTCATCTGAGGTAGTGCTGACTGTACTAATAGCCACAACTGAACAAGTGTAGGTGTTGTACTCCTCCAATCCATTAAGTGTGTATGACGTCACAGTTGAAGAGGCAACAATGTCATCCAAGCCGAACTGAGTCTCATTGGCAACAAGTCTGTACGATGCTATTGTAATCAGGGGATCAGCTTGAGGTGCTTGCCATGAGATGGTCACCGACGTGCTGTTAATAATAGTAACCTGGAGATTTGTAGGAGGTTCTGGAACTGGGAGAGCTGCATTGGAAAAATATTTTAAATGCCAGTTTCAAAGACTGCACCAATTTAAGTAATTGGCCACTGTTCTAAAAATTCATTGTAGCTAATTATAGATACATGAAGGTTGAAGTAGATCCCACAAGCAAACAATGAGAATCATTTAGCCAGCATAAATTTCATGTTGTGTCTTATATGGGGTGCACAATGCTTCAGTATGTGATGTAAGTAGTTCTGGTTCAACTTTGCTAGCTAAACCACTTGCGAGGAAAATGGAAATGGCAGCTTTGGCACAGTGATCTAGGATGTCCATGCATGGTTGGTCGTTGAGGGAGGCCCAATGCTGAAGACAAAAGAGGATGCATCTTCCTCTCTGGAGTTCCATAGTCTAGACATGGTCTCTTGCGCGCGCCGCGGAGATCTACAAAATACACGGAAATAACTATAGTGTACGGAGAAAGCAAATGGCATGCTACTGTGTCTCTCTGGGTGATAGCTGTAGCTTGTTTTGTGCTAGTTGTGTAGTCATCACCTGTGGTAGTTGCTTGTGTGAATCCCTGGCGCCCCTCCTGTGCGGACTTCGAACGGCAGTGCGCTGAAGACTGGCTATGGAACGTCCATGAAGAAACCGCACCTACTGAGGGCCTATCCCGCCCGGCAGTATCCAGACTTGCTTGTACAGCTGAGGACCTTCTCATCTTGGAACAAACCGTCAATGGTAAGTTTCTGCTAGCTCTAGGAAACAGCAGCCTAAGATTTGCCTTCAGAAAGTGGCTTCGTGTGGGTGCTTGTAGCCTCGTTCCCAGGCCTGAGACGGGAACGAGGCTAGGGTGGTTGTAATTGTCCGCACGAACCATAGCCTATCTAGATATACATCAAGAGTTCGTGAACTCTTGATACAGCTACATACATTGTGTTTCGAGTGCATGACTACTAGCACAAGATCATGGTGTGTAGTCTCCGCCCCAGACCCAAACCAATCCCAGCGCTGATCTTCTCTGGGGTTGTTTGGGTCTGGGGCCGAGACTACATGGTGTGCGTTTTGTGTGTTGCAAATAGTTAATAGGGGCTACCCTGTCAAAAATAAGGTTTCGTCATCATCATCATCATAGGTCCTGTAAACATGTGAATATGTTTGTTTACAGAGGTTGATGGCTTGTCACTTCCTGTTTACAGACGTTGCCACAGCAACCTAGTTTTATGGTAATGTATATTCAACATTAAGAGGTCAATAATTTTGTCCAAGTAGATCAGTTCTTCAATCCAAGAGATTTATTACTTGACAACATGCAGAGTTGAGCACAGCATTATATTATACTTTGTACCGTGAAAATGTATGCCAGCTGCAAATCTCAGCGAAATACAATGCGGTTTTTCTGTACATCTCAAAAAGCAGCTAAACAAATTTAGCTCAACTGCTTTTCACAGGCAGCTCTTCCACTGGTTACTCGAGGGGCTGCGTTGTCGACGTCGTATGGCGTCGAACAAATGTCTCAGCAAAAACAGGAATAATTATTGACCTCGCGATAACACTATTAACTCCCTATGCAACCTAGCAGTTTTGCATGTAGCTCTCCCTTGGCTAGTCTGCCAACATTATTGGATATCCAGAATGCCTATGTACTGTGCTCAAATTCTGGCTACACTATATTGAGTGGAACTCAGGATGTAATGAACTGTTTGGGACAAGACCTCAGGGCACATTTGAAGTGGGGCGCTCATTCGCATGTTTCAGAATAACACCCTCCTGGGGTGCTGTGGTTGATATTCATGATTATTGATTCACAATAAAGTGTGTACAACAAATTGCCATAGTGACAATCAGTTTCTGGGACCAGAGAATAATCAGATTCTGCGGAAACCATGGTTTACCAGTGTTACAATGGAAACTGGTGCCACTATCACCCCAGGCATGGTGCTATTCTGGAACATCCGAATGATTCCCCCCCCCCCCCCCCCCCCAAATTTCACTGGTCATAACTCCTGTACGCAATGTGGTAATGCATTCAAGCTTGAGCTTGAAATATGATCTAAGTACCTCATACAGTACATTCTAGGTGGAAATCAGGGCAGTGCAGCAATGTTGACTAATTAGTACACAGGAAGTGACATCCACGGAAAATGGTTCATTAACAGTACTGCTTTTACAGAGACTGGCACGAACCAGTGGTGGTTGCTTCAACCTAGGATGGATTGCTTGTGTTGTATACAGTTTTGCAAGTTGCTCTACCTTGTAATGCCCATGCATTATGACTCAAATTTTGGCTACACTATTCATGGTAATGTTCCAGCTAGCTCATGAAAGGTACAATATTCACGTATTACTGGAAGCAAAGGCACAATCTCAAGTTACAATATCGGCTAGGAATGTTCATTATTGAATGCAAGTGGAGCCACGCAGTCACCTATTGGAACTAAGGCACAATATTGGCTACTGGAGTAGAACTCATGATGCAAGAGTTCATTATTCATGAAACTATTGGCTGGAAATGGTCAGTAGTTTGCTGCTAGAACTATTGCAGTATGGGTTAAATAACCATATATAGACATGTAAGTGACACACCTGAATACAATATCGGAGTGTTACAATGTCATGTTTTGTGTGATTCTTACGATTGCAAGTGACTCCATTCCCAGAATAGTTTATAATGCAGGTGCACTGGAAGCTACCAGGCATATTGGAGCACACAGCATTCACATCACAGTTGTGTGTTCCAGTTGAACATTCATCAATTTCTGTGAAAAGAAAGTGCCAGGTAGCCGTTAGTCAATAAAACATGCTCAGTATGAGACATAGTAAACACAACAGTGCAAAATAATTAACTCTACCACCACACGTTATGCATGCTAGTGTTGCTACACGTATCTGGTTCCATCCTGTTGGGGTGGGGGTACACAGTTGCTACAGCACTGGACTACTGAACACACGTAAAATTCAATAAAATGCCCCCTTTGGCCCTTCTTAGTGTAGTATAGAAGCTAAGCTATTGCATTTGCTAAAGTTGCCTGATGACTCCGAACGTCTCTCATGTCTCCTCAAGCAGAGGTCATTAGAGGTCAAAAAGGTATTTATAGAACTTCAATGCAGAAACCAAACTTGAGCTTTGCTGAAGCTTAGGAGACAGAAATAGTAAAAGGTCATGCATGTGAATATTGAGCTTTAACAATGAAATTCATTCGTTGTCATATTATGACCTTTACTATTTCTGTCTCGCAAAATGCTCATGTTTGGTTTCTGCACTAAAGTTCTATAAATACCTTTTTGACCTCTAATGACCTCTGCTTGAGGAGACATGAGAGGCTTTTCCTGGAGTCAGTAGTATATTATAGGACATATTCTACTGACTCCAGGAAAAGCAAGAAAGATGCTTCAACTGGCTACACAAGCAACGAATAAGCATGTAGTTGAAAAATGGAATTTTGAGTGAGAGGGACCCCCCCCCCCCCCCCCCCCCCCCCCAAACAGATGCAATTTAAAAGGAATGGTTATAATGACAACACATACACATGCTATAGGATGGACCTACCAGTGCACGTAACCCCATCACCAGAATACCCACTTTGACAAGCGCACTCAAAGCTGCTAGTGGTATCAGTGCACACTGCATTCACGTCACAGTTGTCTAGTCCCATAGTGCACTCATCGATCAATGCAACTGCATGTAGTACATGTGCACGAGCAAACAGTAATATGAATTACATATATGTAGTGATGCACCAATATGGGATTATCCAGACAGAATTTAGCTTGGGGTGTTGCCAGTACAAGTGTATTAATGATATGGGAGGAGGGATAATTGACATCAGGTGATTCCTAACTTCTGCATGTCATAATGTTATACTCCCCCCTCACTATGCATTACATACCTGTACAGGTCCTGCCGTCCCCAGCAAACCCGCTCCTACACACGCAGGTGTAGCTCTGCATTGTATCAATGCAATCAGCATTTGCACTGCAGTCATGTGTACCCAGAATACATTCATTCATAGTACCTATAACGAGGAAAAACATTGAGAATTACATATCCACATACCCCACTACTGTTGTTATTTAAGAAAGTCGGATATTAAAATAAACTAACTCGAAGGTGCAATCATTAGTGCTGGTATTGTCAATCAAAATAGCGTGTCGTAATTATTATTCTTGACTATGGACTATAGATACTCTTGAGAGGCTACAATGGTGGCGAGGACCTGGTGGACTTGTTGGACGTGGTGGAGGAGTAGAAATAGAATTTTGGTCAACTCGAAACATCCATAATCCTGGTACTCCAACATTACTGGTAGTTTCAATGTTCACTATAGAAGATGTTTGTGATCCTGGGATACTGAAGAATCGCACACCGTCACCAGCATTGAAGCCTCCTTGTGCAGGAACTCCACCAAAACCATTACTGCCTCCAGATGCATCTCCTGTGGTCCACTGAATCAAACTATCTGCATACAGAAAGGCCACAAAGGAGTTGGTACCATCTGTGATCATCACACACTGGAAGGTGTTGGTCTGCAAATAAAAAAGAGATCAGTGAGTGACGTCTAATAAAACTAGCAGCACTGTTGAGGCTGAGATACACTAACTGAGCTATATAGTCAGCTCAGACCTGTTTCTGTGCTTAAGCCTGTAGCACATAATGTCATGTTGACTGAATCTGCAGCATAATATCCACAGAGAGCTGCATGTGCCATCATTAATTATGTATAATACATGAGGTATTATCCATGTTAGCTTCACGGTTATATAGCCCATGCAGCTGCAGGCGTAAGTCAGTACAGAACCTGTATACCATAGCTTGAAATGACTCTACTGGCGCCCTTTCTGCTGTCTGATAAACAATACATGATGGGATGTAAGTGCTGTACTGAATACAGTTTTGCTGTTGATCCAGACAGCAGTGCATGGGAGTGGGGTGTCAGCACAAGTGTATTTATATATGAATCTCTGTGTAGAAGGTTAACCAAGAATCTCTGGTACGAACAGCGTGAGCAACTTGATTCTGGAGGTGGAGGTGCGCTGTCACAAGGTGGGCATGACTGAAGCTTTTACCGATATGCTGTATAGCCGTGCAAAAACGAGCAGTTCGGTTCACCAAAAAGCCGTATTTACCGCTTTTCTTGAGCGAGACAGCAGATAAATTTGCCAGGGATTATGCTATCAAAAAGAGCTTCTGTCATGCCCTGCACCTTGTGACAGCGTACCTCCACCTCCTGAATCAAGTTGCTCGCGCTGTTCGTACCAGAGATTCTTGGTTAGCGAGCTCATTTCCCAATACATTTCGCACGGCGCGCACGAGTATCCCGTAACCTTAAGTTTATTTGAGCTTTCAGAGTGCCATGCCTGAAACACCTGCCTTTTCTGTGTGTTGGCTGTAGTAGCCAACATGATCCCAGGTTGCAATGAAGAGGAACGTAGGTGTGAAGCTTGGAAAGGTTGGAAACAGAGCACGCACTTGGTTTCTTGCTTTAGTCAGTAGAGCGCTGTCAACAGTTTCTCTGAAGTAGACAAATCCTCCAGAAGAAGGTCGTGTGTCTACATCTCCCCAGTAGGGTGAAAGGAGAACGCGACTACCAGAAATTGGAAATGCCTGAGGTGTGTAGCCAGGAACAGGAGCGTCAAAAGACACCACTCCATTGTTGTTCACCTATAAAGAAAAATAAGCCATCTTCTGTAGTAACAGCAGACCAACTTAATCTCTTTGCAAAAAAAAAAAAAACCCCACCCAATGCACAGTGAGCTCTAATTGCAGAAATAAAATTTGTTACTGTTATTATTATTCTGGGTTTGTTTAGTTTATTACTATAACCAGTTTGCAGTGCATTACGGGCTTTTAAGGCAATATAGTTAATGGTCTAGGGGTAGATGATGCATGAGCTGAAGGCAGTGCACTGACTAAAGCCCCGAGAGTGTCTCTCACTGTACATGGTTCTGCATATAGTCTGTCAGATGGTTAATTTTTTTTTATCTGCAGACTATACTGGGCTGAATTTTCATCAGTAGGAAATGAGCGATTATGACTTTTGCAGTGCAGCAATAATTCTGTAAATTTATGGTACATGAGGACCGGATTGGATTGCGTAGCAGATACATGTGTGGATAACTCGGGCGCGAATATATTGCTGAACACATTCTAGTTTTCTCTTCTCTCTTTAATTTCTTTTGGCCCATTCAAATTAGCAACAATTAAATTACAATTAAAACTCTGGCTGTCAAAAACTATATAGTCGTACTGTAAACAGTGAATGCTACTGAAAGCTATATAATTGACTGCGCGCTGATCTAATTAATCAAAGTAAACGTGCAGTTCTTACGTAGAGTGAACTTGGAGTGGTTCCAAAGTAATGAAATGCCGTGGAGAGTGTTATCAGCGAAGAGTAGCCATCATCGTTTCTGTTAAGCGTCGTGTCCCCGGCAGCTGGCCCATAACTGTAGAAACTGGCTAGTGGAACGCCTTTCGCCCATCCCAACAACGCAAATGCAAATACTAGCCGAAGGATCATCCTGTTAGAGTCAGTGATCATGACGACTAACTACTGCTGCATGTGCACCATGTACCAACGAACCGCAGGTTAGAGGCAGCAGCTAGTAAATTGTTCCAACCAAGCTACGCTGCAGCAAAACTGAACGCGCATTCCATGCGCAATACGATATTCCGTTGTGAATATACATAGAAGAAGTGACGTACAGCAGTGAATAGCAATAACAAGTAGCTTCGCTCAGCGCCCAGCTACTGCCCCCTATATTCGCCTAGTCCAGTGCTTGGCAGCTCTCTGTACAGAGGTCTGACAATCTCTCACCTCCGCTCCCCGATTGCGTCCACTTCCGCTGCTCCCCGATAGAGCGTCCGCTGCCTCCCCGATAGATTCCGCGGTTGTGTCCGCTTAATTTCTCTAATCAAATGAGCAATAGCTATAGCTAGCATTGTCTGAGCTACTACATGTATGTTGCTCTTGTGATCAATGTTTATTAGCTACTGTCTTTGTGGAGGAGGGCATAATTAACCTTCCCCATATCACAGAGCTAGCTCGATGACAGTCATGTAGCTAGGCCTTGTGCACGTTTGTAATGGCTCCAAGTTCATAATTATAGCTATATATAGTATTACACACGTGCATGTATCCTAAAAGAAAACTACAGCTTCACTCACAATTATGGTAGCTAGCTACATGTTCTGCACTGCATGCATGCAGCTGTGTCATGAAAGGTAAACCACGCCTCCATGATGGCATGGTAACATGTAGAAGAGTGTGTCACAGCCTAGCTACTACACTTGACCGTACCTACCTACTATCAAAAGAACCGTGATGACCAGCGGATCGATGCAATCGGGGAGCAGCAGCTGAAGCGTACCCAATCAGGGAGCAGCAGCTCTGCACAGAGAGCTGTCCGGCACCAGATTACTCACGTAGGCGAACGAGGGGGAAGTAGCTGAGCGAGCGAAGCTACTTGTAGAGCTTAACCTTAACTCCCATTGTTGTCTTTATCATGTCATTTGTACCAATCCGCTCCCTCTGCTGCACTCTTCACCTCTGTCTGGGTCTTCCCCCTCTGGTAATCCTTCCCACTCTTACTGGAGCTAGCTAAGGGGTACGTGCAGACTTTTAATTCTAAACGTACTAGCCTGCACATCATTACTGCATGTGTGTGCTCATTCATATAGCTAGTAGCTATGCAGAATTTATAGGCATGGGACTGAGAACACTAATGCAACCTCTGTACCTAGCAGTCCTTATACATAATATCAATGAGCTAATCGTCTGGTTGTTCACAGTAGCTACTATAGGTCATTCACAGCGTCAAGGTACATGTCACACATCATGCTTGATACATTTGTCATCCCATGACTAGCTATAGGAGTTGTGAGTGACACAATGATCAGCAGATTCATCCCATGACTTTAAAGTGGATGGGGCATCTATTTGCCATGCACCCTCAGAAATAAGCTACTATATATACATGTACCACCGCCAGGAATTTCTACCAACCTGTTATTTTCCGGGTCTATCCTGACTATACAACTACCAATCTGCCTTGAGATACTTGAGGTCACGGTCTTACTCCCAGATGTAGAGAAGTAATCCCACCTGTAGACATGGCCATGTCAGCAAGCAGACATCAACAGTAGGGTGCCGAACAATGACTGGCTTGCTGAGCTCGACTACTAGGTCAATAAGTAGGTAGGAGTAGTCAGAATCTGCCAAAGTTCGTGACTGAGATGAATACTGAATGATTTTAATCGCCAACGTTTCGACCTGGGTAGGTTTTCCTCAGGGTATATTCACTAATGATCTGCTCAAGGACCAGCCACATCTGCACAGTCAATGCCAAGCATTCAAAGCAAGTAGATGGCTCCAACTCTCTATTGTAAGTTGTGAAGTGTACGAAGAAACTATGTGCTTTCCCAATTTTCCTTCAGTACAACAGATACTGTTCCTATGTGGGCAAACAGTAGCCTCATCCCCAGCCCAGGCCTCTGCCCAGATTTTATCTCGCAGCCGTGGAGGCCTGGGAATGAGGCTAGGCAAACAGTAGAACTGTAACCAAGAGGATCTCTGTGTATGCTCATTAATATAGCTATTTGTGGGATGGCCTGCTCACAAGAGTTTATTGACCGGAACCTCTTCATGGGCTGAGCTTGACAATTAGTACTGCTTTGATAAATTCAATGATAATTACGGGACGGAAAGATACATGCATTATGTGAGCCTTTATAGTTAGCAGCCTTAGCTGTAGATACATAACAATATGAACAATTCACCTTAAGGTAGGAAACATGGGTAGAGCGATCTCCGAAACCGGGCAAGTGGAAAAGGCGGATACGGTCGGACGCGGACACGGACACGGACACGGACACGAACCAAAATGCATTTTTCAGCACTTTTCAGCCCTTTGCAGTGTAGGACAGAAGCTAAACATTATTCACTCGTTAAAAGTTGCTTGCTTAGCCTATTGTTTCACGTCTTACCTCGAGTCAGCAGAGGTCAAAGGCCACGTGCATATTTAATAAGCTTCAACAATGAAAGTTCGAGCTTCGATCAGCCATCATAGATGGTAATAGGAATATTATTTCTGCTTCCTATGCTTCGGCAAAATGCTTGAGTTTGGTTTCTGCACAAAATAAAAGCTCTTCTAATCTTTTCGTTGAAACTCATTAATTGCACGTGGCCTTTGACCTGTGCTGACTCCAGGTAAGACATGAAAGACGGTTCAATCGGCTAAGCAAGCAACTTTAGCCAATGAATAACCATGTTTAGCTTCTGTCCTACACTAAAGGCTGAAAAGGGCTGAAAAATTCATTTTGGTCCGTGTCCATGTCCGTGTGCGCGTCCGACCGTATCCGCCTTTTCCACTTGCCCTCCGAAACCAAGTTGATGGATAAATGGGCAGCATCAAAGTGTACACAAGTTTCAGCAATACTTTGCATCAAACTGCTCCCTCTGCTTGAAAACGCCCTAAAACTCAATTTTAAGGCCCTCTACTAAACTGAAAATTTTAACCCTCTCCAAGGCCCCACCCACACTCTGACCCCATCATCAATACACACACAAAACAGGCCAAAAAACAACAGATGGATTTACCACCTGCTCTCCTCAGTTGCAGGCTACAGCCCAAAACTCACTGCCGCCCTCAAAAACAGAGGTTTGGCTACCCTAGGCTTTCAAAAAAATTCCACGCACACCAACTAAAACAGACCAAAGCCAAGGCCAGTTTCCAAAAGGTCAACCTACCCCCTGCAAAACTAGGGATGCTTTTCCACGTTCACCTCTCGGTTACTGAGTTTTGGTCACACATCTACTCCCTCTCACCAGCCCAGTCCAGCTACCAAACCAGCCAAATTCGCCTTAACACGAAAATGGGCGGGGCCTGTAATGCCGAAAGGTCAACTCTCTAGAGTACCTTGGCCAGGGAGCTGTCGGAGGCTGTTCACTTTCCAAGTGTTGTAACAAATCTTCAAAGTACCGCACGGCCACATCAGAGTACCGATTTGAAACTTGAAAGGGCCGCTAGCCGCATCAAAGAGAGAAGCCCCCTTGTTTATGGTTGCATGTAAAACGCGGAACGTGGAATGGAATGGAACATGGAATGGAACGTGGAACGGATGTAAAATGTCCTAATAAGCGTGTTAATTAAGGTGGGCGTTAATTGGGGCTGGCGCGAGCAAGCCTGCGCGCACATGCAGCTGTAGTCGGCATAGACAGTGAAAGAGTCGAGTCAAGGGAGATGGTGGCTGATGACAATCGTCGCCCGAGTGACAACCTAGCTACGCGAGACTACCCGTCACTACAGGTTGTTATGCCCTGGGCCTGGATGGAAAATGTCATGAATGTTAACATGCAGTTGACCGATCAGCGAAGTGAAGCAGCTGGGGCTATTGTCTTCTGGAATATTAAAGCACGAGCAGGATCACTAGTGTAAGCTGTATGAACGTGTACTGTGCTAGTGCTATAGACCTAGCTGTGCTGCTATGCTGGCCCGAAGACCGTAATTATAGCCCTGCTTCACTCGGATGGCATAGTCATGTCAGCTAACATCTTGTTGTCTGCTGTGAACTTCTCACATCCAGGGCATACAACCTGCCGGTAGTCTCGCATGGCCAGGCGCCTAGGCTGAGCTCTCTCTCCTGATATGATTGTCACCGTGACTCGACTGTGCGAGACTTCACTCGTGCCAGCTCCAATTAATGCCCACCTTAATTAATACGCTTATTGGACTCATTACGACATTTTACATCCGTTCCACGTTCCATTCCATGTTCCATTCCACGTTCCATTCCATTCCACGTTCCGCGTTTTACATGCAACCCTTGTTTATTCCGGTTGCCGCCATGGGCAAACGTAAACAGATGAATATAACCGTATGCGAGTGACGTCATCATTAATTATTCATGAGCAAAATTGCGCGATCATGTTCGCCGATGCCATGCTTCCTACCTTAAGAACCAGCCATTGTAGCTATCTACAATTCCAACTGCCACTCCTAAAATCACTGCACGTATAGTCAACACATGAAAAAGGCACTGCTTTCTCTTTTAGCTATAGACTTATAGATCACCCTGTCACAGATAAATTTACTAAGCTATAGCTACCTACTCTGTATAGTGCAGGTCGACCCTATACCCTGGCATTCAGATCATTCCACGACAACTGTTATCGCATTCATACGTGCAAGTCTTCAGAATGCTTAGCCAATTTCTCCAGGCAACCCCCAAGTGTGTGTGTACTACAAGTGGCTAGACCTGAGCTTTTTGGCTTTGTTGACAATTCCACCGGCCATCCCCTGCCACTCTCCTTATATTTCCTAGCCATAACAACACACCTGTGTGCACTGCTGTAGACCCGGGGACCCACCTAGTGTTGTGTGCTCCTGCTTCTGCTTCCTCTGCTGCTGAAGTCACAGTATGCACTAAGGTACATTGGCAGATCAAAGTGCTGTCCAAGCACTAATTTTTAAACTAGCTGGGGCACTAGTTTGCAGGGCTCTCTACTGCCGCAGTTACTATACTGCTACAATTAATTACAAGTACTAAATTTTGTGATTCAAAGATATGGCATTGGTTATCGCAATTCCAGTCATAGCTACTTGTGATGTAAAATTATTTCTATTGTTAGCAAATGGTTAATTGACCTGCTCTTGTACCCGTAATTGATAGTAGCATTAACACTTTAACCGATGAAGCCGTCTACAGACGGCATGAGATTTCATCAGTGATGTCAGACTTCCGGCAATGTCCTTGGGAGATAGGCTCTGCGCCAGCAGAGAGGGCGGGGCAAGGGGAGGTGGGTGGGTGCACCCGAAGGGTGCAGACAGCATGGCGGTGTTTGGGCTTAGCCTTGAAGAGCCCTTGGTTGGAGCCCAGCGGGCCACTTCTGTCCTCCTTTGCACAAATGGGCTGAGAAAACAGTCCTCTCGCCTTGTAGGCCCTCCTTTTCTGGCAGTGAAGCATTTTTCTCAGTCTAGTCGAGCGATGGTCGGCCGAGAGCCGTGACTATTGGATGTCCCTTGATGGGTGGGTGTGGTTAAAGTCACGAAAGTGTAGAGGATTGCTGCAAGGTCAGGTGTGTGGAGTTTGGGGGCTGAAAAGCTGAGAGAACTGGAGATATGGTAGGTTTAATGCATCCATACGCTACTAGAGACCTCCGGAGAAAAATAATTTATCGGTTAATGGGTTAAGGTAGTTATAATTATTACAAGCCATGCAGTTAGGTACGCATGATACCTAACTGGCTTCTATCGTAGCTAACGTATGATTGTCTTCTAGTGCATGGTTTATGAGAGTGAAGCTATAAATTTAGACCACTCAGGCTGCACCTCATGGTCTAAACCACTCTATGCTTTAAGTATAGCTTAGACTTTGGCCTTGAGTGGGAAATACCATGAGGAGGCAGAGTGGGCTAAATTAACAGCTCAGTGGGATTTACCATTAACTGTGAGGACAGTCTCATGCTATAGCTAACTGAATTAGAGAACCCTGCACGCTCCAACAGGTCAATAACAAAATGTGTTGAGTCCTTGTATAGTTTTGGACCACGTCAGCCTTCATAAACCAGATTTAAATAGAAGATGCGTTGTGTCCTAGCTAGTCTAATTAGAACATGTGTTGAGTCCTGGTCTAATTTCCATAACCCACTTATGGAAATTAGACTAGGACTCAACACATTTCATAATCAAATTTTCAACCAGTAGGTGCGTGCAGGGTTCTATAATTCAGTTAGCTCTATAGTACACAAACTTACCCGATATCTTCTAAAAATTTGTCATTACACAAAATCCCACTGAGCTGCTAATAATGCTATGTAGCCCTAACTGCATGCTGCCTAGGGTATCACTCAAGACCAAAGTCAAGTCCAAAGAGTATGTGAACTTGACCGTGAGGCACAGTCTGGTTGGTCTAACTATGCAACAAGTAAAACTTCCCACATTCAGTTATATAGTCAGTCAACTCTCGACTGTTGATTTTCTAAGTCAATGGGACTTGTAGAGGACTTCATAGTTTTTCTCTCAACTGCTTAGGAATTCTTACCAGTGATAGCAATTGGAACATGCTGAATGGCTTCTACTATAGCTATCACTGCAGGAAAGAATCATTTCCCTTTCATATAACAAAAAGAAAACTGCAAGGGCCAGCTATATACAATACTATATGTATCACATATTATTCCTTTACCATATATAACCGCTAACAGACATAATTCAAATGCTAATGGCTGATATAATACAGTGATTGGATTGGCTGGGAGACTGTGCAGGAACTGTTGCCAGATTACCCTACTGAGTTTATTTACCCAACAACCTGCAGCCGATGGCTTTGGGACTTAACTGAATTTGCAGATTAGAGGCCATAAATATTCATTGCACATGTTGTTGCATCAAATTGGAACCATAATCATCAGAAC
>OZ007515.1:7641684-8164184 GCA_963931865.1 Axinella damicornis | reverse complement strand
CCTTGGAAGGTTCTTGAGCGTGCCACTTGAATGTATATACCTCTTAAGATGATGCAGTGAAGAAAGAATAAACAAACAAACAACATTTCTGCTGCATCCCAGCATGGGCATAGTGGTGCTGGGTTGCTAATGCAAACACGACCTGACAATACTGCATGATTAGTTGCCTTGTGCTAAGGTGCTTAATTATTCAGATTCTGAGCGAGCCTTTTCATAAGTACATGATGCCAGCGTATATACCTTGGATACTTCTGCTGCAAGTCATGAGAGAGCAGTAACAATCATGTTGTCTTTGCATACTGTATTAGTGCAATATTAATTGTGTCAGAGTGAATAATAATGTATTCTTGTTCCTTGTTCCCAACTAGTGAAAAGTCACCTGCAGACAGTTCGTCGTCTGGCCAGCCTGGCCCGCCTGAGCACCAATGCTAGCACAGAAGGTCGGACTCAGAATGTCACTGTGCCTAGGCCTAACATCACTGCAGAAATATCTGTTGGTACCCTCTTTCGTGGTTACACAGCCATCCTAACAGATGAGTGAGCATACATACCTCCATTTATTATTCCTTGCACTGGTTTGATCCAACTATATTATAATTATCCCTTACAGCTTGCTGAGCAGAGTGCGTTCAATGGCTATTGTAGACTTCGTTGAAGTAGACCAGGTAAAATGAGTGAAGCTAGCCTGAGTGAGCTGTCTGCTCAAGTGCAAAAACTATAGCAGCTACAATGCAGATGTGCTCTAAGTAGTAGCTGGAAGTACCATGTGACTCTCCACAAGGAGCAATGTCTCTTGGAGCTCACAATACAAACCCCATCACACACAAGCCAAGTCTACACTATGATAAATAGTGTGTTTCCTAACTTGCGATTTTTGGAAACCTGTATGGAAATCTGGTCTGGAAATCTGTGGCAACTCAAGGACACGGCATGTTTCTTAGGAAACATGCCGTGTCATTGAGTTGCAACAGATTTCCAGACCAGATTTCCATACAGGTTTCCAAAAATCGCAAGTTAGGAAACACACTATTTATCATAGTGCTACTTGCGATTTCAAGCCACTGAGAGATCCTTCTATGACAATTTTGACTGCTATTCGTAACAGACCCAGTGGTTATGGGATTTCAGACAAACAATTAGCTCTGAGTGACCTAGGTAAAGCAACACAATTATGCTATGCAGATCAGCACAATCTTGATCCGAACAATTCAATGTCCATTATTTTACCCTATAGAAAGTAAGTACAGCAGCATTCACTCCACCGTGTGAAGTGCAGTGTAATCCACCATGGGTAAGACACAATAATGCAATACCAATTTGTGATGGCGTTACGATTATACACATCATCTCTCCTACTTCACCAGGGAATCGTTCGAACAACCACATCTCCCAGTCCCAATTCCAACTCCTATGTCTACAACCCTGACAGTAAGTCATAACTGGCAAAGCCCCCAAAATGACATATTTTGACAAACCATATGAAATAATGCCGTGCCAGTTTGTGGTGACAAGTCACATTTGCAATATATAGAATAATTATACACTGCTAAGAAATATTTTGAACTTGATGCATATACAAAGTGCACGGGTTCCCCTTTGCAAGAAATTCGTGCGTGCAGTATGATACACATGCATCCTGCCTTGTCAAAACAGTTTGACTATGCAAGTTTTCTTTGTTCCTGATCATTTCAGCAAGTGGCAGTGGGGTAGACATCTATGTGATAGACACGTGAGTACATATTCATTACTCAGTAAGTTGAGCATACAATTGTAAGGATGCTCTCTCACATAACAGGGGGATAGACGCAACCCACCCAGACTTTGGTGGAAGGGCTTCTTTTGGGGCAAACTTTGCAAGTGATTTCTCAACAGGAGACCCACACGGTCATGGTACTCATGTAGCTGGTAAGAGTTTGCTCACTGGTTATAAATTAGCTCCAACTGAACTTTCAGTAACATGCATATGTATGTTCTCTCTCAATAATACATGCACATCACAGAAATTGTCGACTTATGTGGTTTCTACACAAAAGTGGTTTTATCTGAAACTCTGGTACTCTCTAATTTCAGGCATTGCGATGTCTAACACATATGGAGTTGCTAAGGCAGCAAATGCAATTTCAGTTCGGGTGTTGGATACATTTGGCTTTGGCTCATATGCGTATGTGGCATCACACAATGTCATGCATGCTGTTGAATGCCCAAACAACTGGATCATGCTATGTGTCCCCTCTGCATTATTACAGTTCAATCAGCCAAGGAATAGATTGGGTTGTTCAGCAGTGCTGTACTGTAGTAACCCAAGGTCCGTGCAATACATGTGATGAGGTGTGCGTCATCAAGTAAGTTGCATTATGGTATGTAAAGAGTAAATTAATTTTGTTAATCTATTATTGTATAGTCTAGATGGTGTTTGCTAGAATGTAGCAGAGTAGAATCTACGCCAAGTTTGATTTAGCTATTTAAGTACAAAATGTAACAGATCTACATAGCCGCATGCAACTTTATTCAAAGAGAAGGGAGTCTTGCTGTCTGTTCAGTAACCTTGGTGAGACTGTCGTAATGCATACTGACATGTGAATGCTATCCCCTTAATTGCATGAGTAATGAAAAAGACACTACATTACTGTGATCTCCTTCTAAACCACAGCATGTCTCTTGAAGGTCCGACCTCAGTTGCTGTCAACATGCTCACAAATGCAGCAGTGCAGACGGTAAGTCACCTCTCATGTTAACATATGAATTCCATAGACTGTGTATGCACATAACAGCGTGTACAGTAATGAATGTGATAAAGGCTCTAAAGCATACCACTGCTGTAGTTACTCTGTATTGTATATTAGGATTGACAGAGTGACGAATAACTGTCTCAGACCACTCACCAATTTGTTGTTGCTTGCACGACACACCGCAAGTGACAGAGTGCAAGTGCTGTACATGATTATTGTCTCATACAGGGGGTGCATGTTGCAGTTGCAGCAGGAAACAGCTTTGTTGATGCATGTCAAGTCACCCCAGCTGGGGCAGTGGATGCGTAAGTGAAATGCATGTAAACCTATATACTCAAGCTTGCCGTGAACCGAATAATGGATACATAGAGCTATTTTCTGTTTTTTGATCTTTTGATGAGAAGCCCTGCATGATTATCGATAGCACAATAATTATGTTGATAACGAGTTCTGTACTAACAACTGCTCTGTTTATCTTCATGCAGTGTTACGGTAGCCGCAAGTGATTGCGACGATTTTTACGCATTCTTCAGCAACTTTGGGAAATGTGTTGACATCATAGCTCCTGTGAGTCAATAGCTACGTAAAATGTATTGTTCTAATATTTGACATTGAGAGGGGGTTTCAATTCTTGTCCGTCAGGGAGTGGATATTTTGTCACTCGCACCTGGTGGCGGCACTGCAGTGCTAAGTGGTAAGTAAACACCCACCCCTCATGTGCACGAATACGTACGCTCATGCACTTACACCCTGGAAGGAAAAATGTCAGCACATAAATATTTGAGCACTCTGGGGAGGCTCTGACAACACCATCACGACCTCCATTGTTGACTGACATACGTGTAGTATTATGATGGAGTTATGGCATTCTTGTCTGTCTGCGTTGGCCACCATTGCTCCCTTTGGTTGTTTGGTAGTACTACACACACACATGTTAAAATGGGGCAACCTATAAGTACAAGCTGGTGGATGCAATCTGAATCTAAATACTGAAGTATGGATGTAGTGAGAGTAAAGCAAGGCATTAGACACGAATGTGAAAATCCCTTGCCTTACCAGGAGTGTGGTTGATGCTCAAGGTGGTCACAACACCTCACGTTACCTATTCAATTTCTTTCATTGTAGGTACTTCACAGGCTACTCCACATGTTGTAAGTCACGCCCTAGCTTCCAGCATTTGCACCATATGATGGACTGGAGAACATGATATGAAATGCTTAAAACGGACAGAATATACACAGCTGATTCTTAATTAGCACCAATCTGCA
The DNA here is from genome assembly GCA_963931865.1 of Axinella damicornis. Taxonomy (NCBI): domain Eukaryota; kingdom Metazoa; phylum Porifera; class Demospongiae; order Axinellida; family Axinellidae; genus Axinella; species Axinella damicornis. Next base: position 8,160,187 of record OZ007515.1, on the reverse strand, counting down.
AAGCACATCAGATTATTTTTCCCATTGGCCTAGCTCCTCAGATTAACAGTATACACACAGTTTGTATGTGTCTTTCCACTCCTGCATGCAACAGCATAATTATAGGTTTTCCTTCAACAAAGTACTCAGGAGTACTCGAGTATCTATCACTCTCTACACAACTCTCATACAGCTATTGTGCATATGGACACTGTGTAGTGCTCTATCTCCATCATCTCCTGTTCAGTGTGTCATTTTGGGTATAATTACACTTTTGTTTGCTTCAATGCCATGGAAGTAAGAGCAGTCATATTAAGAGATGCTACTCAGAAGACTTCATGTATGCCACTGTAAAGAGGAGGTACAATCTCAGTTCGGGTGAATCTTACTATTAACACTGTTTCTTTTGCATAGTTATTACACTTTAACAGATTACTGCACGCCTTATTGTGGTGCTCTCTGCAGGCTGGGGTGATGGCCAAGTATTTGAGCTACTACATTTTTGAATTTAAGGCTCTACCCTGTCCAATCCAGCTGAGGGAAGTGCTGATCAATACGTAAGTAACTCTCATTCTCCCATGTCTGTGGATCGACCGATGTCTGACACACACACACACACACATACACACATTCACACACACACACACACACACACACACACACACACACACACACACACACACAACATGCGCTCATGCACATGCACACACAGTGCAAGTGCAAACAGGATTACATTTGTTCCTCAGTGTACTCTCAACTTACTTGTGTTCAAGGATTGCTTGACTACCCCACTGTGCTTTGATGGATGACAAACATGAATTTCAGCTGCACAAAGCATGAACAAACTGAATTTCATAGATGGCAGAACTAGTCTGCTAACAATCTTAAGTACGTAGCTGCTGATATAGTGGACTGCATAGACACCAACACTCCCTTACCTACAATTCATTGCAGATAGAAGAGCATTCCATTTATCTACTCTGTATTTACACACCCAACACCTGATCGTCAACTTGGCCAAGTACCTCAGAACTTCGTGTTAATTTACATAGCAAGACTACTTCCCTGTCTGAATAGCTATGAACTTCAAAATAATTATTATGGAACAAGTGATGCACACAAGTCAAAAGTATACCACCTGGTGCAGTAAATCCAAAGGGGGTAAATGAGAGCACTGAACACAAGCAAAAGAGGAAGGTTACACTAACATAAGCACAGAGTGTATCAAAGCACTGAACGTAAGCACATGACAATTTGCGTTGCATAATGAATGAATGTAGATACGTAGGTCTTGGCATTCCATTAAAATCAGTATCTCCCACAGCTATAGAAATGGGCAAAGATCATCATTTTGGATGACCGATCAATCCCTCTTGGATTTGGAACTATAATAATCTTTTGAAGAAGGTTAGGGTTGGAGTGCACTTCGATGAATTCCTAGTAAAATGAATTTTAATGTGTGAATTCCCAAAAGACCCATAATAAACCACATCCCCTTAGTTCACTAGGTTCAGAGGTAGTCACCCATCACAACAGTCTGATTTTCAGTTTTCACTTTGCTGTCTAGGCACAAAACATGGGCCACATCATGAATTTTGGTACCAAAATAGTCCGTGGTGTTAGCTAAAATCACCACCATGCAGATTCAACATAAATCCTTGAAACGAAGGTATAGTACAGAGCTGAAATTCAATGAACCCAAGCAAAAGCATGATATCAAGTTGTACATGTTCTAAACTTAACAGTCTGACTTTCAGCTTTCTCTTTCATGTCCGATGTGCATGGGCTGCTTGTAAGTTCGTTACAAAACAGTCCATCACCACAAGTCCATGATGGTTTTGCTTTCTTTAGGGGTGGTTGTTTTGTTGGTTTGTAGGTTGTAATATATGCGATGGGCTTCAAGGCTCAAGCAGACCTCTCTCTACAAATGACAATTTTCGAGGTCCTAAATAATTGCATTTTGAACCTCCGAAAAGAGGCAATCTCTCTACAAATGACGAAACTTATATTTCCACCCAATGGTGTCCTGACTATAGAGTTCCACAGCAGCTATGGGGGATGTGTATACTGAGGCCACTGCTCTCTGCCGGATATGCCCAGTAGTTAACATGTTCATCTTCCTTAGGTGCTCTAATTTTAAGGATCAATATCTAGCATTCCGATACGTCAAGAGCCTTGCAGGTGGTGTTGAGCACTAGTCACAAGTAGATGCATCAAGCTAAGTGATATCCCTGCAGGTAGTTATGTGCCTAATTTTGAAGGATCAAATTGTGGCATAATTTATCTCAACAGATTAACATCACAGAATGGAAGTTCACTCCAACACTGGAATAATTGCTGCATGATAGAATGTCAGAACCACTTCTATATTCTCAGCATCACTCAAATATGAAATTTTAATGTTCACTGGTGACAAGGCAAAAGAAAGCATTCATTTACAGCAATCACAGAAAGTGATTGATGCAAAAGTATAAAGCTATAGAGCACTAGCTACTCATATATCAGGGCAAATCCTGCTATAAAGTGTATGTTGTACTCGATGTTGCAGGATGTAGATGTTAAGAACAATTGCAGGAGGTCACAACCACATCCTGAAGCTCATCTATAATTAGAACACTGTTGACTCTCTTAAGCACATCAAGGCTCTGACTATTATGTATGCCACAGTGTGGCTCAATCGATGCCACTGGGCTTCCTGCACCAAGTCGATTGTAAAACTCAAAAATTTGGGGGGTAAAGGTACCACCTTCTGGGCACAAGCCTGCACAGTAGTTTGCAGTGAATGACCTGGGTTGAAGCACAAAATTTATCCCAAGATCATCTCTAAAATTGATAGTGAGTGAATGCAGACAACATGCAGTTGCGCCTTCAGAGCAGAAGCCAATTCCTGATTGAGTTGTTGACTGTCGTTTGAGTCGTATCTGTGAAGAGCCATCCTCTACCTCCTTTGAGATGATCAGCTTTGGTGATTTGTCTCCAACTCCAGCATCAAAAAGAGAACTGTTGCAGTGAGGAAACCCTGAGCAGTAAGCTGATATCTCAAGGACAAAGGGTCCCTTAGAGTTGTTAGTGACTCTGAGCCAGATTGTAAGAACCGGTGTAATATCAATGGTAACGTATCCAGATTCCTCTGCTGCGGTATGTTTGGTGCTCAAAACAGGACTTGGTCCATCAGTGGAAGCTTTAATTTCAATGCGAAATTGGGTGTTGTTCTGGCAGGGTAGTGGAGAGTCCTGGAAAAGTAGTAGCTCTACCTGAATGATTGAGTCTGTTGTACTAGTCTCTTGCAGGTCCAGATCAAACCGAACAGAGTAGCCATCTGCTGTGCTTTCATTACTTGCAGACCTTGCCTGGTTTGCTCTTGCAGAGAAAACTGTAAGGGAGACAATGAACATCATGGAGGTTATCATGCATGGAGGTAAATCGTCATTTGAGAACAAATCTATCTGCGAACTTCTGAAACAACTTACAGGGTTTCATCTACTGGGGGGGGGGCAAGGGGGAAGCTTCCCCCCCAAACAGTCTAGCTTCCCCCCCAAAGAAGAGATTGACTATATCATTACATCACAGGTAATACCATATTAGGACTCAGATACTGCTGTAGGCTACACCTCTTCCAGGGAATTAATTAACCTCAAAACATTTTGCACGGCACTTGGCACTACTTCCCCCCCAAACATTTTTTTCTAGATGAAACCCTGACTTACCATGTTTATTCAGCTCTCCAACAAACGCGGTAGTGATGGTAGGCATGCTACTTTTCACATGTGCTCTCCTTTCTTCCTTAGCAGTAATGTAATCCTCAAAGGCTGCAACGACGTTTTCCTCATCTTGCATGAGCGGTGCGTCTAGAGGAGGTTGCTCCATCAAGGCTAGATTACCCAAGATGTTTGCTTTGATTCTTCCAGTCTGTTCCCACATTGTTTCATCCACCTGTTCCTTCATAGGGAGGCAATGCACCATGGTGATGACAATTGCAGTGAGAAATGAAAGTATAAGCGGTAGTTGAATTCCATGGATATTCATTCTTCAGGGGAGTTCGAACCAGCTGCAATTCTTCTTGACTGTTGACGGAGATCGATGGATTGACTGTAGACGGAGATCGATGGATTGACTGTAGTGTTCACCGCTTAGGATGTGGTTCCCTTTATTTGTTTAGAGTGGAACATCTGTGGTGGAACTCAGTCTTGCCACAATCATGCATGTCAAGCCACATTTTGCAACCATGGTCAGAACTAGCAAACCCTTTCTGTGTACATGGTGATTAGTTTATGAAGCAGCACTCAGTCAGGGTGAACAATTAGTGAGGTTTGTAGCCCTTTACATGAGTGGATCAAAGCTACAGACAGGGTTTACCACAGAGCACTGACAGCAGGGCAATAACTTATTAGGCAGCCATCTGATTATGTAATAACTAACTACCAGCAGCACACTTGAGGGAAAGCCATTGATAATGCGCACGCATAGGAAGCCATTGGGTTACAAATTGTTTAAACCTTCGGGCCACATGGATCTATAGCGCAATGAATCCATACCGCCCTTGGTGGCGTGGTTTAACTAATACTATTGCCCGCAAGGCATACTGCACTTCCTGTAAGAAGTGCATGGGGAATCCCCTGGCCCAGCAAGTTGGTGTACGTTGATGGCAATATAGTCATTCATTTATGAGAGGACGTCTTTGCGAATCAACATGTCCTGACTCATTTTGACACTACATGTAATACTGTAGTAGCATGGAACACAGTTGAAGAATGTGGCACTACCATGATGCCGACTTTGATATGGCTAAAGATCTGATTGACAACACTCCTTGAGCCAGCTAGTCTTCTCAACAGTATGAACACATCTCCCATTCTACTGGCATTCTATAATGGCCATTCTCCTGTGATTCTAGTGCCATCTACTTCTGGCATTGTACTTACCATTCAGAGTCTTTATCTCTGGCAAGTTTCATCAAAACGTGTATACATTAAGGTGGCACATACCCCTCTACGTTAGGTCACCTTTAACCATTGGGGCGCCCCGACGGTTAAAGGTAACCTAACGTAATGGGGTATGTGCCACCTTAATAAATGCTTGTTCAATGCATTTTACCATTGAGGTATAGGTACACTGTAAAAGGAAAAGGGTTGTTTTAACTATGCAGGCTCTGGTCACCATAGTTGCATCTCAATGCCTCCTCCACTGTGGTGGTCAAAGAATGTACCCACGGCCACAAATGTTGTGTAGCTTCACTTCATAGTTATAGATATGTGACCTTGCTTAATTGTTTACCCATTTGTATGTCTGCTGGAGGACCTATAGTGGTCAAGCAGTGTAAATGATCTGCTTGAATGCACATTGTTTGGAAGAGCAGCTGCATACACTTCTATAAGAAACTTGACCTAGGATATCTTAACAGGCCTAGTTACTAGGTTTTCCTATCCAATAGCTACTAACAAGATCAAGGTAGGTTGCACTTGTGTTCTCATTCCTTGATCACCAAGGAGGCACTGAGATGCAACTGAGGTGACCACAGCCTGGTTAAAACAACCCTTCTCCTTTTACAGTGTATAGTTGAGGACGTGATGGAAAGCTTCAGCATACACACTGCAGTTAATAAATGCTTTATGGGATGTGGAATCACAATGTTATACAAAAAGTGTCAACATGTGATAGCTAGGTCATCCTGAATACACAAACAATAATTAAGTGTGAACATGTGAGAGCTAGCTCAATACAAAACACATAATCATAATTATAAATATAAGCCTAAGAAACCAATGCATCCATCACATGCGGAAACATTAATACAGCACAACTGTGAAAAAAGCAAAGTTAATTAACCATTATACTATTCTGCATTGTAATCTAGTCTAGAGATTAGTGCTGTGTCCTGTGGTTCCATATCCGCTACTAGTTCCCTTAGAGGACCGACAATGGAGCCCTGAATCCTCTAATTCTCTTTGCTCCACAACTTGCACAGCAGTAGCAGTCGCGCTTTGAGGCGTGTAAGTGTTGATGGCCTCAGCTCTCTGTAGCATGGCCTCCATCTCATCCTCTGGTTCATCTAAAATGACCTCCGTTGTTGTCACTGTGTCTCTGAAGTCAGTGGCAGCCTCCAGATTGTGGTAACTTTGGTGCCCATGGTTTCTGTAGCTATTGTTACAGCAATTGGTTTTAAAGCAGCAAAGCAAGCAGAGTTTTCCAATGAATTGCTTCACCTGGTATTTGTGGCAGGCGGGCTTTGAGAGGAACCAGATGAGATAACTGATCATGTATAGCAATGGTAGGAACACAAGGACATATTGAACCACAAATGCTGAGATGGGTAACGGTTGTCCAGGGTTAGTCTGTGCGAATGCGTACAAATACAAGCTCAGGGCATTTACAAGGGCTAAGTTGGTGAACATGAGAGTGTCGATGTAGTTGAAGATTTTATTTTCTTCATTGTATGGCTGACACAAGGCTATTAGCACAATGAATATAACACAGGTAATTTGCTGTACGATGAATTGCTGCAGCCAGGTGTCTGTGAGAATGTATGAGACATTGATGCTAAGGCGGAATAGGAAGTAGAGTCCAGCAAAGAACCTCATTTTGTTCTTGTAACAACCCTGGAATGTGTCCAGCAAAATGTGCACCTTGTCCACTGGGTAGAACCTCCGCAGATATTCGAATTTGCTAATACACCACTCCAGCCACTTCACAGGGTACTCCAGGAGCAGCAGTGGGGGGATAGCCACAAAGGTGGCAAATATGATACAAGCAGGCAAGAAGTACCTGAAAATATATTTGGGATCACTTGCAGTAAACTGGCCAGCATAGTATGATCTTCGCTGGCCAATGTGGTTTCCATTCTTGTCGATCAGTGGATGCAAGTTCACAATGTATGAAGAAGCCAGACTAAATCTAGTGTAGGAGAGAAGAAGGAAAGCAGCAAAGGCATGAATGAGCGACTTTCCAACTTTCAACTGGTGTAATTTGCTTTCCAAGAGTGATGTCAATCTATACTTCCTCCTAAAACACCTGCACAGACAGGCCCATACCTTCATGATGACTATGACCACTATGATCATGAGGAGTGGAAAGAATGCAACAAGGTAGTCCAACTGAAGGATGTCTAAGGCATTGAGATTCGTTCCAAGACAGAGAGGCTGGATAAATCTTTCCAAGAAGTTCAAGTTAAAGATGCCATAAGGAACTCTATACGCATTTAGTAGGGCATCAGTACTATTGGTGATCAAGTTGAGTGGAATGTGCTGGTCAGCATCAAGGTCGAACGTGCTTGCAATCACCTGGCTATAGACAATGAAGGCATTTGCCGGTCCTGTTGTCAGCTTAATGTTGAAAATGATGATTACTGCAAAGAATATTAGGAGTGGGAGGTGCACAGAGAGAGCATAGTAGGTGGTATTGGCTGCTATATTGGTGCCATTGGTACAGGAAACACACTCGTATGTTTCTGAGTTAACAGCTGGTCCATAACCACGTTCACACTCTCCACAGAAGATACCTGTTCGGTGCATCCGGCCACAGATGTGAGCATCAACTTCAAGTATTGACTTTGGAAGTGGGAGGAAAGCCTTACGATGGTCAGTGTAACAAAATCCAGGAAGACACAGAGACACAGCTAATGTGTCTGGGTGTCCAGGCAATGTCCCCATCCAGTACGCATTCTCCAAGTATGCTATGTACGTTGAGGGATCACATATAACTTTTCCAGCATAATTCTCTGAGCATGTGCACTTGCTATTTGTGGTGTTGTCAACAGGTTCAAAACCGGGAGGGCAGAGTTGTAGACTGATGCTGACTTCGACGTGCCACACTCGGTCACCAGCGTTGACTAGGTCCAATGTAAAACTGCTGTTTTCCAATCCATTCACCTTGACAGCCTCACTTGAGATATACCTGAAGAGGGGATCGACTAAAGCTGCGGTTGAGTTTCTTGATGTAGCAGTGAAAACAGTTTCAGTGTTTATGTTATGGCCGAGGTCATCTTGAATGGTGATTGGTAGGTGGAAGATTTTCCCTGGAATGGCTTTCACAGAAGATGATCCTGTGAATTCAATGCTGCCAGTATCGGTGCTGATCTCTGAGCTACAGCTGGTGTTGACATAGATCCAATTTCTCCAGCAGAGGATGCTGCTAGAACTCTCCACTCCAAACCCACCAGCCATTGAACATGGGAGTATGGATGTAGAATGGATGGATTTTCCTCTGAGGGTGGCGGAGTTGTTGTGAAAGTAGAAGATGGCATTCCACTCGTTAGGGTCAAGGAAAGGATTTGTGTGATGAATGAAGCAGCTGGCATAGGTTTTAAGATTTTCTCTCTCAATGTACTTGTTGTATATTGCTCCACCATGGAGTGATGCAAAATTGTCTTCAAAATGCATGTAAGTGGAGTCATCTATTAGGATTGAAGCAGCTCCCAATAGTGCAATGGCACCTCCTTTAGACCCAACATTCCCTAAAAATGTTGCATTGCAGCCCGTGAAGTTTGCCTGGGTCCCAACTATGCAAAAAGCTGAACCATTGTTACGTTCGAAGTAAACCTTCTTGTGGAACTGTACTGGCACAGCATTCACATACACAGCACCTACTCCTTCCTGGTGTATAGCAATCTCAGAAGGCTGAACTGAATTGGCGACAAAGTGCGAATCTGAAAAAGCAACAGGCAGTATTTCGCCTTCAACTACTAATGAGAACCTTGATATGTACAATGCTGAACCTAACTCAGCCACATTGTTCTCGAAATAGCATGACACTGCAAAGACAGAAGCGAGCTGGTTACTGTCAGAGTTCTGTAAGGCTGGAGACATGGAGAGAGCTCCCCCATTAAGAGCCGAGTTATTTCGAAATGAGCAGTTCTGCAACAGAACTTTGTTACCATCCACGTTTGGTGCTCCCCTATAGTAAACATAGTGTCCTAATCTCATTCCTCCACCTCCAGTACCAGACATGTTTGTATAGGGACAATTATTGTTTTTAAATGTACTATTGTTTACACACACTTTATTTCCTGATGTACTATCATGAAACTCTGTAAATAAGCCAGCACCCCACAAGGCTTGATTGTTTTCGAAGTGGCAATCAGAAATATCAAACGTGTTGTTGGATGCATTTCCTTTCAAGTAGATTGACAAACCTCCCCCACGACCAAATGCTTCATGATTCCTGCGATAAGGTATGATAAAGGTAGAGTTGCTGTGACTGTTGATATTACCTGCCCAGTTGTTTTCAAAACTACAGTTTTGAAAGTGAAAATAGGAGTCAGAATTAGCAACCACATGAGATGGAGCAGTATCAGTGCAATTAGCATCTCCAGGAACACAGTAGGAAAACTCCACGTAAAACCCTCCTCCCCCTGGATATGGGGAACCAACTCCGACCCTGTTGTTGGAGAATGTAGAGTTGACTATTGTGTTGGACCCAATGGTGTTGTATATGATAACTCCCGTTGCATTGTGACTGTTGGTCACAGTAACCAAATTCATGCTTACTCTGTTGCAAAGGTAGAAGTAGAGAGCTGCCTGGGTTTTTCGCACCGTATAGTCTGCAGAAGTGAAGTCTCGACTGGTGCTGTTCCTCAACCCAGCACAGTGGGAGAAGGTAACTCTCTCAAGATAGACATTGGAAACTTCAACAAAGGCTAGGCTTGAGTTGGGAGCATTACACATGATTACAGTATCCAAAGAATTATTCCCATTTCCTACAATAGCGAAATCAGCTAGGTTGGTGAAAGGACTACTGTATGTGCTATTATCCAGATAGTGTGTTCCTGAGAGGAGAACATACTGAGTAGAATCTCTGCGGTACTCAGGTTGGAAAGCAAAGCTGAGGTTCATGCAAGGTACACTGCCATCAATACATTCCTGTGTATTGTTTCCCCTTGCTGAGTCCACATAAATCACATGTTCCCAGGCCGCAGTACGACACAGCAGGGCTGGTATAAACACCACGTATAGCGAGAGCATTCTTGTGCGTTAGAGACTCGAAAATCCGATGATAGTTTACGCAGCACGAACTAATTACTGAGCTATATCTCTGTCACTGGCCAGAGTGACTAGCTACTGAGCTAGCTACACATAATGATGATCCGAGTCGATAGAGTGGTTACGCTACTTTCAGTGAACTTACATTCCTGGTTAATGAACCAAACAATGGCTAACAGATGGATGCATACCTAACTGGGGGAGTACCTAACTGGGGGAGTACCTAGCCTCACCATAGTGTTTGTCACTTGCAGTACTAACGCGGGGAAAAACTTGCAGTGACGTAAATGGACGTCAGGTGGACGTGTGGAGGAGTGGCACGTTTCCGGGTAAACCGCAAGTTTGCAGTGCATGGGCACAAAAACGTACTGGCAGGATAACGGCCAAAGAAAAGCTAAAACTAACCCAGCATGCAGATACAATGATAATGCCTACCAAAGCACTCGCAATCGTTCCTTAGACTACGCGGCCCGGTGTCATATAAAATTTTGGGGACCCCGTGAAAATGGGGACTCCCGGTCCCCATCTTCCCTGGTAAAATGGGGACCCCCTCATCATTTTCGTTTTATGTTGCGTCAAATACTCACAGCTCTATGTAGGAATGGTTGTTATTTGCATCTCTGCAAGCATGTCTGCGAAAGCAGTAGTCCATATAGAGCATGCATGGATGGAATATCATCATATCAGTCGAAACCTTCACTTAGTCTCGGTACCAGACTATTCGCGCACGGCGGAATATTCCGCTGTGCGCGAATAGTCTGGTACCGAGACTAACCTTCACTCGCGATGGTTGCTACATACCCTGATAGCTGTAATGCGTCGGTCAGACAAAGCGCCAAATTTTTCTGTGCAAAGGTTGCTGATAGTGCAGCGGCATAGCCAGACATACCAAACCAATCATTCACTTTTTGATAAAAGCACCAAAATTGGTACACATATAGATTAATATACTGTGAACATTTTCAGATATTGAGGCATGTGAAATTATGCCTGCATCAGCCGTGGTGGGCGGTTTCCAAAATGGCCACCATGCAACATTACCAAATTTGGCAATGTTGTCTTAAATGACTCTTAGTGGCAATCCTTCAAGCCCTTCTACACTTGAAAATTTAACACCTGACTCAGTCTCACTGAGAGAAGACTCATGCAGTGGACAGTAGCGGCTATATGAAAGAAAGAGGGAACAGCTAGGTGGGCGGGTGATTGAATAACTCATAGCTACTTTACTTACTACTGCTACAGCTTGCAGCTGTCTCCACAGCTAGTGTTGCTAATGTTTGTGACTGATAATCAGCTCCACCCTGGTTCACCATTGTCTGGCGTCCCATATATCACTTTAAAATGAGAAGGGTTGTTTTAACCAGACTCTGGTCACCCTAGTTGCATCACAGTGTCTCCTCCACTGTGGTGGTCGAAGAATGTACCCACAACCACAAATGTTGTGTAGCCTCACTTCTAACGTTTCGTAATTATAGGTACGTGACTTAGCTTAATTGTTTACCCATCTGTATGTCTGTTGGAGGACCTATAGTGGTCAAGCAGTGTAAATGATCTGCTTGAATGCACATTGTTTGGAAGTGCAGCTGTTCTATTAGGTTTTCCTATTTGGATAGCTAGCTACTAATAGGATGCACTTGACAATGTGTGTTCATTCCATGGTCACCATGCAAGGGGGCCCTGAGATGCAACTGAGGTGACCACAGCCTCGTTAAAACAACCCTTCTCGTTTTACAGTGATAATCAGTTGCCTGTCATTCCCAATTAACTCTGTTCTTTTGGCCATTGGTACCAGCTAGCTACACTGTTCATTGGAGGTGAGTCAGGTCAATGATGCAGTGCAGCAGTAGCAGTGAGAGCTTTCCGATAACTCACTTGCTGCTGATCACATGACAGCCTCACTCCCCAACTATGGATAACAGGTGCATATCTGCATGTCTATACCTAGTCCTTCGGTGTTTGGGTGGAATGGTGGCCCTTCCACCATTGTCCACTGGAAGATGTATATAATTATACTTTCCCCAATAGGACACTCTATCCTGGGTGTGGCTCCCCTCTCCTTTCCTATGAGTACGTATGATGCACAACGTTTTGTGATACTAGTATACATATACTACAACACGTGCACGAAAGTCAGTGACGGGAAAGATAAGTCCATGCATGTACCTGTAGACAACGTTACGGTCACGATGTGAAACTAACCATTGCATGACTAGGCATTCAAGTATGGATTTTGTACGCTTCTACCCAACAAATTAATGTGGAATGTGCATGCATGGGATGCCTTTGCCACAGTGGTTACTGCCCTGATTCTAAAACTGCGATCTCCATAATTATAGGCTGATTCCCAGTCCCAATGGCCTGGAGGGAGGGGTTGTCAATAATGCTCTCCCTTGTCTATAATTATATCCTATGTTGGAAATACGTAATGGCCCTTGCTTTGTATATATCCCTTACTGCTCAGTAGGCTACCACTGCACATAACTCATTGATCCCCTATAATTGTTCCCAATGCACTTATTGCCAGCGTGAAACTGTTCTGTCGACACAAATAAACAATGCAATCATGTAGCCAAATATCATGTTGCGTGACCTGTTGGCACAAATATCTCCAAGTCGGAAAAAGCCCACAGTTGCAAGCCATGTATGTATATGAAACCCCTGACTTTGGAGACCACAAACCTCAGATCTAGGGTAGTATAATATAATTATTATATAGCTGGCTTTCGGAAGAGGGGGGTCAGCATACGTAGTTTGTCCAAAGCTCATTTCCTACACACTCCATTTTCCACCACTTTGAGCTTAGGCATTCATGTGTACTGCATCGGCTTTGGTAGGCCCTTGGCATTTTGGGCATGATGATTAGCTGCCAAGTGTGTCTTGATTATTTATCTGTAAGCTAAGCCATGGTTAGCTACAAATCATTTTCCATATAATGAAGAAGATATGAAGGGGGGATTGTATACTGCACTGTTTTGTGTGATCATCCCTACCTTGTTTCCTTACTTTTCGCCGTTTTGGTATCCCTACATCCTTTATGTCATTTTTTTAGCAGCAGGCGCATGTTTGAGCTGAAATTTGCCATCACAGAGGTTGTGAAAAAGCAATGGAACGTTGCACTGCTCGGTTGAAAATGCTGCTGTTTTGTGCGAAAACCATCATGAGAGATTGAGGCAACGTTGAGCTAAGTTGTCTGAAGAAGAAGAAGAAAGAAAGGAGGACAATTTGCCCGTTTTGCGAGTGCCTGCTTTGGTACTTTCGCGATGGTTTTTCGCGGCACTGGGAGTCTTGTTGGACATGAAAACACTCAAAGATGACTGGTATGTTGTTATAAAGGCTTATAAGTGTACCGTTTCTGAGATTAGGAGAGATTTTTTTGTATTAGCATATATTGCGTGTCTGTCGTATCCCTACATATAGAGTCTACGATAATCCCTGCATGGAATGTATTCTAACTATTTCTCCTGTTCCACCTTGCCTTTCCATGCTAACTGTATGGAACCACTCTGAAATTTCCCTTAGTAGGCAAAATCCAATTGTTAGGCCAAATTCCCAATGCTATGGTGTCAAAGAGAATACCCCAAAAGACCAAGCATCATGTTGATCCTTCGCATTCATCTGCAAGAGGAACTCCGCATGCCTGGCTCATCATATCACAGTTAAATTGCAGTCTGCTTGACATATATACAACACCAGGATTATGGTCTTATGATAATCCATTGCACTGTAATTGCACCGGCAAGTGCCTTAATGGCATTAGCACAATCATATTTTGCCCTGCTCTTTCATGCTCAACAGAGCTATAGGTCCTCTGGGTGGACTGGTACAAATCTGTAACCACGTACTTTTAGCAATGCAGAGAACACATCTCCTTTTGAATGCTATCACTGGCTCCTTTTGGACTCCAAGATTGTCACCCCAAACATACTAATTTGTACCCCAGATGTTTTCCCTAATATGAATCCCGGCAGTCAGCCCATTTTTCTTGCAGGAATACAGGCAGCATATTAATTCTTCTTAGATGCCTATATCTTGCAGCCCCCCTCTCAAAGCCTATATAGAATCCCTGCTACTAGACCTGCAAGATGCCGGTTTCTGTTCCCAGAAAGGTTCATTATAATTAATAACCGGACCTCTATATGCATGTCCATTTCCGGAAATCACTGCTGTATTTAACGTAGCACATAAACACAGAATAATTCTAGCAAGGATGGGGCAGTTATGCAAAAGAACCCTAAGACCCCTAAAAAGTGCTATTAGTACTGCATTATTCTCGTCGAATAACGCCACATGGCGGCCATTTTGGAAACTGCCCACCGCAGCTGATGCAGGCAAAATTTCACATGCCTCAATATCTAAAAATGTTCACAGTATATTAAACTATATGAGTACCAATTTTGGTGCTTTTATCAAAAAGTGAACGATTGGTTTGATATGCCGCTGCACTATGATCTGTTCTATGTTTGCAGATCATGAACTTGAAATAAGTTTGACACTGCTTATAGCCGCTAATATATAGCCACTCACTCACTGGGCCTCATTGTCTTGCAGGCTAGTTAATGCTCAATTCTGACTCAGTAGCTAGCTATAGATCTCTCTCACTATGACCATTCTAGCAATCTGGAAAGGAATCGATGACCAGCTTGTTATTGAAAATCCTCATCAAAGATAACGTCGAGCTATTATTTAATATGTCTATATAACATGTTTTTATTTAATTGCTGTATTATAATAACTGCACGGTTAGTGATTAACTGTTATGAGAGGCCTTGCATAGGTCTGAATTCCAACCTAATAATGTTGGTTCCCCATTTTCCCACTGTTAACCATCTGTCATAGAGGGGTCCCCATTTTCACTAAGGGGTCCCCATACTTCCGGGAAAATGGGGACCCGGGGCCCCCATTTTCCCAGGAAAGTGGGGACCCAGGTCCCCATATTCCCGGGAATATGGGGACCCCGGGTCCCATTATGGGGGGTCCCCATTTTCCCATGACACCGGGAGTCGAGAAAACAAGTCGCTCATCTTGTTCAATCTTTCTTTCTCCCCGGCCCATGCCGTTTTCGATTGTTCTTTCAGCCTTGTAGCTCACCAATGAAAGCAGTTCTTGAGCTACTTTATGCACAAAACCACATGTTATAGGGGTGATGAATGAATTAGTGCATGTGCAACACTCATTATACTCCACGAAGAAACCCTGCTCACACCAATAATTTTTATTTGTGTGACGTGGAAAATGTGTAACCTCGTTCCATGCCTCACTCAGCTTTTTGTCGCTTGCATTCCGTACTGCAAGTGTTAAAAGCTGGGCAGGGCCTGGGAACAAGGTTACGAAATACACCTCAGCCAACAACATGGCTTACAGGTCACCTCTAGAGCTAGCCTCATTCCCAGGCTCGCATATTGTCCAGTATGCGACAGAAAGATGCAGAGGAGCTTTCCGCATCCGTGTATTATTGTCAATGCAAACTGAAGAACAGAAAATGGGGTTGGCCTGGGAATGAGGCTATAGCTAGCTCACTGGAAGAAATACTGTGTTAAAATAACCCATGGAATGGTTTCTCTAGTTTCAGTGAACTCCCATGCACTGCAAACTAACCAGGTAACACTAGCAGATGATGCATTACATTTCTGGTTAATGAACGGATACATTAGCTAACAGATGGATGCATAACTAGCTAACTGGGCGAGTACCATTCACATGCATACTATATACTTCAGCTAGTAGACCAGTGTCTGCCTTGCTTTATGAAGTGTGACAGAATTTGAAGGAGTGACTCTTTGGAATGGAGGATGGTAAACATGTTTGTCCATTCTCTTCATGGTACTTGCTGGCCTCCTCCTGTAACCATGTCAACAACAGTCACCCTCATTACAGAACCCAATGCAGCATTCCTGTGCAGTATTTCCGCAGATCTAATGGCCTTGGGACTCCTTGTCTTCCTAGTCCAAATATATATCACCTTTGAAGGTCTATCATTGACAACCATCTCGAGCCGTGTTGGAGAAACTTCGGGGGCTGGCCTGGGCCCACTAGACAAATGAGATAGAACAGCAGTGTGAAAAGCTCTTTATTCCTAGATCCTGTCTGTCTCGAGACGCTAGTCTTCTAGGCAAGGCACGCAGTACTTCTCCCTCTTGTTTTCTACAGCAGACCGGGTTGCCTTTTTCTGGATGAGTATGGAGGTGAGGAGGGTGCTAGTCTGGCCTTGCCAGATATGCTGGTTAACTTGCTAGCCAGACTAGGCGGGTGCTTTTTGTATTCATACGAGATGGTCTTAACAGACTTGCAAAAACCCTGGACTGACCTTGAACCCGATGACCCAAAGCTGTAGTTTGAAACTCCTGCCAAGCTCCTGCAGATAGTAATTTCAATCCAAATGTAGGACTAAATTGACTATGTTACTATACTTGTGTAGTGTAGTCAATATTTAGCAGCCCCCACGGCGAAGGTGGTGTGTGCTGAATGCATGAAAATGCGTTCTCTTGGGGAAAAGAATTCAATAGTTAAAGAATTACAGCTGATCTTACGTGTTGCATTGTTTTAGCAAGTACACTTATCAATTTTCACATACAGGAAATGGCTCGTAAAGCTCAAGAGCTTACTAGTAAGATATACAGTGAAGTAGTCAAACAAGATGCAGAACAACTCAGGAAAGTGCTCTCCTCGGTTGTTATGAGTTCAGGAGTGGAAGATCTCAAGGTTGTTGCCATTGGAACTGGCACAAAATGCATCTCCCATGAACATCTCAGTGAACATGGGTTGGCTGTCAATGATTGCCATGCAGAAATAGTTGCAAGAAGAGCATTTTTGAGATTCTTATACACCCAACTGGAGCTGTGTGCAACCGGCAAGGATTCTATAATAGCACCATCTGCCAAATATAAGTTGCGATCAGATATTTCATTTCACCTGTACATAAGCCGAGCCCCATGTGGAGACACAAGTAAATTTGGCACTGTTGCTGACCAGCATCCAAACAGGACCAGTCGTGGAAAAACTAGGGCCAAGATTGAAGGTGGGGAGGGTTCGGTCTTAGTACCTGAGACCCCTCACACTTGGAAAGGCCTCCAAAATGGAGAGCGTCTTTACACCATGTCCTGCAGTGACAAGATAGCACGGTGGAATGTCCTGGGCCCACAGGGATCCCTTCTGTCTCTCTACATTGACCCTGTTTACTTCACCTCTATTATCATTGGCAGTGCATTCAACAAAGAGCATCTGCAACGTGCAATCAATAAGCGAGTGGATGCCATTGAAAATCTTCCAAAGCCATTTGAGGTAAAGCAACTTCTTACGCTCTCAGTTCCAGTTTCCATGGCAGACCATGACAAGAATTCCCACTCCTGTAGCCTCAACTGGTCCCTTGGAGATGAGGCTGAATTAGTTGAGTGCAACACAGGGCAGCAACACATCAACAAGCTTCCCTCTCGCCTCTGCAAGCAGTCGCTGTTCGGATGTTTTGTGGAACTGTGGGATAAAGTTGCTTCTGAAGGCTGCAAGCAGGCAGCTCTGCAGCAGCTGAAGTTAGATGGTACACACCAAGTGACAGCACAGCAGCTGAAGTTAGATGGTACACACCAAGTGACAGCACAGCAGCTGAAGTTAGATGGTACACACCAAGTGACAGCACAGCAGCTGAAGTTAGATGGTACACACCAAGTGACAGCACAGCATCTGCAATGTATTCTATCCTATCGGGAATTCAAGGCCCTAGCAAAGGCTTATCAGGATGCTAAAAGTCAACTTTTCGAACACTTTAAGAAAGAATATGGATACTGGGCTAGGAAACCCCCAGAACAAAGCAATTTCAAGCTACGTAAACCCATGATGTAACCTTTACTCTGTACCGGTATATTATTGACTTATACTTTAGATGATTATGTGCACTTTGTTTCTGACTTGCATAACTTAAACTCGGTGTATTTTCCCTTTGTTGTTGTTGCTCTCACTTGTCTTAGCGACTTTTGGGGAGTCCTTTGTTATTGCACCCACTTTCATTTTTTACACTCAATTTTTCCATGTATAATTTCATTAGCATGCAACCCGTACCGTTATCTACAGAGGGTAGCTGCAACGGGCATGGTTTCATGTAAATTTGCTGCCAGGTTGGAGTACAAATTTTGAGCACTGTTTGGGCCCCTATTCCGTGTTGTTTTCTGCTTGGCAACTTGGGCCCCAGATGCTCATGCCATGCTGCCAGTTAAAAGATCTGGTTAAGATGTTCACAATGACATGCAAGTGTCAAGCAGAGGTTGTGTGTAATAATTATTTTACTCCTAAACTGTATACTCTGAGATGGTGCAACCACCAATTGCAACCACTGAACAGCTTAATATAAGTAAGCTCTTGAAAAGAGCATCCAGAGTTTTCTTTCTATTCAATTTCCATCATTATAGGTAACGCATGTTGGGCGGGTCCTGCGAGTTAATTATAATAATGTCCTAAGTCATAATATTGTGCTAAACGTCTAGCTCATGACATTGAATTGTTTTGTGGCACTCAGTCTGGCTCATGATATCCATGCAATGACCTCATAATTATGTTCTGGAATGTAGTGTTCAAGAGCATGCTCAAGGTCCATTTATACAGGTAAGCAGCAGTGTGAGGGCCAATCCCAGCCTTGAATCAGCATACCTTCCTTTCCATATTGTAGTCCTCCACCCACGGAGTCTAGCTACCTTCCATGTCCTTCATCAGGCCCCACATAGCACTCGATCAATCACACAATAGTCATGGATCGTCAGTCACTCCACTGAGGCTCAGTAACCACTATTAGCACAATGTCATGCGGCCTGTTGAGCAAGTTCTAGAAATTTACATTAATTCAGTGAAGTGCACTCCGTTGGAATAAATACCATTCATTTCGGAACCACAATCATGCATTATGAGATTTCGATTCCCAGTCAAGACCCACCTTGTTTGTAATTTACTCAGTTCGCCTTGTTGGTTGATATTAAACCACAGCTGTGGTGTATTTACAGTCCTTTGCTACATGGTACACGGAACATAAGAGACCCATGCAGTTAACAAACCCCATCCCCCTAGTTCACTAGTAAGGTACTAGTACCCTCCAGCTTTCACTTATCTGTCTAGATCACATAATATGGGCCACATCATGAATGTTGGTACCAAAATACCATCATCATGCACCATGCAGATTCAACCTAAATCCTTTAAGTAAAAATGCAAGCAATCAACAACTACAGCACAGTGCTGAAAAAACGAAAACAGCACGTCATTGTATAGCTACATGTTCAAAACAGTCTGCATGACTTTCAGCTTTCATTTTCTTGTCCCACCTGTAAGTTGGTTTCAAAACAGTCCGGAGTATCTGTCACCATGTCCATGATAGTTTTGCTGGTGGTTTGTAGAGAATGAAAAACATTTCCTGAAGTAAAAGTGCATGATTGATTCTAGGTATCAACCATTGGTTGCTACCGCCATGTTCAGTAGATATCAGAGCAGGTGTCTCAAAGATTTGTGTAGAATTTGTATAGAATTTATAGCTCACCTCTGATGTAGCTAAGAATATTTAGCTAGAGATGGTTTCGACATTATATCATGCAGCAATTCCAGTGTTTGATGATAGTTAGAAAACTTCTATTCTGTAATGTTAATCCGTTGAGATAATACAATTTGAACTAGGCACATCTGCAAGGAACTCCAGTAGCTTGATGCATCTACTTGTGACTAGTGCTCAACGATACCTGCCAGTCTCAACGTTAAGAACACCCAAGGAGGATGAATGAATTTTCAATAGAGAGTACTGGTCTCAGAATGTGAGAAACTCAATTGTATGTAGCTAATGAAATTTTAATGTTCACCATTTGCAAGGCAAAATAGAAATTCATTGCACTATTTAAAGTGATTAGACGCAACATCAGAAATCTAGTACTACTCATACATGGGGGCAAATCCTGCTAATGTATATATGTTGTACTCAGCATTGCAGGATGTATAGATGTGTTAAGAACAACTGCAGGAGGTCACAATCACATCCTGGAGCTCCTCTATAATTAGAACACCATTAACTCTCTCAAGCACTTGAACACTCAGAGTATTACGTATGCCACAGTGTGGCTCAATCGATCCCACTGGGCTTCCTGCACCAAGTCGGCTGTAAAACTCGAAAATTTGGGGGGTGAAGGAAGCACTTTCTGGGCACACGCCTGAACAGTAGTTTGCATCAAATTGGCTGGGCTGAAGCACAAAGGTGAATCCAAGATCATCCCTAAAATTGATAGTGAGTGGATGCAGGCAACACAAAGTTGTGCCTTCAGATTCGCAGTAGCCAATTCCTGATTGAGTTGTTGATTGTCGTTTGAGTCGTCTCTGTGAAGAGCCATCCTCTACCTCTTCTGAGATGATCAGCTTTGGTGATTTGTCTCCAACTCCAGCGTCAAAAAGGGATCGATTGCAATGAGAGGAGCCCGAACAGTAAGCTGATACCTCAAGGACAACAGGTCCCATGGAGTTGTTAGTGAGCCAGATGGTAAGAATTGGTGTAATATCAATGGTAACGTATCCAGGTTCCTCTGCTCCGGTATGTTTGGTGTTCAAAACTGGACTTGGTCCATCAGTGGAGGCTTTAATTTCAATGTGAAATTGGGTGTTGTTCTGGCAGGGTAGTGGAGAGTCCTGGAAAAGTAGTAGCTCTACCTGAATGATTGAGTCCATTGTACTAGTCTCTTGCAGGTCCAGATCAAACTGAACAGAGTAGCCATCTGCTGTGCTTTCATTACTTGCAGACCTTGCCTGGTTTGCTCTTGCAGAGAAAACTGTATTAGGGAAACAATGAACATCATGGAAGTAATCATGCATGGAGTCAGGCAACTCTATCTGTGAATGCCTAAACAACTTACCATGTTTTTGCAGCTCTCCAACAAATGCAGTAGTGATGGTAGGAATGCTACTACCTACATGTGCTCTCCTTGCTTCCTTAGCAGTTTGGTAGTCCTTGAAGGCTGCAACGATTTTTTCCTCATCTTGTGTGAGTGGTGAATCTGGAGGAGGTGGCTCTGTCAAGCCTAGATTACCCAACATGTTTGCTTTGATTCTTCCAGCCAGTTCCTGCATTGGTACATCCACCTGCTCCTTCATTGGGAGGCAATGCACCATGGCAATTGCAGAGAGAAAAGAAAGTATAATTGGTAGTTGAATTCCGTGGAATTTCATTCTTCGAAAGAGTTTGGCAATTCTTCTGGACTGCTCACAGAGATCGATGGATTGACTGTAGTGTTCACTGCTAAGAATGTGGTTCTCTTTATATGTTTCAAAGTGGAACCAAGGGCATCCATGGTGGAAACCGAGTCATGCCGCAATCATGCATGTCAAGCCACAGCTTGCGTTCCGTGATGGGGAACTAACAGACATAATTTCTACTCTCAAATTAATTAGTGGTTAGCTGGTGAAGCAGTCAGGATGAAGAAATTGGTGAGGTGCAGCTAGCTATTGCCCACAAGGTTCCATATCACTACTATCCCATCAGAATGATCTAAGCTCATGTTTGCAAGCACAGAAAGTTTTCCTGCATTCACATCCTGCAAGATACGTTGATGAAATGATTAACAAAGATATAATAGCTGGTATGACTGTATGTGATTGCATTCTAGACATGGAACAGACGCAACATAACTGACATCACCGGCTGCTGTATTCAGCTCAATGGTGCAGCTCAGGGAGAAACTGAATGTAGACAGTGTCACGATCAGGACAGGTTGATTTGCAAAGATTAGGGAATTGTAACTTCAGGCGATAAATCACACACGAGTGACCATGATAGTGAAGCGTGCTGTAAATACAACTAGCTACTTAAGCAAATATTTCAGTGATTTCTGAGTGGGATTTCTCACTGGCCAAGTGTACAAGCTACCAAGGGCATAGGAATTCCTACAACTATGACTACCATCATCAAATTAGGAGATTGGCAACCATGTTGTGTCACTCGTGCTTCTCCTGACCCTAACACTGTCTGTCATATAGTAAACATTTCCATGGGGTTTCTGATGTGAGGTGGTTTGGTATGTATGCTGTCCCACTGTGACGTCCTCTCATGTACTGAATAAATGACTGCATTTCCATCAGCGTACACCAACTTCATGGTGCCGGGGATTCCCCACTTCTACAGGCGAAATTAGCTCTCACATTTTCCCAGCAGTTACTGTATACTGCTATTTCACTGATGGTAACAGTGCTGCATGATCATGAGCAGAGAACTAGCGAATTTACTACTGACTCACGCTAGCCAACCATATAATCATACTGGTAGTATCTGAGTGAGACACATCATCACTGGACTAGAATATTGCTGAGCTTAATCAGGTCTGGCTACTCCAGTGCAGGTGTATTCATTTGAGTTACAAGTCTATAGGCCAAGTGAGGCTTTCCTTGGCAGTAAGCCTGAACAGCCCTCACCTGCAGGCACACTGCACCTGCAGGCACACTGGGCCAATTATATTGGCCACAGTTAATGAAGTTATGCAGATTAGAGTGAACATGTTCAAATTACAACCTCAATTCAGTCCTGGGTAGCTATGTGCATGCTTGGAGTTACAAAACAAGTTCAAATAACCTTGTTGTGTGTTTGTAATGCACAGCCTCAGCTTTATTAATGATGAAGAACTATTCATCTAGAGTGCTGTTCTATTCTTGTTGATAATGCCAGTGCATGCATGTACAATGGACCTCAACTGCTCAACAAATCCGGATACTTGTCTAAGTGCAGCAAGCTGTCAGGAACACAGATGCATTAAACATGACAGCAAGCCACACAACAGCAACATCTCGAGCCTTTTTCATTACATTGTGGACATATTGTTACTGTAGGTTACAAAGTGGTGTACTCTGTCTGGATGAACAGTATAATTATGCTGATCTGATGGCACAGATTAACCCTTTTCCCATTTTCACATCCTGCATGGTATGTAGATTGCATTACAAGAAGCTGTCTAGTCACATGAGCAGGAAATAGCAACAGGCCTACTATCACAATCCCCATACCAAACTGTTTGATTAAATTCTTTGTAGTAGCGCATGTAGCTAAGCTCCTGTTTTGTGCTGGGACCACTGGGGCTGAAGCACACTCCTAGCCTAGTTAGCTACACACTTTACCAGTACACTGTGCAGGTGCACTGTACAAGTAGAGTATTAACATTACCAGTATATCCACTGTTGTAACCAACTCAATGATGTATCTAGCTCAGTCAGGATGAATTAAGTTCTCACCAATGTATAATTATATAGTTGGATCTTTGGCCTACAAACTTGAGTCAATTTTGCCTCAGTCGGAAATAGCTAAACCTGAATTTTTATTGTGCATGGATGCGTTCATACATGCATGTGGACTCGGATGTGATACACCAACGCATACGTACTCACGCTCTTTGTAGATATGCTGGCTCAAATTAATTCACCAGTATACTGTGCGTGCATTGAATCAGTTAGAACTCACTTGATGAATGCCAAGTAGTAGCTAGCTGAGGTATATTAATGTAACCATCCCCAAAACTATTTCGCATGAGTTTGACTACGATAAATAATTAGTTAGTGAAATTGTGAATGCATGATCACTGCACCTTATCAATACGTGCATGTTTCCTCTTTCTACAACCTATGTCTGAGGTTTGTAGCTTACAAATTTGGAACATGTACATGTCTCCAGTGTTGAACCAGCTGCCAGTTTAATAAGGTACAGAGCAATCTTGAATAAACGAAAGCCGCCCAGAATACTCAACCTAGTCACCCAACATAATATAGCCACCAAGAAAATATTGAACCATCTACATGGGGAATGTGTATACTGAGGCCACTGCTCTCTGCCGGATATGCCCAGTAGTTAACATGTTCATCTTCCTTAGGTGCTCTAATTTTAAGGATCAATATCTAGCATTCAGATACATCAAGAGCCTTGCAGGTGGTGTTGAGCACTAGTCACAAGTAGCTAGATGCATCAAGCTAAGTGATATCCCTGCAGGTAGTTATGTGCCTAATCTTGAAGGATCAAATCACGGAATGGAAGTTCACTCAAACACTGGAATAATTGCTGTGTGATAGAATGTCAGAACCACTTCTATATTCTCAGCATCACTAAAATTTTAATGTTCACTGGTGACAAGGCAAAAGAAAGCATTCATTTACAGCAATCACAGAAAGTGATTGATGCAAAAGTATAAAGCTATAGAGCACTAGCTACTCATACATCAGGGCAAATCCTGCTATGTTGTACTCGGCGTTGCAGGATGTATAGATGTGTTAAGAACAATTGCAGGAGGTCACAATCACATCCTGGAGCTCCTCTATAATTAGAACACTATTAACTCTCTCAAGCACTTCAATACTCAGAGTATTACGTATGCCACAGTGTGGCTCAATCGATCCCGCTGGGCTTGCTGCACCAAGTCGGCTGTAAAACTCAAAAATTTGGGGGGTGAAGGAAGCAACTTCTGGGCACACGCCTGAACAGTAGTTTGCATCAAATTGGCTGGGCTGAAGCACAAAAGTGAACCCAAGATCATCCCAAAAATTGATAGTGAGTGGATGCAGGCAACAAAAAGTTGCGCCTTCAGATTCGCAGTAGCCAATTCCCGATTGAGTTGCTGACTGTCGTTTGAGTCGTCTTTGTGATGAGCCATCCTCTACCTCTTCTGAGATGATCAGCTTTGGTGATTTGTCTCCAACTCCAGCGTCAAAAAGGGATCGGTTGCAATGAGAGGAGCCCGAACAGTAAGCTGATACCTCAAGGACAATAGGTCCCATGGAGTTGTTAGTGAGCCAGATTGTAAGAACCGGTGTAATATCAATGGTAACGTATCCAGGTTCCTCTGCTCCGGTATGCTTGGTGCTCAAAACAGGACTTGGTCCATCAGTGGAAGCTTTAATTTCAATGCAAAATTGGGTGTTGTTCTGGCAAGGTACTGGAGAATCCTGGAAAAGTAGTAGCTCTACCTGAATGATTGAGTTTGTCGTACTAGTCTCTTGAAGGTCCAGATCAAACCGAACAGAGTAGCCATCTGCTGTGCTTTCATTACTTGCAGACCTTGCCTGGTTTGTTCTTGCAGAGAAAACTGTAAGGGAGACAATGAACATCATGGAGGTTATCATGCATGGAGGTAAATCGTCATTTGAGGACAAATCTTATCTGCGAACTTCTGAAACAACTTACCATGTTTTTTCAGCTCTCCAACAAACGCGGTAGTGATGGTAGGCATACTATTTTTCACATGTGCTCTCCTTGCTTCCTTAACAGTAATGTAATCCTCAAAGGCTGCAACGACGTTTTCCTCATCTTGCGTGAGCGGAGGTTGCTCCATCAAGGCTAGATTACCCAAGATGTTTGCTTTGATTCTTCCAGTCTGTTCCCACATTGTTTCATCCATCTGTTCCTTCATAGGGAGGCAATGCACAATGGTGATGACAATTGCAGTGAGAAATGAAAGTATAAGCGGCAGTTGAATTCCATGGATATTCATTCTTCAGGGGAGTTCGAACCAGCTGCAATTCTTCTTGACTGTTGACAGAGATCGATGGATTGACTGTAGTGTTCACCCCTTAGGATGTGGTTCTCTTTATTTGTTTAGAGTGGAACCAAGGACATCTGCATGTGGTGGAACTCAGTCTTGCCACAATCATGCATGTCAAACCACATTTTGCAACCATGGTCAGAACTAGCAAACCCTTTCTGTGTACATGGTGGTTAGTTAATGAAGCAGCACTCAGTCAGGGTGAACAATTAGTGAGGTTTGTAGCCCTTTGCGTGGGTGGATCAAAGCTACAGACAGGGTTTACCACAGAGCACTGACAGCAGGGCAATAACTTATTAGGCAGCCATCTGATTATGTAATAACTACCAGCAGCACACTTGAGGGAAAGCCATGTATATTGTGCATGCATAGGAAGCCATTGGGTTACAAATTGTTTAAACCTTCAGGCCACATGGGATCTATAGCGCAATGAATCCATACCGCCCTTGGTGGCGTGGTTTAACTAATACGTACTGCCCGCAAGGCATACTGCACTTCCTGTAAGATCAAGTGCATGGGGAATCCCCTGGCCCAGCAAGTTGGTGTACGTTGATGGTAATGTAGTCATTCATTTATGAGAGGACGTCACAGTGTGGAATGCATACATATTAGGTACCACTAACACCTCACATTAGAAACCCCGTGGAAATGTTTGTACAATTTAAATATGCCAGTCAGTGTCAGGGTCAGGAGTGACACAACATGATTGCCAATCCCCAAATTTTATGATAGTAGCTTGTACAATTGGCCAGTGAGGGAATCCCAACTCAATCACCAAAACATTTGCTTAAGTAGTTTAGTTGCAGTGCGCTTCACCACCATGGTTACATGTGTATATAATTTATCTCCTGAAGTTACAATACCCCACCCCACTCTTTGCGAATCAACATGTCCTGACTCATTTTGACACTACATGTAATACTATAGTAGCATGGAACACAGTTGAGGAATGTGGCACTACCATGATGCCGACTTTGATATGGCTAAAGATCTGATTGACAACACTCCTTGAGCCAGCTAGTCTTCTCAACAGTATGAACACATCTCCCATTCTATGGCTTAATGTATACACGTTTTGATGAAACTTGCAGGAGATAAAGACTCCGAATGGTAAGTACAATGTTCTACAAAAAGTGTCAACATGTGATAGCTAGGTCATCCTGAATACACAAACAATGATATTAAGTGTGAACATGTGAGAGCTAGCTCAATACAAAACACATAATCATAATTATAAATATAAGCCTAAGAAACCAATGCATCCATCACATGCGGAAATATTAATACAGCACAACTGTGAAAAAAGCAAAGTTAATTAACCATTATACTATTCATTATGATACTGCATTGTAATCTCGTCTAGAGATTTGTGCTGTGTCCTGTGGTTCCATATCCGCTACTAGTTCCCTTAGAGGACTGACAATGGAGCCCTGAATCCTCTAATTCTCTTTGCTCCACCACTTGCACAGCAGTAGCAGTCACACTTTGAGGTGTGTAAGTGTTGATGGCCTCAGCTCTCTGTAGCATGGCCTCCATCTCATCCTCTGGTTCGTCTAAAATGACCTCTGTTGTTGTCACTGTGTCTCTGAAGTCAGTGGCAGTCTCCAGATTTCTGTAGCTAATGTTACAGCAATTGGTTTTAAAGCAGCAGAGCAAGCAGAGTTTTCCGATGAATTGCTTCACCTGGTATTTGTGGCAAGCGGGCTTTGAGAGGAACCAGATGAGATAACTGATCATGTATAGCAATGGTAGGAACACAAGGACATATTGAACCACAAATGCTGAGATGGGTAACGGTTGTCCAGGGTTAGTCTGTGCGAATGCGTACAAATACAAGCTCAGGGCATTTACAAGGGCTAAGTTGGTGAACATGAGAGTGTCGATGTAGTTGAAGATTTTATTTTCTTCAGTGTATGGCTGACACAAGGCTATTAGCACAATGAATATAACACAAGTAATTTGCTGTACGATGAATTGCTGCAGCCAGGTGTCTGTGAGGATGTAGGAGACATTGATGCTAAGGCGGAATAGGAAGTAGAGTCCAGCAAAGAACCTCATTTTGTTCTTGTAACAACCCTGGAATGTGTCCAGCAAAATGTGTACCTTGTCCACTGGGTAGAACCTCCACAGATATTCGAATTTGCTAATACACCACTCCAGCCACTTCACAGGGTACTCCAGGAGCAGCAGTGGGGGGATAGCCACAAAGGTGGCAAATATGATACAAGCAGGCAAGAAGTACCTGAAAATATATTTGGGATCGCTTGCAGTAAACTGGCCAGCATAGTATGATCTTCGCTGGTCAATGTGGTTTCCATTCTTGTCGATCAGTGGATGCAAGTTCACAATGTATGAAGAAGCCAGACTAAATCTAGTGTAGGAGAGAAGAAGGAAAGCAGCAAAGGCATGAATGAGCGACTTTCCAACTTTCAACTGGTGAAATTTGCTTTCCAAGAGTGATGTCAATCTATACTTCCTCCTTAAACACCTGCACCGACTGGCCCATACCTTAATGATGACTATGACCACTATGATCATGAGGAGTGGAAAGAATGCAACAAGGTAGTCCAACTGAAGGATGTCTAAGGCATTGAGATTTGTTCCAAGACAGAGAGGCTGGATAAATCTTTCCAAGAAGTTCAAGTTAAAGATGCCATAAGGAACTCTATACGCATTTAGTAGGGCATCAGTATTGTTGGTGATGAAGTTGAGTGGAATGTGCTGGTCAGCATCAAGGTCGAACATGCTTGCAATCACCTGGCTATAGACAATGAAGGCATTTGCCGGTCCTGTTGTCAGCTTAATGTTGAAAATGATGATTACTGCAAAGAATATTAGAAGTGGGAGGTGCACAGAGAGAGAATAGTAGGTGGCATTGGCTGCTATATTTGTGCCATTGGTACAGGAAACACACTCGTATGTTTCTGAGTTAACAGCTGGTCCATAACCACGTTCACACTCTCCACAGAAGATACCTGTGCGGTGCATCCTGCCACAGATGTGCGCATCAACTTCAAGTATTGACTTTGGAAGCGGGAGGAAAGCCTTATGATGGTCAGTGTAACAAAATCCAGGAAGACAGAGTGACACTGCCAATGTGTCTGGGTGTCCAGGTAATGTCCCCATCCAGTGCACATTCTCCAAGTATGCTATGTACGTTGAGGGATCACATATAACTTTTCCAGCATAATTCTTTGAGCATGTGCACTTGCTCTTTGTGGTATTGTCAACAGGTTCAAAACCGGGAGGGCAGAGTTGTAGACTGATGCTGACTTCGACGTGCCACACTTGGTCACCAGCATTGACTAGGTCCAATGTAAAACTGCTGTTTTCCAATCCATTCACCTTAACAGCCTCACTTGAGATATACCTAAAGAGGGGATCGACTAAAGCTGCGGTCGAGTTTCTTGATGTAGCAGTGAAAACAGTTTCAGTGTTTATGTTATGGCCGAGGTCATCTTGAATGGTGATTGGTAGGTGGAAGATTTTCCCTGGAATGGCTTTCACAGAAGATGATCCTGTGAATTCAATGCTGCCAGTATCGGTGCTGATCTCTGAGCTACAGCTGGTGTTGACATAGATCCAATTTCTCCAGCAGAGGATGCTGCTAGTACTCTCCACTCCAAACCCACCAGCCATTGAACACGGGAGTATGGATGTAGAATGAATGGATTTTCCTCTGAGGGTGGCAGAGTTGTTGTGGAAGTAGAAGATGGCATTCCACTCGTTAGGGTCAAGGAAAGGATTTGTGTGATGAATGAAGCAGCTGGCATAGGTTTTCAGATTTTCTCTCTCAATGTACTTGTTGTATATTGCTCCACCATGGAGTGATGCAAAATTGTCTTCAAAATGCATGTAAGTGGAGTCATCTATTAGGATTGAAGCAGCTCCCAATAGTGCAATGGCACCTCCTTTAGACCCAACATTCCCTAAAAATGTTGCATTGCAGCCGGTGAAGTTTGCCTGGGTCCCAACTATGCAAAAAGCTGAACCATTGTTACGTTCGAAGTAAGCCTTCTTGTGGAACTGTACTGGCACAGCATTCACATACACAGCACCTACTCCTTCCTGGTGTATAGCAATCTCAGAAGGCTGAACTGAATTGGCGACAAAGTGCGAATCTGAAAAAGCAACAGGCAGTATTTCGCCTTCAACTACTAATGAGAACCTTGATATGTACAATGCTGAACCTAACTCAGCCACATTGTTCTCGAAATAGCATGACACTGCAAAGACAGAAGCAAGCTGGTTACTGTCAGAGTTCTGTAAGGCTGGAGACATGGAGAGAGCTCCCCCATTAAGAGCCGAGTTATTTCGAAATGAGCAGTTCTGCAACAGAACTTTGTTACCATCCACGTTTGGTGCTCCCCTATAGTAAACATAGTGTCCTAATCTCATTCCTCCACCTCCAGTACCAGACATGTTTGTATAGGGACAATTATTGTTTTTAAATGTACTATTGTTTACACACACTTTATTTCCTGATGTACTATCATGAAACTCTGTAAATAAACCAGCACCCCACAAGGCTTGATTGTTTTCGAAGTGGCAATCAGAAATATCAAACGTGTTGTTGGATGCATTTCCTTTCAAGTAGATTGACAAACCTCCCCCACGACCAAATGCTTCATGATTCCTGCGATAAGGTATGATAAACGTAGAGTTGCTGTGACTGTTGATATTACCTGCCCAGTTGTTTTCAAAACTACAGTTTTGAAAGTGAAAATAGGAGTCAGAATTAGCAACCACATGAGATGGAGCATTATCGGTGCAACTAGCATCTCCAGGAACACAGTAGGAAAACTCCACGTAAAACCCTCCTCCCCCTGGATATGGGGAACTAACTCCGACCCTGTTGGTGGAGAATGTGGAGTTGACTATTATGTTGGACCCTATGGTGTTGTATATGATGACTCCCGTTGCATTGTGACTGTTGGTCACAGTAACCAAATTCATGCTTACTCTGTTGCAAAGGTAGAAGTAGAGAGCTGCCTGGGTTTTTTGCACCGTATAGTCTGCAGAAGTGAAGTCTCGACTGGTGCTGTTCCTCAACCCAGCACAGTGGGAGAAGGTAACTCTCTCAAGATAGACATTGGAAACTTCAACAAAGGCTAGGCTTGAGTTGGGAGCATTACACACAATTACAGTATCCAAAGAATTATTCCCATTTCCTACAATAGCGAAATCAGCTAGGTTGGTGAAAGGACTACTGTATGTGCTATTATCCAGATAGTGTGTTCCTGAGAGGAGAACATACCGAGTAGAATCTCTGCGGTACTCAGGTTGGAAAGCAAAGCTGAGGTTCATGCAAGGTACACTGCCATCAATACATTCCTGGGTATTGTTTCCCCTTGCTGAGTCCACATAAATCACATGTTCCCAGGCCGCAGTACGACACAGCAGGGCTGGTATAAACACCACGTATAGCGAGAGCATTCTTGTACGTTAGAGACTCGGAAAATCCGATGATAGTTTACGCAGCACGAACTAATTACTGAGCTATCTCTGTCACTGGCCAGAGTGACTAGCTACTACCTAGCTACACATAATCGATAGAGTACTTTTAAATCCTGGTTAATGAACCAAACAATGGCTAACAGATGGATGCATACCTAACTGGGGGAGTACCTAGCCTCGTTCCCAGGCCTTCTCACCATAAGTGTAACTGTTTGTCGCTTGCAGTACTAACGCGGGGAAAGCCCGGTGAAACTTGCAGAGACGTAAATGGACGTCAGGTGAACGTGTGGAGGAGTGGCACGTTTCTGGGTAAACCACAAATTTGCAGTGCATGGGTAAACAAAAATGTACTGGCAGGATAACGGCCAAAGAAGCTAACACTAACCCAGCATGCAGATACAATGATAATGCCTACAAAGCACTTGCAATCGTTCCTTAGACTACGCGGCCCGGGAGTCGAGAAAACAATCGCTCATTTTGTTCATTCTTTCTTTCTCCCCGGCCCGCGCCGGTGTTAAAAGCTGGACAGGGCCTGGGAACAAGGTTACGAAATACACCTCAACCAACAACATGGCTTACAGGTCACCTCTAGAGATAGCCTCATTCCCAGGCTCGCACATTGTCCAGTAGCTATGCGACAGAAAGATGCAGAGGAGCCTTCCGCATCTGTGTATTATTGTCAACGCAAACTGAAGAACAGAAAATGGGGTTGGCCTGGGAATGAGGCTATAGCTAGCTCACTGGAAGAAATACTGTGTTAAAATAACCCATGGAATGGTTCCTCTAGTTTCAGTGAACTCCCACATGAGATGGAGCAGTATCAGTGCAATTAGCATCTCCCACTGCAAACTAAGTGAACTCCACTGCAAACTAACCAGGTAACACTAGCAGATGATGCATTACATTTCTGGTTAATGAACGGATACATTAGCTAACAGATGGATGCATAACTAGCTAACTGGGCGAGTACCATTCACATGCATACTATATACTTCAGCTAGTAGACAAGTGTCTGCCTTGCTTTATGAAGTGTGACAGAATTTGAAGGAGTGACTCTTTGGAATGGAGGATGGTAAACATGTTTGTCTATTCTCTTCATAGTACTTTCTGGCCTCCTCCTGTAACCATGCCAACAACATCCTCATTACAGAACCCAATGCAGCATTCCTGTGCAGTATTTATTTCCGCAGATTTAATGCCCTTGTGACTCCTTGTCTTCCTAGTCCAAATTATGCTTGTACCATTCTATCCTACTCACTTCTGAGTCATCAGTCTTCATCACCTTTGAAGGTCTATCATCGACAACCGTGCTGGAGAAACTTCGGGGGCTGGCCCGGGCCCGCTAGACTAATGAGATAGAACAGCAGTGAGGAAAGCTCTTTATTCCTAGATCCTGTCTGTCTCGAGACGCTAGTCTTCTAGGCAAGGCACGCAGTACTTCTCCCTCTTGTTTTCCAGAAAGCCACAGCAGACCGAATTGCCTTTTTCTGGATGAGTATGGAGGTGAGGAGGGTGCTAGTCTGGCCTCGCCAGATATGCTGATTAACTTGCTAGCCAGACTAGGCGGGTGACCTCATATGTTCTGGAATGTAGTGTTCAAGAGCATATGCTCAAGGTCCATTTATAATATAGGTAAGCAGCAGTGTGAGGGCCAATCCCAGCCTCGAATCAGCATAACTTCCTTTCCATATTGTAGTCCTCCACCCACGGAGCCTAGCTACCTTCCATGTCCTTCATCAGGCCCCACATAGCACTCGATCAATCACACAATATTAAGTCATGGATCGTCAGTCACTCCACTGAGGCTCAGTAACCACACTATTAGCACAATGTCATGCGGCCTGTTGAGCAAGTTCTAGTAATTTACATTAATTCAGTGAAGTGCACTCCATTGGAATAAATACCATTCATTTCGGAACCACAATCATACATTATGAGATTTCGATTCCCAGTCAAGACTCACCTTGTTTGTAATTTACTCAGTTCGCCTTGTTGGTTGATATTAAACCACAGCTGTGGTGTATTTACAGTCCTTTGCTACATGGTACACGGAACATAAGAGACCCATGCAGTTAACAAACCCCATCCCCCTAGTTCACTAGTAAGGTACTAGTACCCTCCAGCTTTCACTTGTCTGTCTAGATCACATAATATGGGCCACAGGTACCAAAATACCATCATCATGCACCATGCAGATTCAACTTAAATCCTTTAAGTAAAAATGCAAGCATCAACAACTACAGCACAGTGCTGAAAAAACAAAAACAGCACGTCATTGTATAGCTACATGTTCAAAACAGTCTGCATGACTTTCAGCTTTCATTTTCTTGTCCCACCTGTAAGTTGGTTTCAAAACAGTCTGGAGCATCTGTCACCATGTCCATGATAGTTTTGCTAGTGGTTTGTAGAGAATGAAAAACATTTCCTGAAGTAAAAGTGCATGACTTGATTCTAGGTATCAACCATTGGTTGCTACCGCCATGTTCAGTAGATATCACAGCAGGTGTCTCAAAGATTTGTGTAGAATTTATATAGAATTTATAGCTCACCTCTGATGTAAGAATATTTAGCTAGAGATGGTTTCGACATTATATCATGCAACAATTCCAGTGTTTGATGATAGTTAGAAAACTTCTATTCTGTAATGTTAATCCGTTGAGATAATACAATTTGAACTAGGCACATCTGCAGGGAACTCCAGTAGCTTGATGCATCTACTTGTGACTAGTGCTCAACAATACCTGCCAGTCTCAACATTAAGAAGACCCAAGGAGGATGAATGTGTTTGGGAATTTTCAATAGAGAGTACTGGTCTCAGAATGTGAGAAACTCAATTGTATGTAGCTAATGAAATTTTAATGTTGACCATTTGCAAGGCAAAATAAAAATTCATTGCGCTATTTAAAGTGATTAGACGCAACATCAGAAATCTAGTACTACTCATACATGGGGGCAAATCCTGCTAATGTATATATATGTTGTACTCAGCATTGCAGGATGTATAGATGTGTTAAGAACAACTGCAGGAGGTCACAATCACATCCTGGAGCTCCTCTATAATTAGAACACCATTAACTCTCTCAAGCACTTGAACACTCAGAGTATTACGTATGCCACAGTGTGGCTCAATCGATCCCACTGGGCTTCCTGCACCAAGTCGGCTGTAAAACTCGAAAATTTGGGGGGTGAAGGAAGCACTTTCTGGGCACACGCCTGAACAGTAGTTTGCATCAAATTGGCTGGGCTGAAGCACAAAGGTGAATCCAAGATCATCCCTAAAATTGATAGTGAGTGGATGCAGGCAACACAAAGTTGTGCCTTCAGATTCGCAGTAGCCAATTCCTGATTGAGTTGTTGATTGTCGTTTGAGTCGTCTCTGTGAAGAGCCATCCTCTACCTCTTCTGAGATGATCAGCTTTGGTGATTTGTCACCAACTCCAGCGTCAAAAAGGGATCAGTTGCAATGAGAGGAGCCCGAACAGTAAGCTGATACCTCAAAGACAACAGGTCCCATGGAGTTGTTAGTGAGCCAGATGGTAAGAATTGGTGTAATATCAATGGTAACGTATCCAGGTTCCTCTGCTCCGGTATGTTTGGTGTTCAAAACAGGACTTGGTCCATCAGTGGAGGCTTTAATTTCAATGTGAAATTGGGTGTTGTTCTGGCAGGGAAGTGGAGAGTCCTGGAAAAGTAGTAGCTCTACCTGAATGATTGAGTCCATTGTACTAGTCTCTTGCAGGTCCAGATCAAACCGAACAGAGTAGCCATCTGCTGTGCTTTCATTACTTGCAGACCTTGCGTGGTTTGCTCTTGCAGAGAAAACTGTATTAGGGAAACAATGAACATCATGGAAGTAATCATGCATGGAGTCAGGCAACTCTATCTGTGAATGCCTAAACAACTTACCATGTTTTTGCAGCTCTCCAACAAATGCAGTAGTGATGGTAGGAATGCTACTACCTACATGTGCTCTCCTTGCTTCCTTAGCAGTTTGGTAGTCCTTGAAGGCTGCAACGATTTTTTCCTCATCTTGTGTGAGTGGTGAATCTGGAGGAGGTGGCTCTGTCAAGCCTAGATTACCCAACATGTTTGCTTTGATTCTTCCAGCCAGTTCCTGCATTGGTACATCCACCTGCTTCTTCATAGGGAGGCAATGCACCATGGCAATTGCAGCGAGAAAAGAAAGTATAATTGGTAGTTGAATTCCGTGGAATTTCATTCTTCGAAAGAGTTTGGCAATTCTTCTGGACTGCTCACAGAGATCGATGGATTGACTGTAGTGTTCACTGCTAAGAATGTGGTTCTCTTTATATGTTTCAAAGTGGAACCAAGGGCATCCATGGTGGAAACCGAGTCATGCCGCAATCATGCATGTCAAGCCACAGCTTGCGTTCCGTGATGGGGAACTAACAGACATAATGTCCACTCTCAAATTAATTAGTGGTTAGCTGGCGAAGCAGTCAGGATGAAGAAATTGGTGAGGCAACTAGCTATTGCCCACAAGGTTCCATATCACTACTATCCCATCAGAATGATCTAAGCTCATGTTTGCAAGCACAGAAAGTTTTCCTGCATTCACATCCTGCAAGATACGTTGATGAAATGATTAACAAAGATATAATAGCTGGTATGACTGTATGTGATTGCATTCTAGACATGGAACAGACGCAACATAACTGACATCACCGGCTGCTGTATTCAGCTCAATGGTGCAGCTCAGGGAGAAACTGAATGTAGACAGTGTCACGATCAGGACAGGTTGATTTGCAAAGATTAGGGAATTGTAACTTCAGGCGATAAATCACACACGAGTGACCATGATAGTGAAGCGTGCTGTAAATACAACTAGCTACTTAAGCAAATATTTCAGTGATTTCTGAGTGGGATTTCTCACTGGCCAAGTGTACAAGCTACCAAGGGCATAGGAATTCCTACAACTATGACTACCATCATCAAATTAGGAGATTGGCAACCATGTTGTGTCACTCGTGCTTCTCCTGACCCTAACACTGTCTGTCATATAGCAAACATTTCCATGGGGTTTCTGATGTGAGGTGGTTTGGCATGTTGGCATGTAGCTGTCCCACTGTGACGTCCTCTCATGTACTGAATAAATGACTGCATTTCCATCAGCGTACACCAACTTCATGGTGCCGGGGATTCCCCACTTCTACAGGCAAAATCAGCTCTCACATTTTCCCAGCAGTTACTGTATACTGCTATTTCACTGATGGTAACAGTGCTGCATGATCATGAGCAGAGAACTAGTGAATTTAGCTACTACTGACTCACACTAGCCAACCATATAATCATACCGGTAGTATCTGAGTGAGACACATCATCACTGGACTAGAATATTGCTGAGCTCAGGTCCGGCTATATACTCCAGCGCAGGTGTATTCATTTGAGTTACAAGTCTATAGGTCAAGTGAGGCTTTCCTTGGCAGTAAGCCTGAACAGCCCTCACCTGCAGGCACACTGCACCTGCAGGCACACTGGGCCAATTATATTGGCCACAGTTAATGAAGTTATGCAGATTAGAGTGAACATGTTCAAATTACAACCTCAATTCAGTCCTGGGTAGCTATGTGCATGCTTGGAGTTACAAAACAAGTTCAAATAACCTTGGTGTGTGTTTGTAATGCACAGCCTCAGCTTTATTAATGATGAAGAACTATTCATCTAGAGTGCTGTTCTATTCTTGTTGATAATGCCAGTGGTAGAATAGCATGCATGTACAATGGACCTCAACTGCTCAACAAATTCAGATAGCTACTAGTCTAAGCGCAGCAAGCTGTCAGGAACACAGATGCATTAAACATGACAGCAAGCCACACAACAGCAACATCTCGAGCCTTTTTCATTACATTGTGGACATATTGTTACTGTAGGTTACAAAGTGGTGTACTCTGTCTGGATGAACAGTATAATTATGCTGATCTGAGGCACAGATTAACCTTTTCCCATTTTCACATCCTGCATGGTATGTAGATTGCATTACAAGAAGCTGTCT
The DNA here is from genome assembly GCA_963931865.1 of Axinella damicornis. Classification (NCBI taxonomy): domain Eukaryota; kingdom Metazoa; phylum Porifera; class Demospongiae; order Axinellida; family Axinellidae; genus Axinella; species Axinella damicornis. Next base: position 8,123,246 of record OZ007515.1, on the reverse strand, counting down.
AGTCACATGAGCAGGAAATAGAAACAGGCCTACTATCACAATAAACTGTTTGATTAAATTCCTTGTAGTAGCGCATGTAGCTAAGCTCCTGTTTTGCACTGGGGCTGAAGCACACTCCTAGAGTGGTACAGAGCAATCTTGTATGAACGAAAGCCGCCCAGAATACTCAACCTAGTCACCCAACATAATATAGCCACCAAGAAGATATTGAACCCTCTACATGGGGAATGTGTATACTGAGGCCACTGCTCTCTGCCGGATATGCAACATGTTCATCTTCCTTAGGTGCTCTAATTTTAAGGATCAATATTCAGATACATCAAGAGCCTTGCAGGTGGTGTTGAGCACTAGTCACAAGTAGATGCATCAAGCTAAGTGATATCCCTGCAGGTAGTTATGTGCCTAATCTTGAAGGATCAAATCACGGAATGGAAGTTCACTCAAACACTGGAATAATTGCTGTATGATAGAATGTCAGAACCACTTCTATATTCTCAGCATCACTCAAATATGAAATTTTAATGTTCACTTGTGACAAGGCAAAAGAAAGCATTCATTAACAGCAATCACAGGAAGTGATTGATGCAAAAGTATAAAGCTATAGAGCACTAGCTACTCATACATCAGGGCAAATCCTGCTATAAAATGTATGTTGTACTCGGCGTTGCAGGATGTATAGATGTGTTAAGAACAATTGCAGGAGGTCACAATCACATCCTGGAGCTCCTCTATAATTAGAACACCATTAACTCTCTCAAGCACTTCAATACTCAGAGTATTACGTATGCCACAGTGTGGCTCAATCGATCCCGCTGGGCTTCCTGCACCAAGTCGGCTGTAAAAATCGAAAATTTGGGGGGTGAAGGAAGCACTTTCTGGGCACACGCCTGAACAGTAGTTTGCATCAAATTGGCTGGGCTGAAGCACAAAAGTGAACTCAAGATCATCCCTAAAATTGATAGTGAGTGGATGCAGGCAACAAAAATTTGCACCTTCAGATTCGCAGTAGCCAATTCCTGATTGAGTTGCTGACTGTCGTTTGAGTCGTCTTTGTGATGAGCCATCCTCTACCTCTTCTGAGATGATCAGCTTTGGTGATTTGTCTCCAACTCCAGCGTCAAAAAGGGATCGGTTGCAATGAGAGGACCCTGAACAGTAAGCTGATATCTCAAGGACAATAGGTCCCATGGAGTTGTTAGTGAGCCAGATGGTAAGAATTGGTGTAATATCAATGGTAACGTATCCAGGTTCCTCTGCTCCGGTATGCTTGGTGCTCAAAACAGGACTTGACGGTCCATCAGTGGAAGCTTTAATTTCAATGCGAAATTGGGTGTTGTTCTGGCAGGGTAGTGGAGAGTCCTGGAAAAGTATATAGTAGCTCTACCTGAATGATTGAGTTTGTTGTACTAGTCTCTTGCAGGTCCAGATCAAACCGAACAGAGTAGCCATCTGCTGTGCTTTCATTACTTGCAGACCTTGCCTGGTTTGTTCTTGCAGAGAAAACTGTAAGGGAGACAATGAACATCATGGAGGTTATCATGCATGGAGGTAAATCGTCAGGCAAATCTATCTGTGAACGTCTAAAACAACTTACCATGTTTTTGCAGCTCTCCAACAAATGCAGTAGTGATGGTAGGTACCGGTATGGTACTTTTCACATATGCTCTCCGTGCTTCCTTAGCATTATGGTAGTCCTTGAAGGCTGCAACGATTTTTTCCTCATCTTGTGTGAGTGGTGCATCTCAAGGAGGTGGCTCTGTCAAGCCTAGATTACCCAACATGTTTGCTTTGAATTGATTCTTCCAGCCAGTTCCTGCATTGATACATCCACCTGCTCCTTCATAGGGAGGCAATGCACCATGGCAATTGCAGAGAGAAAGAAAGTATTTGAATTTCGTGGAAATTCATTCTTCAAAGGAGTTTGGCAATTCTTCTGGACTGCTCACAGAGATCGATGGATTGACTGTAGTGTTCACTGCTAAGAATGTGGTTCTCTTTATATGTTTCGAAGTGGAAGCAAGGGCATCCATGGTGGAAACTGAGTCATGCCGCAATCATGCATGCACAGTTTGCGTGACTCAATAGCCGGTATGACTGCATGTGATTGCATTATAAGAAATCTAGACATATGGAACAGACACAACATAACTGACATCGCCCACTGCTGTATTCAGCTCAATGGTGCAGCTCAGGGAGAAACTTCATGGATGTAGACGTGTCAGGACAGGTTGATTCGCAAACATTAGGGGAATTGTAACTTCAGGCGATAAATCACACACGAGTAACCATGATAGTGAAGCATGCTGTAAATACAGTACTTAAGCAAATATTTCAGTGATTTCTGAGTGGGATTTCTCATTGGCCAAGTGTACAAGCTACCAAGGGCATAGGAATTCCAACAATGACTACCATCATCAAATTAGGAGATTGGCAACCATCTTGTGTCACTCGTGCCTCTCCTGACCCAGACACTGTCTGTCATATAGCAAACTTTTCCATGCGGCTTCTAATATGAGGTGGTATACCATGGTGCGTATGCTGTCCCACTGTGACGTCCTCTCATAATATTATAGAAGTGGGGAATCCCCGCACCATGAAGTTGGTGTACGCTGATGGAAATGGTCATTTATTCAGTAATAATCATAGATATATCTGAGTGAGACACATCATCACTGGACTAGAATATTGCTAAGCTTAATCAGGTCCGACTACTCCAGTGTAGGTGTATTCATTTGTAAGTGACTCAATAGTCTATAGATCAAGTGAGGCTTTCCTTGGCAGTAAGCCTGAACAGCCCTCACCTGCAGGCACACTGGGATACAAACAATTATTGGAAATTTTATTGGCCACAGTTAATAAAGTTAGCTATGCAGATTAGAGTGCAAATTACAACCTCAAGTCCTGGGTATGTGCATGCTTGGAGTTACGAAACAGGTTAAATTAACTTTGTTGTGTGTTTGTAATGCACAGCCTCAGCCTTGAACTATTCATCTAGAATGCTGTTCTATTCTTGTTGATAATGCCAGGGGTAGAATAGCATGCATGTACATTGTACAATGGACCATCTCAACTGCTCAACAAATTCAGATACTATTCTAGCTAAGTGCAGCAAGCTGTCAGGAACACAGATGCATTAAACATGACAGCAAGCCACACAGCAGCAACATTTCAAGCCTTTTTCGTTACATGGTGGTTAGGTTACAAAGTGGTGTACTCTGTCTGGATGAACAGTAGCTAATTATGCTAATACTAAATGAATGATCTAATGAGACATGTTTGCAAGCACAGATTCAACCTTTTCCCATTTCACATCCTGCATGGTATGTAGATTGCATTACAAGAAGCTGTCTAGTCACACGAGCAGGAAATAGCAACAGGCCTACTATCACAATCCCCATACCAAACTGTTTGATTAAATTCTTTGTAGTAGCTAAGCTTGTGGACGTCGAGTTATTCTCCACAAAGTCAGTTCTCTATACTCTACACCAACGTTCCTGTCTAGCTGTGCCACTTCATCGGTCTCCTCTCACCACTCACTGTTCCCCCATCTACTACTCAGCCGTTCAGTGGTAAAGCATTTTGTTATCGCGAGGCCATGGCTATACTCCCGACCAGCTCCGCACGGTACGATGGTGGATTTGTGCCAGGAGAGTGGACATGCTAGGCTTCCCAAATGCCCTACTTGCAGCAAGGTGCCTTCCGACCATTTGATGGCTTGGCTGCTGACCCTACCTGGCTCACAACCTGTCTCTCATTCGGGTATATACATACTTCACACAGCTAATCACGCACACACACATACGTCATGCACATGTCAGTATTGCATTTAACAGAATCTGTTGCAGCTCTACAAGGGTTTGATCCACTTAGTATCACCATGGCCGTGTGACTCGGATTTCCCAGTACTGCATGGAGGTGCCTTCCTGGACTCTACCTGCTCTCTTCCATGTTTACATTGCTCACTGCCTGGCTGAATACCTAGCTCTCTACCATAGCTCTCCCCATGAGGCTCAACCAGGATGGCTCAACCTTTCTCTACCTGGTTCTATGCTAACTGGCTCTACCTATTTCCAGAGGTAATTTTCAGTGTACGGTACATAGTTCACTGCATCACACACACTCACATGCACTCGCACGCACACAGACACATGCACACGTCTGTATTGAGAATCTGTTGCAGCTCAACAAGGGTTTGATCCACTCCGCATCACCATGGCTGTGTGAATTCCCACTGGAGGCACCTTGTCCCTACCAACACCAGAGAGGCTCTCCCTGCTGCCAGGAAAATTCACCCAACTGAGACCTTTCAGTCCCCTTGAAATTAAATTTGCTCTCTGGGACAACCATTTCAGCAAATGAAATCTCTGGCCGATACCTTTGCTATGTTGAAACAATTCTGCCAAAGATGTGAATTGCATGTGTGTTCATTCCACATTTGTAACTCATTGAGCTGAGACTCACACACTCCCCCCCCCCCCCCCCCCCCCCCCCCCCCCCACACACACACACACACTGTAGTTGCCTATTCTGTTTTGCAAGTAACTTGCTTATTGTACAGTTCAGCCAAAGTCTTCTCTCAGAGGCTACCTTGTGTCCTAGGCTAGCATATATATCTCCTAGCTATAATATAATATCATGTCATATACATCTCATACTGTTGAGCCTCTTCTGGACGACGAATCTATATTTATTTTACAGTAGCCTACCAACATACACACACTTCCACGCACAAATTGTTCATCCAAGAAACAGGCATTCATGATTGATAATGTCCCTGTTGGTTGGAAACTAGCTAACTCCTTACTTGCCAGTCAATTTTCTGACAATCACTGGCTGTCTCCGAGTCCCTACACAAGATAGCTAGCTACAACATTCCTCAGGTTTTTCTTGCGGGAAGTTCTGGTGCCAGAAGTTGTTACAATGAAGTTCCGGCGTCTTCTCCAGGTTCTCTTAGTACAGCCCACTTCTAAAGCCCAAGGTGAAGCTTCCGCAGTAGCTACGCAATTCTTCACAACAGGTACAGGTGGAGGTCATCCAAGTTGGGGTCCATCGCAAGGTCAGGGTTCATTCTTGCGATGACATCATATCCTCAGATGGTGCGAACTTAGTGAGCCCCAATTGCGGGGTACGACATTAGGGCTATTTCGTGTTGGGTATTAGGTATTACGCTTTGGCGTTAGGTCGTAGGTATTAGGCATATTGTGTATCGGGTATCAAGTATTATGTCTGTCGCGTATTGGGTATTGCGCGTTAGGTCATAGGTATTAGGCGTATTATGCATCGGGTGTCAGGTATTAAGTCTATCGTGTATTAGGTATTGCGCATTGGGTATTAGGTATTGCGCATTGGGTATTACGTTATTAGGCCATAGGCCCTATGCATTAGACGCGACCTCCAGGCCACCGCAGGAAATTGCTGAAAAAAGATTTCTAGCTAGTACATGTACACTCCTATAGTTAGCTACACACTTTACTAGTACACTGTGCAGGTGCACTGTTGCGTATGTGTACCATGTAGCTCTAAGTTCTCACCAATGTATAGGTATAGCTAGTGTTAATTGGGTCTTTGGCCTACAAACAGAACTAACTGTGAGTCAATTTAGCCTCAGTCGGAAATAGCTAAACTTGATTTTTATTGTGCATGGATGTGTTCATAGATAATGATCCTAGTAAGGTGCAATATTGAACCTGAGCTAAACTGACTTCCATGTTCCACACCTCAAATTATCCACATGCATATGGACTCGGATGTGATACACCAACGCATACTCATGCTCTTTGTAGATACCGGTATGCCAACTCAAAAGTTAATTCACCAGTACTGTGCGTGCATTGAATCAGTCAGAACTCACTTGATGAATGCCAAGTAGTAGCTAGCTAGCTGAGGTGGATTATTAATGTAACCTTCCCCAAAACTATTATATTATATTCGCATGAGTTTGACTACGATAAATAATTAGCTAGTGAAATTGTGAATGCATGAATCGAATCAGATCAGCTGCATTATGCTGCATGCACCTTATCAAGATGTACATGTTTCCTCTCTCTACTACCTATGTCTGAGGTTTGTAGCTTACAAATTTGGAACGTATACGTATAGCTACATGACTATATACTCTCCAATGTTGAACCAGCTGCCAGTTTAATATGGTACAGAGCAATAACGAAAGCGTTAAGAGTATATACGCCGGCTCATGGTCAACCTAGCTCCTGTCTCTGTCATCAGATCGAACGCACATCGTACGCGGTGTGTGCGAGGATCTAGGACTCCGGACACGCGCGTCATTATTCAGAAAAGCGAGGAGGCAACTGCCTCCTCTGCCTCATTGCTAGCTACGCCCATGACCTTCTCATTACTATAGCTATTGTCCAAAGATGTTCTGATGCGCCATTGCCTCTGATTGTGCACTCTCTGGATCGAGACGGAATGGTGGAGATCAGCGTGGATATTAGGTTTAGGTGAGTACACATGCAAATCTATTTTGCTTCTCGTTACTGTAGCTAGTGTCTAACGATGTGCTGATGCCATTGCCACTGGTTACGCGCTCTCTGGATTGAGGCGGATGGGTAGCGATCAGCGTTCCTAGTAAATTTAGGTGAATACACATGCAAATCTATTTGCTTCTCGTTACTGTAGCTATATAGTGTCTAACGATGTGCTGATGCCTCTGGTTTTGCGCTCTCTGGATCGATACAGAATGGAGGAGATCAGCATGGAGATTAGATTTAGGTGAGTACAAATGTTAATCTTTTTGCTTCTCGTTACTGTAGCTAGTGTCTAAAGATGTTCTGATGCCATTGCCTCTGGTTGTGTGCTCTCTGGATCGAGACGGAATGGTGGAGATCAGTGTGAGATTAGATTTAGGTGAGTACACATGCAAATCTGTCATTGCTGTAGCTAGTTTCTAAAGATGTTCTGATGCCATTGCCTCTGGTTTTGCGCTCTCTGGATCGAGACGGAATGGTGGAGATCAGTGTGAGATTAGGTTTAGGTGATATTGAGTGCACATGCAAATCTATTTTCGTTCTCGTTACTGTAGCTAGTGTCTAAAGATGTGCTGATGCGTCTGGTTGTGCGCTCTCTGAATCTAGACGGAATAGTGGAGATCAGCGTGGAGATTAGATTTATGTGAGTACACATGCAAATCTATTTTGCTTCTCGTTACTGTAGCTAGCGTCTAACGATGTGCAGATGCGTCTGGTTGCACGCTCTCTGGATTGAGTCAGATGGGTAGTGATCAGCGTTCCTAGTACATTTAGGTGAGTACCCATTCAAATCTATTTTGCTTCTTGTTACTGTAGCTAGTGTCTAACGATGAGCTGATTCATCTGGTTGTGTGCTGTCTGGATCGATACAGGATGGAGGAGATCAGTGTGGAGATTAGATTTAGGTGAGTACACATGCAAATCTATTTTGCTTCTCGTTACTGTGGCTGGTGTCTAAAGATGTGCTGATTCCATTGCTTCTGGTTTTGCGCTCTCTTGATCGAGACAGAGTGGTGGATATCAGTGTGGATAATTAGATTTAGCTAGGTGAGTGCACATGCATTTGTGCTTTAGCTAGTGTCTAATGATGTACGTTCTGATGCCTTTGCTTCCTGTTGTGCGCTCTCTGGATCAAGATGGATTGGTGGAGATCAGCATGAACATTAATTTTAGGTGAGTGCACATGCAAATCTGTTTTCTACATTAATCTCGTTCCCAGGCCGCGTGGGAGGAGAGAAGACGGCCTGGTATCCACTGCTTGCGCATGCGTGAGCATTCCCAGAAAAACCTGGGAATTTTGACCGGAAATAAACCGTGACCGAAATTACCCCGACTTACCTTATAAATTTTCTGCACTTCGCGCAAGTAGCATAGGTAGCTAGCTAGATCAGTCCGGACTGATCTAGCTACGCTACTCGCCACTAGCTATACACTTCCTCCGGCAGCGTGAAAGATTTGTGTCGCCAGCGCTTCGCCTGACCATCCTGAAAATCACTGCTACGCCTATGGCTTTCGCCATGATCTCTGCTAAGGTTGTCTGCATACTGGCCAGAGCAGCGGGTTTGGTTAGCGAGGCAGAAAAGGTCATCAAAGGTCAAGCAAGACCCCCTCAGACCTCCCACACACACTCCACACCCCTCACCTCCGCACTATCACTCCACACCTCTCACCTCCACACTAGTACTATAATAATTTTATTGACGGTAGAGGCCAGAAGGCCCATTAGTCACAGCATAAGACTGTGTGCACATGAATGTGATGAGTTGAGGGTGGGCTGCGGTTTAACCTTGAAATTGAGCAGACCTGTGCTTGAAAGCCTTGTATATAAATGAACCTAACAAATGGAGTAACTTCGTATCGTTCACTGACCACACAGATATAAACTTGTGTAAAGTGCTAAGATTGAGAAAGGAGTGATTCAGTGTACAACAATATTTTAATAGTGATGAGCGTTCCGATAATTCATCATACAGTTTACAAGAGAACATGAAGTGTGATTCATCTTCGATTTCTGTGTTGTTCTGTGTTGTCGCAGACCCAGCATGTTCTTTGGTCCGCAGGTAGCTATTGGTGAGGGCATTGCGTACCGACCTGTTTCTATTCTCAAGGCATGTGCACTCGCTCTTAATTTGCTTATTGGTATTCTGAGATACGAAGATAAGGTTAGGCTTCAGGAGCTAGGTTTCGTTTGAATAGCTTGTACAGTCTTAGTTTCCCTGTTGTGTTCCTTAGCTCATTTTGCCATGACTGTGTGTAGCTACTGATCTTGAAGTCTTTGCTGGAGGTTATTGATGACTGCACGTTGATCTGAGGATTTCCGCGAATCCTTTCCCTCTCTAACACCTTTTTAATATGTATTGCTGAACCAAACACCATGTTACCCACAGCATCATGAAGAAACTAACGAGCTTCATTGAGGACTGGTCTGAGCTGTGTAATAAATATTCATTTCGGAACCACAATCACATTATGAGATTTCGATTCCCAGTCAAGACCCACCTTGTTTGTAATTTACATGAACCAGAGCTGTATTTACAGTCCTTTGCTGCATGGTACGCAGACCCATGCAGTTAACAAACCCCATCCCCTAGTTCACTAGTATATCAGACCTCTCAACTTCAAAAAGAACTCTATAGGGCCCAAATAGAGCTGAACTTGGTCCTGTAAGTAGCTGCCCCTGTGAGTTTCTTGGACGTCTTCGGCCTGGGAGGGGACTGCTGCTGGTGCTCATTACTATCGTCAGAGTCCTGCATACACCCTGAGCGAATTCCTCCCCTTCAGAATCACTCTACTGACTACCTCATATGAGCTGACATGTGCACATGCGCACAGAACTAGAACTTTGAACTTTAGTTGATAAGCAGACGGTGAGAAATGAGGTCATCACAGAACTTTGAACCTTAGTTGATCAGCAGACCGTGAGAAACGAGGACATCACCGTGAGACCGTGAGAGTAGGGCTGAAATCGTGTGTCTCACGGTGGGATCGTGAGAGTTGAGAGGTCTGGTATATAAGGCTTACTAGTACCCATTCTGACTTCCAGCTTTCACTTATCTCATAATATGGGCCACATCATGAATGTTGGTACCAAAATAGCATCATGCAGATTCAACCTAAATCCTTAAAGTAAAATGCAAGCCTCAACAACTACAGCACAGTGATGAAAAAAAGAAAACAGCACGTCGTTGTATAGCTCCATGTTCAAAACAGTCTGCATGACTTTCAGCTTTCGTTTTCTTGTCCCACCTGTAAGTTGGTTTCAAAACAGTCTCAATAGAACACCCAAGGAGGATGAACGTTTTGGGGGATTTTCAATAGAGAGCACTGGTCTCAGCATTCACATGCCACATACAAATATAGAATGTGAGAAACTCAATTGTATGTAGCTAATGAAATTTTAATGTTGACCATTTGCAAGGCAAAATAAAATTCATTGCGCTATTTAAAGTGATTAGACGCAACATCAGAAATCTAGTACTACTCATAAAAATCCTGCTAGTGTATATATTGTACTCGGCATTGCAGGATGTATCGATGTGTTACGAACAACTGCAGGAGGTCACAATCACATCCTGGAGCTCCTCTATAACAAAAACACTATTAACTCTCTCAAGCACTTCAATACTCCGAGTATTACGTATGCCACAGTGTGGCTCAATCGATCCCGCTGGGCTTCCTGCACCAAGTAGGCTGTAAAACTCGAAAATTTGGGGGGTGAAGGAATTAGCAACTTCTGGGCACACGCCTGAACAGTAGTTTGCACCAAATTCCCTGGGCTGAAGCACAAAAGTGAATCCAAGATCATCCGCAAAATTGATAGTGAGTGGATGCAGGCAACAGAAAATTGTGCTTTCAGATTCGCAGGAACCAATTCCTGATTGAGTTGTTGACTGTCGTTTGAGTCGTCTCTGTGAAGAGTCATCCTCTACCTCTTCTGAGATGATCAGCTTTGGTGATTTGTCTCCAACTCCAGCGTCAAAAAGGGATCGGTTGCAATGAGAGGAGCCCGAACAGTAAGCTGATACCTCAAGGACAACAGGTCCCATGGAGTTGTTAGTGAGCCAGATGGTAAGAATTGGTGTAATATCAAAGGTAATGTATCCAGGTTCCTCTGCTCCGGTATGCTTGGTGCTCAAAACAGGACTTGGTCCATCAGTGGAGGCTTTAATTTCGATGCGAAATTGAGTGTTACTCTGGCGGGGTAGTGGAGAGTCCTGGAAAAGTAGTAGCTCTACCTGAATGATTGAATTTGTTGTACTAGTCTCTTGCATGTCCAGATCAAACCGAACAGAGTAGCCATCTGCTGTGCTTTCATTACTTGCAGACCTTGCCTGGTTTGCTCTTGCAGAGAAAACTGTAAGGGAGACAATGAACATCATGGAGGTTATCATGCATGGAGATAAATCATCAGGCAACTCTATCTGTGAATGTCTAACCATGTTTTTGCAGCTCTCCAACAAATGCAGTAGTGATGGTAGGTACCGGTATGGTACTTTTCACATATGCTCTCCTTGCTTCCTTAGCAGTATGGTAGTCCTTGAAGGCTGCAACGATTTTTTCCTCATCTTGTGTGAGCGGTGCATCTGGAGGAGGTGGCTCTGTCAAGCCTAGATTACCCAACATGTTTGCTTTGATTCTTCCAGTCAGTTCCTGTATTGGTACATCCACCTGCTCCTTCATAGGGAGACAATGCACCATGGCAATTGTAGCAAGAAAAGAAAGTATAATTGGTACTTGAATTCCGTGGAAATTCATTCTTCAAAGGAGTTTGGCAATTCTTCTGGACTGCTCACGGAGATCGATGGATTGACTGTAGTGTTCACTGCTAAGAATGTGGTTCTCTTTATATTATGTTTCAAAGTGGAAGCAAGGGCATCCATGGTGGAAACTGAGTCATGCCGCAATCATGCATGTCAAGCCACAGCTTGCATGACTCAATAGCCGGTATGACTGCATGTGATTGCATTATAAGAAATCTAGACATGGAACAACCACAGCTTGCGTGACTCAATAGCCGGTATGACTGCATGTATTGCATTATAAGAAATCTAGACATGGAACAGCCACAGCTTGCGTGACTCAATAGCCAGTATGACTGCATGTGATTGCATTATAGGAAATCTATAGACATGGAACAGACACAACAAAACTGACATCATGCACCGGTACCACTGCTGTATTCAGCTCAATGGTACAGCTCATGCAGGGAGTAAAATCATGGATGTAGCTAGACAGTGTCAGGACAGGTTGATTAGCAAAGATTAGGGGAATTGTAACTTCAGGCGACAAATCACACACCATGATAGTGAAGCATGCTGTAAATACAGCTAGCTATATATCTACTTAAGCAAATGTTTCAGTGATTTCTGATTGGGATTTCTCATTGGCCAAGTGTACAAGCTACCAAGGGCATAGGAATTCCTACAACTATGACTACCATCATCAAATTAGGAGATTGGCAACCACGTGTCACTCGTGCTTCTCCTGACCCTGACACTGTCTGTCATAAAATTATAGCAAACTTTTCCATGGGGTTTCTAATGTGCCGGGTGGTTTGGTATGACTTTTATGCTGTCCCACTGTGTCAGTGACGTCCTCTCATATACTGAATAAATGACTACATTTCCATCAGCGTACACCAACTTCATGGTGCTGGGGATTCCCCACTTCTACAGGTGACATCAGCTCACACATTTTCCCAGCAGTTAGTAACTGTATACACCTGCTATTTCACTGATGGTAACAGTGCCGCATGATCATGAGCAGAGAACTAGCGAATTACTACTGACTCATAGCTACTAGCCAACCCTTGTGTCAATAATCATACCGGTAGTATCTGAGTGAGACACATCATCACTGGTCTGGCTACTCCAGTGGAGGTGTATTCATTTGAGTTACAAGTCTATAGGTCAAGTGAGGCTTTCCTTGGCAATAAGCCCTCACCTACAGGCACACTGGGCCAATTATATTGGCCACAGTTAATGAAGTTATGCAGATTAGAGTGAACATGTTCAACCTCAATTCAGTCCTGGGTATGTGCATGCTTGGAGTTATGAAACAAGTTAAAATAACCTTGTGTGTTTGTAATGCACAGCCTCAGCCTTATTAAGGGTGAAGAACTATTCGTCTAGAATGATGTTCTATTCCTACTGATAATGCCAGTGGTAGAATAGCATGCATGTACAATGGACCATCTCAGCTACTCAACAAATTCTGATACTGTCATGAACACAGATGCATTAAACATGACAGCAAGGCACACAACAGCAACATCTCGAGCCTTTTTCATTACATTGTGGACATATTGTTACTGTAGGTTACAAAGTGGTGTACTCTGTCAGTATGATTCTAAATTAATGATCTGATGGCATGTTTGCAAGCACAGATCCCATTTTCACATCCTGCATGGTATGTAGATTGCATTACAAGAAGCTGTCTAGTCATAGCCTCGTACCCACCTAGTCCCACGCCCAGCTTTTCGTCGCTGCTTAGTACGGTACTAAGCAGCGACGAAAAGCTGGTCGTGGGACTGGGTACGAGGCTAGTCTAGTCACATGAGCAGGAAATAGCAACAGGCCTACTATCACAATCCCATAACAAACTGTTTGATTAAATTCCTTGTAGTAGCGTATGTAGCTAAGCTCCTGTTTTGTGCTGGGACACTCACCCCACTGGGGCTGAAAAAAAGATTTCTAGCACGCTCCTAGCCTAGTTAGCTACACACTTTACCAGTACACTGTGCAGGTGCACTGTACCAGTAGAGTATTAACATTATACCAGTATATCCACGTACTGTTGTAACCAACTCAATGATGTATCTAGCTCAGGATGAATTAAGTTCTCACCAATGTATATAGTTGGATCTTTGACCTACAAAAAGAACTAACTGTGAGTCAATTTTGCCTGTGTCGGAAATAGCTAAACCTGATTTTTTTATTGTGCATGGATGCGTTCATACATGCATATGGACTCGGATGTGATACACCAATGCATACTCACGCTCTTTGTAGATATGCCGGCTCAAATTAATTCACCAGTATACTGTGCGTGCATTGAATCAGTCAGAACTCACTTGATGAATGCCAATTAAGTAGTAGCTAGCTGAGGTATATGTAACCATCCCCAAAACTATTTCGCATGAGTTTGACTACGATAAATAATTAGCTAGTGAAATTGTGAATGCATGATTGCTTCACTTTATCAATACGCAGCTAGCTACATGTTTCCTCTTTCTACAACCTATGTCTGAGGTTTGTAGCTTACAAATTTGGAACATATACATGTCTCCAGTGTTGAACCAGCTGCCAGTTTAATAAGGTACAGAGCAATCTTGTATAAACGAAAGCCAGAATACTCAACCTAGTCACCCAACATATAGCTAGCCACAAAGAAGATATTGAACCCTCTACATTTAAAGCTGGATATGAATTCCTATTCCCAATTTTATTATATCACTATTGAAAATCATGTTTAGCACTGTATACACATAGTTATGAGCGAGAACACAGACAGTATAGACGTGTATCCAGGTATTACAAGGGATTGTGTAAGCTTGGCCAAGTCACATGACTTTAATTGCCGAGCGCCTAGCGCGAGGCAACTAATCATGCAGCGCAGTCACATCGCGTCTGTATATATATAATAAATACTAGACGAATGCAGAACATTGTGGGGCGAGCCTGAGCGAGTACAGCTGTCGAACGTGCATGGAGCAGTTGCATGCGCATGTGTTCCTACATGGAGCAGATGCATGTGCATCACTGTCAGTACATGTCATCAGAATGTGACAGAGAGCATAGCACAACTTAAGGACACAGATCACACCAGAAGTTATGACACTAAAAATACACCCGTGCACTTCACAGCAACTGCAAATCAGGTTAGCCGAAGCAGTCTGGTGGGTAGCCCAGGAGAGCTCTCTGTCTTTGCTGTCGCCACCGGAGGGCGACTTTCTCATTCTCTGCTGATGCCAGATCTGTGTCATGACTGAGTTAAGTGTTACCGAGCGCAGGCCAGTCAAGTTCCCATCCTCTGGCAATAGCTGAAGCAGCAGTCTAACACAGCCTGCATGCATGATGAGCTAGCTAGCTATGTATGCTGCACACCATGATGTGCTCTGCATGCAGGACATGAGATCGCTTGAAGCACTCTCCCGTCTTCATGAAATGCCCCTCACCGCGCGCTATAGTCTCCATCCTTGTTGAGGTAGACCGTTTATAGTTCGTGTCTCAGTCGTTGGTGTTGCTCGTTTGTGGTTTGAATTAACGCATGATACAATGACACGCAAAATACGAGCAGGAAGTGATTTACGGCACGACGTACGATAGATATAAAGAAATAAATAATTAATTCACAGCAAACTCGTCTATGTGGGGCTCGCTCATATGGCACGCCGTCCGTAACAAAAATAGGTAAACTGGGAAGCTGACATAATATTTATTTGCCGACGTGCACCATTTATTTGCCGACGTCGTGCCTTATTTGCCGACGTAGAATCTTATTTGCCGACGTGCAACGTTTATTTGCCGACGTAGAAATCTAATTTTTCTAAATCTTATTTGCCGACGTGCAGTGATTGCAGTAGCGGTCAGAATCTGAAGTACGGCGAATAAGAAGTCTACGTCGGCATATAAGAAGTCAACGTCGGTAAATAAGAAGTCAACTTCGGCAGATAAGTAGTGGCTATATACGTCGGCAAATAAGATTTCTACGTCGGCAAATAAGGCACGACGTCGGCAAATAAATATTATGTCAGCTTCCGAGTTTACCTATTTTTGTTACGGACGGCGTGCCATACGCTCAGGCTCGCCCCAATTATATCCCTTTAAGTTAATTGCGCGGGGCAGGGGGCGATTGCATCGCTGCGGTTTCTGTGGTCCCGATAGCCACGTGCATGTACGTACTGCGCGTGCGAAATGCAGAGTTGAGACAGAAGCGATCTATACGGGGGAAAGGGACACCGCCTCAGAACAGAGTAAGGCAAAGGAGAGAGAGTCTGACAGAATGACGAAGAAGCGATGTATACGAGGAGAGTTTAGCGGAGACAAGTAAGACAAACGTTCAGTCTAGGCCATGGTACGTACATGTAGAACCTCGTCTTCGTATTCTTCCTGGCAACGCTTAGCCATGATCTTCAACCTCAGCAACTTCGCACAACTTCTCAACTTCGCACGCTGAACTGACCTTCGCGCCTTCGTTTTTCCAAGTAAGACAAACGTTTAGTCTAGGCCATGGTACGTATATGTAGAACCTCGTTAACGTCTTCGTATTCTTCCTGGCAACGCTTAGCCATGATCTTCAACCTCAGCAACTTCGCACTACTTCTAAACTTCGCACGCTGAACTGACCTTCGCACCTTCGTTTTTCTTCCACAGGAAACCACGCCTACTACTACAGCTCGATTACAGATTCAGTGGCGTAGCCAGGAATGTAGAATTGGGCGGGCACTATATATAGGGGCTGATATGCATGCTGCCGAAGGAAGTGCATAGAGGCGCGTAGCGCCGATCAGTCCGCGCGAAGCGCGGAAAAAATTTTTCGCCTTCATTTTGTTATCAGGATGGGCTCTCGTAGCACCTTCGTGCTTTGCACTGCGCGTTCCAGATGTATGAGGATCGATGCTGCAGAGAGACGTTCTGGTGAAGGCCCATCTATCGACAGCACGTCTGTTGACAGGTCAGTCAGTGATGTAGCTCGGGCTCTGATCCACTTCCGATCCTGAGATGCGCGAGTTAACTGAGAAGCCTTATTGATAGCGCCGAGAGTTTGTTCTACAAAACTGATTACGGGTTTTAGATTCATGAATATTGACTTACTATGCTGTGAAAACATAATCAGGACTATGAATACGTAAGATAGGCTTACGCTGTCTGTGTTCACTGTGTGGCTTCCCACTGCGCGTGCGAAGAACAATGTAGGATTGGCCGGGCACGTGCCCGCCCAGGCCCGCCCTTGGCTACGCCACTGTAACAGATTGCGAGCGTGCGCGAGGCATAGACACTGCGCATGCGTATTCCTAGTTAAGACCAACAGTAGGTGGAAGAGGAAATGGGGATTGCATTATACACTGGTAGGTCAGCAACCATCCGCCACACAGTGGGCTGATTAGCTAAGGTGTTCTGTAGTTGTCCCTCTAGTGATGGTTGGCAGGAGCGTAGGAGGTCAGGCAGTGAGCAGGTAAGCACTGATTTTGTCTTGCCACCTTCATCAAAGCCCTCTAGCATGTACACACAGTCTCCACACACTGTGGCTGATGTGTCAGCAATCGGATGGGGAAGGCTACTTGCTACAGACCACTGCACCATCTCAGTGTCCATCACCTCCACAGTGGACAGCAGCATGTGAGTTTCACCAGAGATTCAGAAGTTTTTCCTCCTGCTACGACCAGGGAACGTCCACTGCAAATTGGAGCAGTGCACTTATTCAACCATTTCTTGTCCCTGCCCTCTGTAGTGAGGCTGAGGAGGGTGTTAATGGTTTGTCAGACAGTCTCCCGCCAATGGTAGTAAGGAGGCCATTGACAACTGCTAGACTGATCTCTGTGTGTGGGTGCTTGGGCAGAGTGGTCCACTGCTGAGTGGATGAATCATAACCATGCACAGTTCAGACCAATTGTGGCTGAAATACACCATGCTTCCAACCACTCCAGCTACTCTTCCATGCATCAGACGTGGTGCACTCCCCCTCTCCCTCCGGTCCATCTCAGTTGAATTCTCCTTTCATTGTTGAGCTTGAGTGCTTCGGGTTGTTGGTTTAGCTCACAGAGTTGCCTCTCCCTCGCCTCAAGTCCTCTTTCTGAGCAAGTTAGAGCCTGAATTCCCGATAGTTTGTCCTTGGCTCACACTAGTCTCGGTACACTCGGTTTACAGGCGTTTGAGACAACGTACTTACTCTCAGTTTACGGAAGTTTGCAGAAATATTGTTTACCACATCATGTGATATTGCAGACTTCAGCCCCGCCCCCAAGCGAAGCCGAGCGTCTTCACGAGGGTCTGACTTTGCCTTGGTCATTCATGCCGAAAGCAGAGGCACTACCTCAGGTGGACAGCAGAAACACTCTTGTTGGAGTGTTCTCTGTTTCAGGGTGCTCGTATGAGAATCGTCTGAACTCTGTCATTTGTTCACTCATTAGACATTTCGGTGTGCATAGGTTGTCCAATCAATACTTGCAGGTTGATATAATACCACAGAATGGTAGTGGCACATTTACACTCCTTCGCTGGTATAGGCTGAACGTACAACTCCCTCATCAGAAAGCCACGTGTGTTAATAATGGTTCCTGATACTAAGACTATTAGTGGAGATACTCATTCTGTCATCCTTGCGATGGCCCGTCAGTCAATCCCCAGAATAGAATGATGAACCGGTCTGTGTTGAAGTGCTACTCCTCTCTTTCTTATATACATGAACACCAGTCTTCAAATATTCTGAGGTATGCTGGAATGAACCCTCGTGCTGTACAGAGCCAGGGGACCCTCCCTCCTCAGAGTCTGCTAAGGGGGCAGAAACAAGGGTGAAATTAATCCAGGCCAACTAACAAGAAACAAGGGTGAAATAAATCCAGGCCAACTAACAAGAAACAAGGGTGAAATAAATCCAGGCCAAATAACAACATAATATCTTCTTTTATATACAATGTCATTTGGTGAATACTGTATGGGCCCACGACAGTTGATAGTTGAACCCGGCCTGCTCTCAAGCAGATGATCCCTTGCTCTCAAGCAGTGTGCTACGGCAATTCAATGGAGAACCAGCCAGTGATGACATCACTATGATGTAATGCTCTCTCTCATGAGATGACAAAGAGTGATACAGTGACTATATGTGTACATGGTCGGAGAAAGTCACGATTCCTGACACAACCTACCTGAATATTTCATGCCTTGCCTGCTGCAAATCCTCAGCTCGGAAGAGCTAGGTAGCCACGCATCAAGTCCGTTCTTCAGCTGCCACAGTTCCCCTCATGCTTTTCCCAGCCGGAGTGTACATACTGCCTTCAAATTGAGAAGCCTCCCCACTCAACAAGCCCAGGTCTCCTGACTGTACGCAAGTCAATCAGGCAGCTGTCCACTTTCTTCCAGGGGAACCTTATGACAGCAGCCTAGCAACAGGGAATGGTTGGGCAGGGAAGAAGTGTACAACATTATACCAGTCTCTAGTAATCTCTAGTAACCATGATGCAGGAACTATAATTATTAGGTTGGCTACAGTCCACCTCTCAATTTGTTGGAAGTGGTGAATGTCTCTTGTGCAGCTCATGCAGGAGGACGTCACTGGCATTCAGAGAAGTCCTAGGCTGAGAGACAGCATGGCATCAATGTCGGGCCACTTGCTTGTGATCTCAGCATGGAACTTCTGTGTGAAGGCGAGGGAGCTAGTGTGGAGGCGTATGAGGGGTGTGGAGTGGGGGTGAGCGAGGTAGAGGTGAGAGCATGGAGGTGACAGTGTGGAAGTGAGGTAGTGTTAGCCTCGTTCCCAGACCCATGATGTGAGCAAGTGTGGACTTTGTAGGTGTTGGAGGGGGAGGGGTAGAGCAGAATATTACCGAGAGTGCATGAGACACTCTGTATTAAGTCACAAGTTCTAAGCAACCAAACAAATGCATAGTTTGAAGCACAGGCACTCTAGTAGTATACATTAGTATTCATATTTACTAATACTCAGCGCCCCAGTAA
The DNA here is from genome assembly GCA_963931865.1 of Axinella damicornis. NCBI lineage: Eukaryota > Metazoa > Porifera > Demospongiae > Axinellida > Axinellidae > Axinella > Axinella damicornis. The sequence goes on along the minus strand of OZ007515.1, from coordinate 8,104,087 downwards.
CAATGACAAAAACAAAGAAAAGCAACATATTACAGGTGGTGACATTATCCCCACCCTTCACCAACGCCCTCGATCAGGGTGGTTAAAACTGGGCCAGTATAGACCACTGATCTGGTTGGTATGGGCTGATGCTTGGCTCATTAGGCACTCCCACTGACTCTGGAGGGGGAACATGGGCATAAAAACAAAGAAATCAATAGGCCATATTCTGTTAGTAGAAATAATTATAGAACATACCTGTAGGATGCCGACCTGCTCCCCAAAGGAGTCCTCATCTTGCTACTCCTCACTGCATTTGGTTTCCTTGGCAAACATGTCACGTGACTTCACATTACAGGCACACTGGTCTGCCAGGCCTTGAACAGGTGCATGCAAGGGGAAGAGAAAGATGGTGTGAACAAGATACATTAGATATCAAATGTACAGCATGTCTCTGAAATTCTCTCAGTGGATATACAGTGTAACAGTGTAATAAATATCCCAAATTAGCAGCAGCATTATTCAGTCCGTAACCACCAACACAAATAATTGCCGAGCGCCTTAGCGCGAGGCAACTAATCGTGCAGCGTAGTCACATCGCGTCTGTATATATATATACGTATATATATCCGTCACACTTTAATTGCACGGGGCAGGGGGCAGTTGCATCGCTGTGGTTTCTGTGGTCCCGATAGCCACGTGCATGTACTGCGCGTGCGGAATGCAGAGTTACGAAAGAAGCGATCTATACGGGGAAAAGGGACACCGCCTCAGAAGAGAGTATGGCAAAGGAGAGAGAGTCTGACAGATTGACGAAGAAGCGATGTATACGAGGAGAGTTTAGCGGAGACATGCCGTAAGACAAACGTTTAGTCTAGGCCATGGTACGTACATATAGTAGAGTGTTGACAGTGTCGAAGGGTGTAGAACCTCGTTAACGTCTTCGTATTCTTCCTGGCAACGCTTAGCCATCTTCAACCTCAGCAACTTCGCACAACTTCGAACAACTAAACTTCGCACGCCTTTGCACCTTCGTTTTTCTTCCACAGGAAACCACGCCTACTGCTACAGATTACAGATTGTGATCGTGCGCGAGGCCTATATAGACACTGCACATGCGTATTCCTAGTATGGACTCTGAAATGAATTGCTCATGGAGTTTTGCTAGCAAATCCTACAGACATGTTTGCAAGTTGTAGATGAACATGGCTAGTGCCATCACAGTGCCTCATGCTACAAGCCTTTCCCAGCTCCAGTCTTTGATCTTCAAGATCCTTCGTCGGGCACCGCCCCCATGTATCTGTATATTCTTTCAACCTGACATCATGCACATGACAAATTCTCCCAGGCATAATTCCCCTCTGCATTTGCAAACTGCATACAATCAAAGACTTGTGGGAACGATCTGGAAACGAGATTAGTGCTAAAATATGATGGCACTGACCCTGTCCATCTGCACCTCACATTGGCCTGGGAATGAGGCTATAGTTTCATGTGGCTTACAAAGCCACACAAGGGTCTTAGTCATTGAAAGGTGTTACCCCTGTCAATGGCATGAAATGACACATAACTACTCACCCAAACAAACACTGAATATCTTCTTCCACTGGAAGTCACCGAGGCGCAGCTCCGAAAGCAGGAGTTTGAGGCCATGAGAGCTGTTCACCGGGAGCCATGTTAGCTAGAAAGATGAAGAGCACAACCAATAATGGTAATGTTCTCTTCACTTGTAGCTACCGGGCATAATTATTATGATTTCCCTTCAGCAGATTATAAAATATCATTGCTGTTCTTCTGCAGTCCCTTCCAGATGGAGAGCCAATGCTGGTAGTTTCGAACTATGAGAAGCTTGATCTGAGGAAGTATGAATGACACGCCTGCTGGACAGAGCACATGCAGCTGATGAACCAGTGGGCAGCATGCATATTCAGCTATGTAGCCTATATGCCCAGTCACATTCTGATGAGAGTCATGTCCATGCGATGTGCCTGCTAGACTGCTTCAGCCTAAGTCATGTGCATGCAAAGTCTCCATGTTCTGCATTACACTGCATTGCAGTCGCTCACACTCGTCCCATAATGTGACGCATTCTCCTAGCAGATGTTCTCTAGGCTACGGAATACACCAGCTAGTTGCTAGGCAACTGCACACATGGTAGGTAGCTAAATGCACACTTGGCAGGCAGGCACGCAACTGCACACCCTTAAGGTCAGCTAGGCTGTAAAGTGCATGGAAGATACACACTGCGAACAGTACAATGTTTGAATGTCTACTGATGTAGAACTAGCCTCATTCCCAGGCCGCGTGGGAGGAGAGAAGACGGCCTGGCATCCACTGCTCGCGCAAGCGCCGCTATATTTCCATAAAATTGTAAGGTTTACGTTGTCATTCCACGTGGATCATATCCAGACCAAATATTCAAGGTCTAATCTACGTACACGCTCAAGTCAAAAAGTTGCTGCAAAGCAAAATCGTCGTTCAGAAGGGCGACCCAAGTATTCCGCTGCTCTCTTCGGTGATGTAGGATTGTGTGAAGATTGGCGTTCTCGTCTCTGTAAGTTACTTCTCATGTCTGCCGTGTCTGTTGACAGTGGCGACGGTTTACCTGCCGTTCCTGTGTAGGCGAAGTCAAGACAGTCAAACCGAAACTCAGGGCACTTATGAAGCAGGTTCCTGACAGGCGTTTCAAGTTTCCAGACACCCTACATGCACAGAAAGCGCTTTCTCACTTGTTTCTTTTCGATGATACGGAAGTGAATCGGACGTATACGTATCAATTTTACTGACCATTTACAAATGAAAACGAATTCCCAGGTTTTTCTGGGAATGCTCGCGCATGCGCAAGCAGTGGATACCAGGCCGTCTTCTCTCCTCCCACGCGGCCTGGGAACGAGATTAATGTAGAAAACAGATTTGCATGTGCACTCACCTAAAATTAATGTTCATGCTGATCTCCACCAATCCATCTTGATCCAGAGAGCGCACAACAGGAAGCAAAGGCATCAGAACGTACATCATTAGACACTAGCTAGAGCACAAATGCATGTGCACTCACCTAGCTAAATCTAATTATCCACACTGATATCCACCACTCTGTCTCGATCAAGAGAGCGCAAAACCAGAGGCAATGGAATCAGCACATCTTTAGACACCAGCTACAGTAACGAGAAGCAAAATAGATTTGCATGTGTACTCACCTATAAATCTAATCTCCACACTGATCTCCTCCATCCTGTATCGATCCAGACAGCACACAACCAGATGAATCAGCTCATCGTTAGACACTAGCTACAGTAACGAGAAGCAAAATAGATTTGAATGGGTACTCACCTAAATGTACTAGGAACGCTGATCACTACCCATCCGACTCAATCCAGAGAGCGTGCAACCAGACGCATCTGCACATCGTTAGACGCTAGCTACAGTAACGAGAAGCAAAATAGATTTGCATGTGTACTCACATAAATCTAATCTCAACGCTGATCTCCACTATTCCGTCTAGATTCAGAGCGCGCACAACCAGACGCATCAGCACATCTTTAGACACTAGCTACAGTGACGAGAATGAAAATAGATTTGCATGTGCACTCAAGATCACCTAAACCTAATCTCACACTGATCTCCACTATTCCGTCTCGATCCAGAGAGCGCAAAACCAGAGGCAATGGCATCGAACATCTTTAGAAACTAGCTACAGCAATGAGAAGCAAAATAGATTTGCATGTGTACTCACCTAAATCTAATCTCCACGCTGATCTCCTCCATTCCGTATCGATCCAGAGACCGCACAACCAGTGGCAATGGCATCAACACATCTTTAGACAGTAGCTACAGTAACAAGCAAAATAGATTTGCATGTGTACTCACCTAAATCTAATCTCCACGCTAATCTCCTCCATTCCGTATCGATCCAGAGAGCACACAACCAGTGGCAATGGCATCAGAACATCTTTAGACACTAGCTACAGTAACGAGAAGCAAAAAGATTAACATGTGTACTCACCTAAATCTAATCTCCATGCTGATCTCCTCCATTCTGTATCGATCCAGAGAGCGCAAAACCAGAGGCATCAGCACATCGTTAGACACTATATAGCTACAGTAACGAGAAGCAAATAGATTTGCATGTGTATTCACCTAAATTTACTAGGAACGCTGATCGCTACCCATCCGCCTCAATCCAGAGAGCGCGCAACCAGTGACAACGGCATCAGCACATCGTTAGACACTAGCTACAGTAACGAGAAGCAAAATAGATTTGCATGTGTACTCACCTAAACCTAATATCCACGCTGATCTCCACCATTCCGTCTCGATCCAGAGAGTGCACAATCAGAGGCAATGGCGCATCAGAACATCTTTAGACAATAGCTATAGTAATGAGAAGGTCATGGGCGTAGCTAGCAATGAGGCAGAGGAGACAGTTGCCTCCTAGCTTTTCTGAATAATGACGTGCGTGTCCGGAGTCCTAGATCCTTGCACACACCGCGTACGATGTGCGTTCGATCTGATGACAGAGACAGGAGCTAGGTTGACCATGAGCCGGCGTATATACTCTTAACGTGGATAGTGCTGAAGTCTGGGACAGTCAGGGCACCGGCATAATGATTATTGCTTTAGCATTTCGAGAGCAACTGTTTGCGCGCACTGTGGAAGTAATGAACCAACTTATGAATAATTAATTAGCTCAAAATTTTTCACCGCGCGCTTTGCGCGCGCACAGAGAACTCCATGCCTCCTCTGTCCCCAAATCCTAGCTACGCCCCTGAAGGTAAGTGTGAAACTTCTTTAGAGCAAACACGATCGCCAGCGCCTCTAGCTGAGAATAGTTCCTATCGGCTGGGGCTACTAAGTGAATGCAATTGGCTTCTCAGAGCCATCTTCCATCTTGTGGGAGATCACCGCACCCAAACCGTATGGCGATGCATCACAAGCATGCAAGTGTTAACTGCTTCTTTGGGTCATAGTGCACCAGGAGGGTGTCTGACTGTAGGACTGACTTAGCCTGTTCAAAAGTTTCTTGTTGTTCCTTTCCCCATGTCCCCTTCTTGTTCTTTTGGAGCAGCACATATAATGGGGCTAAGGTTGTTGACATGTTGGGAAAAACTTGCTGTAGTAACTGAGAAGCCCAAGGAAGGATTTCAGCTCAGTTACTTTTGGGGCATCCTGGGATGAATGCTGTCTGAGTTGACCTTGTGACCAATTAAGTACTCCACCTCCCGAGACATGAACAAGTACTAATTAGGCTTCTTCAGCTTGGCACCTGCTGTCTTCAGTCTCTCCAGCACTGCCACCAGATTCTGCAAATGCTCCTGCTGAGTCTCCATGTACGCAGCAACGTGGGGGATCCCTTTGACCAGCCCATCCCGGGAGCTGACGACACTCCAAATGGCAGTCTGTTGTATTGGAAAAGACCTCGTTGAGTGTTTATGGTTGTGTACTGTTTGGAATTCTTCCCCAGAGGGAGTTGGAAGTAGGCATGTTGGAGGTCTAGTTTAAAAAGACTTTTCTCCCAGCAAACGTAGCGAAGAGTTCATCCACCTTCGGTAGTGGGTATGAGTCGAGTCGAGAGGCTTGGTTAACCGTCATACGGTAATCGCCACATATTCGAACAGAACCGTCGTCCTTGACGACTGGTACAATGGGTGCAGCCCATTCAGCTGACTGTACGGGCTCAATGATTCCTTCTCTCTCTAACCGTTCCAACTCTGCTTCTACCTTGTCTTTCAGGGCAAATGGCTTTGCAAAAGCGAGGCTGTGTCCAGGGATCCACATCGATCCTTCCCTCCATGCCCTTGAGCTCCCATAACTTGTCATCAAACAGGGTTTCCTGCAGATCAGGACACTGTTGAAACTGGTGTATCCCTTGCCAGTCCAGGCGGATCTTCTGTACCTGTCCACATGGCCCCACAGTCCACCACCCCTTGAACCATCCACAATGAAGTTACGGACTTACAGTGGAGAAGAGTTGGAAGAGCTTGTAGTATTGCTGTAAAACTGGATTACCATAAGCCAGCATGAGGACCTACCCCTTCGTCAAAGGTAGTGGTGCCAGCTTGCTGGGCCGGAACTGGCTATGACTGTGTGTTCCCCAATGACACTAACTACTGCGCCAGTGTCTAGTTCCATAGACATAAGTACCCCATTAATATTAGCCCTCACCTCGACCTCAATTGGGTTGGCTCTCTATGAGTCCTGGCTCCACCGTGAATAGTGTGTATACGCTTCTTCGTCGCTTCGTGCGTTTCGAGGTTGCTGCACTCTGCTCTCAAGCAAATGCGTTTGCTGTGGTTTTCCACCACCACTCTGCTGACCAGTGGCCGCAGACTGCGTTCCCTTTGTACGGCACACCCTGGATACTTGCACGAATGACACTCGGCGGTCTTGAAACGACAATAGTGAGGTGAATGCTTCCCTCCGCACCGATGACACTGGGTATCGGCGGCTGTTTTCCCCCGAGTCCGTGCGTACGCGTGTCCACATGGCCGTTTCGGGGCTCCTCGTCGCTGAGTCACGGCGTGCACAGTATTCGATTCCGGGGGTAGGCGCTGCCCTTGCAGCTCCTTGACGTTCTTCTGCGCTCTCGATGGCTCCGCCAATAGCACACGAGTCGGTCCGGCGAATCATATCGTCAAGAGTGTTGCCGAACTCGCAAAATTACGATCGTCGCGTAGAGCTTTACGTAAAATAGCAAAAATCCCACGTGTAGTACATGGGACGATTTTACGTGCCCAATCCCACGGGTAGTACGTTGGGGTGGTGGATTGGCGAAGTGGGGGGATAACATCTTGACTGGGAGCCCAGCTAGGCGGTGGTGCCGCAGGTTCGATCCCCAGAGGTGGCGTTTGTTTTTCTGGTGGGGTAAATGTCTGTGTGTACGGCCTGTGTATGGGCTTTGGTGTGCACACAGCATTGTTAGCCTTCCACCAGTTAAGCAGCGTCACTGAAGGGTTCGAGCCGTGTTGGAGGACTGGTCAAAGCGCTCACCTTGAAACCATCCTTTTTAACATTTTCGTAAAACATTTTTAACTGTTTTCTAACTCACTTTGCAGCTATATATTCATTTCCTGCTCTTCACATTACATTTTTTCATTTCTCAGTACGTACGTGGGACGATATTACGTCAACAACTCCACGTACAGTACGTGGGACGATTTTACGTAAAGATATGCTCGACCCCTTCTCTACGTAGCTACTAAGTGACCGGAAACAAACCGTTGTCAGAGGCGTGAGTGACTCCCCGGCGTGAGTGACTCCCCGGTCATTAGCGCCTAAGGCGGAAGTGACCCCCCCCCCTGGCGGGAATGACTCCCCTTCACGACCGTACCGAATGCTGATGCTACGGCGCTACAAAAGCTGATGCGCCATCATGCGGTGTCATTATTCGGGTATGGAGAGCTAGAGCTGAGTGTTGTGGAGGATTATCTACCGCGGGGGAAGTATCCCGATGGGTTCTCAAAGGCGGAGAAGGCCAACCTACGGCGAAAATGCCGAAACAACTTCATGATGGACAAGGGCGTTCTACATTACAAAGCAGCAATACCAGAAGTGTGGAAATGTGGTTACTGAGTACTGTATTAGAACTGCATGCATTCTGTATTTGATATGTCAACTATAATTTTTTTTGCATACTTGTATTATCCCTGTTTATTATATCTCTGAAAGTTATAATAATTATTTTACCTCCAGTGTTATCTTTTTCTCCAAGTCATGAATATTATGCTCTCCATACGCGCTGGAGTCAATCCTACCTAGGCGTAAATGACTCCCCGAACATTGCCGCCTAGGCACGAGTGACCCCTGGGAGTCATTGCCGTCAAGGGGAGTCACTCGCACCTAGGCATCAATGTTCGGGGAGTCACTCACGCCTAGGCGTGAGTGACCGGGAGTCACTGACGCCTAGGCAGCAGTGACCGGGAGTCACGTACGACGGGAGTCATTCACGACTATGACACCGTGACCGAAATTACCCCGACTTACCTTATCAATTTTCCGCGCTTTGCGCGAGTAGCGTAGGTAACTAGCTAGATCAGTCCGGACTGATCTAGCTAGCTAGCTACCGCTACGCTACTCGCCACTAGCTATACACTTCCTCCGGCAGCGTGAAAGATTTGTGTCGCCAACGCTTCGCCTGACCATCCTGAAAATCACTGCTACGCCTATGGCTTTCGCCATGATCTCTGCTAAGGTTGTCTGCATACTGGCCAGAGCAGCGGGTTTGGTTAGCGAGGCAGAAAAGTCATCAAAGGTCAAGCAAGACCCCCTCAGACCTCCCACACACACTCCACACCCCTCACCTCCGCACTATCACTCCACACCTCTCACCTCCACACTAGTACTATAATAATTTTATTGACGGTAGAGGCCAGAAGGCCCATTAGTCACAGCATAAGTGTGCACATGAATGTGATGAGTTGAGGGTGGGCTGCGGTTTAACCTTGAAATTGAGCAGACCTGTGCTTGAAAGCCTTGTATATAAACGAACCTAACAAATGGAGTAACTTCTTATCGTTCACTGACCACACAGATAAAAACTTGTGTAAAGTGCTAAGATTGAGAAAGGAGTGATTCAGTGTAGCTACAACAATATTTTAATAGTGATGAGCGTTCCGATAATTCATCATACAGTTTACAAGAGAACATGAAGTGTGATTCATCTTCGATTTCTGTGTTGTTCTGTGTTGTTGCAGACCCAGCATGTTCTTTGGTCCGCAGGTAGCTATTGGTGAGAGCATTGCATACCGACCTGTTTCTATTCTCAAGGCATGTGCACTCGCTCTTAATTTGCTTATTGGTATTCTGAGATACGAAGGTAAGGTTAGGCTTCAGGAGCTAGGTTTCGTTTGAATAGCTTGTACAGTCTTAGTTTCCCTGTTGTGTTCCTTAGCTCATTTTGCCATGTCTGTGTGTAGCTACTGATCTTGAAGTCTTTGCTGGAGGTTATTGATGACTGCACGTTGATTTGAGGATTTCCACGTATCCTTTCCCTCTCTAACACCTTTTTAATATGTACTGCTGAACCAAACACCATGTTACCCACAGAACGTCACCATCATGAAGAAACTAACGAGCTTCGTTGAGGACTGGTCTGAGCTGTGTAATAAATATTCATTTCGGAACCACAATCACATTATGAGATTTTGATTCCCAGTCAAGACCCACCTTGTTTGTAATTTACATGAACCACAGCTGTATTTACAGTCCTTTGCTGCATGGTACGCAGACCCATGCAGTTAACAAACCCCATCCCCTAGTTCACTAGTATATAAGGTTTACTAGTACCCATTCTGACTTCCAGCTTTCACTTATCTCATAATAATATGGGCCACATCATGAATGTTGGTACCAAAATAGCATCATGCAGATTCAACCTAAATCCTTAAAGTAAAATGCAAGCCTCAACAACTACAGCACAGTGCTGAAAAAAAGAAAACAGCACGTCGTTGTATAGCTCCATGTTCAAAACAGTCTGCATGACTTTCAGCTTTCATTTTCTTGTCCCACCTGTAAGTTGGTTTCAAAACAGTCTCAATAGAACACCCAAGGAGGATGAACGTTTTGGGGGATTTTCAATAGAGAGCACTGGTCTCAGCATTCACATGCCACATACAAATATAGAATGTGAGAAACTCAATTGTATGTAGCTAATGAAATTTTAATGTTGACCATTTGCAAGGCAAAATAAAATTCATTGCGCTATTTAAAGTGATTAGACGCAACATCAGAAATCTAGTACTACTCATAAAAATCCTGCTAGTGTATATATATATAAATTGTACTGGGCATTGCAGGATGTATCGATGTGTTACGAACAATTGCAGGAGGTCACAATCACATCCTGGAGCTCCTCTATAACAAAAACACTATTAACTCTCTCAAGCACTTCAAGACTCAGAGTATTACGTATGCCACAGTGTGGCTCAATCGATCCTGCTGGGCTTCCTGCACCAAGTAGGCTGTAAAACTCAAAAATTTGGGGGGTGAAGGAATTAGCAACTTCTGGGCACACGCCTGAACAGTAGTTTGCACCAAATTGCCTGGGCTGAAGCACAAAAGTGAATCCAAGATCATCCCTAAAATTGATAGTGAGTGGATGCAGGCAACAGAAAATTGTGCTTTCAGATTCGCAGGAACCAATTCCTGATTGAGTTGTTGACTGTCGTTTGAGTCGTCTCTGTAAAGAGTCATCCTCTACCTCTTCTGAGATGATCAGCTTTGGTGATTGGTCTCCAACTCCGGTGTCAAAATGGGATCGGTTGCAATGAGAGGACCCTGAACAGTAAGCTGATACCTCAAGGACAACAGGTCCCATGGAGTTGTTAGTGAGCCAGATGGTAAGAATTGGTGTAATATCAAAGGTAATGTATCCAGGTTCCTCTGCTCCGGTATGCTTGGTGCTCAAAACAGGACTTGGTCCATCAGTGGAGGCTTTAATTTCGATACGAAATTGAGTGTTACTCTGGCGGGGTAGTGGAGAGTCCTGGAAAAGTAGTAGCTCTACCTGAATGATTGAGTTTGTCGTACTAGTCTCTTGCAGGTCCAGATCAAACCGAACAGAGTAGCCATCTGCTGTGCTTTCATTACTTGCAGACCTTGCCTGGTTTGTTCTTGCAGAGAAAACTGTAAGGGAGACAATGAACATCATGGAGGTTATCATGCATGGAGGTAAATCGTCATTTGAGGACAAATCTTATCTGCGAACTTCTGAAACAACTTACCATGTTTTTTCAGCTCTCCAACAAACGCGGTAGTGATGGTAGGCATGCTATTTTTCACATGTGCTCTCCTTGCTTCCTTAACAGTAATGTAATCCTCAAAGGCTGCAACGACGTTTTCCTCATCTTGCGTGAGCGGAGGTTGCTCCATCAAGGCTAGATTACCCAAGATGTTTGCTTTGATTCTTCCAGTCTGTTCCCACATTGTTTCATCCATCTGTTCCTTCATAGGGAGGCAATGCACAATGGTGATGACAATTGCAGTGAGAAATGAAAGTATAAGCGGCAGTTGAATTCCATGGATATTCATTCTTCAGGGGAGTTCGAACCAGCTGCAATTCTTCTTGACTGTTGACAGAGATCGATGGATTGACTGTAGTGTTCACCCCTTAGGATGTGGTTCTCTTTATTTGTTTAGAGTGGAACCAAGGACATCTGCATGTGGTGGAACTCAGTCTTGCCACAATCATGCATGTCAAACCACATTTTGCAACCATGGTCAGAACTAACAAACCCTTTCTGTGTACATGGTGGTTAGTTAATGAAGCAGCACTCAGTCAGGGTGAACAATTAGTGAGGTTTGTAGCCCTTTGCGTGGGTGGATCAAAGCTACAGACAGGGTTTGCCACAGAGCACTGACAGCAGGGCAATAACTTATTAGGCAGCCATCTGATTATGTAATAACTACCAGCAGCACACTTGAGGGAAAGCCATGTATATTGTGCATGCATAGGAAGCCATTGGGTTACAAATTGTTTAAACCTTCAGGCCACATGGGATCTATAGCGCAATGAATCCATACCGCCCTTGGTGGCGTGGTTTAACTAATACGTACTGCCCGCAAGGCATACTGCACTTCCTGTAAGATCAAGTGCATGGGGAATCCCCTGGCCCAGCAAGTTGGTGTACATTGATGGCAATGTAGTCATTCATTTATGAGAGGACGTCACAGTGTGGAATGCATACATATTAGGTACCACTAACACCTCACATTAGAAACCCCGTGGAAATGTTTGTACAATTTAAATATGCCAGTCAGTGTCAGGGTCAGGAGTGACACAACATGATTGCCAATCCCCAAATTTTATGATAGTAGCTTGTACAATTGGCCAGTGAGGGAATCCCAACTCAATCACCAAAACATTTGCTTAAGTAGTTTAGTTGCAGTGCGCTTCACCACCATGGTTACATGTGTATATAATTTATCTCCTGAAGTTACAATACCCCACCCCACTCTTTGCGAATCAACATGTCCTGACTCATTTTGACACTACATGTAATACTGTAGTAGCATGGAACACAGTTGAGGAATGTGGCACTACCATGATGCCGACTTTGATATGGCTAAAGATCTGATTGACAACACTCCTTGAGCCAGCTAGTCTTCTCAACAGTATGAACACATCTCCCATTCTATGGCTTAATGTATACACGTTTTGATGAAACTTGCAGGAGATAAAGACTCCGAATGGTAAGTACAATGTTCTACAAAAAGTGTCAACATGTGATAGCTAGGTCATCCTGAATACACAAACAATGATATTAAGTGTGAACATGTGAGAGCTAGCTCAATACAAAACACATAATCATAATTATAAATATAAGCCTAAGAAACCAATACATCCATCACATGCGGAAATATTAATACAGCACAACTGTGAAAAAAGCAAAGTTAATTAACCATTATACTATTCATTATGATACTGCATTGTAATCTCGTCTAGAGATTAGTGCTGTGTCCTGTGGTTCCATATCCGTTACTAGTTCCCTTAGAGGACTGACAATGGAGCCCTGAATCCTCTAATTCTCTTTGCTCCACCACTTGCACAGCAGTAGCAGTCACACTTTGAGGTGTGTAAGTGTTGATGGCCTCAGCTCTCTGTAGCATGGCCTCCATCTCATCCTCTGGTTCGTCTAAAATGACCTCTGTTGTTGTCACTGTGTCTCTGAAGTCAGTGGCAGTCTCCAGATTTCTGTAGCTAATGTTACAGCAATTGGTTTTAAAGCAGCAGAGCAAGCAGAGTTTTCCGATGAATTGCTTCACCTGGTATTTGTGGCAGGCGGACTTTGAGAGGAACCAGATGAGATAACTGATCATGTATAGCAATGGTAGGAACACAAGGACATATTGAACCACAAATGCTGAGATGGGTAACGGTTGTCCAGGGTTAGTCTGTGCGAATGTGTACAAATACAAGCTCAGGGCATTTACAAGGGCTAAGTTGGTGAACATGAGAGTGTCGATGTAGTTAAAGATTTTATTTTCTTCAGTGTATGGCTGGCACAAGGCTATTAGCACAATGAATATAACACAAGTAATTTGCTGTACGATGAATTGCTGCAGCCAGGTGTCTGTGAGGATGTAGGAGATATTGATGCTAAGGCGGAATAGGAAGTAGAGTCCAGCAAAGAACCTCATTTTGTTCTTGTAACAACCCTGGAATGTGTCCAGCAAAATGTGTACCTTGTCCACTGGGTAGAACCTCCACAGATATTCGAATTTGCTAATACACCACTCCAGCCACTTCACAGGGTACTCCAGGAGCAGCAGTGGGGGGATAGCCACAAAGGTGGCAAATATGATACAAGCAGGCAAGAAGTACCTGAAAATATATTTGGGATCGCTTGCAGTAAACTGGCCAGCATAGTATGATCTTCGCTGGTCAATGTGGTTTCCATTCTTGTCGATCAGTGGATGCAAGTTCACAATGTATGAAGAAGCCAGACTAAATTTAGTGTAGGAGAGAAGAAGGAAAGCAGCAAAGGCATGAATGAGCGACTTTCCAACTTTCAACTGGTGAAATTTGCTTTCCAAGAGTGATGTCAATCTATACTTCCTCCTTAAACACCTGCACCGACAGGCCCATACCTTCATGATGACTATGACCACTATGATCATGAGGAGTGGAAAGAATGCAACAAGGTAGTCCAACTGAAGGATGTCTAAGGCATTGAGATTTGTTCCAAGACAGAGAGGCTGGATAAATCTTTCCAAGAAGTTCAAGTTAAAGATGCCATAAGGAACTCTATACGCATTTAGTAGGGCATCAGTATTGTTGGTGATGAAGTTGAGTGGAATGTGCTGGTCAGCATCAAGGTCGAACATGCTTGCAATCACCTGGCTATAGACAATGAAGGCATTTGCCGGTCCTGTTGTCAGCTTAATGTTGAAAATGATGATTACTGCAAAGAATATTAGAAGTGGGAGGTGCACAGAGAGAGAATAGTAGGTGGCATTGGCTGCTATATTTGTGCCATTGGTACAGGAAACACACTCGTATGTTTCTGAGTTAACAGCTGGTCCATAACCACGTTCACACTCTCCACAGAAGATACCTGTGCGGTGCATCCTGCCACAGATGTGCGCATCAACTTCAAGTATTGACTTTGGAAGCGGGAGGAAAGCCTTATGATGGTCAGTGTAACAAAATCCAGGAAGACACAGTGACACTGCCAATGTGTCTGGGTGTCCAGGTAATGTCCCCATCCAGTACACATTCTCCAAGTATGCTATGTACGTTGAGGGATCACATATAACTTTTCCAGCATAATTCTTTGAGCATGTGCACTTGCTCTTTGTGGTATTGTCAACAGGTTCAAAACCGGGAGGGCAGAGTTGTAGACTGATGCTGACTTCGACGTGCCACACTTGGTCACCAGCATTGACTAGGTCCAATGTAAAACTGCTGTTTTCCAATCCATTCACCTTAACAGCCTCACTTGAGATATACCTGAAGAGGGGATCGACTAAAGCTGCGGTCGAGTTTCTTGATGTAGCAGTGAAAACAGTTTCAGTGTTTATGTTATGGCCGAGGTCATCTTGAATGGTGATTGGTAGGTGGAAGATTTTCCCTGGAATGGCTTTCACAGAAGATGATCCTGTGAATTCAATGCTGCCAGTATCGGTGCTGATCTCTGAGCTACAGCTGGTGTTGACATAGATCCAATTTCTCCAGCAGAGGATGCTGCTAGTACTCTCCACTCCAAACCCACCAGCCATTGAACACGGGAGTATGGATGTAGAATGAATGGATTTTCCTCTGAGGGTGGCAGAGTTGTTGTGGAAGTAGAAGATGGCATTCCACTCGTTAGGGTCAAGGAAAGGATTTGTGTGATGAATGAAGCAGCTGGCATAGGTTTTCAGATTTTCTCTCTCAATGTACTTGTTGTATATTGCTCCACCATGGAGTGATGCAAAATTGTCTTCAAAATGCATGTAAGTGGAGTCATCTATTAGGATTGAAGCAGCTCCCAATAGTGCAATGGCACCTCCTTTAGACCCAACATTCCCTAAAAATGTTGCATTGCAGCCGGTGAAGTTTGCCTGGGTCCCAACTATGCAAAAAGCTGAACCATTGTTACGTTCGAAGTAAGCCTTCTTGTGGAACTGTACTGGCACAGCATTCACATACACAGCACCTACTCCTTCCTGGTGTATAGCAATCTCAGAAGGCTGAACTGAATTGGCGACAAAGTGCGAATCTGAAAAAGCAACAGGCAGTATTTCGCCTTCAACTACTAATGAGAACCTTGATATGTACAATGCTGAACCTAACTCAGCCACATTGTTCTCGAAATAGCATGACACTGCAAAGACAGAAGCAAGCTGGTTACTGTCAGAGTTCTGTAAGGCTGGAGACATGGAGAGAGCTCCCCCATTAAGAGCCGAGTTATTTCGAAATGAGCAGTTCTGCAACAGAACTTTGTTACCATCCATGTTTGGTGCTCCCCTATAGTAAACATAGTGTCCTAATCTCATTCCTCCACCTCCAGTACCAGACATGTTTGTATAGGGACAATTATTGTTTTTAAATGTACTATTGTTTACACACACTTTATTTCCTGATGTACTATCATGAAACTCTGTAAATAAACCAGCACCCCACAAGGCTTGATTGTTTTCGAAGTGGCAATCAGAAATATCAAACGTGTTGTTGGATGCATTTCCTTTCAAGTAGATTGACAAACCTCCCCCACGACCAAATGCTTCATGATTCCTGCGATAAGGTATGATAAACGTAGAGTTGCTGTGACTTTTGATATTACCTGCCCAGTTGTTTTCAAAACTACAGTTTTGAAAGTGAAAATAGGAGTCAGAATTAGCAACCACATGAGATGGAGCATTATCGGTGCAACTAGCATCTCCAGGAACACAGTAGGAAAACTCCACGTAAAACCCTCCTCCCCCTGGATATGGGGAACTAACTCCGACCCTGTTGGTGGAGAATGTGGAGTTGACTATTATGTTGGACCCTATGGTGTTGTATATGATGACTCCCGTTGCATTGTGACTGTTGGTCACAGTAACCAAATTCATGCTTACTCTGTTGCAAAGGTAGAAGTAGAGAGCTGCCTGGGTTTTTTGCACCGTATAGTCTGCAGAAGTGAAGTCTCGACTGGTGCTGTTCCTCAACCCAGCACAGTGGGAGAAGGTAACTCTCTCAAGATAGACATTGGAAACTTCAACAAAGGCTAGGCTTGAGTTGGGAGCATAACACATGATTACAGTATCCAAAGAATTATTCCCATTTCCTACAATAGCGAAATCAGCTAGGTTGGTGAAAGGACTACTGTAAGTGCTATTATCCAGATAGTGTGTTCCTGAGAGGAGAACATACTGAGTAGAATCTCTGCGGTACTCAGGTTGGAAAGCAAAGCTGAGGTTCATGCAAGGTACACTGCCATCAATACATTCCTGGGTATTGTTTCCCCTTGCTGAGTCCACATAAATCACATGTTCCCAGGCCGCAGTCCGACACAGCAGGGCTGGTATAAACACCACGTATAGCGAGAGCATTCTTGTACGTTAGAGACTCGGAAAATCCGATGATAGTTTACGCAGCACGAACTAATTACTGAGCTATCTCTGTCACTGGCCAGAGTGACTAGCTACTACCTAGCTACACATAATCGATAGAGTACTTTTAATTCCTGGTTAATGAACCAAACAATGGCTAACAGATGGATGCATACCTAACTGGGGGAGTACCTAGCCTCGTTCCCAGGCCTTCTCACCATAAGTGTAACTGTTTGTCGCTTGCAGTACTAACGCGGGGAAAGCCCGGTGAAACTTGCAGAGACGTAAATGGACGTCAGGTGAACGTGTGGAGGAGTGGCACGTTTCCGGGTAAACCACAAATTTGCAGTGCATGGGTAAACAAAAATGTACTGGCAGGATAACGGCCAAAGAAGCTAACACTAACCCAGCATGCAGATACAATGATAATGCCTACAAAGCACTTGCAATCGTTCCTTAGACTACGCGGCCCGGGAGTCGAGAAAACAATCGCTCATCTTGTTCATTCTTTCTTTCTCCCCGGCCCGCGCCGGTGTTAAAAGCTGGACAGGGCCTGGGAACAAGGTTACGAAATACACCTCAACCAACAACATGGCTTACAGGTCACCTCTAGAGATAGCCTCATTCCCAGGCTTGCACATTGTCCAGTAGCTATGCGACAGAAAGATGCAGAGGAGCCTTCCGCATCTGTGTATTATTGTCAACGCAAACTGAAGAACAGAAAATGGGGTTGGCCTGGGAATGAGGCTATAGCTAGCTCACTGGAAGAAATACTGTGTTAAAATAACCCATGGAATGGTTCCTCTAGTTTCAGTGAACTCCCACATGAGATGGAGCAGTATCAGTGCAATTAGCATCTCCCACTGCAAACTAAGTGAACTCCACTGCAAACTAACCAGGTAACACTAGCAGTTGATGCATTACATTTCTGGTTAATGAACGGATACATTAGCTAACAGATGGATGCATAACTAGCTAACTGGGCGAGTACCATTCACATGTATACTATAATTATACTTCAGCTAGTAGACAAGTGTCTGCCTTGCTTTATGAAGTGTGACAGAATTTGAAGGAGTGACTCTTTGGAATGGAGGATGGTAAACATGTTTGTCTATTCTCTTCATAGTACTTTCTGGCCTCCTCCTGTAACCATGCCAACAACATCCTCATTACAGAACCCAATGCAGCATTCCTGTGCAGTATTTATTTCCGCAGATCTAATGCCCTTGTGACTCCTTGTCTTCCTAGTCCAAATTATGCTTGTACCATTCTATCCTACTCACTTCTGAGTCATCAGTCTTCATCACCTTTGAAGGTCTATCATCGACAACCGTGCTGGAGAAACTTCGGGGGCTGGCCCGGGCCCGCTAGACTAATGAGATAGAACAGCAGTGAGGAAAGCTCTTTATTCCTAGATCCTGTCTGTCTCGAGACGCTAGTCTTCTAGGCAAGGCACGCAGCACTTCTCCCTCTTGTTTTCCAGAAAGCCACAGCAGACCGAGTTGCCTTTTTCTGGATGAGTATGGAGGTGAGGAGGGTGCTAGTCTGGCCTCGCCAGATATGCTGATTAACTTGCTAGCCAGACTAGGCGGGTGACCTCATATGTTCTGGAATGTAGTGTTCAAGAGCATGCTCAAGGTCCATTTATAATATAGGTAAGCAGCAGTGTGAGGGCCAATCCCAGCCTTGAATCAGCATACCTTCCTTTCCATATTGTAGTCCTCCACCCACGGAGCCTAGCTACCTTCCATGTCCTTCATCAGGCCCCACATAGCACTCGATCAATCACACAATAGTCATGGATCGTCAGTCACTCCACTGAGGCTCAGTAACCACACTATTAGCACAATGTCATGCGGCCTGTTGAGCAAGTTCTAGTAATTTACATTAATTCAGTGAAGTGCACTCCATTGGAATAAATACCATTCATTTCGGAACCACAATCATGCATTATGAGATTTCGATTCCCAGTCAAGACCCACCTTGTTTGTAATTTACTCAGTTCGCCTTGTTGGTTGATATTAAACCACAGCTGTGGTGTATTTACAGTCCTTTGCTACATGGTACACGGAACATAAGAGACCCATGCAGTTAACAAACCCCATCCCCCTAGTTCACTAGTAAGGTACTAGTACCATTCTGACTTCCAGCTTTCACTTATCTGTGTAGATCACATAATATGGGCAACATCATGAATGTTGGTACTGAAATACCATCATCATGCACCATGCAGATTCAACCTAAATCCTTTAAGTAAAAATGCAAGCATCAACAACTACAGCACAGTGCTGAAAAAACAAAAACAGCACGTCATTGTATAGCTACATGTTCAAAACAGTCTGCATGACTTTCAGCTTTCATTTTCTTGTCCCACCTGTAAGTTGGTTTCAAAACAGTCTGGAGCATCTGTCACCATGTCCATGATAGTTTTGCTAGTGGTTTGTAGAGAATGAAAAACATTTCCTGAAGTAAAAGTGCATGACTTGATTCTAGGTATCAACCATTGGTTGCTACCGCCATGTTCAGTAGATATCAGAGCAGGTGTCTCAAAGATTTGTGTAGAATTTATATAGAATTTATAGCTCACCTCTGATGTAAGAATATTTAGCTAGAGATGGTTTCGACATTCTATCATGCAGCAATTTGTTTGATGATAGTTAGAAAACTTCTATTCTGTAATGTTAATCCGTTGAGATAATACAATTTGAACTAGGCACGTCTGCAGGGAACTCCAGTAGCTTGATGCATCTACTTGTGACTAGTGCTCAACGATACCTGCCAGTCTCAACATTAAGAACACCCAAGGAGGATGAATGTGTTTGGGAATTTTCAATAGAGAGTACTGGTCTCAGAATGTGAGAAACTCAATTGTATGTAGCTAATGAAATTAGCTACAAGAAAGAAACGTACGTGTCACTGGAAAGGATTCTGTGGAGAAAGCAAGATTCGCCAACTAACAAGCTACACCCAAGTTTATACAGTTTTCCATTTCAGTTTGTTCTGCCCAGGGATCGTACATTCTCTTCCTTTGAGGAGCAATTCGGATGGATTCGATATTATATTCAAGCCAAGATTGATACCGGGATGCTTGGTAACTTGTTCAGTAGATCTCAGAACATCACAGAAGCTAGCATTGCTACAACTGAGATCACTGACGTCAACAGTTCTATATATACTCCGCCAACCAGTGCGAATAGAAAGGCAGAAAACTGGTCGTTGCTTCTCCAGTATGTCTGGCTCTATTGCAATGACAGTAACAATACCGAAATCGGGGTATTGCATCGGAGAGATAGTTCCATTGCAAGTCAACCTGGTGAATGGTAGCAACCAAGAGGTTCGAATAGCAGCCGTGATAGAAGAACGAATTGATTTCATTGTCAAAGATCGGCGCATTAAGTACAACGATCACAGGGTTGTTCGTCCCTCAGCATGGAGTGACCTAATAACACCACAAGCAAATCTCACCTGGAGTCCGCAAGATGCACTCATCATCCATCAGTCAACACCTCCCACCCTAAATGCTATCATCATTATACGCTATTTCATGTGAGGGTGACAATCAAAGGTGGCTACAATGGCAAAGCTGTCAGTGGCTTATCGTTTGATATTCCAGTCACCATTGGCAATGCACCAGGCAACTCGGGATCCATTCCCTTGGCTGGTCCCGCTCATTCATTCTATGCTGTCAACCAATCCCCATTTCCTCTACCACCTACTGTTGCTCAAGGTGGATTTCCTGTCGTTGCTCCTCAGATGTATCCATCGTCACCATCTCTGCCTGAGCCAGACATAGAAGTAGGCGAGAAAGCCACGTCTAAGGTCCTTTTGCAGGATATGCAGAACATTCCACCGCCGACACATGAAGAAGCACTCAAATCCTGGGCTATGTATCCACACGTAATATGTCATTTAGTTCTAGTGTTGTTTTAGTTACTAGTTTAGTAGTCAAAGAATGCTAGCCGTTGCAAGAAAAACGTTTAGTTGGGTTTTAGGTAATTCTATTCTTTCCAGGTGATAATTAGTTTGAGTTTTAGCAATAACAATAATTGTAGTAAAGTTTAGGTTATAGTTAACAGACTAATGTAGTTTTAGTTTCAAATATACTCCTTGCTAAAATGCATTTTGGTGGAGGATGCAAACAAGGAGAACTAGCTGCTCAACTCATGACAGTGTGCATGGAGCCAAAATGGCGCCAGCTTTGGACTGATGCCACTCCACAGTTAACCAAGAAAGCCCAAGGGGGGTGAATTTCATCATAATTATTCACAGAAAATAGCAGTATTATTGTGTCAGAGTAATGCGTGCATGTGCTGGTGGAAGCGATGAAATACTGGGGTGGGAACGGCCTGGGAATGAGGCTATATGGTTAGGGTTGGTATGATCTCATATAGTACAGGGTACAACCTTGAGAGTTTTGAATAGGTGTAGCTACGTAGCTGTTCACTTGCGAGTAATGCAAAACATGCGTGTGACGTATTATAATTATATAGGAATTGGATGAGTGGTTAAAGCATTTCACTGTAGACCAAAGTCCCAGATTCGAGAAGTGTTCTCTTTACCCCTACTCCCCTTGGAGGGCTGCAGGGGCATATTAATATTAATAAGACTAGTATGCCCTTTGTTTGTAGTAGTAGTAGTATAATAATATTATTTATTATACTATAGCAGCACTACTATGCAATTATAATACATAACGAGGCTCAAGAAGAGCTAGCCTGTATATCTGTACACATGCACAATGTCATAATAAAATATAATGTTAAGAACATGGGAATAGTATCTTCAAAGCATAATAAGGTATATACCAACTATTACATCAGTAAACAGAATGCAATCACCCGTTATAAAACAACACGATTTCTGTGGAGAGTCACTGAATCATTAATTTGAGTACTCAGTACTACATGTACTCACTGTCAGCTATCATGCAGTGTTGGCCATTACACCCAATAAGTAGAAAAAACACTTGCAATTTCCACGACATTAGTGTTACAGTAATTATAGGGGTCTGTATCGATGTTACTCCCAACACCAATCAGATCATCACAGGGGAGTACATATACAGCCACTATGGACCAGTATCGGGATGTTGCCATGCGACTGAAGATATCCCAGGAGTTCGACTCTTGGTTGTACTTGTAAACAACATTAGTTGGCTTTTCATCTCCTCCCAACCCTCCGACCGCCAACGGTTGTCTGTGGAGGGTGACACAGGTAGAGTTATACATGCACTGGTAGGTCTGCAACCATCCGCCACACAGTGGGCTGATTAGCTAAGGTGTTCTGTAGTTGTCCCTCTGGTGATGGTTGGCGGGAGCATAGGTGGTCAGGCAGTGAGCAGGTAAGCACTGATTTTGTCTTGCCACCTTCATCAAAGCCCCCTAGCATGTACACGCAGTCTCCACACACTGTGGCTGATGTGTCAGCAATCGGATGGGGAAGGCTACTTGCTACAGGACCACTGCACCGTCTCAGTGTCCATCACCTCCACAGTGGCCAGCAGCATGTGAGTTTCACCTGAGATTGAAGTTTTTCCTCCTGCTACGACCAGGGAACGTCCACTGCAAATTGGAGCAGTCCAGTAGCATTTGGTTGGCATGGGTGGGAACTTTTTCCAATTGTGGCTGAAATACACCATGCTTCCAACCACTCCAGCTCCTCTTCCGTGCATCAGACATGGTGCACTCCCCCTCTCCCTCCATCTCAGTTGAATTCTAGCTCCTTTCATTGTTGAGCTTGAGTGCTTCGGGCAGCTGGTTTAGCTCCTGGAGTTGCCTCTCCCTTGCCTCAATCGAGTCCTCTTTCTGAGCAAGTTGGAGCCTGAACTCCCAATTGTCTTGGGTCTGTTGACGTCGAAGTTGTTGGACCTCTCCTTCTTTGACAGCTACCATATCATCTTTCTCCCAGAGTTGGAGGTGGTTAGCTAGACTTGGTCTGGGCTCACCGATCACATGGGAAACTTTCCCCAATCCTCCTGGACAACTGGTCTGGTCTTGGTTATGGAGATAGCATGTGTGTTTGTCCTCGGCTCACACTAGTCTCGGTACACTCGGTTTACAGAAGTTTTAGTTTAATTTACGTTTGAGACGACGTACTTACGCTGTTAGTTTGCAGAAATATTGTTTACCACATCACGTGATATTGCAGACTTCAGCCCCGCCCCCAAGCGAAGCCGAAGCCCAGCGCCTTCACGGTTGTTCGCCTTGGTCATCCATGCCGAAAGCAGTGAGGAGTGCTTTCTGTTTCAGGGTGCTCGTGTGAGAATCGTCTGAACTCTCAGTCGTTTGTTCACTCATTAAACATTTCGGTGTGCATAGGTTGTCCAATCAATACTTGCAGGTTGATTTAAAAACCACAAAATGGTAGTGACACATTTAGTCGTTTGCTGGATAGGCGGAACGTACAACTCTCTCGGCAGAAAGCCACCTGTGTTAATAGTGGTTCCTGATACTAAGACTATTAGTGGAGATTACTCATTGTCATCCTTGCAATAGTCAATCCCCAGAATAAAATGATGAACTAGTCTGTGTTGAAGTGCCACTCCTCTCTTTCTTATATACATGAACACCAGTCTTCAAATATTCTGAGGTATGCTGGAATGAACCCTCAAGCTGTATAGAGCCAGGGTCTGCTAAGGGGGCAGAAACAAGGGTGAAATTAATCCAGGCCAACTAACAAGAAACAAGGGTGAAATAAATCCAGGCCAACTAACAACAGATGATCTTTTATATACAATGTCATGTTACGTAGTGGTGAATACTGTATGTATGGGCCCATGACATAGTTGAACCCGGCCTGCTCTTCAAACGAATGATCCCCTGCTCTCAAGCAGTGTGCTATGGCAATTCAATGGAGAACTGCCAGCCAAAGTGATGACATCACTATGATGTAATGCTCTCTCACGAGATGACAAGAGTGATACGGTGACTATATCTGTACATGGTCAGAGAGAGCCACAATTCCTGACACCACCTACCTGAATATTTCACGCCTTGCCAGCTGCAAATCCTCAGCTCGGAAGAGGTAGCCACGCATCGAGTCAGTTCTTCAGCTGCCAGTTCCCCTCACGCTTTTCCCAGCCGGAGTGTACATACTGCCTTCAAATTGAGAAGCCTCACTACTCAACAAGCCCAGGTCTCCTGACTGTACGCAAGTCAATCTGGCGGATGTCCACTTTCTTCTGGGGGAACCTTACGACAGTAGCCTAGAACAGGGAATGGTTGGGCTGGGAAGAAGTGTACAACATGATGCAGGAACTATAATAATTATGAGCCGTCTCAAGATACTCTGCTCCTCCCTCCCAACTCGATATCTCTCCCTCGTTGTCAAGATATTCTGCTGCTTCCTCCCCCTCCACTCGATCCTCCCCTTTTTGTCAAGATACTCTGCTCCTTCCTCCTCCCTGCCCTTCCACTCGACCTCTCTCCCCTTGTCAAGATATTCTGCTCCTCCCTCCCCCTCCACTCGATCTCTCCTTATTGTCAAGATACTCTGCTCCTTCCTCCCCTCTCCACTCTCTCTCCCCTTGTTGTTGCTTAGCAACAGTCTCACGAATGTCAAACATTGGAGGATCGAGTTACTTTTTACGAACAACAAAACATACCACAACCCCAGCATTCATCCGTCACACAATATGGGTCTTGTACTACTCGGCGGGTGAGGACGAGTTAAGAGAGGGGTGCATGTGGGGAACATGCATCCGAGTTAGGATGTGTACATGCAAAATTAATGATATATACAGTGTTCATCTGATCACCTTGACAACCAAACATCACCCTGACACATGACTACCTTAATTTCTTTACCTCTGTGAAAATCGCTGCCTCCACCAAGACTGGATTTCAACCTGCATGTATAGAGAACACTAGGAATGTGGACTGGGAATGAGATTGGCTACAGCCCACCTCTCCATTTGTTGGAAATGGTGAGTGTCTCTTGTGCAGCTCGTGCAGGAGGGCGTCACTGCATGGCATTCAGAGAGGTCCTAGGCCGAGAGACAGCATGGCATCAATGTCAGGCCACAGCTCTCATGGCCTCAAACTCCTGCTTTCGGAGCTGCGCCTCGGTGACTTCCAGTGGAAGAAGATATTCAAAGTGTTTGTTAGTTGCAAGTTGAGAGCTGTTCACCGGGAGCCATGTGAGCTAGAAAGTTGAAGAGCACAACCAATAATGGTAATGCAAGATGTGCGCTGCAAGTGTTCTCTTCACCTGTAGCTACCGGGCATAATTATTATGATTTCCCTTCAGCAGATTATAAAATATCATTGCTGTTCTACTGCAGTCCCTTCCAGATGGAGAGCCAATGCTGGTAGTTTCGAACTATGAGAAGCTTGATCTGAGGAAGTATGAATGACACGCCTGCCGGACAGAGCACATGCAGCTGATGAACCAGTGGGCAGCATGCATATTCAGTTATGTAGCATATATGCTCAGTCACATTCTGATGAGAGTCATGTCCATGCGATGTGCCTGCTAGACTGCTTCAGCCTAAGTCATGTGCATGCAAAGTCTCCATGTTCTGCATTACACTGCATTGCAGTCGCTCACACTCGTCCCATAATGTGACGCATTCTCCTAGCAGATGTTCTCTAGGCTACGGAATATACCAGCTAGTTGCTAGGCAACTGCACACATGGTAGGTAGCTAAATGCACACTTGGCAGGCAGGCACGCAACTGCACACCCTTAAGGTCAGCTAGGCTGTAAAGTGCATGGAAGATACACACTGCGAACAGTACAATGTTTGAATGTCTACTGTTGTGTATGATGTAGAACATACCTAAAAGAATGAAAACAGATTTGCATGTGCACTCACCTAAATTTAATCTTCATGCTGATCTCCACCAATCCATCTCGGTCCAGAGTACACAACAGGAAGCAAAGGCATCAGAACATCATTAGACACTAGCTAGAGCAACGAAAAGCAAATGCATGCGCACTCACCTAGCCAAATCTAATTATCCACACTGATCTCCACCATTCCGTCTCGATCAAGAGAGCGCAAAATCTGAAGCAAGGCATCAGCACATCTTTAGACACTAGCTACAGTAATGAGAAGCAACATAGATTTGCATGTGTACTCACCTAAATTTACTAGGAACGCTGATCACTACCGATTTGCCTCAATCCAGAGAGCGTGCAACCAGACGCATCAGCACATCGTTACACACTATATAGCTACAGTAACGAGAAGCAAAATAGATTTGCACGTGTACTCACCTAAACCTAAATTTGTAATCTCACACTGATCTCCACCATTCCGTCTCGATCCAGAGAGCGCGCAACTAGACGCATCAGAACATCTTTAGACACTAGCTACAGTAACGAGAAGCAAAAAAGATTTACATTTGTGCACACCTAAATCTAATCTCTCCACGCTGATCACCTCCATTCTGTATCGATCCAGACAGCGTACCAGATGAATCAGCACATCGTTAGACACTAGCTACAGTGACGAGAAGCAAAATAGATTTGCACGTGTACTCACCTAAATCTAATCTCCACGCTGGTCTCCATCATTCCGTCTAGATTCAGAGAGCACACAACCAGAAGCAATGGCACCAGCACATCTTTAGACAGTAACTACGGTAACGAGAAGCAAAATAGATTTGCATATGTACTCACCTAAACTTACTAGGAACGATGATCACTACCCATCCACCTCAATCCAGAGAGCGCAACCAGACGCATCAGCACATCGTCAGGCTCTAGCTACAGTGACGAGAAGCAAAATAGATTTGCACGTGTACTCACCTAAATCTAATCTCCATGCTGATCTCCTCCATTCCTTCTCGATCCAGAGAGCGCACAACCAGAGGCAATGGCATCAGAACATCTTTAGAGACTAGCTACAGTAATGAGAAGCAAAATAGATTTGCACGTGTACTCACCTAAATCTAATCTCCACGCTGATCTCCACCATTCCGTCTCGATCCAGAGAGCGCACAACCAGAGGCAATGGCATCAGAACATCTTCAGACACTAGCTACAGTAATGAGAAGCAAAAAAAATTTACATGTGTACCTCACCTAAATCTATAATCTCCACGCTGATCTCCTCCATTCTGTATCGATCCAGAGTGCACAACCAGAGGCAATGGCATCACCACATCTTTAGACCCTAGCTACAGTGACGAGAACCAAAATAGATTCGCATGTGTACTAACCTAAACCTATTCTCACACTGATCTCCATTCCGTCTCAATCCAGACAGCGCACAACCAGAGGCAATGGCATCAGAACATCTTCAGACACTAGCTACAGTAACGAGAAGCAAAAAAGATTTACATGTGTACTCATCTAAATCTAATCTCCACGGTGATCTCCTCATTCCGTATTGATCCAGAGAGCGCACAACCAGTGGCAATGGCATCAGAACATCTTCAGACACTAGCTACAGTAACGAGAAGCAAAAAAGATTTACATGTGTACTCACCTAAATCTAATCTCCACGCTGATCTCCTCCATTCTGTAACGATCCAGAGAGCGCAAAGCCAGAGCCATCAGCACATCGTTAGACACTAGCTACAGTAACGAGAAGCAAAATAGATTTGCATGTGTACTCACCCAAATTTACTAGGAACGCTGATCACTACCCATCCGCCTCAATCCAGAGAGCGCGCAACCAGACGCATCAGCACATCGTTAGACACCAGCTACAGTAACGAGAAGCAAAATAGATTTGCATGTGTACTCACCTAAATCTAATCTCCACGCTGATCTCCTCCATTCCGTATCGATCCAGAGAGCGCACAATCAGAGGCAATGGCATCAGAACATCTTTGGACACTAGCTATAGTAATGAGAAGGTAAGTGTGAACTTCTTTACGGCAAACACGATCGCCAGCGCCTCCTTCTGTAGCTGAGAATAGTTCCTTTCGGCTGGGGCTAGTGTTCTGGAAGTGAATGCAATTGGCTTCTCAGAGCCATCTTCCATCTTGTGGGAGATCACTGCACCCAACCCATATGGCGATGCATCACAAGTGTTAACTGCTTCTTTGGGTCATAGTGCACCAGGAGGGTGTCTGACTGTAGGACTGACTTAGCCTGTTCAAAAGCTTCTTGTTGTTCCTTTCCCCATCTCCACCTCTTGTTCTTTTGGAGCAGCACATATAATGGGGCTAAGGTTGTTGACATGTTGGGAAAAACTTGCTGTAGTAACTGAGAAGCCCAAGGAAGGATTTGAGCTCTCAGTTACTTTGGGGGCATCCTGAATGGCTTTGATCTTATCAGCTGTGGGATGAATGCCGTCTGAGTTGACCTTGTGACCAATTAAGTACTCCACCTCCCGAGACATGAACAAGTACTAATTAGGCTTCTTCAGCTTGGCACCTGCTGTCTTCAGTCTCTCCAGCACTGCCACCAGATTCTGCAAATGCTCCTGCTGAGTCTCTCCTGTGATCAGGATGTCGTCCATGTACGCAGCAACGTGGGGGATGCCTTTGACCAGCCCATCGATTGCTCGTTGAAAAATCCCGGGAGCTGACGACACTCCAATTGGCAGTCTGTTGTATTGGAAAAGACCTCGATGAGTGTTTATGGTTGTGTACTGTTTGGAATTCTTCCCCAGAGGGAGTCGGAGGTAGGCATGTTGGAGGTCTAGTTTTGAAAAGACTTTTCCCCCAGCAAGCGTAGCGAAGAGTTCATCCACGTTCGGTAGCGGGTATGAGTCGAGTCGAGAGGCTTGGTTAACCGTCATACGGTAATCGCCACATATTCGAACAGAACCGTTGCCCTTGACGACTGGTACAATGGGTGCAGCCCATTCGGCTGACTGTACGGGCTCAATGATTCCTTCTCTCTCTAACCGTTCCAACTCTGCTTCTACCTTGTCTTTCAGGGCAAATGGCTTTGCAAAAGCGAGGCTGTGTCCAGGGATCCACATCGATCCTTCCCTCCATGCCCTTGAGCTCCCATAACTTGTCATCAAACAGGGCTTCCTGCAGATCAGGACACTGTTGAAACTGGTGTATCCCTTGCCAGTCCAGGCGGATCTTCTGTACCTGTCCACATGGCCCCACAGTCCACCACCCCTTGAACCATCCACAATGAAGTTACGGACTTACAGTGGAGAAGAGTTGGAAGAGCTTGGTAGTATTACTGTAAAAGTGGATTACCATAAGCCAGCATGAGGACCTACCCCTTGGTCAAAGGTAGTGGTGCCAGCTTGCTGGGCCGGAATTGGCTATGTGTGTTCCCCAATGACACTAACTACTGCCCCAGTGTCTAGTTCCATAGACATAGGTACCCCATTAATATTAGCCCTCACCTCGACCTCAATTGGGTTGGCTCTCTATGAGTCCACCGTGAATAGTGTGTATACGCTTCTTCGTCGCTTCGTGCGTTTCGAGGTTGCTGCACTCCGCTCTCAAGCAAATGCGTTTGCTGTGGTTTTCCACCACCACTCTGCCGACCAGTGGCCGCAGACTGCGTTCCCTTTGTACGGCACACCCTGGATACTTGCACGAATGACACTCGGCGGTCTTGAAACGACAATAGTGAGGTGAATGCCTCCTTCCGCACCGATGACACTGGGTATCGGCGGCTGTTTTCCCCGAGTCCGTGCGTAGCGCGTGTCCACATGGCCGTTTCGGGGCTCCTCGTCGCTGAGTCACGGCGTGCACAGTACTCGATGCCGGGGGTAGGCGCTGCCCTTGCAGCTCCTTGACGTTCTTCTCTGCGCTCTCGATAGAATGAGCGAGGGTCTGAGCCTTCTTCAGCGTTAGCTCTGGCTCCGCCAATAGCACACGAGTCGGTCCGGCGAACCATATTGTCAAGAGTGTTGTTGCCGAACTCGCAAAATTCCGATAGCTGCCGCAGTTCAGCTATAAACGCTGCCACCGTCTCTCCTGGCTTTTGCGTACGGCTGTGAAACTGGAACCGCTGCATGATTACTGACGGTTTCGGGACATACTAGTAAGACTTAATGCGACTTCAACAGTTCATTGTAGGACTTCTCTACAGGTTTGTCTGGAGCGGACAAGCTGCGGATCAATCGGCACGTCGACGCGCCGCTCACAGTGAGAAGCACTGTCCTTGATCCCATTCGCAACGAAGTAGAGTTCAATCGCTCTACATATATACACGACCCAAGTCTTCTGCGAAGGGTCGAATTCCCCGTGCGTCGGCATCTTGTGGTCTGGGCATGAGACTATCCTTTATCCTCGTCGTCAATTCAACGTGATAGCCTTGCAGTTGCACCCAGCTAGCTGAGTTGAGTCATCATTCAAGAACTGATTAATACTTCAGGAATGCAAAGAATTCAATGACACAAGGTACATCAATACATGACAATAATCACCAAGGGCGCATGGAGCCGCCGACAATATATCGATGCGCCCTTGGTGATATATTGTCATGTATTGATGTACCAGGGCGCATCGAGCCGCCTTTGTCGGCTCAATGCGCCCTTGATATCACAAGCATACATTTGCATGTGTACTCACCTAAACTTACTCTCCACGCTGATCGCTACCCAATCCAGAGAGCGCACAAACAGACGCATCAGCACACCGTCAGACACTAGCTAGCTACAGTAACGAGAAGCAAAACAGATTTGCATGTGTATACTCACCAAAATCTAATCTCAACGCTGATCTCCACCATTCCGTCTCGATCCAGAAAGCGGCGCACAACCAGACTAGATTTGCATGTGTACTCACCTAAATCTAATCTCCACGGTGATCTGCTACATTTCGTATCGATTCACACAGCGCACAACCAGTAGCAATGGCATCAACACTGTAGACACTAGCTACAGCAGGAGCCCATAACGGGAAGGAGCGTCCAACTAGCATACCAATCAGTCGCAAGGTTGCCGCACTTGCCACTCCTTATACGGATTTCAATTGCTCCCGTTTGCGGTCTGTGTACGTGTAGATGTACCGTAAGTAGGTGGGCAGGTGTTGTGTATGCTATCGTGGATGGGGGTAACTGTGAAAGCCGGAACGCAGGAACGCGGAACGGAAGTAAAATGCGGGCCGCGCGCTATCATCACTTGCACCGTACGCGCAGGGCGTCTTTATTCACTGGACTGGACTGGACTCACCCCAAAATCTGTTTTTCAGTGTAGGACAGAAGCTAACCATACTTAGTTGCTTGCATAGCCCTGCTTTCGTGTCTTTCCTCGAGTCGGTAGAGGTCAAAGGTCACGTGCATATTTAATGAGCTTCAATGAAAAGATTAGAAGAGCACTTATTTACCGCAGACATCGAACTCCAGCCTTTTGCTGAAGCATAGAAAACAGAAGATAATATTCCTCTATCATCCACGACTGACTGAAGAGCATTTTGCTGGAGCTCATTAAATATGCACGTGACCTTTGACCTCTACCGACTCGAGGAAAGACACGAAAGCAGGCTATGCAAGCAATAAATAAGTATGCTTAGCTTCTGTCCTACACTGGAAAACAGATTTTTGGGTGAGTCCAGTCCTGTCCAGTGAATAAAGACGCCCTGCGCGTGATGATAGCGCGCGGCCCGCATTTTACTTCCGTTCCGCGTTCCGTTCCGCGTTCCGTTCCGCGTTCCTGCGTTCCGGCTTTCACAGGTACCCCGTGGATGGTTAGTTTTTCACACGTCTGCGAGCCCTCACAGGCTTCTTAATGGGTACCTGTGAAAGCCGGAACGCAGGAACGCGGAACGGAACGCGGAACGGAACGCGGAACGGAAGTAAAATGCGGGCCGCGCGCTATCATCACTTGCACCGTACGCGCAGGGCGTCTTTATTCACTGGACTGGACTGGACTCACCCAAAAATCTGTTTTCAGTGTAGGACAGAAGCTAAGCATACTTATTTATTCACTAAAGTTGGTTGCATAGCCTGCTTTCGTGTCTTTCCTCGAGTCGGTAGAGGTCAAAGGTCACGTGCATATTTAATAAGCTTCAATGAAAAGATTAAAGAGCACTTATTTACCGCAGACATCGAACTCCAGCCTTTTGCTGAAGCATAGAAACAGAAAATAATATTCCTCTATCATCCACGGCTGACTGAAGCGCATTTTGCTGGAGCTCATTAAATATGCACGTGACCTTTGACCTCTACCGACTCGAGGGAAGACACGAAAACAGGCTCTGCAAGCAACTTTAGAAGTATGCTTAGCTTCTGTCTTACACTGAAAAAGGCATCTTACAGATTTTTGGGTGAGTCCAGTCCAGTCCACCAGTCCAGTGAATAATGCGCGTACGGTGATGATAGCGCGCGGCCCACATTTTACTTCCGTTCCGCGTTCCGTTCCGCGTTCCGCGTTCCGGCTTTCACAGGTACCCCTTCTTAACAAAGTAGGTGCGAGTTGTAGCCCAGCCCTATTAGGCATTTTGTGCGGCTGCTATCTTGCGAGTGATGGAACCCTAACAAGTACGGTAGTTTGACGCTCCTTCGCGCCGCTTCGCGGCGCTCATAAGCTCCTGGCTACAGTAACGGCAAACAAAACAGATTTGCATGTGTACTCACCTAAATTTAATCTCCACGGTGATCTCCTCCATTCCATATTGATCCAGAGAGCACACAGACAGAGGCATCAGCACATCGTTAGACACTTCCTACAGTAACGGGAAACAAAATAGATTTGCATGTGTACTCACCTAAATCTAATTTCCACGGCGATCTCCTCCATTCCATACTGATCCAGAGAGCGCACAACCAGTGGCAATGGCATCAGCACATCTTTAGACACCAGCTACTGTAACGAGAAGCAAAATAGATTTGCATGTGTGCTCACCTAAATCGAATCTCCACGGTGATCTCCACCATTCTGTCTCCATCCAGAGAGCGCACCATCAGAGGAAATGGCATCAAAGCATCTTTAGACAATAGCTACAGTAACGAGAAGCAAAATAGATTTGCATGTGTGCTCACCTAAATCTAATCTCCACGGCGATCTCCTCCATTCCGTACAGATCCAGAGAGCGCACAAACAGTAGCAACGGCATCAGCACATCTTTAGACACCAGCTACAGTAATGAGAAGCAAAATAGATTTGCATGTGTGCTCACCTAAATCTAATCTCCACGGTGATCTCCTCCATTCCGTATCGATCCAGAGAGTGCACAGCCAGAGGCATCAGCACATCGTTAGACACTTGCTACAGAAACTGGAAACAAAATAGATTTGCATGTGTACTCACCTAAATCTAATCTCCGCGGTGATCTCCTCCATTCCGTGCTGATCCAGAGAGCGCACAAATAGGTGGCAATGGCATCAGCACAACTTTAGACACCAGCTACAGTAACGTGTACAAAATAGATTTGCATGTGTGCTCACCTAAATCTAATTTCCACGGCGATCTCCTCCATTCCGTACTGATCCAGAGAGCGCACAACCAGTGGCAATGGCATCAGCACATCTTTAGACACCAGCTACAGTAACGAGAAGCAAAATAGATTTGCATGTGTGCTCACCGAAATAGAATCTTCGCGGTGATCTCCTCCATTCCGTACTGATCCAGAGAGTGCACAAATAGGTGGCAATGGCATTAGCACACCTTTAGACACCAGCTACAGTAACGGGAAACAAAATAGATTTGCATGAGTACTCACCTAAATCTAATCTCCACGGTGATATCCTCCATTCTGTATAGATCCAGAGAGCGCACAACCAGTGGCAATGGCATCAGCACATCGTTAGACACTAGCTACAGTAACGGGAAATAAAATAGAATTGCATTTGTACTCACCTAAAGCTATTCTCCATGGTGATCTCCTCCATTCCGTATCGATCCAGAGAGCGCACAACCAGTGGCAATGGCATCAGCACATCTGTAGACACTAGCTACAGTAATGAGAAGCAAAATAGATTTGCATGTGTACTCACCTAAATCTAATCTCCACGGTGATCTCCTCATTCCGTATTGATCCAGAGAGCGCAAAACCAGTGGCAATGGCATCAGCACATCTGTAGACACTAGCTACAGTAACGGGAAACAAACAGATTTGCATGTGTACTCACCTAAATCTAATTTCCACGGTGATCTCCTCCATTCCGTACTGATCCAGAGAGCACACAACCAGTGGCAATGGCATCAGCACATCTTTAGACACCAGCTACAGTAACGAGAAGCAAAATAGATTTGCATGTGTGCTCACCTAAATCTAATCTCCATGGTGATCTCCTCCATTTCGTATCAATCCAGAGAGCGCACAACCAGTGGCATTGGCATCAACACATCTGTAGACAGTAGTTACAGTAATGAGAAGCAAAACATATTTGCATGCGTGCTCACCTAAATCTAATCACCATGCTGATCTCCTCCATTCCGGATCGATGCAGACACATCAGCACATCTTTAGACACTAGCTACAGTAAAGAGAAGCAAAACAGATTTGCATGTTAACTCACCTAAATCTAATCTCCACTGTGATCTCCTCCATTCCGTATCGATCCAGAGAACGCACAACCAGTGCCTATGGCATCAGTAGACACTAGCTACAGTAACGGGAAACAAAACAGATAATTATGCATGTTTACTCACCTAAATGTAATCTCCACGGTGATCTCTTCCATTCCGTACTGATCCAGAGAGCGCACAACCAGTGGCAATGGCATCAGCACATCTTTAGACACCAGCTACAGTAATAAGAACCAAAATAGATTTGCATGTGTACTTACCTAAATCTAATCTCCACGGTGATCTCCTCCATTCTGTTTCGATCCAGAGAGCGCACAACCAGTGGCAATGGCATCAACACATCTGTAGACACTAGCTACAGTAATGAGAAGCAAAATAGATTTGCATGTGTGCTCACCTAAATCTAATCTCCACGGCAATCTCCTCCATTCCGTACAGATCCAGAGAGCGCACAACCAGTGGCAATGGCATCAGCACTTCTTTAGACACCAGCTACAGTAATGAGAAGCAAAATAGATTTGCATGTGTGCTCACCTAAATCTAATCTCCACGGTGATCTCCTCCATTCCGTATCGATCCAGAGAGCGCACGCCAAAGGCATCAGCACATCGTTAGACACTTGCTACAGTAACGGGAAACAAAACAGATTTGCATGTGTACTCACCTAAATCTAATCTCCACGGTGATCCCCTCCATTCCGTATAGATCCAGAGAGCGCACAACCAGTGGCAATGGCATCAGCACATCATTAAACAGTAGCTACAGTAACGGGAAATAAAATAGAATTGCATTTGAACTCACCTAAAGCTATTCTCCACGGTGATCTCCTCCATTCCGTATCG
The DNA here is from genome assembly GCA_963931865.1 of Axinella damicornis. Classification (NCBI taxonomy): domain Eukaryota; kingdom Metazoa; phylum Porifera; class Demospongiae; order Axinellida; family Axinellidae; genus Axinella; species Axinella damicornis. Next base: position 8,069,412 of record OZ007515.1, on the reverse strand, counting down.
ATCCAGAGAGCGCACAACCAGTGGCAATGGCATCAGCACATCTGTAGACACTAGCTACAGTAATGAGAAGCAAAATAGAGTTGCATATGTACTCACCTAAATCTAATCTCCACGGTGATCTCCTCCATTCCGTATCGATCCAGAGAGCGCACAACCAGTAGTAATGGCATCAACACTGTAGACACTAGCTACAGTAACGGCAAAAAAAAAACAGATTTGCATGTGTACTCACCTAAATTTAATCTTCACGGTGATCTCCTCCATTCCGTATTGATCCAGAGAGCACACAGCCAGAGGCATCAGCACATCGTTAGACACTTCCTACAGTAACGGGACACAAAATAGATTTGCATGTGTACTCACTTAAATCTAATCTCCACGGTGATCTCCTCCATTCCGTGCTGATCCAGAGAGGCACACTCAGTGGCAATGGCATCAGCACATCTTTAGACACCAGCTACAGTAATGAGAAGCAAAATAGATTTGCATGTGTACTCACCTAAATCTAATCTCCACGGTGATCTCCTCATTCCGTATTGATCCAGAGAGCGCACAACCAGTGGCAATGGCATCAGCACATCGTTAGACACTAGCTACAGTAACGGGAAATAAAATAGATTTGCATGTGTACTCACCTAAAGCTAATCTCCACGGTGATCTCCTCCATTCCGTATAGATCCAGAGAGCGCACAACCAGTGGCAATGGCATCAGCACATCATTAGACACTAGCTACAGTAACGGGAAATAAAATAGATTTGCATGTGTACTCACCTAAAGCTAATCTCCACGATGATCTCCTCCATTCCGTATCGATCCAGAGAGCACACAACCAGTGGCAATGGCATCAACACATCTGTAGACACTAGCTACAGTAATGAGAAGCAAAATAGATTTGCATGTGTACTCACCTAAATCTAATCTCCACTCTGATCTCCTCCATTCTGTATCGATCCAGAGAGCCCACAGCCAGAGGCATCAGCACATCGATAGACACTTGCTACAGTAACAGGAAACAAAATAGATTTGCATGTGTACTCACCTTAATCTAATCTCCATGCTGACCTCCACCATTCTGTCTCCATCCAGAGAGAGCACCATCAGAGGAAATGGCATCAGCGCATCTTTAGACAATAGCTACAGTAACGAGAAGAAAAGTAGATTTGCATGTGCACTCACCTAAATCTAATCTCCACGGTGATCTCCTCCATTACGTTTCGATCCAGAGAGCGCACAACCAGTGGCAATGGCATCAACACATCTGTAGACACTAGCTACAGTAACGGGAAACAAAAGAGATTTGCATGTGTACTCACCTAAATCTAATTTCCACGGCGATCTCCTCCATTCCATACTGATCCAGAGAGCGCACAAGCAGTGGCAATGGCATCAACACATCTGTAGACACTGGCTACAGTAACGAGAAGCAAAATAGATTTGCATGTGTACTCACCTAAATCTAATCTCCATAGTGACCTCCTCCATTCATTTTATCGATCCAGAGAGCGCACAGCCAGAGGCATCAGCACATCGTCAGACACTTACTACAGTAACGGGAAACAAAACAGATTTGCATGTGTACTCACCTAAATCTAATCTCCACGGTGATCTCCACCATTCCGTATTGATCCAGAGAGCGTACAACCAGTGGCAATGGCATCAGCACATCTTTAGACACCAGCTACACTAACGAGAAGCAAAATAGATTTGCAGTGAACTCACCTAAATCTAATCTCCATGCTGATCTCCACCATTCTGTCTCCATCCAGAGAGCGCACCATCAGAGGAAATGGCATCAGCACATCTTTAGACAATAGCTACAGTAACGAGAAGCAAAATAGATTTGCATGTGTACTCACCTAAATCTAATCACCATGCTGATCTCCTCCATTCCGGATCGATGCAGACACATCAGCACATCGTTAGACTCTAGCTACATTAACAAGAAGCAAAATAGATTTGCATGTGTACTCACCTAAATCTAATCTCCACGCTGATCTCCTCCATTCTGTATCGATCCAGAGAGCCCACAGCCAGAGGCATCAGCACATCGTTAGACACCAGCTACAGTAACGAGAAGCAAAATAGATTTGCATGTGTGCTCACCTAAATCTAATCTCCACGGAGATCTCCTCCATTCCGTATCGATCCAGAGAGCGCACAACCAGTGGCATTGGCACAACACATCTGTAGACAGTAGTTACAGTAATGAGAAGCAAGACATATTTGCATGCGTACTCACCTAAATCTAATCACCATGCAGATCTCCTCCATTCCGGATCGATCCAGACACATCAGCACATCGTTAGACTCTAGCTACATTAACGAGAATTAAAATAGATTTGCATGTGAATTCACCTAAATCTAATCTCCACGCTGATCTCTACCATTCTGTTGGCATCAGCACATCTTTAGACACTAGCTACGGTAACGAGAAGCAAAATAGATTGGAATGTATACTCACCTAAATCTAATCTTCACGCTGATCTCCACCATTCTGTCTCGATCCAGAGAGCACACCATCAGAGGAAATGGCATCAGCACATCTTTAGACACTAGCTACAGTAAGAGAAGCAAAATGGATGTGCATGTGAACTCACCTAAACCTAATCTCCACGCTGATCTCCACCATTCTGTCTCCATCCAGAGAGCACACCATCCGAGGAAATGGCATCAGCACATCTTTAAACAATAGCTACAGTAATGAGAAGCAAAATAGATTTGCTGTGTACTCACCTAAATCTAATCTCCACGGTGATCTCCTCTATTCCGTACTGATCCAGAGAGCGCACAACCAGACGCATCTTCACATCGTTAGACACTAGTTTCAGTAATTAGAAGCAAAATAGATTTACACGACATTGTGTACTCACAAAAATCTAATATCCACGCTGATTTCCTCCATTCCGTATCGATCCAGAGAGCGCAAAACAAGAGGCAATGGCATCAGCACATCTACAGTAACGAGAAGCAACATAGATTTGCATGTGTACTCACCTAAATTTGCTCTCCGCGCTGATCGCTACCGATCCGTCTCGATCCAGAGGGCGCACAACCGGACGCATCAGCACATCGTTAGACACTAGCAACAGTATCGAGGAGCAAAATAGATTTGCATGTGTACTCAAGTCTCCACGCTGATCTCCACCATTTCGTCTCGCCATCCAGAGAGCGCACAACCAGAGGCAATGCATGGCATCAGCGCATCATTAGGCACTAACTATAGTAACGAGATTCAACATAGATTTGCATGTGTACTCACCTAAATTTACTCTCCACGCTGATCGCTAACCATCCATCTCGATCCAGAGAGCGCACAACCTAGCGGAGCCTGGAGCCATATGCATCAAGACGTTCCTTTGTGTAAATCTCCTTAATACACACTTGCTAATGGTAGTTTTACGTTTGAATGTTGTTATACCCATTCATTCGTTCACTTACTTCCATTTGTTTGTTTGTGTACCTATGTATGGAGCTCCCTGATATCACTACTGCAAAAGGCATCGGTAGGCACTTTCTGCATTAACAATATGATGAATAGATCACTCACGTCGAAGAAATTTCTGTGGCTATTCTCCATGCTGCCTCCGTCTTAATCCGGACAGCGCACAACCGGTAGCAAAGGAAGTCCCTTCTCTTGGAAGTTATCTCATCAGAGTGTGGATTGTCTGTTGTCGCTGTTTAGCGTTCATTCCCTACTCAGCAGTTTACTACGAAATGAGAAAACTGATGATGCTGAGCAGTCCATTAGAAGAATTTTTAAATTCCCGCCAAAAATTACAGCCTCCAAAATTGACCGATCAGAATGCAGCTCGTTCCGCGGTCCATAAAATGAATTTTTAAACTCCCGCCAAAAATTATATACTCCACCAACATTGACCAATCAGAATGTAGCTAGCTTAACGTTCCGCGTGCTTGCCCGGGTAATCTGCAATCAAGACGCGGAACTTGCTGTCCTACTTTGTCGGCTGTTAAATGCACGAAAGCACGGCACCATGAGCAAATCCGACACCGGAAGCGCGTAGCTACCCCATGTCCACGAAGAACAATGTGAATTACCACCGTACTGCTGTAACCACTGAAGCAGCTCACCACAGTCACTCAACTCGCGTCCTTAAGTATTCGAGGTGAGGAAGACTTGCTACGTCGGTTGGGGCATGGAACACAGTTGACTGCGTGGGCCAGCATAGCTACATGACCGCACACCAAAGTCAGAATAGTGAGGACTGCATCGACATGCACTGCCCTGCAGCAAATTGTCTCAACAGCTGCCAACAATGGTGAATCAACAGCTGCCAACAATGGTGAATCAGCAGCTGTCAACAATGGTGCAGTTGCAGAGTGGTCAGGCCTAGTCAGGCCAAGAATGGTGCATGCACATGTTGCGGGGTAAAGTGCGCACTTGCTAGGGGGTCTGGGGGCCTGCCCCCACAGGAAAATTTCTCTGTCTGAGCTGCTTTATATCATTGGCCATTTCAGAGGTATGTATGTGTATAGTACATGTAGCTGGTTGTTGATAGATCTCAGTGCATCTGTAACAAGGGTCTTGTTACTGAACGATCGCTTTGGAAAGATCGTGGAACAAAGTTGGTGAGGGCCATTGAAGCGGCTGATTCAGCCAGCTATAATTATGCTGTTGCACGATGCATAATTATACTCCGATGGCCTCAACAGCTGCCAATGATAGTGTGTCAACACCTGCTAATGATTGTTTCCATCCCACTTTGTCTTTTTTAGATATACAAGCAACTGTACACCTTACATGGAGGGTGAAAAGCTCTTACGTGTCCATGGCGAACCTTGTCCCAATAACTTTTCAGTTCTTTATTTTTAATGCAAGCCTCTGAAAATTGTGTAGCAAACTTGTGAAAATGATGTGGAATGCTAAGTCATTTTATTTCAGAACAACCCGAACAAAATACACTGTGAAAAAAAAAATCAGTTTTGGAAAGCCGTAAAACATCTGAACAAGCAATCCCAACACTCTCCTATCAAGATGCCACTGCTCAATCTGAAGCCAATTTTTTAGTAGCTATTTCTCAACCAAGAGACATTCCTCCTCTCTCACCTGCAGATGATGATCTTCACACTGAAACAACACAATGTCATTATATCATGCAGATGAACTCCTTTGTATACAACTGATGAAGTTCTCTTTCTTATCATGTCCCTGGATCCGCTGATGGGCCTGATGGGATCTCTGCTCAAATGTTCAGTCACTATACATGCAGCATTGCTCCATCTCTTACCAAACTTTCAATGTTTCCATTGCAAGGTCACTTCCCTGTGTTAAAACATCTTTTTTGTTATTGAAAGTAAGGAAATCAGTCTGTAGTTACTACAGACTGATTTCCTTACTTTCAATCTCATGTAAAAGGAACTCTGTCCCCTACTTCTGCCCCTTAGATATTAGTTCATACACCTCATGCACGTAACAGTGCCTTTCAGTCGTCTTTTGTGCTTAGCTGTGTTTCTGTATGGAATCACCTGCCTCATGAAGCACTTACAGCTCCTGCCATTATTAATTTTATGCTGCACCTTTGTTTTTGTAGTCATAACTGGGTATATACACAGCTCACATTAGCTTGCCACTAAGTTGCCAGCTGCATGCTATTGTGTATTCCGTATAATTATAATATTATATTATAGCTATTGCAAAACGTTTATAATTACATCAGAGGGATAATTATATAATGCAGAACTCAATGTCCCGTTGATTGTAAAAGCACCATAATTATAGGCTAGCTAGTGATTAGGGAGGTGCTACATACAACTTTCAGCTTTATATTCCTAAATTATTGCAAATCTTTATGCCAGTAGCTATAATTGCAGTTGCTACTGCTTCAATGAAGATACCATAATTATACTCCTGACCACACCTGTCCTCCAGTGCCACCATTGAACATAATGTATCTTCATGGGGGATTATATAGTATTGTGCATGCACATGACAGCTAGCTCTCCAGTTTGGAATGAACTTGAAGAGCAGCCAAGCTTGGACAGGACTTTCTGGCCCAGGCTACCATAATTTATACGTCTGCAAAAGGGCACATACGTACTACAGTCAAACCTCCGAACAAATTTCACTTTGGGAACAATATAAATTCAAGTCTTTTGTCCTTTTTAGAGAGGTTGTCCTCTTCTCGGAGGTTCAAAATGTACTAGAACCATAGGCAAACCAATTATTTGGGACTTTGAAAAGCGTCCTTTGTAGAGAGCTAGGTTTATTATATTGTGTCCCTATCTCGGAGGGTCCACTATCGGAGGTTTGACTGTACATATTCTAGCAGTCAGGTGATTGCAGCAACAGCTACAGGTACCCATGCAACTAAAGGTAGATGTGTAGTCTGTCTCATTTAGTACTCATGCACTACCCCCCCAATACTGACAACAGCCTGGCACATCAATTTTGGTAACAAGTACCTTACAATCAGAGGGCACAACATTTGTCGACAAACACACAAGATGAAACAAATCTAAACCAGAATAATGGTTTGCTCAATGCTTGGTAGAAGTATGCATTTTGAGTGATGACATGATTTAGTGACTGTCGCTAAACCCCCATGCTTCGATACCACTACAGACGAAGTCTTGTTGGCTTGCTAAACAGTCATTGTTGTAGGTTGAACAGCTATAACCGCTGCCACGGTAGAAGTACTCATCCAACCACAACCCATAATGTCGCACTGTGGAAGAAGGAGGGAGGGAACGAGGGAGGGAAGAGGGAGGGAACGAGGGAGGGAGGGAGGGAGGGAGGGAGGGAGGGGGGGAGGGAGGGTGGAGGAATCAAGGGGAGAGGAGAGAGAGGGATTGTATGTAGTTTTCACATAGGGATGGCTGGTGGCCGAGTGGTTAAAGCTAGAGCTGAGTGATAATATCGATAACGCGATAATCGCGATAATTTTGTCTTATCGCGATATGTCTTTAAATAATCACGATCGCGATAATCTGCGCATGCGCAGACAGCTATCTGCACGTGTATCTTTTTCGCACTTGCGCGCAGCTATAACTGCCAGATGTCTGAGACCACAGAACTTCTACCCTTGGAAGGAGCCACGAGCAAGGTATGGGAGTACTTTGGCTTCCCTGCAAAAGACGGCAAGATCTTGGAGGCAAATAAGAAAAAGCGCGACGTGGTGCACTGCAAGCGCTGTGGAAAGCGTGTGAAGTATAACGGGAATACGACGAACTTACGAGTTCATATCCGAGACACTCATTCTAAATTATACAGGGATCAACTGCAGTCTGAGAAAGAGAAGACAGCCGCTTCTAAGGTACGCGCGGAACGCCAGCAGCCTACCCTTGCTCAGGTATATGAGCGTAGTGAAGTATTCCCCCGACAGCCGTCGCGAAGTATTCCCCCGACAGCCGTCGCGATGGAATCAGCTCACCGACACTCTATGCTATTTTATCGCTCGGGACATGCAACCGTTTGATACCGTCAACGACTCTGGATGCATGCACTTGAGCCTGTTGGTAAATTTCAAATTATTATCGTGATATTATCGTTATCGTGATATTTTTCTTACAAATCGATCGTGATATGATATTTCAATATCGCTCAGCTCTAGAACTTAAAGCATTCGACTGCTAATCGAACAGTTGCTGGTTTGAGTCACACCATGCTGCAAGAGATTTTCTTTCACTCCTAGGAGTTGACAAAGCTCTAGCCCAAAAAGTGTTCTTGAAGGGGAAATAGATCACAGTGCATCCTTTAGAGGGGATGTAAAGCCATCGGTCCCAGGGGACCTGGTTTAAAAGGCTCTGCCTTCTCCAGGCCCTCGCTATACTCACCACTGTGATAACCCCTCAAAATCAAATTAAAAATCACACGCAATGTAATACCGTAGATCGGGAAATTTTCGCTGTTGAAATATATTTCGTAGTTGCCCGCAACCACGAAAATTTAACGCACGAAATTTACGGATAATTTTTACCATCAGCCATGTGTAAACTAGTAGTAGTACTGAATTTACCTGTGCTGCGCTAACGGTCCTTCAAGTTCTGCGATTCTTCAAGGCTGCAGTTGGACTCCCCAAGAGAATCGGGAGGTGCTCGATTCGACAAACGGCGTGGAAGGGAAGAAGCGCGGACTGTACAGGAGATACAGTACAGCCCAGAAGAACGCTTTGTCGGTACATCAGTGACGATGGCATAGCAGCAGCTCATCCCTACATCTCCATTCTTGACATGATGATTGTTAAAAAATTTTCGTTGAAATTTTGACACAAAATATTTTTAACACGAAAATTTCCCGATCTACGGTACATTATTATGCGAATACAGTAATTACATATGTGTGTGAGGCAGGGGGTGTACGTTGCGGAAGTACATCTGTGTACACGCATGCCCCAGAGCTAGCCACATGCAGGTAAGAACACTAGCTTATGTACCAGGCAGGACCAGATTGAGGTGGAGATGTGCACTTGCCTGTGGTGGCCAATAGTTAGTGAGAAAGAGAGCCAATAGTGAGAAAGGGCCACAAGCAGGGATTCGCTGTGTTTGCTTCACAGGGGCAGACGACTAAGCTTCTTTTGTACGGAGGCCTTGGAAATGACGAGAATGATTCTTTGCCTACATGTAGCTGATTAATTCGGCACACATGATCTGAGCAGAAGTCATGCCTCTGCAGCACTGCCGTGTGCTTGCCATGTGCTGACGTGTGCTTGGCACTGGCCTGCTCAAGCAGGCTAATGAGGGGGCAGTAGCTCAAGCGAGTGAAGCTACTGGTATACCATACACTCACAGAATTACCCACTTACTCTCCACTGCCAAAGCCAATACTGTCGCTGTTTCCCTTCGCACAGTAGCTGTTGGCAGCCGTCCAGTGGAAGACTCTCATGTCCGAGCCTTCAAAACTAAAGAGGAATGATTCCCCTGTGCCGTAGAAGTGACCACTGATCTTCAGTGGACAAGACATCACCGCACCAAACAGCTGTGAAGGTGTGCATGTATGTTGTGTGTGTGTGTCCTGAAGCTTGTATCTCTTGTCGAGATGGTGTAGTGTGCATTGTGTGTTGTTAGGCCTCAGTGGATGGACCATATTGGGGTGTTGTGACAAACCACCACTGAGAATCAGTTGAAATTCAGCTGAGGCCTCCACACAATGCTGCTATATGCAGCTTGTGTGTTGGTCCTCTGCCTCGGGCCCAGTGGTAAGAGTATCTGACTAGTATCTAGAAGGTCTTGGGTTCAAATCCCAGCTAGTCCTAAAAACGTTTGGCAACTTTGTGCTTTCCACTGCCCTGCTGCTCCTTTCTGCTCCTGTGCTGCATTTTTCTCAGCATCGTGGTTGTGCAGTCAGCATGTATCGTAAAAAGCATAGTAAATCGTACCCGGTATCAGATAGTGAATGGGGGGCTACGGCCCCTTGTAGCCCACCTGGATTTATCCCTGACTCCTTCTCAGATCGCTCCGTAGGCAGCTAGCGTATGGCTTGCTCCAATTAAAGCACAATGTCACATGCAACTAATACTATTGTTTATGTGCGTTCAAGCACGAAATCACAAAAATTCGTACCCGCAAATACTAGTGACCTTAAGTTGGCTGAACCAGCAGATCACTAGTGTCAAGTGCTGCTTGTAGTATCGAGATCAACGACCGCAAACTAAAGCTGCGCTAGCCATTATGTCCTTTGACCCTAGGGTGGGATAAGGTGCTGTGTACATGTACATGCACTACAAGGTGCACCCAACAACAGGTGAGGTTTGCTTGGAACAAGCAGCTAGAAAACCACAAGTCCCATCCTGTGATGTAATAGGGCTAAGTAGGAGCTACTTACATGTACATTACTTGAACACAATGGTAATGGTGAGCACAAAGGGTATGAATCTGACTTGAGATGGTGTATGCCTGTATAGTTTATCAGAACGGAGCTCCCTCCCGTAGATAAAACAAGGACTGGGCTGGGACTGGACTGGGACTGGACTGAAAATCTAACCTTTTCCACAGCAACAACCTGCTGTACTGTGTTAAAGTAGCTGTAATGAATGGATGAAGACAAATTGTGCATTATTACATGAGTTGTACATGAGCTGTGAGATTGTCGTCTCAGTGTATAGTTATGTCCACCTGCATTTGCTCTATAGAAAGACTCTAGCCTCGTTATCAGGCCTACCCCGTTTTTTCTGTTCTTCGGTTTCCGTTGACAATAATACACAGATGCGGAAGGGCGCCGAAAAACCTTTTCGCCTTTCCGCATCCGTGTATTATGGTCAACGGAAACCGAAGAACAGAAAAAAACGGGGTAGGCCTGGGAACGAGGCTAAAAAGACTCCATTGTGATTGTAAGTGAGACCCTCCATTTCATTGAAGTTCTGCCAGTACCATTGTCAATGGCGATGTGCTAAAACCCTACAGCAGCTAGGGAGTCTCTCCCACTATGGCTATATCCAATTTTTCACATTGCATTCCTTCAGTCACCCTCTGTCTCGCTGACAAAACCCCACATGGTATGCAGAGCACTTAGTCATGTAAGCCTTTGACAGAGTTCTTTTTTGCATAGCTGAGCTCTACTACCTCAGCTTTTACCACAAAAACCACTTACTATACGTACCACTCCAAAATAGCTGGCGCCGGCCCTGCTTTGTCCGCTTGCTGAGATGAGCCTTGCTCTCCATTACCATGGTGTACTGCATGCAGTATTGCACAATAGTTCCTACATAAACTTAGCCTATTACATCACAGTGTACACTGGGTGGGACTTGTGTTTTGTAGTAATAACACAGATACACAGATACACATGCATAGACATCCAAGGCCACCCCCACAGACAGACACATATGCACACCCCCACACACAGACACATATGCACACCCCCACACACAGACACACATGCATAGTTGCATACACACACAAAATTACAAGACACACTGACCCCTCCTCCATACACATTTTAGGGAGACTAGTACAATGTTTACATACCTGATCAGAACCAAGGAGCAGCACTGGAGTGTCTTCAGTTCTGCATGTTTCTGTACAATGTTCTAAGGCTGATCCCATGTTTGAATGTGCTGTAGATAAGGTACCAGTCGTGCCAGCTATTGGTGGGGAGGGGGGGGGGGGGGGGGGGGGGGGGGGGGGAAGAGAAGGGAGAAGGATCAGAGGAAGAAAACAGAGAAGTAAGTGGGAGGTGGGAGGAAGGGAAGGGGGAGGGAGGAGCGAGAGAAGGGAGAGGGAAGGGGAAACAGGGAAGACAGAGAAGGAGGGGAGGTGGATGTAGGTGGAGGGAGGAGGGAGGAGGGAAAGAGGGAGGAGGAAAGAGAAGAGTGCTTACACACAGCAGCCAGTTGCCAATTAAGGTAGGAAACACGACATCGGCGAAATCGCGCAATTTTGCTCATGAATAATTAATGAGATGACGTCACTCGCATACGGTTATTTAGAGTTATTCATCTGTTTACGTTTTCCCATGGCGGCAACCGGAATAAACAAGGGGGGCTTCTCTCTTTGATGCGGCTAGCGGCCCTTTCAAGTTTCAAATCGGTACTCTGATGTGGCCGTGCGGTACCTTGAAGATTTGTTTGAACACTCTTTTTTTTTTTTTTTTTTTTTTTTAAGTAAAGAGCTATTCTGGCTTATTGAATGTAGCGATGGGCTATCTGTGTGTGAATAGCTAGGTGGAGTGAGCAGGAATGTTTGTGGGTCTGCTGAAGTGGCCGAAGAACAGCCTGGAAAGTGAACAGCCTCCGACAGCTCCCTGGCCAAGGTACTCTAGAGAGTTGACCTTTCGGCATTACAGGCCCCACCCATTTTCGTGTTAGGGCGAATTTGGCTGGTTTGGTAGCTGGGCTGGGCTGGTGAGAGGGAGTAGATGTGTGGCCAAAACTCTGTAACCGAGAGGTGAACGTGGAAAAGCATCCCTAGTTTTGCAGGGGGTAGGTTGACCTTTTGGAAACTGGCCTTGGCTTGAGTCGGTTTTAGTTGGTGTGCGTGGAATTTTTTTTGAAAGCCTAGGGTAGCCAAACCTCTGTTTTTGAGGGTGGCAGTGAGTTTTGGGCTGTAGCCTGCAAGTGAGGAGAGCAGGTGGTAAATCCATCCGTAGTTTTTGGGCCTGTTTTGTGTGTGTATTGATGATGGGGTCAGAGTGTGGGTGGGGCCTTGGAGAGGGTCCAAATTTTCAGTTTCGTAGAGGGCCTTAAAATTGAGTTTTAGGGCATTTTCAAGCAGAAGGAGCAGTTTGATGCAAAGTATTGCTGAAACTTGTGTACGCTTTGATGCTGCCCATTTATCCATTAACTTGGTTTCGGAGATCGCGGTACCCATGTTTACTACCTTAAAGGCCATCACAAGGCTTTAATTAGGCTAGTGCAATGACAAATCCTAACACTGGAGTTTGGCCTAACCCTGTAGATCCTAGCCCTATGAATATCATTAACCCTGATCCGGGTTAGGGTGATCCCACTAACCTTGGTGTGGCTATGAATCTCATTAAAACCCAGTGGGCATGGGATAGAATCCAGTCTTTCTGTCTGCTCATGAATAATAATGAGTTAGGATTAGATAGCTCCATGCTGTGCTCGTGAGCGTGTTGGACTTTAGTTAGCTGTCCGATGGGAGGGTTGGCTAATGTTGACACTCATGAATATCATTAGTGACCACCTGTCAGATCTTTGGTGGTGTAGCATGGGGTTGAAAGCATTGTGTGTTGTGTGATGCATTATTCGTAAATTCACCCTGAGACTCCACTCTCTCCTAACCCTGACAACCAGGGATCATGAATATCATTAGCCCTAAATTGGGACTCATGACTGGTATTGTTGTCCAAATTGACGTCAATGAATCTCATTAAAGCCTTCAGCTTTGGCTGAGATTCAGCTTGTCTGTCAGCTTCATGAATAAGTAATGAGCCATTTTCAGGTAGCCGTGTGTAGCAATCGTGAGCAAGATTGCCTTTAGTTTGCTGTTTGGAGGGAAGTTTGGCTTGTGTTGACTCTCATGAATATCATTAGTGATGTGCTTTCAGTTCCTATGTAGTGTGGTTTGGGTTCAAGTGAAGGCTAGTAAGCTGGAATATTCATGAGTTTTAGTTAGGGGTTTGGGTTAAGGTAGGAAACACGGCATCGGCGAAATCGCGCAATTTTGCTCATGAATAATTAATGAGATGACGTCACTCGCATACGGTTATTTAGAGTTATTCATCTGTTTACGTTTTCTCATGGCGGCAACCGGAATAAACAAGGGGGGCTTCTCTCTTTGATGCGGCTAGCGGCCCTTTCAAGTTTCAAATCGGTACTCTGATGTGGCCGTGCGGTACCTTGAAGATTTGTTTGAACACTCTTTTTTTTTTTTCTTTTTTTTTTAAGTAAAGAGCTATTCTGGCTTATTGAATGTAGCGATGGGCTATCTGAGTGTGAATAGCTAGGTGGAGTGAGCAGGAATGTTTGTGGGTCTGCTGAAGTGGCCGAAGAACAGCCTGGAAAGTGAACAGCCTCCGACAGCTCCCTGGCCAAGGTACTCTAGAGAGTTGACCTTTCGGCATTACAGGCCCCACCCATTTTCGTGTTAGGGCGAATTTGGCTGGTTTGGTAGCTGGGCTGAGCTGGTGAGAGGGAGTAGATGTGTGGCCAAAACTCTGTAACCGAGAGGTGAACGTGGAAAAGCATCCCTAGTTTTGCAGGGGGTAGGTTGACCTTTTGGAAACTGGCCTTGGCTTGAGTCGGTTTTAGTTGGTGTGCGTGGAATTTTTTTTGAAAGCCTAGGGTAGCCAAACCTCTGTTTTTGAGGGTGGCAGTGAGTTTTGGGCTGTAGCCTGCAAGTGAGGAGAGCAGGTGGTAAATCCATCCGTAGTTTTTGGGCCTGTTTTGTGTGTGTATTGATGATGGGGTCAGAGTGTGGGTGGGGCCTTGGAGAGGGTCCAAATTTTCAGTTTCGTAGAGGGCCTTAAAATTGAGTTTTAGGGCATTTTCAAGCAGAAGGAGCAGTTTGATGCAAAGTATTGCTGAAACTTGTGTACGCTTTGATGCTGCCCATTTATCCATTAACTTGGTTTCGGAGATCGCGGTACCCATGTTTACTACCTTAAGACTACATACTTCAGTGTGAGAAGAGGTCTCACCTTCCACATGTGGTGCTATCTGATTCCTCGGAAAGGTTGGGAAGTGGCAAACTGTGTTCATCCACCTCCATCTTGTCAATCCTGTGAGGAGGAGGAAGACAGGGAGGTTCAACAGCTGACATTGTTATCATGATGACTTTATAACGAGGGAGGAGCAACAGCTTTCTTTGTTGCAGAGTGAGTATTTATCATATGAATGCTTCCTTGATATCTTGTTGATTCTGTCACCAGAGTTGGAAAAGCAAGTTGAAAGGTCAAAGGCCATGTGACCACATGGGCACCAGGTGGATGCAGTGAGGACAGGAGAAGCAACTTGTGGATAGACTACAGTAGAATGTGGGCATTTTACAACGCAATCACAATAGGGAGGGACCAATGGGACTTTCTGCAGCAACAATATTATCACCACTGGATACTATCACACTACTACCAGGTCCTTTGCTGAAAGATGCTAGTGGTTAACACTACTGAATACTCTGCAGTCAGTCAACTGAGTATTTATCATATGAATGCTTCCTTGATATCTTGTCAGTGGGGAGCACGCCCTATAGGTCTAGTTACCTTTTGTGTACCCACGCTATATTATAGCAAATTCAGATTCAGAACTCACTTGGTTCGATACTTCTGATATGTCCTGCCAGCTGAAAATCTGTGGAAGCAAGAGATGCAATACTCAGTCATGCAAAGGACAATCATGCAACCGAGACATTTCATCTCCACCTCCCTCATCTCACTCACAACCCCCTCCTTTCGTCTTCATTCCCTTCCTGCTCTCCATCCCTCCCTTAGGCCCCCCTCCCTCCCATCCCCCCATTCCCCTCTCCTCCCATCCCCCCCCCCCCCCCCCCCCCCCCCCCCCCCCCCTCCCTCCCACCTTCTACCCTACATTGTACCTCCCCTCCTCTGCCTGACTAACCTCCCAAGAAGATGATTCGGGTTCCTGAAAGTGGTCGTCCTGGAAAGACAGTGCCTGAGGGTGGCAGAAATCCTAATCAAGCACATTCCAATATTACCAACTATTTCCACACCCCTTCCTTCCCACACATACACACAAAACACACATGCATTGGACACCACACACAGTCACATACACACACACACGCACGCACGCACGCACGCACGCACGCACGCACGCACGCACACACACACACACACACTACAGTGTGGTGTGAACAGGAATGTGATATTGCGTGTGTGAGGTGTGTCTCCCCCCCTTATCTATGCCGCTGACCTCAATGTCCAATCTGCCAAGGATCGAACTCTTAGCTACCCTCCTTCCATGACTGGCTCTCAAAAGGAGAGCCAACTCCTCCCAGTGTGAGCAGGTGTTGTGCAGAAATGAAGGAGACAAGGTCCTCAATCCTGGGAAATAATCATCACAGGGGTCAAAGGTGAGCATGATCACACCAAGTTAAGGTGGGATCAATCCAGCATAACTAGAGGTGCTCAGCAGAGCACGTACCCCGTGCGCAACTTTGACTTGACAGCTATAGGCCTATTCATACAGCATGCACGATGAGCTAGCTCATGGATAATACAGCGATGTCAGCATGCAGAATGAGATACCGTAAGTTGTGGCAGTAATGTTAGAAATTGGGTGTGGTCAAATTGCATAAATTAGAAGCACGACTTTCACGCAGCTTTTCTCAGCCTCTCGAGTAGATCTCTGGTCTGTGAGTTATGTAGATGCTAGTATTTTCTGAATTCTGATCCTGAAATAAGCCTTCAATAAGGCCTTCACTGCTCAAACAGCGCTTGGACTGCGGACAGACGGACAGACACAAATCGATCACTCTACCCCCTGCTGCGCATGCGCACGGGGTAATTATCTCAAGCCCACACAAATCTTCTCACATCAGATCTACAGCCATATCCCTTGAGCCTCCCACACACCTGGTCCCCTCCCTCTCCCTTGAGCCTCACAACACCGGGTCCCTTCCTCTCCCTTGAGCCTCACAACACCGGGTCCCTCCCTCTCACTCTTGAGCATCACACGCATCTGGTCCCTCCCTCTTCATTCAGCCTCACACACACCTGGTCTCCTCCCTCTCCCTTGAGCCTCACACACATCTGGTGCCTCCCTCTCGCTTGAGCCTCACAGACACCTGGTGCCTCCCTCTCCCATAAGCCTCACACACACCTGGTCCCTCCCTCTCCATTCAGCCTCACACACACCTGGTCTCCCTCTCCCTTGAGCCTCACACACACCTGGTCCGAGCCTCACACACCTGGCCCCCTCCCTCTCCCTTGAGCCTCTCACACACTGGGTCCCCCCCTTCCCCACAGTAAATGTCATCAAGGCCTACAGTATTCTAGCAAGTACTACTCCCTCAGCAGAGTCCTTGAATGACATGGTGCATGCAGACCATCTTCAGGACTTGCCAATTGCAGCTGCTTCCCAGAAATCTATAGTGTGCTACACTAAATTAGTACTACAAGTAGCTTCGCTCGCTCAGCTACTTCCCCCTCGTTCGCCTACCGTGAGTAATCCGCGCCGAACAGCTCTCTGTGCAGAGCTGCTGCTCCACGATTGCATCCGCTTGGCCCCCGATTGCATCCGCTTCTGCTGCTGCTCGCCGCTTGTGTCCGCTTCGAATCAGCTGCTGCTCCCTGGCCCGATTGCATCCGCTTCAACTGCTGCTCCCCGTCCAGCTGCTGGTCCCCGACTGCACCCGCTTCAGCTGCTGCTGCATGGTCGCCGCTTGCGTCCGCTAGCGCTTCAGCTGCTGCTCCCGATCGCATCCACTTCGGCTGCTGCTCCCCAATTGCATGCATCCGCTTGCAGCCCCAGCTGGATTCCAGGCCAATGTTCTCGAACATTCTTTGTGGAGTTCAAGGTTCAGTAAATAAATTAAAGTACGAAGGTCGCGCGTCACTATAGTCTAGTCCCGCAGTCTAGTCCCGCCCCACGAACATCCCACTTCCGTCACTCACAGACAGACACACAGACACACGTTAAAATCTTAATGTATCGAGGGGCAACCGCACTCCTGGTAGCGCCGTTGCAACGCCGGCTGCGACTCACCGTAGCGCAAGCTTATCGCAGTTAGCTCCAATTAACGCACATGACACGTGGCAACCACGCTCAGTCGATCGCTAGCACAGTGGCGACCAAAGGGAAAGACACAAAGTTATTACAGCACTTACAACTTTGCCAGCACGGTGAGTTTTTGCATGTAAGCGTCAGTGAACAACAGCGATTACGGCTGTGTGGTCAGAATGTTTGTGGGGCCTTCGTAAGACTGTACTGGCAACCAACGTCGAAGAGAGCGATCGAGCAATGGCGGCTGACGGCACGACAAAAGCGCTTGTATCTCCACCACCAAGGTGAGTTTCAGCACAAGTATTATGCATTTGTCTAACTGCATGATAGGGATCACGACGGTGTAGTCCGAATCTCTGTAGACCTTTCCTGCGTGCTGTGAGGTTTGATTAGGTTATTTATTTATTTACGCGGCACAATTTTTCCTATACCAGGAGTGTAATGATAGTGCGCTATATACACTAAGTACTATGTGGCGATTCCACACACCAAGATACATGTACAAGTACAGCACGCATACACAGTCATGATTCACAGTACAGAGCTGATTGCTCAATAGCATACACATATGCACTAATGAACTTGAGGGTGGGCAAACTAGTAGATCATAGTACATATAGCTAGCTCCAAATTTGTATATAAGTACGTAGGGTTACACACTGCCAATTCAAAAAGTACTGGTGGCTATATACTGCCAATGCTCAAATTCAGCAACCATGCTGTCTCCAAACAACTATTACACGTCTGAGTCCAGAAAAGATAACGGCCCCCATGGTCAGAATCTTTGTACACCTTTCCTGAGTGCTGTGAGCATGTGGTCACCAAAGCAACTTGGAAACGCAACCATAGCTCAACTCCATGAGGCTGAAACTCAGTGTGAGCTCAAACTTACATTATCTTCTTAGTAGGCTAGTGGCAAACAGACATAATGGCTCCCACTCCCTCCCTTATCCCTCCCCTCTCTTTTCTCCCACACCTCACCTGGCTGAAGTGGCTGACAGGGGAGCTACGAATGGTCTCCACGCTCTCTGTGAAGCTGCCACTCTCCATGCAGGGAGGAGCAGACTAGGGGGACTCTGTGACTGGGGGTTCAGAATCTGCATCAGGGAAGTACAGCACCTGAGAGGAGCCAGTGCATCACAAGTGAGTTGACGGAAGTATCGGTTGATTAATAGCTACAGTATAGGGAGTGAGATGATCAGCTCAACTGCACAGTCTTAATTGTTGATTTCAAAATGTTGAATCATAGGTTGGGGATTTAACTCTTCCGCCTCTCCCTCCCTCCTTCCCTCCCCCCTCCTTCCCTTCCACCTCCCTCCCTCCTTTCCTATCCCTCTTCCTTGACATGGAGGCCTGGGAATGTGGCTGCAGTCTTACCAGGAGTCCTTGGGATGTCCCAAGGATTCCCTTGAAGTTGTCCCAGTGTTTGTAAACATATGAACAGTCAGCTGGCCAGAGCAGCTGCCTGCCAAATGCAACTCACCTCTCCTGGGAGGAGAGCCCAGGTGGCTTCTTGTTGAGGTGGGCTATCTCGCTGGGAGTGGTGTCAAACTTGAGGGCAATGCTGTTCAGCATGTCACACTCAATGACCTGTAAGGTCAGAGATCAGAGGTCAGAGGTCAACTATCTGCATCCTTGAATGTTGTTATTGCAGCCACACTACTAATATTATGCTGAACAATTATAGGGACACACATTAAAATCAGTACATTAAGATTTTAACTGTGCGTCTGTGTGTCTGTGAGCAACGGAAGTGGTATGTTTGGGAGGCAGGACTAGACCAGTGATGTGCACCCTTTGCATTTCACTACAACCTCCAAACCTCATGAACTCCACGAAGAATGCTCGAAAATGTTGGACAGGTGGGTGACGTACAATGTAGGGTGTGGTGGAGGTGGAGGTAGGGGAGGTAGGGTAAGGTGGCTGGGGTGGGATAAAGTAGGGTGGGGTGGGGTAAAGATGGGGTGAGGTTGGGTGAGGTGGGGGTAGGGTGAAGTGGGGAGAGTGAGGTGGGGTGAAGAGGGTGGGGTGTGAAGTGGGGTGGGGTAGGGTGGGGTGGGGTGAACTAGGATGGGGTGAGGTACATGTAGGCTAGGGGGTGGGTGGGTTGAGGGGGTGGGACGGGAGACTATTGGGCACTCTATGAAACTACAAATGTAACATTGCTACTTACCACATAAGGAATTGTATCATCTGGCTGCATGAAGCCGACTGTGAATCGGAATGGGTGCTCCCGAGGACCATCTGTACACACATACACATAAGAGATGTGGTAGAAAGAAGATATTGTGGTATATGCAGAGTCTTCCAGATGCACACACGTGGTTCCAGACATCACTGGCACAAGTGAGGTTAAAATTCAAAGAGCTGGATGTCTTGGACAGGCAGATCAAGTCCTACAGTGCCGCCAACAACCCATGAGTTCAGATGGTCTAAGTATGCCCCGTGTTTGTCAGTGGATGATGCTCCTCCCCTTCCTCCCAATCTGCTAGAGGATGACAAGAGCGCATAAGTAGATCGCCCGCCCGGAGTAAGAGCGTGTAACTTCCGGGAAATTCAAACCGGGCAAAATACATGAGTTGTACTAAAAATAGCTATAGCATGTCTAAACACTCTTGTAGAGATTCTTTCCACCACGTGATAATTGACTGGAGCGGCGACACTGTGGTCATTATTCTGTGTTGCTGTGCACAGCTGTGTAGTTCTGAGCCAAGTGACGGCAGGAAGCGACAGCGACAGCTACCAGAGAACGCTCTGCTCTACGGCTGTGCTGAAGGCTAACCTAGTTAGCCTCGTACCCAGGCTGTACGAGGCTATAACCTAGTCTATACTCGAACACAGTCACAACAACAGTTATTAATTGTGTGGATGTGCTTACCTGAGGCTGGAGGTGGAGGACGTCGACATCTGATGATCAGCAATGATCGCCACGGTGGGTTATAGGTTCAAATAAGCTCAGCCGGAGCCAATTGCTAGCCACTTAGATTTTCACACTTGGCTAACACGTTCACAATTACCGCCGTATGGCTTCAGGTGCAACTGGATGTTCTATTTTTAGTACAACTCATGTATTCCACCTGCACCACGGGCACCTATTGAAGTTACACGCTCTTACTCCGGGCGGGCGATCTACTTATGCACTCTTGAGGATGATGATGACCAGGCCACAGGTTACAGACTAGACGGATGCAAGGCATTGACAGCTGTTAAGGTGCTCACATTGCATACACCAGGATGTCTACTGGCCTCATTCCCAGGCTCCTCCCAAGTGCACCAATATGGCATCCACCCTACACAGCATCCACTAGGGCCCCGGGTTGTCTACTAGTGTCATTCCCAGGCTCCTTGCGGGCTTGCATGATTGCATTCTGCATTATTGCTTATATTCTTTGCAGTTGTGGTTTTTGCAAGAGCACACCCTCGCCATAGTTGAATCACTCTGACGCTTAGTTAATATACTCTGACACTCTATTTAAAGCACGGTAAGGCTTTAGCTGATTTACACTTGTGTCACCTTCTCAAGGTGACACAAGTGTCATTATATCCCTCGAGGCTGTGTAGAAACGTCCACGATTGTCCACACAGCAATGTACTTGATTCGTCCACAGCACTCCCTTGAACAGGCTACTTACGTACGTGTGTAGCTAGCTGTAGAATGTCAGGCTTGTTTTCTGCACAGTTTGACTGTTTGTCAAAGCGCAGGGGGTTAACATTGAACCCCACCCCGTCATCTAGTTGCTGAAAGCTCTACAAGACAGTGCGAACAACTTACCATTGATGACACACTTTCACTTTTGTGAACGACTGGCGGCTCTCTGAACTCACCAGTATTCGTTACATGCCAGTTACTGTACTTCACTAACAAGTTCATTGCTGAACTGGAGGAGCCTAGTGCCTCACTACGTATTACACTGTTACGTGTAGCTATAGACAACACTATCAGTATGCATGCACTGTTTCATTGGCTCAATCATAGCTATCATCCATCCCATGCAGGGAGGGAATTATGAGCCATCATTTCCCTATAGGTAGCCTGAGGAAGGGAGTTAGCTATGGCTCATAACCACCCTCTGGTTCTATGGGATACAAGTGGGATAAAAACCGCCCTCTGCTTGTTATGAGATTTAGCGCTATAATTTGTTAAACAGGCACACTCACCACAGTCACTTTGTCTATCTTGCAGCTGAAAGAAACGGTCTTAAGACTGCATGCCACAGCAGTCCGAAGTGAAGCGTGGTTGGGAATCACAGTGAACTTTGACGCCAATGAAAATTATAAAGCTCTCTGCATGCGCGCGGGCCCGCCATGTGATGCGGTCAACGTGGAGGGGGGCGGGGCAGCAGGCAAGGCGCGCGCGCGCCCATTGGCCGAGTACGCATGCGCACAAGTGGATGGTGGATCTTCATGTACAAGACCGGCGACCAAATCAGGGTCTGTACAAGTCATTATACATTGTATTACATAAGACAAGTTAATTGTCTTGACAACATACATATAAGCATTCAGGCAGAGCTTGAAACAGGTAAGCATGCAGACCTAGAATTGCTTGGGCAATCACCCCCCCCCCCATGTAGCTAACTCAATCGTTGGAGTGTAGTATGCCAGTGCTATGCCGTGACAGAGATTGACTTGAGTATGGTAGCAGAGTGGTTCTTGGGCTCGAGATCGCTCGAGGAAAGGGGTCAAGTTCTCATCCATGAGTTCCAATAGGAGCACTGGCAAACTGGACTCAGGATCACAATATGAGCCCAAGTACTGCACAATGTTGGGGTGTCGTATTCCACTCAGGAAATTACAACCAAACTCCGGCATGACATATTAGTTTCGCGGCATGACATATTAGTTTCGCTACAAGACCACTCAAGTGACTCAACTTTACAAAACACACGTCCTCGGCACTGGGTCGCATGGAACAGTCTGTGTTAACAACCCGGCTGTCCCAGGTCAGGTAGGTGAACTCCAGATTATAATGATGGCGACAGACAGTACAATCACAACACGCGGGCCAAGTACAAAGGTCACAAACTAGTAACATCCCCTCTCTTTCAGTTGCTAACAGTCGCTAACTGATTAACAAAGACAAAAACCCAACAAGCAAACTACCAACTACTTAATACAGGTCTAACCCAAAGTACACAAATTATCAACCAGCTAACTACTTAACATAGGTCAGAAGCCAAAGTGCACAAATTAATTATCAAAGTACTGTTAGTCACTACTTAACATAGTCACTAAATCTCACTGGCTGTCTGATGTGCCGTCCACTTCTGGTTCTCGCCGTTGGTACCGGTATCGCTGGTGCTCTGCTCTCTGGCTCCCTCTGAGTGGGTGCCGTTTCTTCCTCGACTGTCGTTGATGGCTCCGGGGAATTCGACTCAATCTCAAGGTCCTCTGCCTCCCATTGCCCATCGGGCTGATCAGTCTGTTCGTTGGGTGGGTTCCCTGTGGGTCGCAGGAATCGGCGGTTTCGTCGCAGGAAATGGCCATCAACCTCCACGACATACGACCGGTCAGAAAGTTGATCAACACAACGGCCTCTGGTCCACTGCGTCTTCCTGGCTAACACATCCTCAACCAACACTGGTTGGCCAACCCTCAATGCGGGAAGATCCCTCCCTGTCTTCCTTGCTTGTGTCTTAAGGTGCTTGTTCACCTTTTTCTCCCACATGTGGGACTGCGGGGCTGCTTTCATCTTCTTTGGGCTGGTTGGAACAGCCGCTCTGGTTCGCCTAGCCAAGAGCCTCTGTGCAGGGCTCGATCCCATTCCCGCTGTGGGTGTGTTTCTCCACTCCAACAGCGCCCTGTATGGGTCTCGGCTTCTCTTCAGAAGCCGTTTTGCAATCTTAACTGCCGATTCCGCTTTCCCATTCGACTGGCTGTTATATGGAGATGATGCTGTGTGCTGGAATTCCCATGTCTCGGCAAATCTCTGGAACTCCCTAGCAGTGAATTGTGGCCCTCCGTCTGACTGCACAATTAGTGGCACTCCATGTCTTGCGAACTCCTTCTTGGTGGCCTCAATCACTGTTGCTGAAGTGGTGTCTGAAAGCTGGCTGATCTCAAAGAAGTCAGTGAGATAGTCGACAATCACCAGGTAGTCCTTCCCTCTGCATTTGAATAGGTCATGCCCACCTTGGCCCATGGTTGCTTGGGTATTTCATGAGCTAACAGCCTTTCCTTTGGCTGGGCTGGAGCATCCTCTTCGCAGATCTTGCAGCTTGCTGTCAGGCTCTTGATTTGATCCGCCATCCCTGGCCAGTAAACAGCATCTCGGGCTCTCCTTAAGGTTGCCTCATAGCCCTGGTGGCTGGAGTGTAGTCGCTGCAGAAAATCTGGGCGTAGTGCGGTTGGCACCACCACTTGCTCTCCCTTGTAGAGGATTCCATCCTCTACTGTGAGTGTGTCTCGGAAGTTCCAGTAACTCCTGACCTCGAGAGGCACCTCTGAAATCTTTGCTGGCCATCCCTGGCAGACCACTTGACGAATTCTCTGTTGTTCTTCATCACGGCCTGCTTCTCTTTTCACCGAGTCCATTCTTTTGTCGCTGACATGCACCTGCTGTCGTGAAGTGCAGTATTCAATCTCTTCCTCCGTGGTGTCAGCCTGGGACATCTGAAACACCTCTTCTTTGCTTAGCTCCTCAGCCTTGGGTCGATCTACTGGGGCACGTGACAGGGGATCTGCAATGTACTGCATAGCTCCTGGGCGATACTGAACTTCCAGGTCGTAACGTTGTAGTGCCAGCAACATGCGTTGCAGTCGCTTTGGCGCAGCTAGGAGTGACTTTTTGGTGATGCTCTCTAGCACTCGGTGGTCCGTCTCAATAGTGACCTTCCTGCCATAAATGTACTGGTCAAAGCGTTGGCAAGCATACACCATTGCCAGACACTCAAGCTCCATTGCCACATAGTTTTTCTCACTTTTGGTGAGAGATCTTGAGGCTGATGCAACAGGTCGCCCATCTTGGAGTAGTGTTGCTCCCAAGCCCTGTGTACTTGCATCGCACTGGATCACTATTGGCTTGCTTCCATCATAATAGGCCAGCACTTTCTCACTGCACATCAGGCTCTTGATTTGCTTGAATGCTGCCTCTTCGCTGTCTCCCTAATGAAACTCTGCTTCCTTTTCAATGAGCTTTCGGAGTGGTTCACTTATCTGAGATAGGCTTGGCAGGAACCGGGACAAGTAGTTGGCCATGCCCAAGAATCTGCGGACCTCCTGCGGTGATGTTGGTTCGGCCATTTCTCTGATCGCTGAAACCTTGGCTGGATCAGGCTTCACTCCCTGTGTAGTTAGCCTGTGTCCAATGTACTGAAGCTCTGTCATATGCAGGCGCAGCTTGTTACTGTTGAATTTGAGCTGTTTCTCTCGTGCTCTGTCCAACAGTTTCACCAGCTTCACATCATGGTCTCGTCTGGCCACCTCCTCGGAGTCTCCACAGCCAAAGACTAGGATGTCGTCCGCAACCACTGAGACACCCTCTAGCCCGTGCAATGCAGCCTGCAGCCTTCTCTGGAATTCTTCCGGTGCAGACGATATACCGAAAGGCATACGAAGCCAGCGGTAACGGGCCTTCGGACCCCAGAATGTGGTGTAGTAGCTGCTTCGTTCACTGAGCCGGACTTGTAGGAAGCCATCCTTTGCATCTAGCAGACTGAAAATCTTGGCTTCTGTCAGTTGAGGCAGGACATCCTCAAGGATCGGCATGTTGTAGTGGTTTCTCTTGATGGCCTTATTGAGGTCCCGTGGATCCAACACACTCTCACTTGGCCCTTGTCGGCCTTCCAGACAGCAGTGAGGTTGCTGATCCACTCAGTCGGCTTATCCACACGGGCAATTACTCCCTTTTCCTCCAGCTCTTTGAGTTTGCTCTCAACTGCTGGTTTCATGGCCAGTGCAATCCTTCTTGGTCTGTTCTGTACCGGAGGCACCCTCCCATCTAGTTCCATGTCATACTCACCAGGTAGGGTTCCCAGACCACTGAAGACATTGTGATAGTCTTCCAGCAGCTGCTCTCGCGTTAGTGGCTTCTCGGCTTCTACCACACTGACTGACTCCCTCTCGTAGCTGAGCAGGTGAAGCTTGAGGCAGGTTTCCAAAGACAACAGAGTGAGTTTTTCTGTTTCCAACACCTCAAACTTCAGTCTCCGTGCCTTGCCGTCACAGTCATCTATCACAAGTTGACACACTCCCAGTGACTTCCTCTCTCTGCCGTCGTACATGGTGAGAGTGGTGCTGCTGCTGTCCAGCTTCGGCTTGCCTAGCTTTTCATAATCTCGGCGAGCCAGGACATTACAAGATGCAGCTGTATCTAGCTGGCATGTCAACTCCTGGGCTTGCTTGTTGGTCTTCACCTTGACCTTTGCTAGCAGCTTCTTTCCGACCAATGTGCAGTACTGAATCTTGATCCGAGTCTGCATCCACCATCTGAGCTTCTTCTCTTGATTTGCAGAATTTGGCGTTGTGGTTGAGCTTCTGGCACCTAAAACAGGTTTTCCCATATGCTGGACACTTCGCTCTTTCATGCTGTTGCCCACATTTGCCACATGTCCTCCTCTGTGACTGCTGCTTCTGGGGTGGTTGTTTGTACTCCTGTTTCTTCTTCCCCTTCGCTCCCTGAGTAATAGCAGCAACTTCCTCTTCTTTCGTGCCTGACCACAGCTGTAGATCAGCGGATGTTGCTTCCATTGTTCGGCACATCTGTATGGCCTTCTCAAGGGTCAGCTTGTCGGTCTCAAATAACCTCCTTCTCATGCGCTCACCGTCAAGGCCTCTTATCAAGACGTGCAGCATCAGGTCATCTTTCAGCTCACCAAATGCACAGTCTTTCGCCTGCTTCCGTACCTCTGTCATGAACAAGTCGATTGCTCTCCCCTCCTGCTTGAGTTGGAAGAATTTGTCTCGAATCACGTGTCTGCTTGTTCTCCTGACGCACAGCTCGTCCAGTTTAGCAACTACCGTTTTGAAGTCGTTTTTGTCTTCATCTCTGTGAACGTCATTGTCTCGTACATATCGTTCACTCGCGGACCCACAACTCTCAGGAAAATCGCCGTCTTGACTGCAGACGCGGCCTCTGCTTTTCCTACTGCTGTCAAGAACTGGCCGAATTCCCTCTTGAACCGCAGCCATTGTTCTGGTAGCTCGCCCTCGCGAACGGCTCTGGCGCCAAGTACTTTTCCATCGTGGTCTTGTCTCCGTGTACTCACTTCTGGGTTCTTCGTGGGCTCTACACCTCTGACACCATGTTAACAACCCGGCTGTCCCAGGTCAGGTAGGTGAACTCCAGATTATAATGATGGCGACAGACTGCAGTACAATCACAACACGCGGGCCAAGTACAAAGGTCACAAACTAGTAACAGTCTGTACGGCCAAGTGTGATGATCTCCTGTGTGCCCCAAAATCCTACACCATGCTCTGTTCCGGTTCAGTGGTCCAGGGCGAGTTATGAGCATTGTGCAACTGGTTAGAACACCTGGGAGCAAGGAAGGAACAAGGGGAGTGACATCGTAGCATATAACCCTATCTATATTGCTGCTGTCATTGTACCACTCACATGTTATACGTACCTGTAGGAAGCCAGCCTGCTCCCCAAATGAGGCCTCTAGCTCCTCCACACTGCATTTGGTTTCCTTGGAAAATTTGTCACGTAACTTCAGCTTGCTGGCACACTGATTTGCCAGCCTTGAACAGCTATATACGCGTGCAAGGGGAGAGAAAGATGGTGTGAACATCTATATGTCCTGTGCAATTTAGGAATTTGCGCAATCTCGAGATTGCGTTGCATTCTCAGAATCCGGAAATTGCATGCCAATCTCGAGATTGTAGGGTGTATCTCAAGATTGTGCAATTTTGTTGCATCTAGAGTGTGCAAGACACTTGCACAATCTCGAGATCGAGTACGGCTCTCATGAAAGACCCACAAAACTTCTGACCAAGCCGTTGAGTACTGGTACTCATATGCTGAAACTTACTGTGGGGATGAAGTTGTAAGCGCTGTGATAATTTTCTTTCCAGGCTGCTATTGCTCCCTTCCACTTGGCTAATCTAAGTGAATGACCGGAAGATAATCCGAAGACATAGAACACCATCCAACCGTTCCAGTTCTTTCACGAGATCTTGAGATTGCACACTTGTGTATTTGCGCAATCTTGAGACTGCATACTTTGTTTGCGCAATCCGAGATTGGAACGTAATTTCGGGATCCGAGAATGCGCAACGCAATCTCAAGATTGCAAATGCTTAGACTGCGTGGAACATAATTATACATTAGATAATGTACAGCATGTCCTTGTTAACTTCATTTGTCAGTGGATATACAGTGTGATAAATATATTCATGAGCATAATTTTTCAGTCCGTAATCATGGACACTAATTGACATTGAAATAAATTGCTCATGGAGTTTTGGTTAGCAAATCCTACAGACAGGTACATATGCAAGTTGTACATGTATGGCTATAGTGCCATCATACTGGTCTGTCTCTACAATTGGCTCAAGATCAGTAATCCTGTGGACGACAGCGATAATAATGACAGTACCATTAATTTGATATTTACAGGCGAGGAAAGTCCTCTTGGAATAACTTCAGTCTCAGTAAACCATATGCACAGATCAGCAAACTCTATCAGTAAACCTTGGCAGTCTGACCAGTTATCAAGACTGAGGAGAAGAGAGCTCTGTCCACAGTGCAGGGGGGCTGGAGTACATGCTCTCCAAGTCCCGGGTGTAGGGGCTGGAGTACAAGTCCCTGGGGCAGGGGGGCTGGAGTACATGCTCTCCAAGCCCCGGGTGTAGGGGCTGGAGTACAAGTCCCTGGTGCAGGGGGGCTGGAGTACATGCTCTCCAAGCCCGGGGCTGGAGTACAAGTCCCTGGTGCAGGGGGGCTGGAGTACATGCTCTCCAAGCCCCGGGTGTAGGGGCTGAAGTACAAGTCCCTGGTGCAGGGGGGCTAGAGTACATGCTCTCCAAGCCCCCAGTGTAGGTGGGCTGGAGTACATTGTTCTCCAAGCCCCCAGTGCAGAGGGGTGGAGTACATTGCTGTCCAAGCCTCTGGAGTACATGCTCTCCGAGCCGCTCTCCAAGTCCCAGGTGAAGGGGGGTTGGAGTAAATTGCTCTCCATGCCCCTGGTATACATGCGTGACCACCAGCATCACTTTGCTAATTTCAAGTCATCATGTCCGGCGGATCCATGTCCTTGAGCATATCAGCTAAACAGAGTGTCTCAACAACACACAGCATACGAACGTGATTATTAAGCCTCTATAACTATTGTACCATTCCTCTGCCAAAATTCTTTTCTTTAGCCTGTTCGGCCTTTTCTGGAACAGAATTTCCTTCGCTTCGCTACTCAGCAAAGCGAACTCTCCTCAAGAGTCAAGGAGTGGTGGGGTGGTTTACACAAGGTGGGGGAAAACTAGCTGTCCAAGTGCCTCAGGAACTGAGCTGTTGTATGCAGGGAGGGCTGGTGGAACCTGGTATGCTGACAAGGGAGGAGCAGCCAACTACCTCTGCATGCCTGAAGATCCAGACTACCTCAGCTACAGTCCTGGAGTTCAAGGTTACAGCTATATGTATGGAGCGGAATACCAATCACACCATGGACCACTATCAGCTGTTTACAACCACAATGTTCCCTGCGCTGTGTGCTATGCTTCAACAAGGGTGGCAGTCACAATGATCCCAGCTAAAACTCATTGTCCATCGACATGGACTCTGGAATACTCTGGCTACCTCATGACAGAAGCAAGAACTTGGAGTGACCACTTTCGTACCATGTACGAGTGTGTTGACAAGAACCCTGACTCAATACCAGGAAGTGTTTCTGATGCGAACGGTGCTTTGTTCTATCACGTTGAAGCTAACTGCAATGGAATGGCTTGTCCACCTTATGACCCACAGAAAGAACTCACCTGTGCAGTTTGTACCAAATAATGCACCCTGATGCTGAGTGTGGTTTAATACCGGTCCATTGTACAACACACTTAATTTTCTTTAGTGCAATAATATTATGTTATCATGATATTATGTTGCAATGTAGTTGAGTCAGTATACATGCTTTGAGTATTTCCAATGTGTCAATGTCTTGCCTAGTGGTCGGCTAGGCACGAGACTAGTGGCAGTACTAGTACAGTTGATGATGCCACGCGTGATTTTGACATGGGTAAAGCCAAGAAACCAATAATAGGAAGTAGCTGTAATAATGGCCAAAGAACCGTCTTGGCTTGTATCAGGCACAGAAACATACAAATCTAAGTTCATTGTTTTCCAGTATAACATTTGTAAATGCCTTAGCTAACCTGCTTGAAGCCATCTCAATATTTTGCCGACAAACAGACACACACACAGACATGAAGGTATTGCTTTAACTCTGCTGCGCATGTGCTCACTCGAGAACACTATATACCCCATGTGAATTATTGGTGGTCATGCACTGTACTAATCCAAAGAACACAGGGAAAACCAATTACCAATAACGATTCTCAGAACCAAATGACCTCACTAGTTGTATCAGTATCACCAGGGGCTTCACAGGGCTCATTAGCTCCTGGTGACACCCACATCCTACTCCAAGGTAGCTACACACACACACACACACACACAAAAAGAGGTATATATATTCAAGCAAACGTGATGACCTTCAGTGACAAAGAGGCCCAGCCACACATTATAGCCCACAACAGCCTCGGTCCATTACACACATCCCCGGACTAATCACTCAGGTGCAGGAATAAATTAAATGCCATATGACACAAACAATGCACTTACCTTTAAACCCATATGTACATACACAAGTATGGGAGTGACATTATGGGAAGTTGGGAGTTGATAGCTTCATTCCGAGGCCATTCCCACTTTCAGTTTTGATCACTTTCAGCATAGTAGATAATACAGTACTGACGTGGATGTGAAACGGTAGCGTATGCGGACAGTATACGGATATATCATGAAGCGGTCATTGCAGCTGCGCAGCGCAATTACTGTTGTCCGCCATTGAGTGCAAACGAGCGCTATCGAGCTTCTATCGCGAAGTAAACAACAAACTGTTAGCAGAACACTATCCAGAGTGTCAGGTAAGTGGCATGAATTAGCTAAAAGTCTCTGACCTACGTATAGGCACCTACTATTCATCACAATTCATTAGAGCCACCACGGTGGATATGTTTGTGTGAGGCGATCTGCCTAACTGTTTGTGTTTGAGATAAAAGTTGCCTTGTACAGGGTAATATACAGACTCAAGAACTGGGAGAAAATCAAACTTAGTTTCACTTTTGTTGAGTATAACTAGAAATGGCCTAAAAGTATGTTAAAATAAGGTGTTTATGTCATCTACTTTGTGTGAGACGATCTCTAAGACTGCTTGACTCAGACCTAAGCATCAAAGTGAAACCTAAGGCTTACAGGTTGGTCTACCGGGAGAAAAGTTTTAGTTCAAGAAACTTAATATAGGAGCTTGTATCATATCATGTCACACTTTGATGCATCGATGGTGACCTGGGGCTAAATGTAGTTCTGTACATCAGCATATTTATAGTGACAATTTTATGCATTAGCAAAGCATACATGAACTAGCAAATTGTGTTATGTGCACATGCAGCGGAAGGCTTGAGAATTACTGCATGCGTGGTGAGATAGCTAGCAACTGTTTAAGACCGACCAATTTACATGTACCACACATAGCTAGCTATAATAATAATCACTCATTCACTGTGCTAGGACCCAAAGTATGGAGACTACCTGCTGATGTGAAGTTTCTCTTGAAGATCCGCTAGAATGCTACTTTTCTCGCCAGTGTCACCGTGGGGGAAGCAGTGATAACCCTATACAGCCCCACACAATGCAGCCACTCTCAGCGTACAGCAGCAGTCACTGTATCATGATTTGAAGACTTCAGCTTATCAGCATGAACCCAACATAATATATGTGTTGTGTCTCAACCACTTCAAAAACACCCAAGAAAAACATAATGTAGAATTACAGAACACGCACTGATCTAAATACATGACATAGCGAAATCTCTTTCTGGCTGTAAAGATTTTCTTGTTCCCTTCTTTCATTTCCTTTCAAAACTTGCTGTCCATTCTTCAGCAAAAGAGTGACCATCATTATGATCCACAAGTCAGAAATAACCTTGAGTAGTTCAATGCTGTACTGTTCGTACTTTGCAGGGATGCTGTGGGCAATAGTTTCCCAGTACAAAAGGGTTGACTCAGATTCAAGAAGGAATGTGTTTGTGAAGATCAGTGCCTGGTATGTACATTAGGAACGCTGAAGTGCTGTTGAACGGCCATCTGAATGGATTCCATAAAAGAAACACCTGAAAGAATGGAAATCAAGTCCTATATCACTTTCACTCTGTCCTCTTGGAGAATGCTTGATTAGCGCGCTCCTCCCTCTTCAAGAACGAAACGCATGCCAGGAAGAACTCAGAGCATCGCAGCCCTCCAAGGACCTGGTCATCGACGTGTTCGTAGTCCTGCTTGTCGCTAGTAGGTAGCTTTACAAGTCTGTAGGCAAAATGGCACATCAGTCGGTATGCTATCATTATTAAGATTTTAAGCGTGTGTGTGTGTATGTGTGTGTAATGGATGTTGAAACGGATACAGTCGTCGGGGAGCAGCAGCTGAAAAGGACGCAATCGGGGACCAACAGCTCTGCACAGAGAGCTGTCCGGCGCCGGATTGCTCACGTAGGCGAACGAGGGGGAAGTAGCTGAGCGTGCGAAGCTAGCTACATGTTATTAATTATACACAGTTCTGTAGTACAGTAGTTCTACCCTTACTTCTCTCCTCGGCACTAGAACTAGTTCTCTCTCCCCCTCCGCTTCCAATTCCTCCTCGCACATGCTGCTGTCACTGCTGGCTCCTTCGCCACTAGACGAGCACGGTCGTCTTCCAGGATTTCCCTACTTTCTGCCATTCCCTCATGTTGGTTCAAAGGTCGAAATATACGGAATTTGGAAACCTATTCCGTTACACGTGCTGCAATGATCGCTTCATGCGGAAACGTCGAAAGCGGAAACGTTTCACATCCACGTCAGTACTGTATTATCTATGCTTTCAGTCTTGATCTAGTCTTGGTCCGAGACACAAACCAACCCAGTGCAGATCACCTTCAGTATCGTGTGTTATACTGGAAGCGATATACATGCTGGATGAAAGGTGTGGGAACAAGACTAATCTTCATCGCTTGCTGTACAAAATACGAGGAGGCCAGGAAGATCTGGTCACATATGGTGATGTCCGTATACACACGGGGGGCACCCGAGTGCTCGCAGCCAATCAAGACTAATTTTGTTGTTCAGGGTGCTAGATGTGCATGGAATAGGTTGGGCCCCATCCCCCGTGACTGTGTCTATACTCTCTGTCTACCTGACATCACTACGTACATGTGACATATAATTTTCCAGACCTTCCCCATCCATATTTGAATACTGAAAGCGATCAAAGACTAGAGGTGAGAACCACCTGGGGATTAATGAGGCTAGGGAGTAGGTACTCTGAGGGATACAGGCATCATATGAACGATGTATTTAGAAGTCACATTCTTTGCACCTGGAGCTCTGTACAGGCCACAAAGGAATGCACCGACCACGGAAACAGAGTGGTCACTATCAACACTAGTTCCCTTCGCTATATTGAGGGAGGAACGTAAGGGATGGACGGGATGGGGTGTGCCTGGTCCTGTGGGCCACAAGGACAAAGGGGATGTGCTGGAGCAACAGGCCCTCAGGGTCCCCCTGGCCCAAGCAGTAGCGGAGCAGTCTACAAAAGTAGGGGAAAAACTAGCTGTCCAAATGTCTCCAGAACAGAGTTGCTGTATGCAAGGAGGGCTGGTGGAACCCATTACTCTCACAAGGGAAGAGCAGCCAACTACCTCTGCTACCGTGATGATCCAGACTACTTCCGCTATCAACCTGGAGTTCAAGGTCATCGCTATGTGTATGGAGTGGAGTATCAATCACACAATGTATGTACCACTCTCAGATGTTCATGACCACAATGTTCCCTGTGCTGTGTGCTATATATGCTTCAATTAGGGGGTAGCCACAAAGGTCCCAGCTATAACCTGTCCATCAACATGGACTCTGGAGTACCTTATATCTGCCCACATAACACCATTTATTGACAAAATCCCGGGTTCAATACATGGTAATTAACCATGGACTGCTTCCCGTACTGGATACTGCCCTGTTCTACCATAACTTGAAGGAATTGCCCACCTTATGATTCACAGAAAGAACTCACCTGAATGTGCAGTTCGCACCAAATAAAGAATACAAAACTACGTCTGAACCAATATGTAGATGCTAATGCGGGGTACATTTTATGCATTTAGGTGTTGAGAAGCTGTTAGTAAATTCACTACGTCACATCACACTGTCACCCACTTACCTGTCCTTGGTCTCTTTCACGACTCCCAACACTTGTTCACTTCTGAGACCTCCTCCAATTAAGCCAGGGGGGGCATGCTCCTCCACAGTCGACAGCTGGCCCTGTTGGAAGGATACTGGATACAGATGGTCAAGAGGTGCAGGCGGGAAGAGAGGATGTTTACACTGTGGGGAGATATCAATGAGAGGTGATGGAATAAGTGGTGAGGTGATGGAATAAGGGGTGAGGTGATGGAATAAGGGGTGAGGTGATGGAATAAGTGGTGAGGTGATGGAATAAGTGGTGAGGTGATGGAATAAGGGGTGAGGTGATGGAATAAGTGGTGAGGTGATGGAATAAGTGGTGAGGTGATGGAATAAGGGGTGAGGTGATGGAATAAGGGGTGAGGTGATGGAATAAGGGGTGAGGTGATGGAATAAGTGGTGAGGTGATGGAATAAGTGGTGAGGTGATGGAATAAGGGGTGAGGTGATGGAATAAGTGGTGAGGTGATGGAATAAGTGGTGAGGTGATGGAATAAGGGGTGAGGTGATGGAATAAGGGGTGAGGGTGATGGAATAAGGGGTGAGGTGATGGAATAAGGGGTGAGGGGAAGCTGAGAGGATGAGGAGTGAGGGCACATGGAGACAATTGTGGCGAGGGGATGTGAGGGATGAGGGATTTGGAGACAATTGTGGAGAGGGGATGTGAGGGGTGAGGGGATGTGAGTGGTGAGGGGATGTGCAGACAATTGTGGAGAGGGGACGTGAGGGGTGAGGAGATGTGGAGACAATTGTGGAGAGGGGACGTGGGGGGTGAGGGGATGAGATGGTGGGGAATGATGCAACCATTACATACATGTAACTGGTGGGAAGAGGAGTTATGTGGTGAAAGGTGGGAAGAGGAGTTATGAGCTACTGTAGGGTGTATGTACGTAGGTAGCTGTGGGGACTCCTATAGCAGTGAATTTCTGGTAAGCTCGATCAGCATAATCATGGATCTTAAAACAGAGCTTCAGGTGGCTGCCAGGCACCAGACAACTAACTAGTATGAGAAACAAAGGTACGTATACACGAATATTCCTCACTCTAAGCATTGTAATCGTTCTGTGCTGGGTGGGTGTCAGGGGAGGCATCAGCTATGCAGCGCACTCTAGTGACACACTGGTGCCACCAACTGTTCGTATGCGTATAGGCACAGGAAGCAAATTGGAGGTGTTGAGGCCGTGTTGTGCCGCTCAAAGCGCAGCTGCATATAATTTCTCTTTTATGTGGACTGAAGACCTCCAGCAAGAGTTCTACAACAATGTTTACCTGTGTGGTTTTCTCACTAGCATCCGTCTCTTTCTACAGGCACGTCCAATCCTTGTTGAGGTAGGCATGGAGAAGGGAGAGGGAGGGCCCAGGCAGGGGGTGAGGTAATGGAGGTAAGGTAATCAGCATTACTCCCAAGGTCACATAATAATACCTTGCATAAAGCAGAAACTTTTCACCCTCTCAATAACATACTTGCTGAGTTAGTCATAATCATCATCACCAGGGTAACCCCCCCCCCTTGAAGGATATATCCAAGAAGCATTATATAATGCAACTCATGCCTCCCCCGTTACTTCACCACGCTATGATTTTGTCCACCCTTGCGACTTTGTACTGCTGACACTAATTACCTTTTGACTACTACATCCACCAATCAATGGCTGCCATCAGCACTAGGCTTGTCTGTGCAAACAGTGATGGGCAAAACTTCTTATGTACTACCACTTGCGATCCACTACATACGTATGTCTGACTACGTACATATTGAACAACACTATTACTTCACAGTCAAGGTTTGTACTGCAGCAATCTAGGTAGTCACCTGGCCGTCCATAGGGCTTTCTACAGAATTACACTATACCCCCACTCAACCAGTGACCTGGATCAGCTTGAAACTTGGTACATAGTTTCTACAATGACAGTTGTATTCATGTTGCAAAACAGACTGCTGCAGCTTCTTACGTCACAGATATACTTACGCATCACTGAACTCATTACATTACTCCACCTTTACTGTACTTTAAGATTTCTCAGCAGGACCTCAACAGCTCACACACGACCTCATCAAGCGCTTGATGGTAGTGAGCATGAACAAAGGAGTGACAGTGCTATAATGACTCCAGCAATGTGGATGTGCTGCAAGGGAGGGATCTGATGCTTGACGTGCTGCTACATAAACGAAGGTGGGGGTTGGATGTGGAAACACTCGAGAGAATAGGCCTGGGCGATATATTGATAATGGGAAAAGCTATAAATATTATCTCGCTTATCATGATTGACATGCCTAGTCCATACAGAACACATCTTAGTGGCAGTGGCTAGCACGTTCTTAACAGGAAAACAGCACGGTTGTTATGCCATTCAAGAACTAAAATCATTGTCATGATAATGGATAATTGTCCAATATCTTTATCATGATAATATCCGATAAATTACAATTAATGCACAGCACTACGAAAGAACGTCCACCCCCTGTTTGATGACCATGCATGGAACTCTTTCAGGAGACTACGGTATTATTACAGGTAGCATTGGAACAATGGGATGTGTATTGTCATAACGAGGGCATTATGATAAATATTATAACAGAACATCATATCGATTACACAACATACATTCGTCTATTACACTGGATACAAATGCAGAACAAAATATGTTGGACCAGATGTACGAGTCATATTAGTCAAGTAGAGCAAGGCACTCGATAGAGTTCATCTCTCCAATCCATGCATTCTAGCTGTTACACATGTCCCCGAGCCGAACATCTTGGAACACATCTTCCTCCTTGAATGTGAGGCTTTTCAGTTTTTTCCCACAACATTTCCTCTTCCATGATTGGTACATCATCTCAAAGTGTCGAGGAAGGAAACCGTTGTTCTCCAGGTGGAGTTCAAACTCACTCAGAGGAGTGGAAGAAAACACAACATCGAAGAAGCGTTCGATTAGCTCATCTGCTTTTTCCCTATTTCAGCATAAGAGAGGTCAAGAGAGTGCAGCGGGTATTGCCTCCGTTGGAGACCCTGCAATAAGTAGGGAAACAAGCATCCAATAGTCTTACCCTTAAACGTCAGTGACTTTAATGCAGGACTCTCGATCAACTTGATAAGCTGGGTTGAATCTCGCATGTTGGTTGGGACTATTTTCACAAATGTGTACTCTAAATGAAGATTCTGAGCTTGTAGGTTCAGATGGGCCATTGTTAAACAATCAAAGGCTTGTACACCGTCCAACCCAGAGAGACTGCTGCCATACGTTTCGATGTCACCAGTTCTCAGTGAATTCAACCTCAGGTGCGAATAGCTAAACAACCAGCAGAAAACCCATTGGGGACCTGTACAT
Source organism: Axinella damicornis (assembly GCA_963931865.1). NCBI lineage: Eukaryota > Metazoa > Porifera > Demospongiae > Axinellida > Axinellidae > Axinella > Axinella damicornis. The sequence goes on along the minus strand of OZ007515.1, from coordinate 8,032,569 downwards.
GCAGAGATCTGCAGGTGCTTGCTGTCAATGTTGCTCTCAGGAAACTTGATGCTCTGATTGCACTGGAATGCTGTGGTGCTCAGTCGTCCTTCCTTCATGTCTACGTAGTCAAATATGAGATGCTGTTCATGGGAGCAAGGAGTGGCAAAGAAGGTGTGGAGCAGCAGCTGCATACAAGATGGAGGCATTAACATTGCATAGAAATGTAGGCAGCGAAACTGAGGCTGCTGCATGAACTGTGAGAGGGCAAGAACAAAATTTGGATACTCATGCTTTCCAAAAGGTGTATCCATGATTTTCTCATTACCGGTAACAAACCCTCGAAGCTTGATAGTGTCAAGACACTGGGTTCGGAGAATGGTCTCAATTTCCAGAGTTGCTTCCAATCGGTTATTTCCGACCATAGGCAAACCGTCACACAGTGAAATATCCAAGCACTTAAGACCACAATATGGCAAAGCGGTCAGCACACCTTCACTGTAGTGCTGAGGCACATACAGAGGTTGGTAGAACATTGGAGCTATAGCTCTCATGACAGCAGCTAGGTCCTCTGCAACAAAGAAATCAAATACCAGAGCTCTGAGCTGTGGTTTGTTGGAGGCAAGGACTGCTTCCAAAAGGAATAATGTCAACTTCGACACCTCATCTACATTAAAATCGATATCATTCTCTGCACCCTGTGTAGCAAGATTGGCTGATATTTGGAAATAAAGCGTTCTGATGTTACAAAAAGTATCCTTCAAAGTGCTTAGGCTGCATGCAGACTGGTGAATAAAGAGATCAGAGGAAAGGAACTGCACAAGATCAAGCACAACAGTATGCGGACAGTAGTGACTTGTAACAAGATGCAGAAGCTGTGAGCAGGGAATATCCAGCTCGTCAAAGTGGCTTTGATGGCGTTTCGGGATCAGGTGATTGCCAATCTTCATTCCGTTAAAGTCAGAACCACAGCTTGTAGGAATCTTCACTCCAAACAAGAGTAAAAGAACACATTGAATATTTCTCCTACGTCTTGACCCAAAGTCGACATTCAAAGCATCCGACAGGGCTATGAAAAAAACAAACTCCTTCCCTTCAGGTTTGAGTTCGTCAGGGATTATACTCCAACACACAGCAGATGCTCTCTGTAATTCACGAAACAAAAACAGATGAAGATCCACAGCTACGTAAAAACAACTGAATGGCTGGCCAAAATTGCATGGACATATTGACCAGCCAATACATAAATGTTAGTTTTTATGACAACTTCAAATGATGAAAATCTGGGCCTTGTCCTCGTTCCCAGCTTTTCATTGCTTGTAGTCTGTACTGCAAGCGACAAAAAGCTGGGCGGGGCCTGGAACGAGGGCTACAGACATGTAGAACATTTTGACTGTTTGCAAACTCCTCCAGCAGCTACCACCCGACTTTCATATGTACACGTGGGCTTCCTTAGGAGAATGAAATATGCTACCCTCTACCTTGAAGCTATTTCAATTTGAGTGGCTGACTGAGTCAGCCCCCTCAAATTGAAATATATAGCTTCCTACGTGTATGCACAACAGCAGTTACAGACCACAAGGGGATATTCATCTACATATTGCAGGTCATACACTCAAGAAAAAGACAAAAAGGAATTGGTGGCTGCAACTTCTTTCTACTACAAAGAGCCCAGGCCTGCTCAAGACCATTAAGGATTTAGGTCAGTGAAAACACGACCCTAATAATTATGGCATCCAAACTGCTAGACCAAACTGTCCTCTTTGCAAGCTCCACCTCAATGTTCACATGCCTACTCCAACACACCTGCATGGTCCCTATACCTAATACCACATGAATTTATGCACGTAGAATTGTTTCCTGACCAATACGGACTTCTTCATATTCAATGTGGCAGGACAGCAGTTGTATATACTTCCCTCCCCGTGCTGAAGTGGGCTAGCCCACTAGACTGTCTGAGTGCATGAAAGATCCCAGATCTCCAGCACATTTACCGTACTCTCACGAAAGAGCGCCCATGGGTGGTCCACCTTATATGCTCACCGAACAGGGGGGTGGGTGCTCTTGCGGGTGTATCCGCATTCCACCCGAAAGAACACCAACCTTTGTTTACGTACACCAAGCACAAGCAGTTACTGTAGTGAACAGCAAAGTGTGTGTGTGTGTAGCCCTGCCAGCACATCTACATCGCTGGAGTCACTAGCAATATCACCGCCCGCCACGTCGTCTTCACTGACATCAAGCACTCGCTGAGGTCTCGGGGCCGTGTATCTTCATCTTCACAGGCAGCTAATTAACACACATAATTTATACGGATATAACAGACTCTCTGCAAGCCATGTTTCTTACCTCAGATACGCGTAGAACATCTCAAACCTTCACGAATGCGCTCCATTGTCTATCACACGGGACACGAGGCTAGCGAAAGGGCGGGCACTCATTCCAGTAAGCTTTAACCCTATACAGGAAGTTGAGCCTGGTGTGGGTAGCCACGTTCCCAGGCTCCTCCCCAGATCTTTGACGCACACAGTATGCGACAAAAGCTGGGGAGGAGCTTGGGAATGAGGCTAGGTTGCGGGCACTCTTTCGAGGGTGGTCGCAAGAGTACACGGTATATAGTGTTCGATCAACTCAGCTGGACAAAACGGCTTGCTCAGGTTGAACCATCGACTATTGCTATGGAAGGGTGGTATGCTTGTTAACCAAGAATCATGTTGAATGAAGATGTCAGGCAAGTATTTCAGCACCTCACCTCTTCCCACACACTCTCTGTGTCAATTCCCTCTACCACATCTGTGTCCTCCAGGTTACAAATGTCCACTATGGGGAGGCTGCAGAGGAGGCTGCGACGCAGGCAACGGGGGAGTACAGCAATGGTAGAGTGATCCAGGTCACCAATGAGGCAGAGGATGCTCAGCTGCTCCAGAGAAAGTGGCGAACACATCCTAGGGCACAATCTGTGCAAAAAAACCCATAACAGACGACATGTCATATAGCACCAGTTATAATAAGCTACATGAAGCAGAATCTACTTCCATGTCTATAATTTGTCGACACAATCATACATGTAATAGTAATAGTACGGATTTATGGCAGTAAATCAAGAGTAACAGCCCAAGGATGAGGTTTGTTTATGTTGCAATATATCCCTGACAACTGTACGAGACCTGATCGAGGGATGTTGCCAATAATCACCCAGGGCAAAGCCTAAACAGATCCAAACAGCTATACATGTATAAGAGACCTGCTTGAGTGCAACTAGACTATGGGTTACATCTTTCAGTTTCTTTGTATGAAATACAAATTTTTGATGAGATGCATACCACAGTCAAAGTGTTATATATCCCTTGAGTCTGCGCAGCAACATGCATAATTGGTCCACACAGCAATGTACATGATTTGTCCACAGCGTACCCTTGGATACAAAGATAGGTAATGTACATGTACGTAGCTGCTTATATCCTATACTCATCACTAGAGAATGCTATTACATGTATAGAAAAAGCCAGGCTTATTGTGACGGTGTGCTTTCACATTGCAAATGACCAGTGAAGAGTCCAATATAGACCCATTGCACTTACGTCATGTTCCTTTGGCATTTCCGTATACTAAAACTTGCATCTTGCATGGCGTATCGATCGAAACAAGATCCCATCATTGCTAATTAGTCTACATAGCAATGGCAATTCATTCCATTCAACACATACCATAGATCAGGAAATGTTTCAATTTTGTCGATACTTCATAACGACGAAAATTAAAAACACATCAAATAATGATTTTTCAACATCGAATAATGATTATGACTTCACGTGTGAGTTTTCATCGAAGACTTGAATCAAAGTACCGCTGCACTACCTGAAACCTGTCGAAGGTGTTCCCGATCCTGGAAGATCACTGAGCTCGATCTATACCAGCCCAAGCGCACGATCGTGGAAGCAAAATCTGAAGGCAGTCGGAACTGCAGATGAGACAGACGGGTGAAATCTTTCAAGGTAAGTAGCAGATGGCAGTTCCCCCTCTATCAGTGATACAGCATGAGTGTCTGCTGCGTTCCCTCGCTCACGCTGAAACTCCAGCTCCTCTCCAATGGCGACATGGTATCTGGTCCCAAGAACACACATGCATACGTGTGAAAGAAACACTTCCAGCGCCGAAAATAAAACAATGCAAAAATTAACAGGTGAAAATTGTTTACGGTGGTATTATGTTGAAATTAACAGGTGAAATATATTTTATGCATTAAAAAAATTAAAAACACGTCAAAAAAATAATGAGTTTTCAAAGTCGATTAATGATTATGACATCACATGTGAGTTTTCATTCAAGTGTTGAATCAAATATCAATGGTATTACATTGGTACCTCATTGTGGTCAGCGAGATTGCTGTAGGGACTACTACATGTATCTTGAGGTAGGCCACCATGGCAATTGAGTTCTGTTTTTGCAAAAGAGCACCACCCCCCACTTTTGGCTCAATTTCCTGTATATAGGGTCAAAGTTTACTCAAATGAGTGCCCTCCCTTGCGTTTCTCGTGTGATAGACAATGGAGCGCATTCGGGAAAATTTCTATGCGTATCTAAGGAAAGAATGTTTGTTATGTCTCCATGAGACAGTGTATCTGTATCTATGGTGTTTATGTGTTTTGGTTTGCCTGTGAAGACGAAGAGAAGATACATGGCCCAGGGACCTCCACGCGGGACCTCAACGAACATTTGAGTGCAGTGAGATGATGTGATGAGTGGTGGTGATATTGCTAGTGACTGAGCGGTGATAATGACTCCAGTGATGTAGATGTGCTGGAAGGGCTCTGACGCATGTGCACTTGCTACTCGCTACTACTTGTGTTTGGTGGTGTACATAAACAAAGGTGGGCGCTCTTTCCGTGGTTGAATGCGGAAACACTCGAAAGAGCGCTTACCCCTTGTTCGGCGAGCATGTATATGTAAGGTGGACTGTGCACTGCCCATGGGCGCTCTTTCGCAAGAGTACGGTATATTTTAGACTCTCAAAGTGAACCATTTCCAGTACATGCCAGTACGATGTAGATAGCTATGTCATACATAGCTATGTACGATGTAGATAGCTATGTATGACAAACTCAGTGCTGAACTGGAGGAGCCTAGCATCTCCATAAGTAGTATACTGTTACGTGTATACAATTACAGCAGCACTACGATTATAGCTCCGGGGAGGAATGAGCCACAAGTCACTACAATCACCCAGTGAGGGAATACATGTAGTACAATTGTCAGAGATTTACATCGTCAGAAATCCCTGACAAGTGAACTATAAGTAATAGTTATATCACGTCCACAAGGGATGTATCTGGTTTAAATTGCAAAGCCCGAGGGCGGAGCGGATACATCCCGAGTGGGCGTGATATAAGTATTTTGTGTCACCGTTGCCTAGTAACCGACATCAAATGCATTCTGTTAATTGCCTAGGAACATGACGTCATACGCTTGTGACGTCAAACAGCTGCTATGCATTGTTATAGGTTACTATGTAGCAACCAATGAGAATCTTGCTGGGTCACTGGAGCTAACCGCAGAGCTTGACCTAGCTACATGTATATAGCTGGTTGTAGTCGTGTGCTAGCTGGTGCTCTGGCAGTTCTTTCGAGTACCTTACCTGTTTAAAAAGTCTATCGTCCCTGTCTATGACATGACTGAATGGAAACCCAACTACCCTTTCGATCTCGGCATCTGGGATCGACTTGGATGGACTCCACAGCATCATCCCATGAGGAACACTCTGATGATGCACACAAAGCCGACTGTAGCTCTGGCAGTTCCCTCCAGCGAAGAAAGTAAACACATTGACGCAGTTTGCTGAAAAGGCTTCAGTTTCTTCAAACTCAAACTTGCAATTGAAGAAAAAGGAAAGGTGCTTTGTGAGTCCTGAGCCTGCCCCCAATGACAATAGATGAAGAGACTCGACTTATCGATCTCCATCTAGCATCGTACTCAGGCCTCACCCCAGCGTGTGTCGCTTGCAGTACTATAGTTACTGACAAACACTGCCTTGGTACAAGGCTATTCTTCGTCAACTTGCTGCAATGCGACAAAGCTGGCTGTCTACAAGTTTCAAGTATGTGCAGTCCAAACCTATAACGCCTTCAGTTCTGAGTGTACTAGATATATAGTCTATATGTCGCATTCAAGCCAATGAAACCCTTTCCGTCCGATTACCTGGTTGCTGATACTCACACTTCTTGGATGACTGCTGGAAGTGGGAGATCAATAGTACGTACTTCCTCTGCTGCTTTGATCTTCAGCTTGCCCAACGGCAAAACTATTGATGAGACTAGACTTATTTCCGTCTAGCCTCGTACCAGGGCCTTCTCACCCCAGCGTGTGTCGCTTGCAGTACTAACCTTACTACTGCTAGTGACAAACGCTGGGTTGAGAAGGCCTTGGTATGAGGCTAATCTCTATTTTTGGGGTTTGCACGATTGCATTCTGCATTTGTGATGCCTTTGAAATTTTTTATATTCTTTGCAGTTGTGGTTTTTGCAAAAACACTGCTGGCAGTCAGTGGTTAGAGCACGCCCTCGCCATAGTCAAGGCACTCTGACGCTTACTCTGACACTCTATTTAAAGCACGGTAAGGCTTTAACTGATTTACATTTCGTGCGGCTTCTTTGAACCGCCCACGCAAGGTGACACAAGTGTTATTATATCCATCGAGGCTGTGTAGAAACGTCCACGATTATCCACATGGCAATGTACCTGATTTGTCCACAGCACTCCTTTGAATACAAAGGTACATATAGGCTACTTAAGTATGTGCAGTGGCGGTGGAAGCATTATAAGATTGGGGGGGCTAAATTATGCACAGTGCTGAAGGCAGTGGCACAAAGGTGTGTAGTGCTGATAAGTCCGCGCAAAGCGCGGAAATTTTTTTCGCCTTCATTTCTCAGTTACCAGGATGGGCTCTCGTGGCACCTTCGTCCCTGGGAGACCAGTCAGGTCAGAGTTTTCTTCTGGCGGCCCACCTAGTTACCTTGGGCCTCGATCGTATGGATATTGCATCGCGATCGCGAGTTTAGTATCTCACGATACAAAATAACCCTTTTCTTTCATGACTGTTAGTAGCCTAGATGTCGCGTCGATGTCCCGGCGGAATAAACTTTCTGAAGCTACAAGGAGCCAAGCAGTAAGCAACTAGCTATTGGCTTATACTGATTTCTGGAGGTAAGTCTTGAAAGGTTGATAGATCAGAGAACTGCCTTTGTATAGGCAGTGTACGTTTTGTTGGGAAGGGGGGCTAAGCCCCCCTTCTCGAGCACTTGAGGGGGGCTACAGCCCCCGTAGCCCCCGTGCTTCCGCTGCCCTTGCGTATGTGTGTAGCTAGCTGTAGAATGTCAGGCTTGTTTTCTGCACAGTTTAAAGCGCAGGGGGTTAACATTGAACCCCACCCCTTGTCATCTAGTTGCTGAAAGCTCTACAAGTGCGAACAACTTACATGTACCTGTGATGACACACTTTCACTTTTGTGAACGACTAGCGGCTCTCTGAACACACCAGTATTCATTACATGCCAGTTACTGTACTTCACAATAACATATTATCAAGTTGAACTGGAGGAGCCTAGTGCCTCACTACGTATTATACTATTACACTGTTACGTGTAGCTATAGACAACACTATCAGTATGCATGCACAGTTTCATTGGCTCAATCATAGCTATCATCCCATCATTTCCCTACAGGTAGCCTGAGGAAGGGAGTTATGGCTCATAACCCCCCTCTGGTTCTATGGGATTTAGATACAAGTGGGATCAAGAGTGTATAATACACTCTTGGTGGGATATAAACCGTCCTCTGCTTCTTATGAGATTTAGAGCGAGGCTATTAGGCTATTTGTTGAACAGTCACACTCACCATGTCACTTTGTCTATCTTCTGTCTTAGTCTCGCGTAGCCAGACTCTCGCACGGAAAGTCTGGCTACGCGAGACTACTTCTGTCTTGCCGCTGAAAGAAACAGTCTTAAGACTGCATGCAACAGCACCCCGAAGTGAAGCGTGGTTCGCCTTTGGGAATCCGAAGAAAAAAGTGAACTTTGACAGCTCTCTGGAGTAGGATGCTCTCTGCATGCGCGGGTCCGCCAGAAGTGAGCTGCGGTCAACGTGAGGGGGGCGGGGCCAGCAGTCAAGGCGCGCCCATTGGCCGAGTACGCATGCGCACAAGTAGCTTTCCCAATGTCGGAGGCTAGACTGTCCAGACTCCAAAGTGCATCTCATCTGTCCTCTTGAGAATTCCTACCTGGAGCACCTACTTGGTTCGCACTTGGAGCAGCTCAGCACTGGAAAGTCCCTCCAAGAAATCTGCCTTGCCCTAGAAATTGCAGTCCTGAACTCCTACACTTGGGTCAAACGCTGGCGCACTTTGAACTGTCTGCATAGTTGTTATGTGTATAACAATGTCACATTCAGACTGTCAGTATTGCATACTGTACTTGCATGTATATATCTCTAATGGAGGCAAAAGAATTTTCAATCAATTCAGTTTCCATGCCATGGTGTTGCAGCGTACAGTGAGGGCTTGCAAAAACAGCCCCTCCCACCCATGCACCTCATCAGATGAGGTGAAAATCTACGTCGAAATACTTTGATGTTGACCAGGCCCAATTGGGGTGGATCTTCATGTACAAGACCAAATTAGGGTCTGTACAAGTCATTATATTACATAAGACAACATCAATTGTCTTGACAACATACATAAAGCATTCAGGCAGAGCTTGAAACATAGATAAGCAAGCAGATCAAGAATTGCTTGGGCAACCCCCCCCCCCCCCCCCCCCCCCCCCCCCAACAAACACAAACACACACACATACACCTGCAGCGCTACGTGCACTTCCGAGTGTTCCATACCTGCACCAGCCATGCATAACCAGAATTTTGCTGGGTCCATCAACTCAGCTTGATGTTAGATACTGTGCCAGATACTTTCTTGCATTATGTTTGGTGTGTGCTTGTCACATTTCAATCTGCAGGAAATTTAGTGCAATGATAGTGTTAAGGAAATGGTAATTTCTGGTAGATCCACGAAATGTGGTATATGCCTCACAACGACATGCTGCCTGGGCTGCTAACTGACAAAAGGATGAAATTGTACAGGAAATAATGCCCTATCCTGTGGTAGGACACTTTCATGATTGTTGCACCTATCGTGCTGAAGGACAGCTGCTATGAAATGTGGTATTTCCACTTTCCATGGCATATCCTTGCTGAGGCTTGCTCTGTCATGATAAAGGAAATGTCATATTTATCCCCAAGTGGTACTGCCATGCCTGTCGATCAAAGAAGGATGACAATTAGTGAGTCACATAATATTCCACTCCTTAGGTCGCGGGCAGTACCAGAGAATATTGGTTATTGGTCCGGCAGGAAGTAGGGCAATGGGCGGGGGGGTACATGTACACTATATTAGGGACAGTACTGAATGCACATGCGTGTATGTTACCTGTACTTAAAGTTTGTACTTCCTGCCAGATCATATCCATGTTGTAATATATATGTACTGCTAACTCTGTAGAAAGCTTAGCCAAATGGGTACATGCATGGAGGTCTCTGGAGTAATAGATTGCAAGTCAATCGATATCGCCTTCAGCAGATTCTGTTGTCATAGAAACTCGATCACTTTGAACAGAGTAGTGGTTTTTACACATCCCTTTAGTCCAACGAACGCCACCTTGTAAAGACCACACCCTGACGATGGTGAACGTCCTAACGCATGTATGACTACAACTGGAGCACCGGTCTATGTACATTGGGTTTGGGCATGATCATTTCCTGGTGGCGGAGTTGCCAACGACACAGTTGACACGGTTACTGACAACACTCCAACTGATGCCATTTTGTGGATGCCAATTTTGAATCAGGTCTCATTTGCAGTCACGTGTAGTTCGATACTATGGATTATGTAATGCAATAAGAAACTCAATTAGTCACACAACTTCTAAGAACCAGCTTACAGATGTAGTTGTATAGTCAGCATATGAAATAATGGTCTTTGAAAACTGAGCTATGGGGGTTATGTTTCAGGAATCGGAGTGATGTGATCAGTTTTTAGCATTCATTTTCTTTTCCAAAACTCTCTGAATCACTGTTGCAATGACCAATAAAAGTACCTGTAGAAGCAAAACAGAGCGATTAGTGCAAGCTATATTTACTGCACCTACAATTGTAATGTACGTACATAGATCAGGATAATCAGACCACATATCTGCAAGGGATAAGAGTTTAAATAATGACTTACAGTAATGTTTAAAGTGTACATAACATCTATGTTCCTTACATTTGCCATTGATGGGAAGCCTACTAGTTGCACAAGCACTCCACCAATAACGGGTCCAAGAAAATTTCTGATGAATGATATTAAAGCATAACATTGTTTACAGCAGCAGGAATGCAAGAGATAGCTAGCTATATCCACCCCAGCAGAGTAGTGTCCACCTCTTGTACTGTATGTTAAACATGTCCTGTCGAACTCCAGTATCAGGAAGATTTTCATACTTGGTGGTACATGTACGATATGCATAGCATACTCTACAAGCAAGAAATTTCAGTGGCAGCACGTTATAGCTACCAGCTTGATAGAGAAAGTGTGCAAATTTCATCAAGTTACAATGATTATAACCCACTGTCCATCCTATGCCTGCCAGTAAGTTAGCCCTTTTGATTGGTATGCTTCGTCTCAGGGCTGCCAATAGGCATTCTTCCTGTAATCCCTGGGTACACTTTATTGACTTCTGGAGTGTGGCTACAAGATATTTCATCTTAGCAAAGTGACCAATTGATGAGGAACTGCATGTTTTGAGTCACATTCTAGTTAGTATGCTAGCAATTATTTGTATGGTGTTAGTTTCGTTTTGCAGCATGCACATAATATTATGTCTTTGAGGATTCCTTACCCAGTAGCACAACTTGAAACAAGAATTCCAGATAGAGTACTCGAAAGAACTGCTTCATCAACATGTAACAGCCTGAGTATAAAGAGATCACTACTGCCATGCCTGAGTATAAAGACATCACTACTGGGGGGCTACTGTCATACTTCATTGGAAAGACATCAATGCTCATTTTATTAAATCCAAGTGCAAAATTTGTGATCTCTATAGACATGAATGTAGTGAGTGAAGTCACAGCCTCATTCCCGGGGCTTAATCGGTACCCAGCTTTTCGTCACTTGCAGTCTAGGGAGGGCCTGGTAGATTTCCTCACATGTAATCAAAAAATGTCAGAAATGAGAATGCGATGTTTTGCATGTGTTCAACCATCTACACGTTCAACACTTGGTGTGTATGATGGTCATCCCCTGATAGCTAGATACGTGTGGTATTGTATAGTGGGAAATTTATGTCACCTGGTACCTTCGCTCTTCTTGCTGTTTTGAGTCCCAGTGCACCCACATTAATTTCAAGTCTTTCTACCAGTGCAGTCTTTCTATCCAAGCTGACGTCACTCACGTAAAGAAATGTACCAGGCCCTCTCCCGCTTAACCGTATATACTGCAAGTGTCGGAAAGCTGGGAAGGGCCTGAGAACAAGGCTAGTGAATCCACACACTTCCAGAGGTAATATCTACTGGTATGTACACACTGACTTACTTTACTGTTCTGTACATAGAAGAATAGACAGGTACTACTGCGAATGGGATGGCTGTTTCAAATATTGCATAAGCTAGAATTGACAGCCACAGTTTCCTGTCAAAAAAATTACAGTGAAGAGTTATAGCTAGCAAAGACAGCGAGACTGAACAAAATACGCACAATCAGAGACTATTTATGGCAGTCAGAAATAAGAGTGTAGATAGCCAAATCAACATTTGCATAGTTGCATGCTTCAATCAGAATGGGATTATGGAAATAACAAACAGTTTAGGTTGAACCTTGAACTTAGAACTACAGCTAGCTCAATTGAGCTAAACAGCCCCCTCCCAGTTCCTATACCTATGCCTTGGATCATTTTCCACTTAGGAAATAAATTGCTTCATAACAGACAGAGCATCATTTATGTCCAGATCTGATACTGGATACTGAAACAAAACGTTAACCTTACGGTGTAGTGATGAACGTAGCATGTCCAACCAATACACATCCAGCAAAACCAACCACCAGACCACCTATAAGCGAGTACCGAGGAATATTCTGCAAGAGAAAAGTACACCGCCACATTAATTAATACCAACATACAGAAAATTAATTCTTACCAGTTTGTCTACTATTGGTCCAACAGACACAGAAGCCAGAGTATTCAGTCCTAATCCAGACAGATAGATAGCTCCAATGATGCCCACTCTGAGACCAAACTGTAGTTAGGAAGACTTCAGTCATTTATAGTAGACAGTGTAGCCTGTGCTTCTTGTGGTGAAGTTGTTCTTTAATATTTTTGTCATTGCAGCAGGCAAGCACTTGTACAATTGTCATGGCAAACACAATGGAAAGGCTATCAAATCTGAAGAGAGAAGGGTAGAAGAGCTAGCCTCCAGCCCCCCACCCTGCTCTTAGTTGTTGTAATTGCTTGCAGTACAGAAACGGGGAGGGCCTGGTAAGTTTCCTCATGTCAGCATGACATAATCAGGGTTTCATCTACTGGGGGGGGCAGGGGGGAAGCTTCCCCCCCCAAACAGTCTAGCTTCCCCCCCCAAAGAAGAGATTGACTATATCATTACATCATAGGTAATACCATATTAGGACTCAGATTAATTAACCTCAAAACATTTTGCACGGACCTTGCCACTACTTCCCCCCCAAACATTTTTTCTAGATGAAACCCTGATATAATCTAAAATTGTCAGAACAAAAATGCTACCTTTTGTGGGAATCTTAACGTGATCCATGGCACGACCGTCATAATTTTGTTGTCACGCCTCATCTCAGCAGTCAAGCTAGAAGCTATGATGTCAAAGTGCTGCTAAGTGACAAACATGAAAATTCCCAGCTGGATGCAATCTTGTTGTGGAGTGTAAAGATGGTACTATTTGGAGTTTCACCACTTGTATCACAGCTATCCCTCAGTAGGCTTGCACTAATTATAGCGGAATAATAATTGGTTACTAAGAATAATGCGAGACTAATCGGTCACATACATGTATATGATGATATGATGTCATAATGCTTTTCGTGGCGTGCGCATGGCCGCATGCAACCATCGAACTTCGAACTTTGGTTCCCACACGGTATCTAAAAATGGCTGAAGGTAGCAGTACTGGCAGTGAGAGTACCCGTAATAGTAGTAGTAGTAGCAGTAGCTGCAGCACGGACACCGAGAACAGCAGCACTACCGTTTCCATTCTTGATCGACTGAAGGCTCCCAGGCTGTCTATCCTCACCCGCAAGTGGAAGATTGATACAAATCCACCGAAAGGGGTGCGCAGAGCTAGAGGGGAAGGAGCGAATGAGCCAAAGACTGTAAGCGCCAGTCAACGCGTGAGTGAGTTCCCCAAAGAATGCCTAACCGTTTCCATGAAAAAGCTATTTTGTACTGCTTGTCGCGAAGAGCTGAGTATCAGGAAGAACGTGATAGTCCTCAGCCAAGCATGCAAAGGGCAAGGAGAGGCTTGCACGCAAGGAGGCGAAAGAGAGAGATATTGCCGAGGCACTGAAGGTGCATGATAAAACCGTTCATCCAGTCGGGGAGACACTTCCAGAGGAGCAACGGGTGTACTTACTAGGCCCTCTCCCACTTAACCTTGCTGCAAGCGACGGAAAGCTGCTGGGAATGAGCTACAGAAGAGCCATAGACAACACAAATTTGAGAACATTGTGCTGCTTAAAGCACTGAATAAAGGGAGACGCGATTAGTAAGTATGAAAGGGATGAACAGAAGTTAGAGCTAGCTACGTACCTTTGTGGCAAGCATCGAACATTCATCAATAGGCGTATGTGTATTTACTTGTCAAGGGAGTATTAAAATGATTTTAATCTGTCTACAGCTGTAACCTAATGTAAAGACATTAGGTATATGAATGATACACATCAATGTTAGATGAATAACAACTTCCTGTATACAGGGAGTTCCAGCTTCCGTACATAAGTGAAATTAGGATGCCAGCAGATTTTGTGACATCACAGATTTCCACCCAGAAGTGCTCTCATGCATTCTAGGAAAGCCCTTATGCCAAGACAAGTATACTTGACAACCAGTCTCAAAAAGCCGTTTTCCTCATAAATCCATTTTTTATTGTAGGGATGTTCATGTCTAATAAAAAGAAGGGTAGGGGAAGACCATGATCTCGATCGGCCCTCCTGTTCTATAATAAGCCCGAAGAAGAGAAAGAGATGGTCTGAAGTGTCTATGAAGGCTGCTTTAGAATCAGTGAAGAGCAGAGTAAATTGTATTGCAAGTCCCACTGTCTGTCTATATCAGACTAGATTTGGAGCCGTGAACCAACACCGGGTACACCTGGACCATCTCTACATCTCCTACTCCCAGAAATAGCAATGCGGATCCACTGCTCTCTCTCAGTTCGGTAATGGTTCTGCCTTGTACACCTGTATCCACCTCTCTCTTTCCAGGTATGGCAGTGGATCTATGTACGTACCTCACACGCCTGGACCTATGTCTACTCCTGGCTCTGTAATTCACACCCTTGGATCCAATCCTGCCACTGGATCAGACTGTTGAGAAGACAACTAGCATGACTGTGCTAGTGGAGTGCAGGGCCAAGAGATGGCTCCACGAATGAGACACATACTATACTGGATGTGGAAGAAAGAGAATTACTATACTGGATGTGGAAGAAAGAGAATTACTTTGCCCTTATTGTGTAGTGTGATCAGGGAACGGAAGTGGGTCGATTATGTCAGCATGAGCTGATAATAAGTACTATGTGGTGACGATGATGCATACTGAGTGCCGATAATTGATTTGCGTGATGTTGCATTTGCTAGTGAACCGTACCGCTAAAAGCCAGAAATACGTAACAGCTTAAAAGGTGGTAGGGCTTATAGAGGAGAGGGTCTGAGGGCCTATATGTCGGTGAAGTTTGGTGTCCTGGAATCGTTCCTTGCAAATCGTGCAAACACAGGTGACGATAGTTGGCAGCTTACACTAGAAAACTTCAATAGTGCAAGATATCAGAAATCGAACATAGGTTCCTACCTTTAGTTGATGAGTGATCTTGAAGTCAATGGCCTTGCTCATACTCTGTAAGATTTCTCATTGGGGGCATTCATCAGCTATTCATTTCTTCTCTTCATGCCATTTTCAATGCAGCAGCTATTTCTCAATAATCCTGGCTCATAGGGAACTCATGGCCATCAGGGTCGTTGTTCACTTGGCTGCTCAAATATGTTCGTGAGGTTCATGTTGTCGCATTCAACTAGTTTCGTTTCATCTATCACTATCTGCAAACACATATACCCTACTTTCAGCCCTTTCTCTACTTAAGGCTCCCCCCCCTCGAGCCTTTATCAGAGTACTTAAAACAAGTAATTACAGCTACTGAAGACCAGCACTATAATTCAGCCTGACATAGATTGCCACAGTTGTAACACATAAGAATTTTCAGTGAAAACCAGTCTTCAGATATAGCATAGGCTAATATGTAATATGTAACTGCAAAATAGAGGATTCATTTGACTCACTTGAGTATAAAGGAAGTGTCCAAAGTAAGTCATGAGAGCATACATGGTGCCAAGTGATATGACAGGACAGACAGCTGTGGAATGAAAACGGGCAGTTACAACTATCCTGTCAATAATGCAGGCTCAATAATATAATCTGCTTCAGGAAACTGTATATGATTCATTTCCTATCAAATTCTTCCCACTAATGTGACTGCGGACAAAGAGTATTGCTCACTGTATGTAGCCTCATTCCCTGGTCGCCCGGTGTGGGAACGAGACTATGCTCACTATGGTTGTGGAGTTGAGTTTTATCTTCCTCATTGCTCGCTTGGACCATCATAGCAGTATGAATATCTGATTGTGCATGTTAATTGAGCTAGCCATAATAATTACTAGTTGGTCAATGCTGTTGGAGAATGAACACACTTTAAGTATACACTTGCTCACCAACTTCTGACCATTACCGGCTAGTGAACTTAGATAGGCTTTGATTACAGGAAGTAGAAGCCAAATCAATAAGTTTACTGAATGTACATGGGAGTATACAAAAATGTTTGTAATGCGACAATGAGTTATTACACTCCTGGTAGGAGAAAAATTGTGCCGCGTAATTAAATAATTAATCAAACAGGCCTACAAAGATTCTGACTACACCGTCGTGATCACTATCATGCAGTTAGACAAATGCATAACCATTGTGCTGAAACTCACCTTGGTGGTGGAGATACAAGCGCTTTTGTCGTGCCGTCGGCTGCCATTGCTCAATCGCTCTCTTCGACGTTGGTTGCGAGTACAGTCATACGGAGGCCCCACAAATAAATACAAAAGTCAGAATCTTTGTGGGGCCTTCGTATTGCTGTACTGGCAACCAACGTCGAAGAGCGATCGAGCAATGGCAGGCGATGACACGACAAAAGCGCTTGTATCTCCACCACCAAGGTGAGTTTCAGCACAATTATTGTGGTTGTGTCACTGCATCATGGCGATCACAGCGGTGCAGTCAGAATCTTTGTAGGCCATTCCGAAGTAGTCAAACGTTTATTATTTACGTTATTTATTTATGTGGCACAATTTTTCCCTTACCAGGAGTGTAACATTTTGACTTTGACTAAGACCTTGGCACCAACAGTGTAGAAAGGGCTGGATAGAGGCCTTTTTGGATAGCTAGCTATATGGTGCTACAAAGGAATTCAAGAGGGTGGTTTTTCACACTCAACCAGTCGTTCCTTTGGGCAGCCTTCACACTGGTGAAAAGTTTGCTGGAATACTAGGCTTCTCTGTGAGAAACACGGGGTTGAAACAAAATTGTCACTACCACGATAACCCACCTTAAGGTACCCAACAGGCTCTCTACCTGTCCTCAGTATGGATGATAATCAACTCACATATGTTGGTATATATATATAGAGTATGACTTACCTATTAAGACAAACATGACACTTTTAAGCATCTTGAAAACAATGCGCCACGGGAGCTTTGTACTAGTACACTCTGTAGTGAACAAAGTACCAGAACACAAGCTTGAACACGTAAAATACTAACTACTCGTTTCATTGCAGTTAGTCACATTATGGCGGAAATATATCACACACACCTGTTGGGTAGAGATTGACCAATAGCGGTAGTGTTAGAAACAAACTAATCCCACCAAACACTAGAAAGGGAAGCACAAATCCCCCAACCTGCATAAATAAGAAAGATCACTCTGTTTGTGTTAGAGTGATAGAACGTTCCCTGTCACTATTAGTGCTGTGATGAATGAGAAATTTCTCACTTTGAACCTTCCATAGATTTAAAAAGAAAAATTGAAGATTAGAAATACAGAAATTTGTAGGTAACTGAAACAGGACGTGGGACGGGTGCAGCAATGGGATATGCTGAGTACGCTTAATGTCATCACTTACGATGTCGTGACCTCAGCAGCAACAATGCCATGAGGTTGGTAGAGTCTTTTTTTGTATAAAAATTCTGCATTATAGCATGGATGCACAAATAGCAGAGGCTAATCTCAAGTGTGCCCTAATTTACAACTTGTCACTCAATTGGGGTCTTTTTAGTTCTCAGTCTTGAAGCCACAGGGCTCAACAGGATTCCATGTTGCATTCCTGCGGTAGACTGTCAAAGCAGGAACACCATCACACATACTGTACTCAACAACACGACACATCAATGTCACTGCTACTGCCTTCTGAGTCAGAAGAAACACGCATTTTGGACTTCGGGTGCACATAAGGATGAAAGCTTCACAAGACTGGTAGTGAAGAAACCAAGGCTAGCAGCTCTAGGCTATACGGTTTCATTCTTTTGTTCTTTTGTACATAATTTCCCTAGTACATGGCTTCCATATTATTGGCTTCAACAAAAGCTGACATGCTATGAATAGTATGAAGGTGCATAATGTTAGTTCATAGTCGTGCTCCAAATTTGTCATACCTCTAGAAGCCCTCCACCTATTGGCACTCCAATGAGATACCCACCAGTAATTGCAAGCTCCACTAAGCTCTGCAGACAGACAAAAATAGTGTGACAAAAGTGAGGATGGACAAAATTTATTAGAGTCCACGTGTGGACTCTAATCATAGAGTCGGTAGACTCTATATGTAGGGATACGACAGACACGCAATACATGCATACCAGCTAATACAAAGAAATAGGACGGTACACTTAGCAAGCTATAAGCCTTTATAACCAGATACCGTTCATCTTCGAGTGTTTTCATGACCAACAAGACTCCTCGCGTCGCGAAAGTACTACACCAGGTACTCGCAAAACGGGCCAAATGTTTTTCTTTCTTCTTTCTTTCTTTCTTCAGATGGGCTAGCTCAACGTCACCACAATCTCTCATGATGGTTTTCGCACGCACGAAACAGCAGCAGCATTTTACACCGAGCAGTGCACCACAGCCCATCGCTTTTTCGCAACCTCCAAGTCTTCACCACACGGCTGCAGCTGCCCACTCAATAACTATGGCTTCGTTTGTCATGTCATTTTCTCGTTTGTATGCATGCACCCTTAAAGTAAAACGATCACTTAGCAACGATACGTAATTATTACACAAGATAGCTGAATTAGAAGTGCCTTGCGCCGTTGTGTTGTCAAACTGTTAACTACCATAGAGTACGTATTAAGCGCCCAGGGTTTGGGGACATTAGAACGCCACTGAACAGGGGGGTGGGCGCTAGATGCGTATTCAGACTACTTAGGCATGTAGTATTCGCCCACCCATTCAGCACTGTATAATATTATACAAACAACAAGCGCTGTGGTAAGCTGTGAATATCAATGACTGGCTATGAATATATAAGTCAATTTTTCACGCAAGGAAATTGATCGCGCGTCTTTGTGAAGAAGAAATGCTTGACAAAAAGTTCGTACTTCACTGTAAATTGGCCTTTTTGAATGCACAACCTTACCCAAACGTTAGAAATGCTGCTCAAGACTTTGTGATGGGTGGGCCCTTACTACACCACTTTTGAACCCTGTGCAGTAACTTTCGCGTGAAGAGGGGGGTGGGCGCTTGATACGTGGTGGGCGCTTGATACGTACTCTACTATTTCACGTACTTCATAAGACAGGAAAATTCTCTGTGCGTATAATTTGTGCTGTGTTCTGTGATAGGGGTGAATGCCTATCTAAAGGCTCAATAATATATCAAATTAATGTCGCTACCACTTGCTACTAGCTACCTGGCTACTACTAGCTAATATTATGGTCTTCAGACAGGGAGCGCTGGCTTAGTATCCATCCAGAAAAGGGTTGACTTGAGATGGTGGGGTCTGATCCTTCAGTCATTATTAGCAGTGTAAATACCAGAGTCCATATACGAAAGCAAGGGCACCTACTGCCTGTGAAGACACTGACTTCTACTCTGTGATGGCAAATTTCAGCTCAAACAGGGCGTCTTTATTCACCGGACGGGACTGGAGTGGACTGGACTGGACTGGAGTGGACTGGACTCACCCGAAAATCTGTAAAATGCCTTTTTCAGTCTAGGACAGAAGCTAAGCATACTTATTCATTCATTCAAGTTGCTTGTACAGCCTGCTTTCGTGTCTTTCCTCGAGTCAGTAGAGGTCAAAGGTCATGTGCACATTTAATGAGCTTCTGCAATGAGCTTCTGCAATGAGCTTCAGTCAGTCGTGGATGTTAGAGGAATATTATTTCTATTTTCTATGCTTCACCAAAAGGCTGGAGTTTGATTTCTGCAGTAAATATGCACGTGACCTTTGACCTCTACTGACTCGAGGAAAGACACAAAATCAGGCTGTGCAAGCAACTTGAGTGAATGAATAAGTATGCTTAGCTTCTGTCCTACACTGAAAAAAGCATTTTACAGATTTTTGGGTGAGTCCAGTCCAGTCCAGTCCAGTCCAGTCCACCAGCCCAGTGAATAAAGACGCCCGCTCAAACATGCGCCTGCTGCTAAAAAAAATGACATAAACAAGTAATCAAAAACATTTAGAAATCTAACAGGATGTAGGGATACCAGAACACCATTTTCTTCTAGTCTACGAACATGATGCTGATGTATCCAGTAAGAAAGACGAAAAACAGCACCATCTCGAGAACAACATGGCGTATGAACACCGGATTTGTACCGTTGTGTTGCTGAGAAGCTGCACATTCCAGTGATGTCCGCATCGTGGCCCCAAAGCGGTGTCGCCAAAGTTGGCGACGTCCATACTAAAACACGGCGAAATCCACTGTCCGATCCAAGAGGGCGAGACTTGGTCAACATTCCAATGACACCCCTCAGTGCCTGAGGCAGCTACAACACCAAAATCAGGCGTGCAGCAGAAGGGTCTTGAGGCTCCACCAAGCTGCAGAAATTCCACCGAAAACTGGTTCAGAGGAAGCAATGGGGAGTGGCATCCGATAATGCATACATTTGTCTGATTATAGCTGTTTCAGAGTTTTGTCTTTGACAGATTATAACTCCAGAGCCAAACAAGAGAAACTTGCAAAGCACAGTGAGATGATGTGCACTATCGACGGAAGGTTACACCCACTTCCGCAATTGTACAACTTCCGCGCTAGCGCGTCCGAATATGGATAGTGTCCGATAATTGATAACTTTCTCTATAGGGTATAATGTTACAGGAATACTAAGTATATAGCAAAGTAGGAGAATTCAGCATTTTATAACCATGCATCAATATATTATTAAGATTTTAACGTGTGTGTGTGTGTGTCTGTGAGTGAAGGAAGTGGGATGTTCGTGGGGCGGGACTAGGCTATAGTGACGCGCGACCTTCGTACTTTAATTTATTTACTGAACCTCGAACTCCGCGAAGAATGTTCAAGAACATTGGGCCCGGGCATGGGCTGGAATCCGGCAAGACCAGCAGTCGAAGCGGACGTAATCGGGCGAGCAGCAGCTGGAAGCGGAGGCAAACGGGGAGCAGCAGTTGAAGCGGATGCCCCAATCGGGCCCAGGAGCAGCAGCTGAAGTGGGCATAAGCGGTGAGCAGCAGCTGAAGCGGACACAATCGGGGAGCAGCTCTGCACAGAGAGCTGTCCGGCGCCAGATTACGCATGGTAGGCGAACGAGGGGGAAGTAGCTGAACGAGCGAAGCGAGCTCAGCTACTTGTAGTTATTAAATTTTGGTTATGCCATTGTCCATTCCTGAAAACCTCACCACACCGTCTTAGAAGGTGAGCTCTGCATGGTGGTTGTCCAAATGAATGTGTTGTTTGAACAGCAACAAAGCAATAGCTTACCACAAGTGTGGCCTTCCTGTCAAGGTACAACTGAATTAGCAGTGTATAAGAAGCTGTGGTGAACATTGTAACTCCAATGGCTTCCACTGCCTTCAGCAAGAGACTAAACACTATGAATAGTGTAGGAGTAGGCATCTTGGACACAAACCTGTGTGTGGATGTGCACACGTACATGGGTGTGTGTGAGTGGTGTGCAGTTTGTAGTACAATATCAATGCAGATTGGAATACCGTATAGCGGGAAATTTTTTGTAAGGAACAAATTTTTGTGTTTTCGTAATCAGATGCTTACTCGCGAAAATTTGAACCCGCAAAAATCACTCTATCAGTACTTCCGACCTGTACAAGTACTGCAATCCCACAAGGGACCCTTATCAACCACCGCCAGTCCCACAGTTGCTAACAAAGTGAGCCAGCAAGTAGCTGCATATTACGCGCATAGCACATCGTTGTGCACACATTCGAGAGGACAATAATTCTGGCAAGATTTCCAGTGAACAACATTGCCATAATATCCAGTGAACAACATTGCCATAATATATGCTTCCCTTCATGTCAATATACAAGCACATCTGCCGATGGTAGCCTCTTACCTTCACTTTCATGCTGCTGAGTTCTCCCAATAGTACACGGCATGTGAAGTAGTAGGGGGTGTGGTCATATGTCGTGACCTTTGTCGTGAAATTGAAAATTTCGTCAGAACAGGTTTTTCAAAGATTTCGTACCAGCGAAAATTTCCCGTTATATGGTACATACAACTGGATTTCTGAGGGGAATAACTCATCAGTCAATTTATTAATGTTTAACACTAGTCTCGCATAGCCAGACTCTCGTACGGGAGGAGAGTCTGGTCAAATGATCATATAAGATACCCACCTCGGCTGGGGTGGGCAATAATAGATACCAGTTTGCAGTGCATTATGCAGTTTAGTGCATGAGGGCAATATAATTAACGGTTGAGGGTGGGATAATGCACAAGCTAGCCTCATTCCCAGGCCCAAGAGAGGGAGGAGAAAAGGGCCTGGTTTCCACTGTTTACGCATGCACTTAATTATCCATAACCAAAACATGTATTCATAGGGGGAGGGTGCAAATGATGTCTTCATAGTTACATGGTGGAGCGTGTGACACTATCTATTTTGCTACACTGGTCCTCCATCTATGAGATGAAGGGCGACACAACCACAATTGCACTGCCACCGAAACAAATGGAAGAGTCTGGTAGCATACTGACTCCACCCGGTCCGTGCAACGGTAGCCACACAAAATGAAAACATCCCATCTTTCAATCACAGGTCGCTGTTCTAACTGAATTCAGCTAGGAGCGCCTCCTTGCCATCTGAGGGCATAGGAGAGCAGAATCAAGTGCTGTTGTAACGCATGCCACTTGCTTACTATGTTAACATGTATGGACCACGTTATCCACTTCGGCGTCACGAGTGTACAAACATAATCAAACGTCCGTGGTGCCAGTGGAATTCCACTGCGTTTTAGCGCATGCGCAAACCATGGAAACCTTTTGTCCTCCCCGTCTCGGGCCTGGGAATGAGGCTATGCATGAGCCAAAAGGCGAGTGTATTATCCACCCGAGACTGTCAACCCGAGTGCACTACGTTAGCCCTGTAATGCACAAAAACTGGTATCTAAATTACTTAGTGCTACTCAATGACCCGAAACAGCTGTTGGTCTTCAATCTAGATACACTTAAGTGTGCATTAAGGTTCAGTCATGTGATTGATTCTGAGGCATCTGATTCGTTGAGGGTCACATGAGTAGCACTAAGTATGTGTGAACCACAGTGCTTCCATATACGGCATGTTTATTCCAAGGTGTTAAGTAATCCGTGTGGGGGGGGGGGGGAGGAGCTGCAATAAATGTGCTGTATATGGAAGTGCTCTGGTTTGCACATACTTATCGCCCACTCTGGTCAGGGTGGGTGCTAAGAGTCTGGCTATGCGAGACTAGTTTAAGGGCAATGGGTGCAATTTTGTGCCATGAAACTTTCAGCTTCTGATGTCACTTCTTGCAATGACCTTCTGCGCTAGCAGAAAGAGTGGTAGCTAACATGGAGGTGGGTGGGTGTCAGTACATGGCTGTGTTTGTGCCTATAGAAATCCTTTGGTTGGCACAGGGTGGCCCATTTCTGTCATAAGAGGACTTAGAAAATATTTGAATATTCAAGCTTTGATGTATATGTAGCCATATAGTGTAGGAACCACCATCAGGTCTCTAACTGGGTTAGAGACCTACCCACAGGTCTCTAAATTTTCTATGTAACCAAGGTTCTTAGCTGTATAGTTACCCCTTGTGGCGCAGTGGCTTCAGCCAGACCACTAAATGACCTCCGCTCCGCCTCGGTCATTTAGTGGTCTGGCTTCAGCCACTACCCACCACTCCGGTTACTATACAGCTAAGAAACCTTGGTTACATGCTCTAACTAATACCAGGAGCGCATGAGCCGCCGAAGGCGGCGAAGGAGCGTTGAACTCCCAATGCCAGCCCTAGGACATGTTGTATTACCTCACACCTCCAAAATTAAACCTTATACAGCAAGAGGCCACTGCGTACGCAGTTGTAAGGATTTGTGTGAAACCCAGCTAAGTAGGTGTGAAATACAAATTGGCCTTTGTGCAGCCATAGTTGTACTACAGCTAGCTGACTTGCGCGGTACCGCAAAGGTCTTCCATATACTGTTATTTTCCGTTCCGTTGGAACATGTCTGTCCGTTCCGCGCTCCGCGCCACGTTCGGTGTTCCGCGATCCGTACTGTAAAAGTCGTAGGTATAAACACGGCGCGGAGCGTCCGTTCCGCGCTCAGCGCCGCGTTTATACCTACGACTTTACAGTACGGATCGCGGAACACCGAACGCGGCGCGGAGCGCGGAACGGACGGACATGTTCCAACGGAACGGAAAATAACAGTACAGTATAAACCAAAAGGTGTGAGGTAATACAACTTGTCTTTACTAGTTCAACGCTCCTTCGCTGCCTTCGGCGGCTCATGCGCTCCTGCTAATACTAGAAACAGCCCTTTCACCTTGTAGGGCCTCAACTACCAGCAATCAAGGCCTGTTTTTCAGCTGGTGGGTAAGCCATGCCTGAGCATTTCCAATGAAAAGCAGCTAATGAGTGGGTGTGGACAGGTTTGTAAAAGTATTCAAGATGGCTGAAAGTGTGAAATTTCGAGCCCGACAATCCAAGCAAACTAGAATTAGGGTAGTACGTTCATGGGTCTGGAATCTAACTATGGCCAGGAAAGAATTAGTAATCATATCACCCATAACTAGATACAGTAGCAACTTGCCCGAACAGAACTGAGCATCCGCCAGCTAAGAACAGACCAGCAACCTGTGTGAACTTGAACCCCAGATGAGGAAGCTGCAGCGTGAATTAAGGATGGAATAATTATTGAGATGAGATCACAGTACAATTTTTAGATTAGCACTTACGAAGTATCCAATGACAGGAGCTAACAATGCCAAACACAGATTGGTAACACCAACAACAACTCCAGCAGTGTAAGTTGCCACATTGAAGTTTTGTGCCTATACGAACAAGAGATACAGTTAGAGCTTAGCCACTAAATCTTGTTGTAACACATCCCAGAGGCTGTAACTTGAGTTTAATGTTATGCAAGTTCACAGAAGTCACAGAAGGAAGCGCATGGGGGGGGGGGGGGGGGGGGGGGGGGGGAGAACCAATGGAAGTTCAGAGTCCATGTCTGTGCTCAGGGCACATGCAAAGAGTCCAAAGAGTCCATGCTCCCAGATCTTATGAGTGAGTAAAGAGCAGTTCCCAGCTGAAGTGTAACCAATGACCAGCTTCTTCCCCTCCCTCCTTAACCCATAATTTTATCACACAAAGGTTAAGCACAGGTGACCATGATTGCCTTGTTCTCACATGCTAGGATACATCACAGGTTCCTATAAAGAAACAAAGACTGGTCTGTCAATCAAGTGATCTCATTATGTTAACTGACCACTCATGCACCAACACTGTACGAACATTTGTTGTTCTAACCACGGTTTCCTGGTTGCAGGTACTTAGAGGAGAGTGTGGTTACGAGGTTATTTACTAGAAAGTAATTGCCATCACCATTACCACACAAGATCACCCTGGCAATAGTTGGAATCACTAGCCTCGTTCCCAGTCCCACGCCCAGCTTTTCGTCGCTGCTTAGTACGGTACTAAGCAGCGACGAAAAGCTGGGCGTGGGACTGGGTACGAGGCTATGGAATCACCACATGCAACTGCACTTCAAAGTTGTGGTAAGTGTGACAGCCACTCAGTGGTTATCATGTTATATAGGCAATTCTACAGGTGGTCCAGCCCTACAGCCTTATCCAGTCTCTATGTATCACTAGTGAGACCCCATCTCGAGCATGCTGCTCCTGCATGGAACCCTTATCTGATCAAAGACATCAACTCCCTTGAATCTGTGCAGAAGTTTGCCCTCAAGGTCTGTTTAAAACAGTGGGATACTCCCTATCACCAGCTGCTGAGCCAAGCTTGCTTACCAGATCTTAGCACTCGCCGGAAACATTTAAGTCTTTGTTATTTTTATAAACTCATTAATGGTGTGTATTTGTATTATGACCTACCCCTTGTACCTCACACATCACAGTATGCACTTCGCAACAACCACTCCCTTGTTCAATTCAGTGCTCACACAAATTGTTTCTATTATTCCTTTTTCCCGTATGTAACTTCCCTGTGGAATACATTACCTGACTCTATTACTTCTGCACCCTCTATATATACATTTAAGAACCTTGTTCATCTAGTATAGTTTGTATGGGCATGTGCTTGTATTAGTGTTTTTCACTATTCACTATGTCCTTTGCATTTGCATAAAGTTTTATAGAAAAAAAAAAAAAAAAAAAAAAAAAAAGATCTGCCAAGATAATCTGCTCTCAGGTTGCCTTGTGCAATTTGTCTCAAATACCAAAGTAAACCTCTCACAACCACCGTCTCCTCAATTTGCAACCAAGGTAAACCCACTATGTGCTTAGAATAACCAATCTGCTTGATACTGCCAGTTGCTGTGGTTTATCAGGAAGGTTATTCATTTAGAAGCCGAAGGGCGAAGCGAGGCTTCCAAATTGAATAGCTGCCAGGTGTTCCTGATAAACCACAGCAGCTGGCAGTACAACTGGCTTGTACTACAGTGGCTTCTAAGTGTACTTGCTGAGTTAGCCTCATACCCAGGCCCACATACTGAATGCGGAAGAGGGCCTAGTGACATTTCCATATGTGCACAGTCAGCATAACTGCATAAGCGATTACATTCCTTACTTAATCATGCGGAAGGTATATAGCTGTTGGTGATGGCTAAGTAGAAAGTCCTTGCCAAGGAGCGACCAGAGGTGAGTCTTGAAGGCTAGAACAGCGGTTTTATCAAACGGCTACACTTTTCACAGGGTAAAAGAATGTGATTAGCTACTATGCAACGATTAGCAATCGACAAACGTGATTCGCCTACTCAGAATCAAGACTCCTGAGCTCAGCACATACGGGAATTTTGCCAAGTGTCACCAGGCCCACTTCCGCATTTCGCGTGTGGGCCTGGGAACGAGGCTACTGCTGAGTACTAAAGTGGTTTCTGTGTACACTAATTTGTGCTGACAAGGGTGTATGGTAGTTAGAGTTGAGTTGTTGAGAAGACAATGCAAAGGACATGTTGATTTCGCCCTCTGCCCCCTTCGTACAATCCTGAATAGCATTCAGCCGCTTATGCGGCCTTAGCCATTCATTGATTAGCAGGTTACACTGTGGTCGGCACCTTTCAACCTCCTACGCACTGTAGTACAATGTGCAAGAGATGTCACCAGGTATCTTCTAAAAACCTCTTCGAGAAAAAAATGTTATTCTGCAGCCATTAGATTTTACCATACCAATCAGGTTGGTATTCCAGAAAAATAATGGGTTAACAGTACACACCCTACACTGTAAACCATTATAACTATACCCGTCATTCTGACCAATTGGGTTGGTATTCCAGAGATATAATAGGTTAACAGTGGCCACCATTAATGCACAAAAGAACAGCAAGTGTATAATAAGGTACATGTGTACAGGAGGTTATGCCCACCTAATTAATTAGTCAAGGACAAGGAACCTTAAGCTAAGCTTGCAATTGCAGTTACAGGTACTATTCTGACACAAGTTAATATTCACTCGTGCTATATAGCAGACACAATGAATGTTCAGTCGCTCTTATACATGAACATAGGTCTCGCCAATACAACTGTAGTGGATGCCCATAGTATCAATAATTATTTTGGCACTTAAGCAACATTTCTGAATCGATATCGTGCTCAAGGTACAAATAAGTGACTGTCTGTGAATATCCACTGAGCTCTCCTGCAAGGGTGGCTTCAGTGCCACTCCTGTACCATTCAACATACAAGGTAATATTCACTCGCGCTAAAGATGTACGTATAAGCCATCAAGACATAATGAATGTTCAGACGCTTATGAAAATAGAACTCAGCAATACCACTGTAATAAAAGAAGTGTTGCTTTGACCAGACTCTGGTCACCATAGTTGCATCTCAGTGCCTCCTCCACAGTGGTTATCGAAGAATGCCCGGGTCCACAGCCACAAATGTCGTGTAGCTTCACTTCTAACATTAGGAACATGACTGAGCTGTCTGTTGGAGGACCTATAGTGGTCAAGCAGTGTAAATGATCTGCTTGAATGCACATTGTTTGGAAGTGCATCCCCTAGTTACCTGGAACTAAGAAACTTGATCTAAGTAGGCTTAGTACTAAGCATAGCTACTAATAGGATCAAAGTATGACTGCACTTGAGTGCTCATTCACCAAGGAAGCACTGCATGAGATGCAACTGAGGTGACCACAGCATGCTTAAAACAGCCCTTCTCTTTTACAGTGCAGGACTGCATTGGATGCCCATTTGTGGCACTTGAACATCATTCCTGAATCGATATGGTGCTCGACGTACAAATAATTTACTGTCTGTGAATATCCACTGAGTGCTTTCCTGCAAGGGCGGTTTCGGTGTCATTGCTGTACCATTCCAAAAACCCCTCTGCTCACCAACAAACTTTCATCATGATAGCCACCTCAGGTAGGCACTAACTCAATACCTGGGTGGTGAAATAGTATTCTTGCTGGGATGTCACCAGGAGCCCATAACGGGAAGGAGCATCCAACTAGCATGGGTAGTACTAAAACCCAGAACGGAACGGACGGAACAGTAATTTTTTGTTGCTGAGACCAAGGTAAGACCATTTGTCTGTCTAGCGCTGCACGGGCGGTACCGTAAATGAATCCTCAAAGGTTAGTACATGGCATATATTGTATGCACTTAGTCTCGTACCCAGGCCCCGCCCGGGTACGAGGCTAGTAGCTATGCACTGTACCGTGTACGGTAATGCGTACGGGTCAGTGAGCTCGGTGCCCCAGCATAGTGAAACCAAGGTATGACTTCCTTTCTGCCAGCAGCACTTTAGGGCTAATTAGGCTAGGCAGTTAGTACGGGTATAGTCTGGCCTGTGAGACGTACGTAGTACAGTAGATATACCGCTGAACAGCGAACGGTACCGTACACGCGCTTGCGTACTATTCATGTAGTTATGTAGCCTCGTTATTAATTATTGCAGTAACGCAATTTGTGGGTGCCCTCTAACTGCCAAACTGCCAGATTGCCTGCCCCCTCAGAATTTTCTCGTGGGCTCTATTTTGACTTATGAAAATGTGCAACTACTGATGGCTAGTTCAACAATCAGGAGCACCCCTGCTGGTAGCACAACATATGTCCACGCATGCACACATACGTACATATGCACCAACATATGGGATGACAGTACTTTAGCCTCCGTACACTATATAGGGTCATAGGGTTGGTTAGCACCTGTTAAATACTGCATAGGTAGCATACGGGGATACCTGGACTAATGTACCATCATTAACGGCTTATCAGATATGGACACATGCACATAGCTAACTACATATACGTATACACACACGCCCCCCCAAAATATTTTGCCGTTCATACGTACATCCTGAGATGATTTTCTGAGGCCACTGTAAGGAGCTATGAACCTGCTATTTGCCTTGTGTGGTAGTGCTAAGACAATCTGTAAGCATAACTGATCTGGCAGAAGTCCAGACTGTTGCCACGCACAAAGCGCCGCAGCAGTCATGCTGGACTTGCCAAAGTATAAAGCTCAAAACTCACTCAATGGATCAGTAGCTAGACTCACAGGCGAGTCATCTCTGCCTTTTGGTAGAAAGGACAGGAGGCTGCATTGGTTGGTGAGATTCTTCGTTCTAGCCCTAGGCCCTTGAGTAGTCTTGCCTATTCGTATGCATGGAGCTCGAGCCATGCTTGGTAAAATCGTAACTGAGAGCATGCAGAGATGCCCAGGCAATGCCTGGGTAGGCCACTGCATACTTACAGGGAGTTGGATATCTGACAGGACCCGCTGGGCAATCTTTAAGGCCAGTCCAACTTGTATAATATGTTTCTGGTCCACCGCCCGCTGCGTACTAGGCCTCCCAGTGTTAAGTACTATATAGTGCCCGCACAACGTTTTGGGACTAGCGCTATTTGAGCAATGCTCTACTGCGCATGCGCAGTAGTAGTAGCCAAGAAATCTGTCGTATTTTGTAAGCTGACTTGCCATTCTTGTGATTCTATGTCATTTTTGTGTCGTTTCAGTGATCTGTGGCATATCCGTGCGCACGTACGTGCGTCATGGCCCTGCTTAGTGTACCTGCACTGCCGTTGCTAAGTGCCCGCCCACCCGCACGACTGCTGGGGGAAGTCCCTGACCAGAAACATATATACCAGTTGGAGTGGCCTAATGTATCAACTTGAACCATAGTAGCATGGTTAGTTTCCAGTCGCTTTGCCATCCCGCATCCGTCATGCTTGATGGATTAATAAAAAGATCAATGCTTTACATTCGTTTCGCAGCTTAAAGGATATTATCGCTCCTAGTTCCCATTCCTGCTCCTATCCCATTCCCCATTCCCTACTTTAATTTTCCGTCAAACTGCACCTTACCACGATTGCATAAAAAGTTGTGACTCCAGACATCGCAGCATACATGGATGTGTAGCCGAGCAGGGTCAACACAGTAAGGGAGACTTTCTTCCACCGGCCCGTGATCAGGTGGTTTGCAACCCCTTTAGCAGCGTCATCAGGATTCAGCTGCAGTGCTTTATGTCCTTCCGGGTGATCTTGAGCCTCTTGTTTTTCGCCATCCTTTAGAAGCTGTAGCTGTATATCCTCTGAAGCCGACATTGTCTAGTCTGGTCCCCAGACCGTCACGCACGCTCACCAGTTTGAAAATCGGACGGAGATATGAGGGTCGAGACTACGTAGACAGAGTTAACTCATTACCTACTACTGCAAGCAGAATAACATGTACAAAGTATTAACGTCTAATATTAAACCCCTTATATATATTCTTATGGCCTTATGGGTATCCTCCGGGCTCATTTGGCTGCTACGGGGTAACATCTAGGGTCTGACCTTGTTGAATGAGTGGTAGGACGCATGCGCAGTGTTCCCATCGTTCGTCGTTCCGTTCGATAAGCAACGACACATCTTCGTCTGACAAGCGCCACGTCTTAGTAGATTTCGATGGCTGAGGACAACAGCGCGGAGGGGCCCACCGATACCTCTACCGGCGGAACCACGGGAGGAGACGGGACGATGTCTGGAGTTGGGGATCTTCGGGCGCTGATGCGGACGCCCTTATCCGCGGCCGGACTAGTCTACCTACACGTGCACCAACTACAATTTGCAGTTCTCTTCTGTTGGTACCTCCAACTGAACAGGAAAGTCTCCAACATGCATGCATGGCAGTTGACTGAGTAGGTGGCGAAACGAATTCATCCTGGCCAGCACGAGCCTGTGCATGCGAACGGACAGAATCCGCGAGTCCGGACCGTTTCCGCGCGCCGCTAGTCCGGGTGGACGCAATCCACTAGCGGATTGCGCCGACCGGACGTGGACATAATAGGCTGCGGATCACGTTCACTGGACACAATCTAGGCCGGACACAATCCGCGATGACACCGGGTTAGGGTCAGGGATCCAGACTAATCTTCATTCTCGAGTGATGTAGGATTACCACACCCACTCAGCGAAATGCGCAGAAATCAATCGCGTAAGCTAATGAAAAATGGCGATTTCATTGGCATTGTATCTTGTAAAATAGCTGAGTTCAGGTATTGATAGTTTATTTGGATTGAAAACAAACCTGCTTCGTTCCGGAAGTAATCCCACGACTTGACAGTGAGGCCTGAGAAAGACACAACGGTGGAAACGCGGGTTGTCGCTGTGCTCTCGAGAATAACAAAACCACGGCAGAGGTTGGCTGACTGGCCCAGCAATCAGGGTAGGTTTCCAGTGTGGGTGAGATAACTGGTTAGTACAAACTCGATACAACAGCTTGCTCGTAGGATATACTAACGACATCACTAAGTACACATCGATCGACAAGTAAACCGTCTAACGCGAATTGTGGGGAAAGTCCCTACGGGAAGCCACAGCTAATTATGCTTCCTGTGACACGTAAATCAAAGTCCGATCGCGTAGCTACGGCGATAAATAGCCGGAATCCAGTTTCGGGCCCATACGGGCGCTCTCGGGTTTAGTTATTGTTAAGTTAGATGATCGTCTCCTCCAATACATGTACAACTACAAGTAATAAAAAACATTAAAAATGTAGCAGGATGTAGGGATACCAGAACGGCAAAAAGTAAGGAAACAAGGTAGGGATGATTGCACAAAACAGTGAAGTATACAACCCCCCTACAGAGATCTTTTTCCATATACGTGTATAATGAAAAACGATATGTAGGGGGATTGTATACTTCACTGTTTTGTGCGATCATCCCTACCTTGTTTCCTTACTTTTTGCCGTTCTAGTATCCCTACATCCTGCTACATTTTTAATGTTTTTTATTACTTGTTTACGTAAATTTTTTTGGCAGCAGGCGCATGTTTGAGCTGAAGTTTGCTGCAAGAGTCAGTGACCTCACAGGCACCTGGGCAGTAGGTGTCCTTGCCTTGGAATATTACTCAGGTAGACTATTACACTTCCAGCATTGGCTGAAGAATCAGGCCCGGGCATCTCAAGTCAACTGTTCCCTAGATGGATGACAAAGCCACTGTGTTCTCCCTGTCTGAAGACCATGGCATAGGCAGTTTATAATAGGGACATTCATAATTATGGGTGTTGAGAGTTGAGATGGGCATTCACCCTGCTCACTGAATACAGTATAGGTAGCAATAATATAGCTAAATCATGCGTACAGGGACTAACCTCAGTCTTATAAAGAGTGCCTCGTTTGATTGACAACACAACGGTCAACGCATCTTCCCCACTGTTTCTAATTCAGCGATCTTGAGTAATAATTACGTATCGTTGCTAAGTGATCGTTAAGTGCGCATGCGTACAAACGTGAAAATGGCGTGACAAACGAAGCCATAGTTATTGAGTGGGCAGCTTCAGCCGCCTGGTGAAGACTTGGAGGTAGCGAAAAAGCGATGGGACGTTGCACTGCTCGGTTGAAAATGCTGCTGTTTCGTGCGAAAACCATCGTGACAGATTGAGGCAACGTTGAGCTAAGTTGTCTGAAGAAAGAAGAAAGAAAAACAATTTGCCCGTGTGCCTGGTGTGGTACTTTCGCGACGGGTTTTCGCGATGCGAGGAGTCTTGTTGGTCATGAAAACACTCGAAGATGAACGGTATGTGGTTATAAAGGCTTATAAGTGTACCGTTTCTGAGATTTGGAGAGATTTTTTTGTATTACGTAGCATATATTGCGTGTACGTCGTATCCCTACATATAGACTCTACCGAGTCTATGATGAACGTATTTTGGTTGAAGATCAATTCTCTGTGCATAGTTTCCGTATACGGTATAGCTTCACCAGACCTGGTACATGTATAGGATTGCATTGGGGTCAAGAGAGAAGAATACTGTTCCTGGTAGGAAGCAATTGCAAGTCATTGCATACCAGGATGGAGACTGCAGATCGAGTGAAGAAGTGAGCCCCATAATCAAGCACTTGTAGCTTTTACACACATTATCATGTTTTAGGGTTTCACACGCATCAAAACGGTCAGTGTTACCATAGATAATATTATCTATGGTGTCACATACTCTACGCGCTTAGTCTCGTTCCAGAGGGAAAATTTTACGCCATTCATGCCTTTGTGCATAAAGGGAAAATTAGCTTACTCATAAAGGGAAAATTTTACGCCATTGAACTAAACGAATGTGGTTACCCTTGATGGACCTTATTGACAGGGCTCACCCTATCCAGGCTCATGGTGGAAACATAATTGCAGGGATGGGTAAAAAAAATCTAAATCTGATCGATGAGATTTGGCGGTCAACATTGGTCACAAATGACAATTAGTTACTATGATTAGTTACGGCGATGATGATTGATATAATGTAAGCTTCATAAAATTCATGATTATGGGTTCATTTGAAAGATAGCATAACTATATATAAGTATATGAAAAAAAGGAGTTAGTCACATAGTCTGACGTCCTTGTCTGGAAACAGAACCTCGGCTGTCTCATTGTCGTCCTGAA
Organism: Axinella damicornis; assembly: GCA_963931865.1. Lineage (NCBI taxonomy): Eukaryota > Metazoa > Porifera > Demospongiae > Axinellida > Axinellidae > Axinella > Axinella damicornis. The sequence continues at coordinate 7,998,698 of OZ007515.1, read as the reverse complement.
ACTTGACAACCCACCTGCCAGTTTCAAACTTGAACAAGTCCAACCATCCCCGGTACCACTTCCCATCGTCATACAAAACTTCAACATTCTTACATGCGTCTGGATTCTTGGATTTTGGTACACTTTTTGCTACATGCTCTTTTCCCTTCTGTGACTTTCTGGGGGGAGGGCTGGATCTGTATTCTCTGCTCTCAGTATGGGGCTGATTTACTGAGCTGTCTGTCAGTGGCATTTCTAGGCTAGGGAAGTTATAGCAGGGCCCCAAAATGCTGTACGTTGCCATGTACATAGTGACAACCTTGGCGTAAAATTCGCATAAAGGCATACATGGCATAACTCTCTTCCTTCCCTTGCGCCAAAGTCTCTATATGATACCACCATGCACAAATAATCAGTTTATTATTTATTCTTGAGACAACTTCAGTTTGGTTTGCATTATACAAGTTCAGGTGCTCACTTAATTTCCCTTTGTGGGTAACATGACCTGTGGATTGGTTAGCCCTATCAATTAAGTCCATCAGACCCTGTTGGACTAGCCCTCTCTACCTGTATAGTACCATTAACCCCGTTAGTTTAGTTCATTGGTGTAAAATTTCCCTTCATGTCGGACAATTTTACGCCTTTGGACTAATATATTTTGCATCATAGACTAGAACCCTAAACCAATGTTGTTTTAGTTATGCAAAACTGAAATAGTTTAGTTTTTGGTTTTAATTAGGTAGAAGTTGCATTGTTTAGTTTAGTTTTAGTTTTAATTACTAAATCTCAAAAGGGTTAGTAAAGGCTCTTTTAGTTTTGGTAACCACCATTTTTGGGTGGTTTTCATATTAGTTTAGTTGTAGTTTTAATTAACAGGCTGAGACAGTCCTCATTTTAGTTTTAGTTTTAATTACTAAAGTGAAATATGCCATACTAAATGGGCCTATGGAAAAGACAGAAACGGAAAGCGGAAACGGAAACGGAAAACGGAAACGGAAACGGAAAACGGAAACGGAAAACGGAAACGGAAAATTGGTAATGAAATGGAAGCGCTTGCACGTGGTCTCGTGTAATAACGCGCGTGCGAGCTATAGCATGCACTATATAGCGCTAGCAAGTAGTGTCTATTCACTGGACAGGACTGCTAGACAGGACTCACTCAAACTTCAGCCCTTTCCGTGTAGGACAAGCTAAACATGCTTATTCAAGTTGCTCACCGTTGCAGTTGACTGTTGAGATGTCTCACCGTGTTCTTAAGTCCTGAAGATGTTGCTGTGCTGTCAAGTGTCAACAGCCTATTGTGTCTACAACCAGTTTGGACTTCTCTAAGCACAAGGGCTACAGCCTTAAGCTATTTTGGATGAAAAAACAGTGGAGTGTTCTCCATTTAATGCCCGTTCGGTCTCCTTCGGAAGAAAGTACCGAAGCAGGCCAAAAGAGAACAGCTGCTGATACTTCTGCTATTGGTGAAGCTGCTAGAAAAGTTGACCGGTCTGTTTGCTTGCTAACTCGGCTATGGTAAAGTCTGCTGTTCCCGTCAGAGTCAAGCACAGTTGGCAGTGATTCTTTGACTTCCGAGGATACCCTTGATGGTTGTGATTCATGGGCTCGTTTTTCCTCTCCTATTGCTTCTGCCAAGAGGCGAGTTCAGTTTCAGTTGCCTACTCCTGCTAGTCCGATTGCCTATCGTACAAGAGACAGGGAACGCAGATGGTTCAGTTACTATGCCAAACCCAATAGATTGTTCTGCATTATGCATCAAGTCTGGCCAATTGCTACTACAGATTCTGCTCATGGAGTGCTAGCTAAAACATCCTGAGGACGAGTTGGCTCAGTGCAGCCGAGATGGTAGCTAAAGGAATTTATGAAGTCTCCGACAGTGGTCTGACATAGCTTGATGGTTAAGATCAATGCTAACAAGGAGTTACATTCCAGCATCATGATCATCGAGGAGTGCTATGTTACCAGGCTATTTTTTGACCGCAAATACATAACTATACTTTTAAACGGGTCAGTCTCTGGCAACACCAAAGAATTTCAGTTCCAAGACCTTGATTATGACTTCGTTTGGTTTACATGTTTTTACTTAGCCATGTTGTACCATTGTGCAATTATAATAAGTCAGTGGAGGTCAAAGGTCACATGCATATTATATTTTAATGACCGAATGGGCATTAAATGGAGAACACTCCACTGGTTTTTCTTCCAAAATAACTTAAGGCTGTAGCCCTTGTGCTTAGAGAAGTCCAAACTGGTTGTAGACACAATAGGCTGTTGACACTTGACAGCACAGCAACATCTTCAGGACTTAAGAACACGGTGAGACATCTCAACAGTCAACTGCAACGGTGAGCAACTTGAATAAGCATGTTTAGCTTGTCCTACACGGAAAGGGCTGAAGTTTGAGTGAGTCCTGTCTAGCAGTCCTGTCCAGTGAATAGACACTACTTGCTAGCGCTATATAGAGCATGCTATAGCTCGCACGCGCGTTATTACACGAGACCACGTGCAAGCGCTTCCATTTCATTACCAATTTTCCGTTTCCGTTTTCCGTTTCCGTTTTCCGTTTCCGTTTCCGTTTTCCGTTTCCGTTTCCGCTTTCCGTTTCTGTCTTTTCCATAGGCCCCTCAAATTTCGCTCATGCAACGTAATAGCTACGTAGCTACGTACACGTAAATATACTAGATCGTGGTCTCGTTCCCAAGCTGTTCGGTTTCAGCCAGCTCCACCCTCTCAATTTGGAAGCGGTAAACTTTGTGCCCGAACAACTGTACTCCGCACTGTTACTGCTGCGTACGTTTTTCGCAGTGTATTAGACAGCTGCTCGTCACCGATGCAAGCAAGCGCTTGAAAGTATAGTAAGGCCATACGGTAAGTTCTTTGGTAAGAAGGGGGGTTTGACCGAACCCAACGAACTACCCCTGAATCCGCCTGGCTGTTGTTGCTGCATGCCATTGCTGCATAATCATTTTTTAGTGTTCCGCCAAGGGGGGGGGGGGGGGTGCATTTGCACCCCCCTTACCCCCCCTAAATCCGCCACTGCTTGTACACACTTCTTATGAAATCTTGTAATTGGGAAACATAGCAACCAATTTGCAGAGTGCAGTTATACAACTGCTCCCTTGGTCTTTGCAAAGTACAAAGGTGATGCATGTCACTAGTTTAGTCCAACCCACCAAACACCCACTTCAGGGTGGCACTATGTTAATCGGAATAAACCTTTTGGTTTGCAGTCTATTTCAATTATCAACAGGTTGCTGTATGGGGATGATGGATGTGGACCTTCTGCTGGGCATTAAGCAGGCTTTGATGCTTCATTTTGATAATATGGCTGCATGCCCATGTTGGTCTAGCTAGTTGTGATCAACGTTTATTATAGTCTTTGCAGGGAGGTGGTGGGGCCTCATCAGATCATAGAGCTCGATGTCGACAGTCATAATTATAGGTCTCGTACTTGCAATGGCTCCACGTAATTAAGTTCAAAACTCCAGCATCACAGTACTGGTCAGTATTGGTACATGTTCTGCACTGTAGCTACATCATGAAAAGAAAGCCACGCCCCCATGATGGCACAGTCACAATAGATCTTGACAAGAACAGGTTGGTTGAAAGTTCTCTCAGCAGTAGTGACCCCCCAGATGATGGATTGACAAGGATTCAGTAAGTGTGTCAGACGCAGTTATCACAAGCAAAAGAACACAACATGCGCTTGCATGTGAACTGCGCATGCGCAATTGGCATGACCTTTGAACGCGTGACCTCTGGTTGCATGCCTCATTGCAAAATGGCGTCGTGCTAGAATTTGTATCTAGCTAAAACTGCTGTTCTTGCCAGTTCGCAGACAAAAGGGCTCAAAGACTCTACTATGGCGAAAGCGGTGTTATTCTGTGCTTGAATGAGCTCAAAGACTGCTTCCGTTGGTGAGCTATGCTTGACTATGAGAAAGAAGAAGATGACGAAATCGGAATTTTTCAGCGACTTGTTTCTCGACTCCCGTGTACTCTAAGGTACGTTTGCGAGTGTTTTTGTGAACTGCTAGGCAGTGTCATTCTGTCTGCATGCTTGGTTTGGGGGTTGTAGCTTCTTGGACCGTTTTCCTGCTAGTGCATCAGTATGGTAAATTCGAGATTTCCTTGGCCATCCCTAAATAGAGAACGCTATCGCGTTCTCTGATAATACAGCAATCAATTTGTGTAGATTTGAAAAATGACAAGTAATAGCTCGACGTACTGGAGCTTTCAGTCTGCAAGGTGGAATGTTTATGGTAGAGTTGATTGCCCTGACACTAGTGGAAGTATTAGAGACTGTGAAGCTGCATAGGTACATGTGCATGTGAAGTACACAGTGTGTGTGTGTGGATGAGAGGACTAACTTTTGTGCAGCCAATGCCATAGCTTTTGTCAGGAAGGCTTCTTTGCCACGAAATCCACCACCTGGAGAGATAACATTCATCTCCATAATTATACACATGATACTTATGTTTTATGGCCTTGAGTAGTTATGGGAAATACCAGAGGCTGTTGATTTAGACCACAAGGGCAGGGTGTGGTCTAAATTAACAGCGTTAACAAGAAGTATATCTGAAGTGAAATTTTTTTATTTATATTCAACCTTGCAACATTTTAAAAAGTTGACTCTCTTGCTCTGGAGCACTGTATACATGCTGGATGAAAGGTGTGGGAACGAGACTAATCTTGATCGCTTGCAGTACAAAATACGAGGGGGGAGGCCTGGAAGATCTGGTAACATGTGGTGATGTCCGGTATACACATGGGGGGGCACCGGAGTGTTCACAGCTAGCCAATTAAGACTATTTGTTGTTCATGGTGCTAGATGTGCATGGAATAGGTTGGGCCCCATCCCCCGTGTGTCTATACTCTCTGTCTACCTGACATCACTACGTACATGTGACATATAAATTTCCAGGCCTTCCCCATCCATATTTGAATACTGAAAGCGATCAAAGACTAGAGGTGAGAACCACCTGGGAATTAATGAGGCTAGGGAGTAGATACTCCGAGGGATACAGGCATCATATGAACGGTGTATTTAGAAGTCACATTCTTTGCACCTGGAGCTCTGTACAGGCCACAGGAATGCACCGACCACGGGAAACAGAGTGGACAGTATCAACACTGGTTCCCTTCGCTATATTGAGGTACAGTGAGGGAGGAATGTAAGGGATGGATGTGATGGGGTGTGCCTGGTCCTGTGGGCCACAAGGACAAAGGGGATGTGCTGGAGAAACAGGCCCTCAGGGTCCCCCTAGCCCATGGAGTAGCGGAGCAGTCTACAAAAGTGGGGGAAACTAGCTGTCCAAATGTCTCCAGAACAGAGTTGCTGTATGCAAGGAGGGCTGGTGGAACCCATTACTCTCACAAGGTAAGAGCAGCCAACTACCTCTGCTACCGTGATGATCCAGACTACTTCCGCTATCAACCTGGAGTTCAAGGTCATCGCTACATATGTGTACGGAGTGGAGTATCAATCACACAATGAGCGTACCACTCTCAGATGTTCATGACCACTGTTCTGTGTGCTATGGTTCAATGAGGAGGTAGCCACAAAGATCCCAGCTATAACCCGTCCATCAACATGGACTCAGTGTCAGCCCACATTAACACCATGTATGAGTGGGTTGACAAAATCCCAGATTCAATATGGTAAACATGCATGGACTGCTTTCAGTACTGCATGGATCCTGCCCTGTTCTTGAAGGAATTGCCCACCTTACGATTCACAGAAAGAACTCACCTGAATGTGCAGTTTGGCCACTACGTTTGAACCAAAAACGTAGATGCTAATACTGAGTACATTTTTATGCATTTAGGTGTGATAGTAGCATAATTATGTTTTGAGAACAAGTTGGTAATGGTTATAAGCCAACATCATCATACACGTGAGTGCTGTTAATTCCAATGCGTCAATATCATGCCTAGTTCACAGGTGATTGCATGGGTCGCAGCCTGTGGTCGTTGTATCACAGTAACTCTTTACCCGGCACATGCAGGGGTACGTGGAGCCTGAATACAAAATGCTGGCCATACCACTACTGTAGGGCGTATGTACGTAGCAATGTTGTTTTAGTTATCTAAAACTGAAATAGTTTAGTTTTTGGTTTTAATTAGGTAGAAGTCGCATTGTTTAGTTTAGTTTTAGTTTTAATTACTAAATCTCAAAAGGGTTAGTAAAGGCTCTTTTAGTTTTAGTAACCACCATTTTTGGGTGATTTTCATTGTAGTTTAGTTGTAGTTTTAATTAACAGGCTGAGACAGTCCTCATTTTAGTTTTAGTTTTAATTACTAAAGTGAAATATGCCAAACTAAAAGGCATTATAGTTTTAGTTTTAGTTAACTAAAACAACATTGGTACGTAGGTATAGCTGTGGGGACTCCTATAGCAGTGAATTTCTGGTAAGCTCGATCAGCATAATCATGGATCTTAAAGAGCTTCAGGTGGCTGCCAGGTACCAAACAACTAACTAGTATGAGAAACAAAGGTACGTATACATGAATATTCCTCACTCTAAGCATTGTAATCATTCTGTGCTGGGTGTCAGGGGAGGCATCAGCTATGCAGCGTACTCTAGTGACACACTGGTGCCACCAACTGTTCGTATACGTATAGGCACAGGAAGCAAATTGGAGGTGTTGAGGCCGTGTTGTGCCGCTCAAAGCGCAGCTGCATATATAATTTCTCTTTTATGTGGTCTGAAGACCTCCAGCAACAGAGTTCTACAACAATGTTTACCTGTGTGGTTTTCTCACTAGCATCCATCTCTTTCTACAGGCATGTCCAATCCTTGTTGAGGTAGGCATGGAGAAGGGAGAGGGAGGGCCCAGGGAGGGAGTGAAATCTTGTACTTCAGTCCTTGGATATCAGCATTACTCCCAAGGCCACATAATAATACCTTGCATAAAGCAGAACTTTTCACCCTCTCAATAACATAATTGCTGAGTTAGTCACAATCATCATCACCAGGGTAACCCCCCCCCCCCCCCCCCCCCCCCCCCCCCCCCGAGTCTTTGCTCCATCTCTTTCTACAGGCATGTCCAATCCTTGTTGAGGTAGGCATGGAGAAGGGAGAGGGAGGGCCCAGGGAGGGAGTGAAATCTTGTACTTCAGTCCTTGGATATCAGCATTACTCCCAAGGCCACATAATAATACCTTGCATAAAGCAGAACTTTTCACCCTCTCAATAACATAATTGCTGAGTTAGTCACAATCATCATCACCAGGGTAACCCCCCCCCCCCCCCCCCCCCCCCGAGTCTTTGCTGCCCCCTCTTGAAGGATATATCCAAGAAGCATTATATAATGCAACTCATGCCTCCCCCGTTACTATAATTTTGTCCACCCTTGCGACTTTGTACTGCTGACACTAATTACCTTTTGACTACTACATCCACCAATCAATGGCTGCCATCAGCACTAGGCTTGTCTGTGCACACAGTGATGGGCACAACTTCTTGTGTACTACCACTTGCGATCCACTACGTACGTATGTCTGACTACATATTGAACAACACTATTACTTCACAGTCAAGGTTTGCACTGCAGCAATCTAGGTAGTCACCCATCCATAGGGCTTTCTACAAAATTACACTATACCCCCACTCAACCAGTGACCTGGATCAGCAGTAATACTTGAAACTTGGTACATAGTTTCTACAATGACAGTTGTATTCATGTTGCAAAACAGACTGCTGCAGCTTCTTACGTCACAGATATACTTACGCATCACTGAACTCATTACATTACCCCACCTTTACTGTACTTTAAGATTTCTCAGCAGGACCTCAACAGCTCACACACGACCTCATCAAGCGCTTGATGGTAGTGAGCATGAGCAAAGGAGTGACAGTGTTATAATGACTCCAGCAATGTGGATGTGCTGCAAGGGAGGGATCTGATGCATGACTTGCTGCTACGTAAACGAAGGTGGGGGTTGGACGTGGAAACACTCGAAAGAATCGGCCTGGGCGATTATTATATCGATAATGGGAAAAGCTATAGTATTATCATGATTGACATGCCTAGTCCATACAGAACACATCTTAGTGGCAGTGGCTAGCACGTTCTTAACAGGAAAACAGCAAGGTTGTTATGCCATTCAAGAACTAAAATCATTGTCATGATAATGGATAATTGTCCGATATCTTTATCAGGATAATATCCGATAAATTACAATTAATGCACAGCACTATGAAAGAACGCCCACCCCCTGTTTGATGACCATGGGAACTCTTTCAGGAGACTACGGTATTATACAGGTAGCATTGGAACAATGGGATGTGTATTGTCATGACGAGGGCATTATGAAAAATATTGTAACAGAATATCATATCGATTACACAACATACATTCGTCTATTACACTGGATACAAATGCAGAACAAAATATGTTGGACCAGATGTACGAGTCATATAAGTCAAGTAGAGCAAGGCACTCGATAGAGTTCATCTCTCCAATCCATGCATTCTAGCTATTACACATGTCCACGAGCCGAACATCTTGGAACACATCTTCCTCCTTGAATGTGAGGCTTTTCAGTTTTTTCCCACAACATTCCCTCTTCCATGATTGGTACATCATCTCAAAGTGTCGAGGAAGGAAACCGTTGTTCTCCAGGTGGAGTTCAAATTCACTCAGAGGAGTGGAAGAATACACAACATTGAAGAAATGTTCGATCGGCTCATCTGCTTGTTTCCCTATTTCAGTACAAGAGAGGGCAAGAGAGTGCAGCGGATACTGCCTTCGTTGGAGACCCTGCAATAAGTAGGGAAACAAGCATCCAATAGTCTTACCCTCAAACGTCAATGACTTTAATGCAGGACTCTCTATCAACTTTATAAGCTGGGTTGAATCTCGCATTTTGGTTGGCACTATTTTCACAAATGTGTACTCTAAATGAAGATTCTGAACTTGTAGGTTCAGATGGGCCATTGTTAAACAATCAAAGGCTTGTGTACCGTCCAAGGCTTGTATGCTGTCATACGTTACGATGTCACCAATTCTCAGTGAATTAAACCTCAGGTGCGAATAGCTAAACAACCAGCAGAAAACCCATTGGGGACCTGTACATGCAGAGATCTGCAGGTGCTTGCTGTCGATGTTGCTCTCAGGAAACTTGATGCTCTGGTTGCACTGGAATGCTGTGGAGCTCAGTCGTCCTTCCTTCATGTCTACGTAGTCAAATATGAGATGCTGTTCATGGGAGCAAGGAGTGGCAAAGAAGGTGTGAAGCAGCAGCTGCATACAAGATGGAGGCATTAACATTGCATAGAAATGTAGGCAGCGAAACTGAGGCTGTTGTATGAACTGTGAGAGGGCAAGAACAAAATTTGGATACTCATGCTTTCCAAAAGGTGTATCCATGATGTTCTCATTACCGGTAACAAACCCTCGAAGCTTGATAGTGTCAAGACACTAGGTTCGGAGAATGGTCTCAATTTCCAGAGTTGCTTCCAATCGGTTATTTCCGACCATAGGCAAACCGTCATACAGTGAAATATCCAAGCACTTAAGACCACAATATGGCAAAGCGGTCAGCACACCTTCACTGTAGTGCTGAGGCACATACAGAGGTTGGTAGAACATTGGAGCTATAGCTCTCATGACAGCAGCTAGGTCCTCTGCAACAAAGAAATCAAATACCAGAGCCCTGAGCTGTGGTTTGTTGGAGGCAAGGACTGCTTCCAAAAGGAATAATGTCAACTTCGACACCTCATCTACATCAAAATCGATATCATCCTCTGCACCCTGTGTAGCAAGATTGGCTGATATTTGGAAATAAAGCGTTCTGATGTTACTAAAAGTATCCTTCAAAGTGCTTAGGCTGCATGCAGACTGGTGAATAAAGAGATCAGAGGAAAGGAACTGCACAAGATCAAGTTCAACGGTATGCGGACAATAGTGACTTGTAACAAGACAGTGCAGAAGCTGTGAGCAGGGAATATCCAGCTCGTCAAAGTGGCTTTGATGGCGTTTCGGGATCAGGTGATTGCCAATCTTCATTCCGTTAAAGTCAGAACCACAGCTTGTATATAGGAATCTTCACTCCAAACAAGAGTAATAGAACACATTTCTCCTACGTCTTGACCCAAAGTCGACATTCAAAGCATCCGACAGGGCTATGGAAAAAACACACTCCTTCCCTTCAGGTTTGAGTTCGTCAGGGATTGTACTCCAACACACAGCAGATGCTCTCTGTAATTCACGAAACAAAAACAGATGAAGATCCACAGCTACGTAAAACAACTAAATGGCTGGCCAAAATTGCATGGACATATTGGTCAGCCAATACATAAATGTTAGTTTTTATGACAACTTCAAGTGATGAAAAGCTGGGCCTTGTCCTCGTTCCCAGGCCCCACCCAGCTTTTCGTTGCTTGTAGTCCGCACTGCAAGCGACAAAAAGGTGGCCCCAGGGCCTGGAACAAGGCCTACAGACATGTAGAACATTTTGACTGTTTGCAAACTCCTCCAGCAGCTACCACCCGACTTTCATTTCATTCTCCTAAGGAAGCCCCTATGTACATATATTATGCTACACTGCACCTACACTGTTAAAAATGGGGTGGTATCATGACACTTTTAGGGGTGTCAGTACGCCTGTTTAAATGTAACACTCCACAGGTGTTACTCATGGTGATGCCCTGACACTCCAAGGGTGTCACATGGGGGTGTTAAGTAGATGTGTCAGCTGACACTTCAAGGGCGTTGAATGACACGCCAAGGGTGTCACATGGGGGTGTTAAGTAGATGTGTCAGCTGACACTTCAAGGGTGTTGAATGGAGGTTTTATGGTAACACTCCATGAGGGTGTTGAATGGAGGTTTCATGCTAACACTCCATGAGGGTGTCATAATTGTACCTGTTAATTGTAATTAATTAATTGCATTGGGGATAACGAATAATGAAAATTTAATGTAATTGTATGAACATTAAAACACCTGAATACTGTAATTAAAAGGGGATAATGAATAATAATTACATAATACACTACATGTATATACTATACCTAAACATCTAAGACACTGCACAAACGAATTACTGAAGTCGGTAGTTTTTCTTTACTATGTATTTTAAAAAGATAATGCATGAAAAATGTGAACAGTCCTCCAAGAAATTTGGGGTAGGCAATGTTAAAAACATGATACGAAGCAATCAATGCTTTTATTGCTTCATACACTGATTTAATTGTACACACTATGCCTCTTTCAATGATCAAAAACATTGTAATCGATGCATCCATAATCACCACCGCAATGTACGGCTCATTTATTGCTGTTTCAGCTACCTGTTCATCCAGCAGGTTGTCAGGCTGTAATGTAAATAAAGGTTTGCTAAATCAAAAGGAGATCTTCAAGTAACATGCATGTAAATTTCTTTACGTTTAATTGGAAATACGTACCAATCATGTCATATATATAGGCTCTCATTGATCTGTATTTTCAACGATTTATACATGAAGCTCTTGCCGGCATTCAGTATCTCATATGAAACCTGATGCTAAACACTTGAGTGTGGTATATAGACAATAAGGCTGTACCGATACTAAAATAAGCCTCCGATCCCGATTCCGATTTTTCAAGGTTATATCCTGCCGATAATAAGGCTGTACCGATACTCGAGTTTTAAGCCGATCAAGCCGATATCCGATATCATGGGGTATAGTTTAACTCTTTGCACGCGGGATATGCACTTATGAATAATTAATGAGTTAGAAAAAACCAAAAGGGAAGATAAAAAAAAGAGAGTTCCTCTTTCTGGATTCGAACCGCCGTACTAACCTTTGCTAACGCATACAGGTGTTTAAAAGCTAACCGTTCAAAATTGCTGAGTCATGTAACTATCGGTTGTGCGTGACCAATCAATCCGATACCGATAATGCTAATATCGGTACCGATCCCGATCAAAGATCGGTATCGGTACAGCCTTAATAGACAAGTCTGCACGTATTTTTTTGTAAAACTTTATGACAGTGCATGCATGGTACCACAGCAGGGGTATTCATATACCTATATAGCTGCTTGCATGTGCAACATCTATACTTGAAGGTGATGTCTATTATTTCAAGTGGTATTCATACCTAGCTGCATGTATATATCTACTTGAGGGTGGTGTCTATTCAAGGAAGCATATGGCACTGCTGCACAGAGGTCGAAATAACATGATGCACTTGTTTGGTAGGCGTGACCGATCAACATGCGTGAATACAATCATCTAAGTGCACCCATTTGACTGTATATACCTGGTTCGAATCTGCCAATTTCTTTATGCATGAGTTCTAGTCAACCAAATTTTTTCTTTCCCCCAATACACATATACACACAACCATGCAACATGGATTTTAATCTAGCTTGGAGAACACACTTTCATGCTCTTTAGATTTTTTGGGGTGACGGGCATGACCTAGCATATATTTAGTAAATGACCAATCAAAATCTAAAGTGCTAGGACATTTGACCACTCAACACGTAATCCTTATTTCGACCTCTGCTGCTGCATGTATATTAAATGAAGTTCTCCTTCAATACTCACAGAGAATGTTTTGAAGGCTCCCACTTTGCTCCGGTGAGCGAGGAGTGTGGTAAGTGTTTCCACCATGTGCATCTCCTTCAGTTCCGTCTCTGTATAATTATACACAACAACATGCACCATCCAGTTACAATAACTGTACTACAAGTTATGTTAGACACTCATGATCAATGTTCCTCCCATGCATGCTCACATATACGTGGCCTGTTTATAGCCCATTCAAATAATTGTTCACGGCAGTTTGCATTTCGTACACTATTCCCTTTGTATTGTGTTCTGCAATTTCAAATGCATAGAACGTAGCATGCTCCTTCTCTGTCATGCAATGCATATAGTACGACCAGGGTTGCATGCGGTACCTGCAGCATTACGATTTTCCACTTTCCACGATTTTCATACACTGAACTGATGCTCTAGATCATTCGACGCTGTGGGGCTCGCTCAGGTTCACCCAGGCAATTATAGTCATGATATCTTACAAGCCTGCCCATGCACTTTCTTCCTAGAATTCTGTCGACACAGTTTTTGAATATCACCACATGTGTACATCTTTCACTCACCCAGCTCGCTGTCCATTGCAGAGAGCTGTGAAGTCTGCTTTTCTAGAAGAGACTGGATTCCCCTGCTGGAGGAGCTCTCTCCCTCTGCTATTGCTTTAATCTGTCTGGGAAGATCGGACCACACAGAGCACTCCTTCTCAGCACTGCCACCGTCCATAATCTGCATGAACTCTCTCCACAACTGAAGTGATATGTCATGAGCGGGGAAGAACATATCTGTTATCACGTGAGAAATGTGACAGAAGTATCACGTGGACTTCACTGCTTGAGTGAGATATGCAATTGTATACAGTTGGAAGTTGCCTGGCCGTTTCTCCCTCCCAAAACGGCCTGGGAACGAGGCTAGCCACCACCCCGCTATCATGAAGAGCCATGCAGGTACTCCAACCCTGCATGATGAGCTACTTCACACACCCTCATGTGGAGCTAGTGTCGTGCCTAGACCGCATCCTCTCATGACAAATAGACTGGCGAGAGGGTGTGGTCAGGGCATGAGAGTAATGCTGCACGAGCCAGGCACTCTTCCCCCCCTCTCCCCCTTGTGCTAGGAGCCAGCCACTCCAACACCCTCGCCCTCATGAAGACTGAAGAGCCAGGTACTCCACCTCCCTCCTTAATTGTGCTGATACCAAGGCACTTTATTGGTCACTCACCTGACTGACTTGAGCAGCAACTCCTTTCGTGAACACCATGGCAGTGAACCTAGCAATAGCCCCGCTGGGGGAGGATAGGGAGGAAAGGGGGAGAGGCAGGGAGGGAAGGAGGGGGAGGGAGGAAGGCAGGGAGGGAAGGAGTTAGAAAATCGACCAGGCCTCCCCCCGGTTAAGTTAACACTAGCTTCATTCCCAGGCCTACCCCACACGTGTGTTAGCCTCGTTCCCAGGCGCTCGGTAATTGGAGAAAAGAGCACCTGGTATCCACGGTTCGCGCATGTGCGGCTCCCCAGGTTTTAGTGGGGAACTTGGAAACTACTGTTACACTAGTCCACGTTGCACGGCCGTACATTACTGAAACACGGGAGTCATTAACGGCAAAAGGGGTGGAGTACCGGGCTTCTTCCCCCCTCCTGTCGCACACCCCCTCCTCCCCATTTCCTTCTATATATACACTTACACTCTTCCACCTCTCTCCCTTGTCGCTCACCTGACTGACTTGATCCGCAACTCCCTTCGAATACCACGGTATGGCATCAGCAACAGCCCTCCAGGAAATCACCAGTGCAAATGGAATATAGCGGCTCCTAATGGAAGGAGAAAAGACCACCAGGACAGAGAGGAAGCTGATCGGAATTTCAGGCGAGAGAAGTGATGATGCACAAGGAAGGGGAAGAGGAGGGGTAGTGGAATCGAGGTGGAGCAAAGGCAGCTAGTATGCCGAACTGATGGGGAGCAGAAAGGCATGGGAGTGCAGTGTGCAGAAGGGAGGGGGAGGGTACAGAAGGAAGTGGGAAGAGGGGGAGTGAGGGAGTATGCCCAAGGAGGCGGTGGGAGGTGAGGTGAGAGAGTGTGTAGAGGGGAGAGGTGGGGGAGTATGCCCGAGGAGGAGGTAGGAGGTGAGAGAGTGTGCAGAAGACAGGTGAGGGTGAGGGCGGGGGGAGGACGGAGGGAAGGGGTAGAAGCTATTTCAATTTGAGTGGCTGACTGAGTCAGCCTCCTCAAATTGAAATAGCTTCCTACGTGTATGCACAGCAGCAGTTACAGACCACAAGGGGATATTGATATTCATTTACATATTGCAGGAGATTGAACCTTGAACTTCGAACTACAGCTAGCTAGATTGAGCTTAACAGACAATGAGCCGTCATGCAGACTTCGTTGCTGATTCTGAAGACCTGCACTTCAAGTAAGAAGCTTCGGTTCCATCAAGCATCTTAGGAAGAGTTGGATTCTTGTAAGATGGGGAAAAGAGTTCACTGGTTCAAGCCCATGTAGCTAGTCTTTCAAGTCATACACTCAAGAAAAAGAAAAAAGGAATTGAACCATTCCAGTTATCGGTTTCTTGGCTCCGCCCCTTTCGAAATTGCATGTCATAGCTAGCACGTAACCTATCTGGTAGTCGTAGTGTCAGCATGCCATTGCTGTTCATAAAGTTAGCCATCACACTCAACAAGGGTAGGGTATGTGTCCTCCAGACACTACTACATAGTTCAGATATGCTATATATGCACTGCTAAGTATACCATTGAAATCTCCACCCATCAAGGTGAAACAAAGGTGGCTGCAAATTCTTTCTACTACAAAGAGCCCAGGCCTGCTTTATGGCATCTGTCCTCTTCGCAAGCTCCTCTTCGCAAGCTCCACCTCAATGTTCACATGCCTACTCCAACACACCTGCATGGTCCCACGTTTTACCTATACCTACATGTAATACCACATGCACAATTTATGCACGCAGAATTGTTTCCTGACTGAGCCAATACAGACTTCTTCATATTCAATGTGGCAGGACAGCAGTTGTATATATACTTCCCTCCCTGTGCTGAAGTGGGCTAGCCCACTAGACTGTCTGACTGCATGAAAGATCCCAGATCTCCAGCACATTTACCGTACTCTCACGAAAGAGCGCCAATGGGCGGTGCACCTTACATGCTCACCGAACAGGGGGGTGGGTGCTCTTTCGAGTGTATCCGCATTCCACCCGAAAGAACACCAACCTTTGTTTACGTACACCAAGCACAAGCAGTAGTGAACAGCAAAGTGTGTGTGCATAGCCCTGCCAGCACATCTACATCGCTGGAGTCACTAGCAATATCACCGCCCGCCATGTCGTCTTCACTGACATCAAGCACTCGCTGAGGTCTCGGGGCTGTGCATCTTCATCTTCGCAGGCAAGCTAATTAACATACATAATTTATACGGATATAACAGACTCTCTGCAAGCAAAGTTTCTTACCTCAGATACGCGCAGAACATCTCAAACCTTCACGAATGCGCTCCATTGTCTATCACATGGGACGCGAGGCTAGGGAAAGGGTGGGCACTCATTCATATCAGAAAGTCTGTGGACATTTGCTGTGATTATCACCTTTTAGGGCGTGAAAATAGAAAGAGATGCCAACAAGACCATCATTTTGGGGTTATTTTTGTCTCTTTTTGTCTTATAAGTTGTGCAATTTAATGTTCATTGAAAAAGGTACCCTGGAACTGCATAATTTGAACCTTTAGCTACCATTTGATACCTCATTTGAGCTGGTAGGACAATGTTTACTTCCGTCAAAAACGGATCTTAGTACAGTACTTCTGAGAACATCCCATACAATTGCCTATGGAGGGAATTTCTGTAATCTCACACTATAATGTAAATGGAATTTTATCCATTAAGCCGACGGAAATATCGAAAAAGGTACCCTGGTGCGAAATTCTACAGTGAGCGAGGATTATTTTGACAGGTCGTTCATATTTTTGCGAGGAAGGGAACTACCGTCAAATTCTAGTCGAAGTGTTCTATGTGTCATACGGGATGGCATATCTACCTACTTTAACAGTATATTGCGATTTGCGTGGTACTCCTTGAGCCAGGTAGAGCCGCCGGGGGCAGGAAGGCATCGGACGGAGCTACAGTGGCCTGTGATTCACTTCGCCCCATGCAAAGCTCACCTGATAGAAGTAGATGGACATAACGTGCACATGCAGCCTCTTGTACACAATATCGCAGAGTGTAGGTGTGTCATAAATGTACATCATTATTATTGTGACATGGAATACATAGCTACACCGGGTACAGTTCATCTTTGGCCTGTGTGTTGGTAGTCGGCTGCGCTCTCCGGCGGTGGCTTGATGTCCTTTGGTTCACACTTTTCGTAGGTTATACGCCATTGTTCAGGTTTCGCTGAAGGTTTCTTCGGTGTGGAATGACAGCGACTCTGTCGGGAAATCAGCGCATCATCTTGAAGCTCTTGACAGCTACTGATCATGACATGTACAGTACGGAGGTCAGCTGTCAGTGGGACGGTGACGTAACCACAATACGCGGCGAAGTACAAAGCGCAAGTGTCATTCACACTTTATTACCCTGAATGTCCGTTTTAGCAGCAAACTTCTTGATATGCCAGTAAGCTTTAACCCTATACAGGAAGTTGAGTCGGGTGTGGGTAGCCTCGTTCCTAGGCTCCTCCACAGATTTTTGATGCATATAGTATGCGACGGGAGGAGCCTGGAATGAGGCTAGGTTGCGGGCACTCTTTCGAGGGTGGTTGCAAGAGTACACGGTATATAGTGTTCGATCAACTCAGCTGGACAAAACGGCTTGCTCAGCTTGAACCATCGACTATTGCTATGGAAGGGTGGTATGCTTGTTAACCAAATCATACCAGAATCATGTTGAATGAAGATGTCAGGCAAGTATTTCAGCACCTCACCTCTTCCCACACACTCTCTGTGTCAATTCCCTCTACCACATCTGTGTCCTCCAGGTTACAAATGTCCACTATGGGGAGGGTGCAGAGGAGGCTGCGACGCAGGCAACGGGGGAGTACAGCAATGGCAGAGTGATCCAGATCACCAATGAGGCAGAGGATGCTCAGCTGCTCCAGAGAAAGTGGCGAACACATCCTAGGGCACAATCTGTGCAAAAAAACCATAACAGAAGACATGTCATATAGCACCAGTTATAATAAGCTACATGAAGCAGAATCTACTTCCATGTCTATAATTTGTCGACACAATCATACATATAATAGTAATAGTACGGATTTATGGCAGTAAATCAAGAGTAACAGCCCAAGGATGAGGTTTGTTTACGTTGCAATATATCCCTGACAACTGTACGAGACCTGATCGAGGGATGTTGCCAATAATCACCCAGGCCAAAGCCTAAACAGCTATACATGTATAAGAGACCTGCTTGAGTGCAACAACCTAGACTATGGGTTACATCTTTCAGTTTCTCTGTATGAAATACGAATTTTTGACGAGATGCATACCACAGTCAAAGTGTTATATATCCCTTTAGTCTGCGCAGCAACATGCATAATTGGTCCACACAGCAATGTACATGTACATGATTTGTCCACAGCGTACCCTTGGATACAAAGATAGGTAATGTATGTAGCTGCTTATATCCTATACTCATCACTAGAGAATGCTATTACATGTATAGAAAAAGCCAGGCTTATTGTGACGGTGTGCTTTCACATTGCAAATGACCAGTGAAGAGTCCAATATAGACCCATTGCACTTACGTCATGTTCTTTGGCATTTCCGTATACTAAAACTTGCATCTTGCATGGCGTATCGATCAAAACATGTACATGTAAGATCCCATCACTGCTAATTAGTCTACATAGCAATGGCAATTCATTCCATTCAACACATATCAGGAAATGTTTTAATTTTGTCGATACTTCATAACGACGAAAATTAAAAACACATCAAATAATGATTTTTCAACATCGAATAATGATTATGACTTCACGTGTGAGTTTTCATTCAAGACTTGAATCAAAGTACCGCTGCACTACCTGAAGGTGTTCCCAATCCTGGAAGATCACTGAGCTCGATCTATACCAGCCCAAGCGCATGATCGTGGAAGCAAAATCTGAAGGCAGTCGGAACTGCGGATGAGACAGACGGGTGAAATCTTTCTAGGTAAGTAGCAGATGGCAGTTCCCCCTCTATCAGTGATACAGCATGGGTGTCTGCATGCTGTGTTCCCTCGCTCGCGCTGAAACTCAAGCTCCTCTCCAATGGCGACATGGTATCTGGTCCCAAGAACACACATGCATACGTGTGAAAGAAACACTTCCAGCGCCGAAAATAAAACGCAAAAATTAACAGGTGAAAATTGTTTACGGAAAATAGCTATCGTTGAAATTAACAGGTGAAGTTTATTTTATGCATTAAAAAATTTAAAACACGTCAAAGTTTTCAACGTCGATTAATGATCATGACATCACAAGTGAGTTTTCATTCAAGTGTTGAATCAAATATCAATAGTATTACATTGGTACCTCATTGCAGTCAGCGAGATTGCTGTAGGGACTACTACATGTATCTTGAGGTACGCCACCATGGCAAATTGAGTTCCGTTTTTGCAAAAGAGCACCACCCCCCACTTTTGGCTCAATTTCCTGTATAGGGTCAAAGTTCACTCAAATGAGTGCCCTCCCTTGCGTTTCTCGTGTGATAGACAATGGAGCGCATTCGGGAAAATTTCTATGCGTATCTAAGGAAAGAATGTTTGTTATGTCTCCATGAGTCAGTGCATCTGTATCTATGGTGTTTATGTGATTTGGTTTGCCTGTGAAGACGAAGAGAAGATACATGGCCCAGGGACCTCCACGCGGGACCTCAACGAACATTTGAATGCAGTGAGATGATGTGATGAGTGGTGATATTGCTAGTGACTGAGCGCTAGTGACTCCAGTGATGTACGTAGATGTGCTGGAAGGGCTCTGACGCATGTGCACTTGCTACTCACTACTACTTGGCTTGGTGGTGTACATAAACAAAGGTGGGCACAGTTTCCGTGGTTGAATGCGGAAACACTCGAAAGAGCGCTTATCCCCTGTTTGGCAAGCATGTATATGTAAGGTGCACTGTGCACTGCCCATGGGCGCTCTTTCGCAAGAGTACGGTATATTTTAGACTCTCAAAGTTAACCATTTCCAGTACATGCCAGTATGATGTAGATAGCTATGTATGACAAGCCTAGCATCTCCATAAGTAGTATACTTTTACGTGTATACAATTACAACAGCACTACGATTATAGCTCCTGGGAGGAATGAGCCATAAGTCACTACAATCACCCAGTGAGGGAATACATAAAATTGTCAAAGATTTACATCGTCAGAAATCCCTGACAAGTGAACTATAGTTATATCACGTCCACAAGGGATGTATCTGGTTTAAATTGCAATGCCTGAATGGGCGTGATATAATTATTTTGTGTCACTGTCGCCTAGTAACTGACATGAAATGCATTCTGTTGCCTAGGAACATGACGTCAAACAGCTGCTATACGTTGTTATAGGTTACTATGTAGCAACCAATGAGAATCTTGCTGGGTCACTGGAGCTAACCGCAGAGCTTGACCTAGCTATATAGCTGGTTGTAGTCGACGTGTGCTAGCTGGTGCTCTGGCAGTTCTTTCGAGTAGCTTACCTGTTTAAAAAGTCTATCGTCCCTGTCTATGATATGACTGACTGGAAACCCAACTACCCTTTCGATCTCGGCATCTGGGATCGACTTGGATGGACTCCACAGCATCATCCCATGAGGAACACTCTGATGATGCACACAAAGCCGACTGTAGCTCTGGCAGTTCCCTCCAGCGAAGAAAGTAAACACATTGACGCAGTTTGCTGAAAAAGGCTTCAGTTTCTTCAAACTCAAACTTGCAATTGAAGAAAAAGGAAAGGTGCTTTGTGAGTCCCGAGCCTGCCCCCAAGGACAATAGATGAAGAGACTCGACTCATCTCCATCTAGCATCGTACCCAGGCCTCACCCCAGCATGTGTCGCTTGCAGTACTATCGTTACTGACAAACACTGCCTTGGTACAAGGCTATTCTTCGTCAACTTGCTGCAATGCGACAAAGCTGGCTGTCTACAAGTTTCAAGTATGTGCAGTCCAAACCTATAAACGCCTTCAGTTCTGAGTGTACTAGCTATAGTCTATATGTCGCATTCAAGCCAATGAAACCCTTTCCGTCCAATTACCTGGTTGCTGATACTCACACTTCTTGGATGACTGCTGGAAGTGGGAGATCAATAGTACGTACTTCCTCTGCTGCTTTGATCTTCAGCTTGCCCAACGGCAAAACTATTGATATGAGACTGGACTTATTTCCATATAGCCTCGTACCAGGGCCTTCTCACCCCAGCGTGTGTCACTTGCAGTACTAACCTTACTACTGCTAGCGACAAACGCTGGGCTGAGAAGGCCTTGGTATGAGGCTAATCTCTATTTTTGGGGTTTGCACGATTGCATTCTGCATTTGTGATGCCTTTGAAATTTTTAATATTCTTTGCAGTTGTGGTTTTTGCAAAAACACTGCTGGCAGTCAGTGGTTAGAGCACGCCCTCGCCATAGTCAAGGCACTCTGACGCTTAGTTAAAGCACTCTGACACTCTATTTAAAGCACGGTAAGGCTTTAGCTGATTTACATTTCGTGCGGCTTCTTTGAACCGCCCACGCAAGGTGACACAAGTGTTATTATATCCCTCGAGGCTGTGTAGAAACATCCATGATTATCCACACGGCAATGTACCTGATTCATCCATAGCACTCCTTTGAATACAAAGGTACATATAGGCTACTTACGTACGTGTGTAGCTAGCTGTAGAATGTCAGGCTTGTTTTCTGCACAGTTTGACTGTTTGTCAAACTACAGGGGGTTAACATTGAACCCCACCCCCTGTCGTCGAGTTGCTGAAAGCTCTACAAGTGCAAACAACTTACCT
Source organism: Axinella damicornis (assembly GCA_963931865.1). Taxonomy (NCBI): domain Eukaryota; kingdom Metazoa; phylum Porifera; class Demospongiae; order Axinellida; family Axinellidae; genus Axinella; species Axinella damicornis. Next base: position 7,977,215 of record OZ007515.1, on the reverse strand, counting down.
GTGATGACACACTTTCACTTTTGTGAACGACTAGCGGCTCTCTGAACACACCATGCAGTATTCCTTACATGCCAGTTACTGTACTTCACTAACAAGTTCATTGCTGAACTGGAGGAGCCTAGTGCCTCACTACGTATTACACTGTTACGTGTAGCTATAGACAACACTATCAGTATGCATGCACTGTTTCATTGGTTCAATCATAGCTATCATCCCATGCATGGAGGAATTTATGAGCCATCATTTCCCTACAGGTAGCCTGAGGGAGGGATGGCTCATAACCCCCCTCTGGTTCTATGGGATTTAGATACAAGTGGGATATAAACCGTCCTCTGCTTCTTATGAGATTTAGAGCGAGGGTGGCAGTACCGTTCATAGGAAAGGCACACGAAGATTCTGACCACACGGCCGTGATCGCTGTCGTTCACTGACGCTTACATGCCAAAACTCACCGTGCTGGCTAAGTTGTGAGTGCTGTAATAATGTCTTGTCTTCCTTTTGGTCGCCATTGCTCGCGATCGACTGAGCGTGGTTGCCACGTGGCATGTGCGTTAATTGGAACGTATTGCAATACTTAGCTTGCGCTACTGTACTGCAGGTTGCAACGTGGCTACTTTATTATTTGGTACTTGAGAGCACTCTAAATAATTTCTGATCTTCCCTATACAAGTAATAAAAAACATTTGAAAATGTGACAGGATGTAGGGATACCAGAACGGCAAAAAGTAAGGAAACAAGGTAGGGATGATCGCACAATTCAGCGATCTAATTCAGCGATCTTGAGTAATAATTACGTTCGTTGCTAAGTGATCGCGCATGCGTACAAACAAGAAAATGGCATGACTAAAGAAGCCATAGTTATTGAGTGGGCAGCTGCAGCCGCCTGGTGAAGACTCGGAGGTTGCGAAAAAGCGATGGGCTGGTGCACTGCTCGGTGTAAAATGCTGCTGTTTCGTGCGATAACCATCATGAGAGATTGAGGCGACGTTGAGCTAGCCCGTCTGAAAGAAGAAAGAAGAAGAAAGAAGAAGAAAGAAAAACAATTTGCCCGTTTTGCGAGTACCTGGTGCGGTACTTTCGCGACGGTTTTTCGCAACGCGAGGAGTCTTGTTGGTCATGAAAACACTCGAAGATGAACGGTATGTGGTTATAAAGGCTTATAAGTGTACCGTTTTTTGAGATCTGGAGAGATTCTTTTGTATTAGCATATACTGCGTGTATGTAGTATCCCTACATACAGAGTCTACCGACTCTGTGATATAGCTATCATGGTATGTGTGATAATTGGAACGAACTGTCACACTTAGCTTGTGCATGCTACCGTTTAACCTCGGCTACCAGGAGTGCGGTCGCCCATAGATAATATACCAACCTTATCCATAGATATAAGTTCCGTGTCTTATATCTATGCCTTATCTATGGGTCGCCCCTCGTTATAATTTGTTGAACAATCACACTCACCACAGTCACTTTGTCGATCTTGCAGCTGAAAGAAACGGTCTTAAGACTGCATGCAACAGCACCCCGAAGTGAAGCGTGGTTTGCCTTTGGGAATCTGAAGAAAAAAGTGAACTTTGACAGGTCTCTGGAGTAGGATAGGATGCTCTCTGCATGCCAGAAGTGAGCTGCGGTCAACGTGGAGGGGGGCGGGGCCAGCAGGCAAGGCGCGCCCATTGGCCGAGTACGCATGCGCACAAGTAGCTTTCCCAATATCGGAGTTTAGACTGTCCAAAGTGCATCTCATCTGTTCTCTTGAGAATTCCTACCTGGAGCACCTACTTGGTTCACACTTGGAGCAGCTCAACACTGGAAAGTCCCTCCAAGAAATCTGCCTTGCCCTATAATACAAAATTGCAGTCCTGAACTCCTACATTTGGGTCAAACGCTGACGCACTTTGAACTGTCTGCATAGTTGTTATGTGTATTACTATGTCACATTCAGACTGTCAGTATTGCATACTGTACTTGCATGTATCTCTAATGGAGGCAAAAGAATTTTCAGTCAGTTCAGTTTCAAACTTTTACTTTCCCATGCCATGGTGCTGCAGCGTACAGTGAGGGCTTGCAAAAACAGCCCCTCCCACCCATGCACCTCATCAGATGAGGTGAAAATCTCCGTTAATACTTTGATGTTGACCAGGCCCAATTGGGGTGGATCTTCATGTACAAGACCAAATTAGGGTCTGTACAAGTCAATAAGACAACATCAATTGTCTTGACAACACACATAAAGCATTCAGGCAGAGCTTGAAACATAGATATATAAGCATGCAGATCTAGAATTGCTTGGGCAACCCACCTTCAGGCCAGCCCCCCCCCCCAACAAGCAGAAACACACAGAAACACACACACACATACACCTGCAGCGGTGCACGCACTTCCGAGTGTTCCATACCTACACCAGCCATAACAAACCCTATAACCGGAATTTTGCTGGCCGGGTCCGTCAACTCAGCTTGATGTTCCTATGGAAATCTCCTGTCTGACAATATCACGTGTCAGTACGCATTGTAATTACTCATTTGTGATTCAAAATGTGCCAGATACTTTCTTGAATTATGTTTGGTGTGTGCTTGTCACATTTCAATCTTCAGGAAATTTTTAATTAGTGCAATGATAGTGTTAAGTAATTTCTGATAGATCCACGAAATGTGGTATGCCTCACAACAACATGCTGCCTGCATGGGCTGCTAACTGACAAAAGGATGAAATTGTACAGGGAATAATGCCTATCCTGTGGTAGGACACCTTCATGATTGTTGCACCTATCGTGCTGAAGGACATCTGCTATGAAATGTGGTGTTTCCACTTTCCATGGCATATCCTTGCTGAGGCTTGCTCTGTCATGATAAAGGAAATGTCATATTTATCCCCAAGTGATACTGCCATGCCTGTCGATCAAAGGAGCTAGAGCTGGATGACAATTAGTGAGTCATATAATATTCCACTCCTTAGGTCGGGCAATACCAGAGAATATTGGTTATTGGTCCGACAGGAAGTAGGGCAATGGGTGGGGGTATATTAGGTACAGTACTGAATGCGCATGCGTGTATGTTACCTGTACTTAAAGTTTGTACTTCCTGCCAGATCATATCCGTGTTGTAATAATATATTATATGTACTGCTAACTCCGTAGAAAGCTTAGCCAAATGGGTATATACATGGAGGTCTCTGGAGTAATAGATTGCAAGTCAATCGATATCGCCTGTAGCAGATTCTGTTGTCATAGAAACTCGATCACTTTCAACAGAGTAGTGGTTTTCACACATCCCTTTAGTCCAACGAACGCCACCTTGTAAAGACCACACCCTGACGATGGTGAACGTCCTAACGCATGTATGACTACCACTGGAGCACCGGTCTATGTACATTGGGTTTGGGCACGATCATTTTCCTGGTGGCGGAGTTGCCGACGACACAGTTGACACGGTTACTGACAACACTCCAACTGATGCCATTTTGCGGATGCCAATTTTGAATCAGGTCTCATTGCAGTCACGTGTAGTTCGGTACTATGCATTATGTAATGCAATAAGAAACTCAATTAGTCACACAACTTCTAAGAATCAGCTTACAGATGTAGTTGTATAGTCAGCATATGTTATGTTTCAGGAATCGGAGTGATGTGATCAGTTTTAGTATTCATTTTCTTTTCCAAAACTCTCTGAATCACTGTTGCAATGACCAATAAAAGTACCTGTAGAAGCAAAACAGACCGATTAGTGCAAGCTATATTTACTGCACCTACTTTGTAATGTACGTACATAGATCAGGATAATCAGAGCACATATCTGCAAGGGATAAGAGTTTAAATAATGACTTACAGTAATGTTTAAAGAGTACATAACATCTATGTTCCTTACATTTGCCATTGATGGGAAGCCTACTAGTTGCACAAGCACTCCTCCAATAACGGGTCCAAGAAAATTTCTGATGAATGATAATAATATATTAAAGCATAACATTGTATATACCGTAGTCTCTCGAAAATACGCCCACCCTCGAAAATACGCCCACCCCCCTTTTTCGCGACAAGTTGTTGCAAAGGGTCATTTATTACTCGAAAGTACGCCCACCCTATTAGCTCGAACAGGAAAAGTACTTGAATAGCTCCGGAAGAAGCACTGTCAAAGAGGTTGGACTAAGAAATGAAGGCTGGCTATCGCGGTACTATTTACAATGAATTTCATTATGTTGCATGCCATTGCATAATCAGCTGTGTACTGAATGCATGACATGAGACTGTGCACGCGCTGTGCATTGCATGTTTGTGTCTTCGCGTGTGCAATCGCCTTAGCGTAGCACTAGCAGCGCACTACAGATTTCTAGGAAGCAGCAGCAGCAATCGGCAAGTCCCGAAGATAGTCTGCGCACTCTACGTCATTCAAGCAGTCCTGCTGTGTCCTGTTTGCTGTTCCTGTAGCTACTCACACGAAGAGATTGTTCCTGCTCACCAAGAAACTCGGGACTAGTAGTAGTTAAGCCTTGCTAGAATGACTGTTGCAGTATTGCACTCGTATACGCATGTACTTTGGTGGGCCTACTTTCGAATTGGGTGGGCCTACTTTCGAATTGGGTGGGCCTACTTTCCAGTCAAGGGTGGGCCTATTTTCGGGAGAAGGGTCCTCGAAAATACGCCCATCCCCCTCTTTGAGCAGATTCTAAATTCATCGCCCATGGGCGTATTATCGAGAGACTACGGTACAAGTAGTTTACAGCAGCAGGAATGCAAGAGATAGCTATATCCACCCAGCAGAGTAGTGTCCACCTCTTGTACTGTACGTTAAACATTTCCCGTCGAACTCCAGTATCAGGAAGATTTTCATACTTGGTGGTACATGTACGATATGCATAGCATGCAAGAAATTTCACTGGCAGCACGTTATAGCTTCCAGCTTGATAGAGAAAGTGTGCAATTTCATCAGTTACAATGATTACCCACTGTCCATCCTATGCCTGTAAGTTAGCCCCTTTGATTTGTATGCTTCGTCTCAGGGCTGCCAATAGGCATTCTTCCTGTAATCCCTGGGTACACTTTATTGACTTCTGGAGTGTGGCTACAAGATATTTCATCTTAGCAAAGTGACCAATTGATGAGGAACTGCATGTTTTGAGTCACATTCTAGTTAGTATGCTAGCAATTATGTGTATGGTGTTAGTTTCCTTTTGCAGCGTGCACATAATAATATTATGTCTTTGAGGATTCCTTACCCAGTAGAATAACTTGAAACAAGAATTCCAGATAGAGTACTCGAAAGAACTGCTTCATCAACATGTAACAGCCTGAGAATAAAGAGATCACTACTGCCATGCCTGAGTATAAAGACATCACTACTGGGGGGCTACTGTCATAATACTTCATTGGAAAGACATCAATGCTCATTTTATTAAATCCAAGTGCAAAATTTGTGATCTCTATAGACATGAATGTAGTGAGTGAAGTCATAGCCTCATTCCCGGGGCCTCATACCGGTACCCAGCTTTTCGTCACTTGCAGTCTAAAAAAGTGGGGAGGGCCTGGTAGATTTCCCCACATGAGCATGATGTAATCAAAAATGTCAGAAATGAGAATGCGATGTTTTGCATGTGTTCAACCATCTACACTTCAACACTTGGTGTGTATGATGGTCATCCCCTGATAGCTACATGTAGATACGTGTGGTATTGTATAGTGGGAAATTTATGTCCCCTGGTACCTTCGCTCTTTTTGCTGTTTTGAGTCCCAGTGCACCCACATTAATTTCAAGTCTTTCTACCAGTGCAGTCTTTCTACCCAAGCTGACATCACTCACGTAAAGAAATGTACCAGGCCCTCTCCCGCTTAACCGTACTGCAAGTGTCGGAAAGCTGGGAGGGGCCTGAGAACAAGGCTATAGTGAATCCACACACTTCCAGAGGTAATTGACAATATCTATACTGGTATGTACACACTGACTTACTTTACTGTTCTGTACATGGAAGAATAGACAGGTACTACTGCGAATGGGATGGCTGTTTCAAATACTGCATAAGCTAGAATTGACAGCCACAGTTTCCTGTCAAAAAAATTTACAGTGAAGAGTTATAGCTAGCAACGACAGCGAGACTGAACAAAATACGCACAATCAGAGACTATTTATGGCAGTCAGAAATAAGAGTGTGTAGATAGCCAAATCAATCATTTGCATAGTTGCATGCTTCAATCAGAATGGGATTACGGAAATAGCAAACAGTTTAGGTTGAACCTTGAACTTAGAACTACAGCTAGCTCAATTGAGCTAAACAGCCCCCCTCCCAGTTCCTATACCTATGCCTTGGATCATTTTCCACTTAGGAAATAAATTGCTTCATAACAGACAGAGCATCATTTATGTCCAGATCTGATACTGGATACTGAAACAAAATGTTAACCTTACGGTGTAGTGATGAATGTAGCATGTCCAAGCAATACACACCCAGCAAAACCAACCACCAGACCACCTATAAGCGAGTACCGAGGAATATTCTGCAAGAGAAAAGTACACCGCCACATTAATTAATACCAACATACAGAAAATTAATTCTTACCAGTTTGTCTACTATTGGTCCAACAGACACAGAAGCCAGAGTATTCAGTCCTAATCCAGACAGATAGATAGCTCCAATGATGCCCACTCTGAGACCAAACTGTAGTTAGGAAGACCTCAGTCATAGTAGATATAGTAGATAATGTAGCCTGTGCTCCTTGTGGTGAAGTTGTTCTATTTATGTCATTGTAGCAGGCAAGCACTTGTGCAATTGTCATGGCAAACACAATGGAAAGGCTATCAAATCTGAAGAGAGAAGGGTAGAAGAGCTTGCCTCCAGCCCCCCACCCTGCTCTTAGTTGTAATTGCTTGCAGTACAAAAACGGGGAGGGCCTGGTAAGTTTCCTCATGTCAGCATGACATAATCTAAAATTGTCAGAACAAAAATTCTACCTTTTGTGGGAATCTTAACATGATCCATGGCACGACCGTCATAATTTTTGTTGTCACGCCTCATCTCAGCAGTCAAGCTAGAAGCTATGACGTCAAAGTGCTGCTAAGTGCCAAAAATGAAAATTCCCAGCTGGATGCAATCTTGTTGTGGAGTGTAAAGATGGTACTATTTGGAGTTTTACCACTTGTATCACAGCTATCCCTCAGTAGGCTTGCGCTAATTATATCGGAATAATAATTGTAATGCGAGACTAATCGGTCACATACATGTATATGATGATATGATGTCATAATGCTTTTCGTAGCGTGCGCATGGCCGCATGCAACTTCGAACTTTGGTTCCACACCGTATCTAAAAATGGCTGAAGGTACAGTGCTCCAGAGCAAGAGAGCCAACTTTGTCAGTTATTCTATAACTGGAAGCCAGATGCATATTAAGTTTCAAAACTTGGTACATGAATGGAGAGATGATCGCAGAATCTATATCTTAATTTATGGGATGCTGCATACTACTAGTGTCCTTGTATGGCTTTGTAAACATGAAATTTATGAAACACACTTTTTAGTTGTGATCTCTTCAGCCCATGCTAGTTAAGAGCTGTAAATTGAATTGAAGATACTCCACCCAAAGATACACAAATGAAAGTAGTTTCAAAGCTCAACTGTAAATGGTGTCTTAAATATTCAGCAAAACGCCTGTTTTAAAGGTGCAAAAGTGTTTAGTTACAAACTCACTGATGGTTACTAGTTAAGATTGAATAGTGTATAGGCAATGCCTGGCGCCCTGATGAAGCTACATTGCAAATTTCAACCCCTAGTTCCTTTTTGGTCTGAAATTTTTGCGTCAAAATTCCATCAAAACCCCTAAAACTGGCTGAGCACTTGTATGGTTTCTGTACTGCCATATATAGTAAAAAATCACTTTCTTTCAAACCTTATATTTTTATTTAAAATCGAAAGTTATGTACATAATACAGTACTTTAGCGCTCAAAATGCACTGTACGAAGATTTTAAGAAGTTGGCTCTCTTGCTCTGGAGCACTGTAGCAGTACTGGCAGTGAGAGTACCCGTAATAGTAGTAGTAGTAGCAGTAGCTGCAGCACGGACACCGAGAACAGCAGCACTACCGTTTCCATTCTTGATCGACTGAAGGCTCCCAGGCTGTCTATCCTCACCAGCAAGCGGAAGATTGATACAAATCCACCGAAAGTGGTGCGCAGAGCTAGAGGGGAGGGAGCGAATGAGCCAAAGACTGTAAGCGCCAGTCAACGCGTGAGTGAGTTCCCCAAAGAATGCCTAACCGTTTCCATGAAGAAGCTATTTTGTACTGCTTGTTGCGAAGAGCTGAGTATCAGGAAGAACGTGATAGTCCTCAGCCAAGCATGCGAAGGGCAAGGAGAGGCTTGCACGCAAGGAGGCGAAAGAGAGAGATATTGCCGAGGCACTGAAGGTGCATGATAAAACCGTTCATCCTGTTGGGGAGACACTTCCAGAGGAGCAATGGGTGTATCGAGTGAAAGTGCTGAGAACCTTCTTACATGCGGCTGTCCCTCTGACAAAGCTGTAAATTTTCCGAGAACTTTTGGAGGAGAATGCATATCATCTGTCGGACCGTAGACACGTCTGATCTGGTACCGCTCATTAGAACAGGCAGACGTGAAGCAAGAGCTCTCTAATAGGCCAATTTCTGTCATATTTGACAGTACCACTCAATTGGGTGAAGCCATGGCGATTGTTGTTCGGTTTGTTGATGATAAGCTTGTGATTCAGCAACGACTCTCTCCAACTGCTTACTAAAAGTATGACCAGGAAGGAGATAGGCCGAGAGTTGATCAGTACACTCTCAGTGCAGTACAGTATCAGTTCCCAACTTGTAGTGGCGGCAATGCGAGATCATGCAGCTACCAACAATGTGGCTATTCGTACGCTGAAGATCGTCTACCCTACCATTGTAGATGTTGGGTGTTTCACACACACACTCGACCTAATTGGGGGTAAATTTGTCACTCCTTACCACCACTTGGTGGGTTAGTCTCTTTAGCCACAGTCCTAAAGCACAATTTCATTGGAAGGAGAGGACAGGACAGACGGTTGTGGGCTATTCTGCAACACGATGGTGGTCCAAGTGGGAGGTGATGAAGGAGCTAATGGAGTTGTTTGGAGATGTAGTACCATTCCTGCAGACCAACTCTGATCTTGCACCAGCCACTCGAGCAAAGCTCCTTTCCATCTTGAATGACCCACAACAAATGTGTTTCCTTCAGGTGGAACTGGCAGTGACCATTGACGCTGGAATGCCATTTGTGAGAGCTACATACAATTTGGAAGGGGATGGACCTCTTGCTCTAAAATGTTACGAAGAGATCAGTAGCCTCAAAGCTGCAGTAACACAAGCACACTATACCCTAATCTGCAAGCTGTGGTCAATCGCATCTCCTTAGGAAACACACGTACAGCAGCAGTGGATGCGCTATGCAAAAACATGTGTCCAGCCCGGTTGACATACTTTGCTGATCAGCTAAATGCTAGTATTAAAGAGCCTTTAGCTGCTTTTAAAGCAGCTCGCCTCTTTTCTCCTTCTAAAGTGAGTGAGATTCTGCAACAGTTGACTCTCTGGTTGCTTTCCCTTTCCTCTCAAACTCTCTTGCTACCTTAAAAGGTGAACTACCTCAATATGTAGCAGCTGCTGAGGATGTCAGCCCCACCTGTGATCCTCTAGCATTCTGGAAGGAACACCAGGACTCTTTGCCTGCCTGGACTTCTGCTGCTCGACAAGTTTTGCTTGTGCAGCCTTCATCGGCCGCTTCTCACTCTTGACAAACTCATTTGGCAAACGCCAGCAAAACACCCTTCAGGACTTCATAGAAGCATCACTGATGCTCCAATACTAGTGGAATGCAGGACATTGGAGGGCGAGCCTGAGTGAAGTGCACACACCGGAACATGCAAGGAGCAGTTGCATTCACATGACTGTCATCAGAATGTGACTGGGCAATGAGCATAGGCCACAGAAATTACGGCACTAAACATACACTCGTACACATCACAGCACTGAACTGTGAGTCAGGTTAGCGTTTATAGCTGAAGCAGTCTAGCAGCAACATCACCGGCCATGGCGCTAGGCCCACGAGCAGTCACCGTCTTTGTCCGAGTGTCGCCACCGAGGCAGAATGTTCAGTCTAGCAGCAACGTCACCGGCCATGGCGGTAGGCCCACGAGCAGTCACCGTCTTTGTCCGAGTGTCACCACCGAGGAGGCAGAATGATCGTGGTGCTCTAGCCAATGTCCATGAGTGATCTCTCCGTCTTTGTTGTCACCAAACAAATATCTATTAGAAGTCTGGGAACATGACATTATTTTGATCTTGACAGTTCATACAACATCAATGCCTATTGTTATTGGGGCGAGCCTGAGCGAGCCCCACAGTGACACTAGCGTGACTTCATTGTGTATGCTTGCTTGCAATTGCTTGGATCTTGCAATTACCGTAAATTTTAAATCAGCGAATTTCGCTTGCACGTGCACAATAATATTCAAATTCAACGAACTCTTGCTACGCACCTCCTCGATGCAAGGAATCGTGAACCGTCTAGCTACCTGTTCGACGGACGATGTGCTGATTTAAAATTTACGGTAATTGCAAGATCCAAGCAATTGCAAGCAAGCATACACAATGAAGTCACGCTAGTGTCACTGTGGGGCTCGCTCAGGCCTGCCCCAATAACAATAGGCATTGATGTTGTATGAACTGTCAAGATCAAAATAATGTCATGTTCCCAGACTTCTAATAGATATTTGTTTGATGGTTTTAACATTTAGCGCCCTGGAATTTGAAAGACAAGCTTAGGACTTCTTGGGCTTCGTCTACTGGAATAATAGGCAAACTTAAAAGTATAATTAGCTCAAGCCTATCCCTCAGTGGTTATGCTTCGAACCTGGATACGTTTTACAGGTAGGACCTACATCTTCTCTGGAACTTGTTTTCTATCTTATCTGTAGAGGAATGTGATTAAGCCATTGTGTCTAGAATCTGTGACGTAAGCTGTGCCACGGATCATGTGGTAAGAATCCCCAGGCCTTCTCCCTCCGTTTTTGCTTATTGTAAGCGATCAAAGGTGTAGAAAGCCTGCCTGGGAATGAGGCTAACCTTTTGTTGTTCAACTTACATGTTCAATGCTTAGTGTGTATATAACAGTCGCCACCCGCTAGTGGTATGTTACCTGGTGCTTTCACTCTTCTTGCTGTTCTGAGCCCTAGTACGCCTAGTGTTCATTTCAAGCCTTTCTACCGTCTTTCTACCCTTGACGCCACTCACGTGATAAAACTTACTAGGCCCTCTCCCACTTAACCTTGTTGCAAGCGACAGAAAGCTGCTGGGAATGAGCTACAGAAGAGCCATAGACAACACAAATGTGAGAACATTGTGCTGCTTAAAGCACCGAATAAAGGGAGACGCGATTAGTAAGAGTATAATTATGAAAGGGATGAACAGAAGTTAGAGCTAGCTACAGACCTTTGTGGCAAGCATCGAACATTCATCAATAGGCGTATGTGTATTTACTTGTCAAGGGAGTATTAAAATGATTTTTAATCTGTCTACAGCTGTAGCACAGCAAGAGAGGAAACTTTTCAAATGCCTCATTTACAGTAAAGACATCCTGTTCTATAATAAGCCCGAAGAAGAGAAAGAGATGGTCTGAAGTGTCTATGAAGGCAGCTTTAGAATCAGTGAAGAGTAGAGTAAATTGTATTGCGAGCCCCACTGTCTGTCTATATCAGACTAGATTCGGAGCTGTGAACCAACACCGGGTACACCTGGACCATATCTACATCTCCTACTCCCGGAAATAGCAATGCGGATCCACTGCTCTCTCTCAGTTCAGTAATGGCTCTGCCTTGTACACCTGTATCCACCTCTCTCTTTCCAGAGAATTACTTTGCCCTTATTGTGTAGTGTGATGAATGAATCGTTTATGAATCATGTCTTGAAGGGGTTGCAAAAAATTTTTTCACTGGGTGATAGATAAGATGTTCATGAACCTGGGGGATTTTTTTGTGGCCTTCAGGGAACGGAAGTGGGTCGATTACGTCAGCATGAGCTGATAATTGACATAGGAAGTACTATGCGGTGACGATGATGCCTACTGGGTGCCGACGATTGATTTGCATGATGTTGCATTTGCTAGTGAACCATACCGCTTAAAGCCAGAAATACGTATAACAGCTTAAAAGGTGGTAGGGCTTATAGAGGGCCTGAGGGTCTATATGTCGGTGAAGTTTGGTGTCCTGGAATTGTTCCTTGCAAATCATGCAAATACAGGTGACGATAATTGGCAGCTTACACTAGAAAACTTCAATAGTGCAAGATATCAGAAATCGAACATAGGTTCCTACCTTTAGTTGATGAGTGATCTTGAAGTCAATGGCCTTGCTCATATACTCTGTAAGATTCCTCATTGGGGGCATTCATCAGCTCTTCACTCTTCATGCCATTTTCAATGCAGCAGCTATTTCTCAATAATCCTGGCTCATAGGGAACTCATGGCCATCAGGGTCGTTGTTCACTTGGCTGCTCAGATATGTCCGTGAGGTTCATGTTGTTGCATTCAACTAGTTTCGTTTCATCTATCACCAATTGCCAAGCCTTTTCTCTACTTCCCCCCCCCCCCCCCCCCCCCCCCCCCCCCCCCAGCCTTTATCAGTGTACTAAAACAAGATTAGTAATTACAGCTACTGAAGACCAGCACTATAATTCTGCCTGACATGGATTGCCACAGTTGTAACACAAAAGAATTTTCAGTGAAAACCAGTCTTCAGATATAGCATAGGCTAATATGTAACTGCAAAATAGAGGATTCATTTGACTCACTTGAGTATAAAGGAATTGTCCAAAGTAAGTCATGAGAGCATACATGGTGCCAAGTGATATGACAGGACAGACACCTGTGGAATGAAAACTGGCAGTTACAAATGTCCCAACTATCCTGTCAATAATGCAGGCTCAATAATATAATCTGCTTCAGGAAACTGGATACGATTCATTTCCTATCAAATTCTTCCCACTAATGTGACTGTGGACAAAGAGTATTGCTCACTGCATGTAGCCTCATTCCCAGGCCGCACGGTGTGGGAATGAGACTATGCTCACTATGGTTGTGGAGTTGAGTTTTGTCTTCCTCATTGCTCACTTGGACCATCATAGCAGTATGAATATCTGATTGCGCATGTTAATTGGGCAAGCCATAATAATTACTAGTTGGTCAATGCTGTTGGAGAATGAACATACTTTAAGTATACACTTGCTCACCAACTTCTTATACAAAAGACCATTACCGGCTAGCGAACTTAGATAGGCTTTGATTACAGGAAGTAGAAGCCAAATCAATAAGTTTACTGAATGTACATGGGAGTATACAAAAATGTTTGTAATGCGACAATGAGTTATTACACTCCTGGTAGGGGAAAAATTGTGCCGCGTAATTAAATAATTAATGTAAATAATCAAACCTAGGAAAGGCCTACAAAGATTCTGACTACACAGTCGTGATCGCTATCATGCAGTTAGACAAATGCATAATAATTGTGCTGAAACTTACCTTGGTGGTGGAGATACAAGCGCTTTTGTCGTGCCGTCGGCCGCCATTGCTCAATCGCTCTCTTCGACGTTGGTTGCCAGTACAGTCTTACGAAGGCCCACAGATTCTGACCACACAGCCGTAATCGCTGTCGTTCACTGATGCTTACATGCCAAAACTGACCGTGCTGGCAAAGTTGTAAGTGCTGTAATAACTTCGTGTCTTCTCTTTGGCCGCCACTGCTAGCAATCAACTGAGCGTGGTTGCCACATGGCATGTGCGTTAATTGGAACTAACGGCAACACTTAGCCTGCGCTACGGCGAGTCACAACCGGGGTTGCAACGGCTACCAGGAGTGCGGTTGCCCCTCGAAACAAGGTGAGAAATAATCATTTTGCAGTCAAACTCTTTGATATGAATCGCTGACTCTTGAATGAGACTGGTCGAAACCATTGACCATATAGCTAGAGGATATTGAGCCAATAGTGGGGGTGGGCGCTGTATAATTGACAAACAATGGGCTACCATCTCTACATTTCTCCTTTTTTTAATAGAGATAGGATCTGCATGAGATCATTAGTAGAGAAAGCGTACCCTCAGAGTGACCATCTCAGCTACCACTGCCAGACTAACCTGTCAATGTAACCTAATTACAAAAATTTAGCCACTCGCTAAACTAGTGTATACATGAATGCACGCTGGGTATTTGCACATTCATGGTTCTGATATTTGGTGTTTTTTGTGATTACTTATTCACAGCCAGGTTAGTATAATTATTCATGAAGCAATGGCGAAACCATTTTCATTTTTGTAGTGTCAGTCTAGCAGTATAAATGAACCTAGCTATGTTGAGACATTCACTGCGTGCAGAAGAGTGAGTCTGAGTGATGCATTCCTGAGTGTTACAAATATATTAAAAATGTATGGAGATGTAGGGGTAGCAGAACAGCAAATTGTAAGAAAACAAGCAAGGATGATGGCATAAAACAGTTCAGTATACAACCCCATCTTACCTATCTTTCCACATTCAACATAATACATGCATAATGAGTAGGGTGTTGTATACTGAACTGTTTTATGCCATCATCCCTGCTTGTTTTCTTACTTTGTCATCCCTACATCTCCGATGTTTTTTACACTTGTTTACCTCATTTTTGTAGCAGCATACTTGACAGCATTCACTCCACACACAGTACACAATTTGAGTTCTAAGTTTCAAAGTTGCTCTCTATGCATGCGCACATATGAAGAAAATGGCGTCGCACATGGAGCCACAGTTATTGAGTGGGCGGTTTCAAGCGCCGCGTGAGACTTCAAAGTTGAAGAAGAAGGTTTGGCGACTTTCTGGTACGGTTTTTTCACAACACTGGGAGTCTTCTTGGCCAGGAAAACACTTGAAGATGAACATAAAGTTGTCATGAAGGCTTATAATATTATGCTGCCCGTTTTATAGACTTTGAGAGATTTTGGAAGATTTTTTTGTGTTAGCATGTATTGCGTGTCCGCTCTATCCCTACATATAGACTACCGAGTCTATGATATGCTAGCTTAGATTCAACTGTCCAGCAGCACGATTACTTGCCTCGCTTCCCGCACGGCAATTAAGTACTCCATAAACATTATCAGCATTAAGGCTATTAACATTATCAGCATTAAGGCTACGGGTCTGCACACAGATACATGCACAAAATACTTCAATTAAGTGATATTTCGAGGGGCACTCCCGGTAGCCGAGTTGCAACCGGTTGCAACTCGCTGGACGTGCAACCTAGGTAGTGCATCTCATTCCAATTAATGTGCATGTCACGTGAGGACCATGCATGCTCTCGGTCGATCAATTGAGTTTAGTCAGCAATGGCGTCCAAAGTAAGACAAGAGCTTATTATACTGCTAACAACTTTGCCAGCACGGTGAGTTTTGGCATGTAAGCGTCAGTGAACGATAGCGATCACGGCTGTGTGGTCAGAATCTTTGTGGGGCCTTCGTATTGCTGTACTGGCAACCAACGTCGAAGAGCGATCGAGCAATGGCATGCGATGACACGACAAAAGCGCTTGTATCTCCATGCACCATCAAGGTGAGTTTCAGCACAATTATTGTGGTTGTGTCACTGCATCATGGCGATCACGGCGGTGCAGTCAGAATCTTTGCAGGCCATTCCGAAGTAGTCAAACGTTTATCATTAATTTTACGTTATTTATTTACGTGGCACAATTTTTCCCCTACAAGGAGTGTAACATTTTGACTTCGACTAAGACCTTGGCACCAACAGTGTAGAAAGGGCTGGATAGAGGCCTTTTTGGATAGCTATATGGTGCTACAAAGGAATTCAAGAGGGTGGTTTTTCACACTCAACCAGTCGTTCCTTTGGGCAGCCTTCACACTGGTGAAAAGTTTGATAATCAACTCACATATGTATATATAGAGTATGACTTACCTATTAAGACAAACAAGACACTTTTAAGCATCTTGAAAACAATGCGCCACGGGAGCTTTGTACTAGTACACTCTGTAGTGAACAAAGTACCAGAACACAAGCTTGAACACGTAAAATACTAACTACTCGTTTCATTGCAGTTAGTCACATTATGGCGGAAATATATCACACACACCTGTTGGGTAGACATTGACCAATAGCGGTAGTGTCAGAAACAAACTAATCCCACCAAACACTAGAAAGGGAAGCACAAATCCCCCAACCTGCATAAATAAGAAAGATCACTCTGTTTGTTAGAGTGGTAGAACGTTCCCTGTCACTATTAGTGCTGTGATGAATGAGAAATTTCTCACTTTGAACCTTCCATAGATTTAAACTTGAAGATTAGAAATACAGAGGTTTGTAGGTAACTGAAACAGGATGTGGGACGGGTGCAGCAATGGGATATGCTGAGTACGCTTAATGTCATCACTTACGATGTTGTGATCTCAGCAGCAACAATGCCATGTGGTTGGTAGAGTCTTTTTATAAAGTATAAAAATTCTGCATTATAGCATGGATGCACAAATAGCAGAGGCTAATCTCAAGTGTGCCCTAATTTACAACTTGTAAACACGCATTTTGGACTTTGGGTGCACATAAGGATGAAAGCTTCATAAGACTGGTAGTGAAGAAGCCAAGGCTAGCAGCTCTAGGCTACATGGTTTCATTCTTTTGTACATAATTTCCCTAGTACATGGCTTCCATATTGGCTTCAACAAAAGCTGACATGCTATGAATAGTATATTTCGAGTTTCGAAGGTGCATAATGTTAGTTCATAGTTGTACTTGTCATTCACCATAACAATCTTTCACACACTAACTATACTACAGGGAGTGATGGCATTCCTGCTAGGTTGTTAAAATTGACTGTCCCAGCAATCGCAAAGAGCTTGGCTCATCTATTCAATTGTAGTTTGGAGATGGGGGTATTACCTGGGAAATTGAAGGCAGCACATGCAACACCACTATATATACAGCTCTATTACTAAAAATGAACTGAATGTCTCCTTGTCTGAAAGGGTAAATTAAGAAGTCAGCATCAACCTCCACACATTTTACTATTAAACATAGCCTTGCTCCTGACAGAGCTGGACATCTAAAAACAAAATGCAGTTCATCCTCCACTATAATAGATCCTCTTACTTCTTGGTACCAAGGGCACTAGTGTGGGGGTGTCTATTGTGCTATTGTGCAAAGTATAATATTGCTTGTTTATTACACGCTGATATAGTGGTGGCTAAGACGGGGGAGCTGAGCTACAGGTGTTACTGGGCAACTGGAAAAGCATGGAACAGGAAATGGGACGGGAGCGGGAATGGGAACAGGAATGGAAATGTTGCTGTAAGATATCCCATGGCTGTACGTATGATGGACAGACAGCATCTGAAACATTCACCTCCAATAAAACATGGACGCCAAACGCAGTGAAGGGTAGATTAGGGCCTGAACAGGCTTCCATTTTTCTTTCTAAAGTATCTCAAGAACTATGCTTAAATAGACAATGTATACGAGAAAGAAGAAAGATGACAAAACCAGACTTTTCAGCAACTAGTCTCTCGTGTATTCTAAGGTACATTTTGTGAATTTTTGTGAATTGCTAGGCTATATCATGCTTGAGTTTGAGGTTTTGTTGGCCATTATCCTCCTAGTATACAACAATACGGTAAATTTCCTTGGTCCATGCTTTTCCAGTTGCCCAATAACACCTGCAGTTCAGCTCCTATCATAGCCACCACTATATCAGCGTATAGCAATGATACTTTGGACAATAGACACCACCACACTAGTGCCCTTGGTACCGAGAAGTGAGAGGATTATTCCGTTATTCCGCATTCTATTGCATTGTAAAAGTGATGGAAAGTAGCTAGCAAACTATTTGCTTGTGATTACCATCTTGCATCAAAACCCTAATAGCTGTCTACACCACATCAGATTCCACTTTCAACACTAGCTGTATTAAGCATTGCCAGATATTGCCTACAAGGGGCCACCTTGACATGCATTACACAAACCCAAATCATTCTTTTGCTGCATAGCATAAGTCACAATTAAGCTAAGCACTCCAAATTTGTCATACCTCTAGAAGCCCTCCACCTATTGGCACTCCAATGAGATACCCACCAGTAATTGCAAGCTCCACTAAGCTCTGCAGACAGACAAAAATAGTGTGACAAAAAGTGAGGATGGACAAAATTTATTAGAGTCCACGCGTGGACTCTAATCATAGAGTCGGTAGACTCTATATGTAGGGATACGACAGACACGCAATACATACCAGCTAATACAAAAGAATCTCTCCAAATCTCAGAAATAGGACGGTACACTCAGCAAGCTATAAGCCTTTATAACCAGATACCGTTCATCTTCGAGTGTTTTCATGACCAACAAGACTCCTCGCGTCGCGAAAGTACTACACCCGGTACTCGCAAAACGGGCCAAATGTTTTTCTTTCCTCTTTCTTTCTTTCTTCAGATGGGCTAGCTCAACGTCACCACAATCATGGTTTTCGCACACACGAAACACCAGCATTTTACACCGAGCAGTGCACCACAGCCCATCGCTTTTTCGCAACCTCCAAGTCTTCACCATACGGCTGCAGCTGCCCCCTCAATAACTATGGCTTCGTTTGTCATGCCATTTTCAGAGCCAGCAGAACCAATTTGGGATTGGTAGGGCAAAATGTTCACTGCCGAAGGCAGTGTGTAGAGGCGTGTAGCGCCGATCTGTCTTCCGCGCGAAGTGCGAAAAAAATTTTCAGGGTCATTATTCAGTTGCCTGGATGGGCTCTCGTAGCACCTATGTGCTTTGCACTGCACTGCCACTGCTCTCTGGTTTCCGTGCAATCCGTGACCGTCTCACTCTTGATGTGGAAAGGAAATGTACGCTGCGCTGGTAGCCCACGCCTAGGCGCCTACTGGCTACGAGTTTTTCGCTGCTGCTTTTTCACTTCCTGGCTCCACCCCTTTCTAAATCGCACGTGGTATTACGTATAACCAGTTTGCTGTTCGCAAAGCTAACCATCGTACACAACAAACAACAAACAAGCGCCCGGATAATGTGTCCTCCAGACACTTCAAGTTTTGCTGCAATGCAACTGGACTCGTAAACAGACTTTCCCTCGAGCCTGGTCCCCAGTACGTAGCCATGTATCCACAGAGGAGGACGCTCAGTGCCGCCTGATGTTGGCAATTAAGTATACCATGGTTTGTCAAAACATTGGTCTGGCAGTGGCCGGGTCTGCCGGACCTGTTCCGCCGCCCCTGATTTTCTCGTTTGTATGCATGCACCCTTAAACGATCACTTAGCAACGAAACGTAATTATTACACAAGATAGCTGAATTAGAAGTGCCTTGCGCCGTTGTGTTGTCAAACTGTTAACTACCATAGAGTACATATTAAGCGCCCAGGGTTTGGGGACATTAGAACGCCGCTGAACAGGGGGGTGGGTGCTAGATGCGTACTCAGACTACTTAGGCATGTAGTATTCGCCCACCCATTCAGCACTGTATATATAAACAACAAGCGCTGTGGTAAGCTGTGAATATCAATGACCGGCTATGAATATATAAGTCAATTTTTCACACAAGGAAATTGATCGCGCGTCTTTGCGAAGAAGAAATGCTTGACAGAAAGTTCGTACTTCACTGTAAATTGGCCTTTTTGAATGCACAACCTTACCCAAAGGTTAGAAATGCTGCTCAAGACTTTTGTGATGGGTGGGCCCTTAGTACCGCTTTTGAACCCTGTGCAGTGACTTTCGCGTGAAGAGGGGGGTGGGCGCTTGATACGTGGTGGGCGCTTGATACGTACTCTACTATTTCACGTACTTCATAAGCTCTGTGCATATAATTTGTGCTGTGTTCTGTGATAGGGGTGAATGCCTATCTAAAGGCTCAATAATATATAAATGTCGCTACGACTTGCTACTACCTGGCTACTACTAGCTAATATTATGGTCTTCAGACAGGGAGCGCTGGCTTAGTATCCATCCAGAAAAGGGTTGACTTGAGATGGTGGGGTCTGATCCTTTAGTGTAAATACCAGAGTCCATATACGAAAGCAAGGGCACCTGCTGCCTGTGAAGACACTGACTTCTGCTCTGTGATGGCAAATTTCAGCTCAAACAGGGCGTCTTTATTCACCGGACGGGACTGGAGTGGACTGGACTGGACTGGACTGGAGTGGACTGGACTCACCCGAAAATCTGTAAAATGCCTTTTTCAGTCTAGGACAGAAGTAAGCATACTTATTCATTCATTCAAGTTGCTTGCACAGACTGCTTTCGTGTCTTTCCTCGAGTCAGTAGAGGTCAAAGGTCACGTGCACATTTAATGAGCTTCTGCAATGAGCTTCACTCAGTCGTGGATGTTAGAGGAATATTATTTCTATTTTCTATGCTTCACCAAAAGGCTGGAGTTTGATTTCTGCAGTAAATATGCGCGTGACCTTTGACCTCTACTGACTATAGGAAAGACATGAAATCAGGCTGTGCAAGCAACTTGAGTGAATGAATAAGTATGCTGTCCTACACTGATTTTTGGGTGAGTCCAGTCCAGTCCAGTCCACCAGTCCAGTGAATAAAGACGCCAGCTCAAACATGCGCCTGCTGCTAAAAGAAATGACATAATCAAAAACATTTAGAAATGTAACAGGATGTAGGGATACCAGAACGCTATTTTCTTCTAGTCTATGAACATGATGCTGATGTATCAAGTAAGAAAGACGAAAAACAGCTCCATCTCGAGAATAACACGGCGTATGAACACCGGATTTGTACCATTGTGTTGCTGAGAAGCTGCACATTCCAGTGATGTCCGCATCGTGGCCCCAAAGCGGTGTTGGCGACGTCCATACTAAAACACGGTAAAATTCACTGTCTGATCAAAGAGGGCGAGACTTGGTCAACATTCCAATGACACCCCTCAGCACCTGAGCAGCTACAACACCAAAATCAGGCGTGCAGCAGAAGGGTCTTGAGGCTCCACCAAGCTGCAGAAATTCCACCGAAAACTGGTTCAGAGGAAGCAATGGGGAGTGGCGTCTGATAGTGAATACATTTGTCTGATTATAGCTGTTTCAGAGTTTTGTCTTTGACAGATTATAACTCCAGAGCCAAACAAGAGAAACTTGCAAAGCACAGTGAGATGATGTGCACTATCGACGGAAGGTTACGCCCACTTCCGCAATTGTACAACTTCCGCGCTAGCGCGTCCGAATATGGATGGTGTCCGATAATTGATAACTTTTATAGGGTATAATGTTACAGGAATATATGGCAAAGTAGGAGAATTCAGCATTTTACAACCATGCATCATTATATTAAGATTTTAACGTGTGTCTGTGAGTGACGGAAGTGGGATGTTCGTGGGGCAGGACTAGGCTATAGTGACGCGCGACCTTCGTACTTTAATTTATTTACTGAACCTCGAACTCCGCGAAGAATGTCAAGTTCGAGAACATTGGGCCCGGCCATGGGCTGGAATCCGGCAAGCGCAATCGGGGACCAGCAGTCGAAGCGGACGTAATCGGGCGAGCAGCAGCTGGAAGCGGAGGCAAACTGGGAGCAGCAGTTGAAGCGGATGCCGCAATCGGGTCCAGGAGCAGCAGCTGAAGCGGACGCAAGCGGTGAGCAGCAGCTGAAGCAGACACAATCGGGGAGCAGCTCTGCACAGAAAGCTGTCCGGCGCCGGATTACGTATGGTAGGCGAACGAGGGGGAAGTAGCTGAACGAGCGAAGCGAGCTCAGCTACTTGTAGTTATTAAATTTTGGTTATGCCATTGTCCATTCCTGAAAACCTCACCACACGGTCTTAAAGGTGAGCTCTGCATGGTGGTCGTCCAAATGAATGTGTTGTTTGAACAGCAACAAAGCAATAGCTAAAATGCTTACCACAAGTGTGCCCTTCCTGTCAAGGTACAACCCAGTTAGTAGTGTATAAGAAGCTGTGATGAACATTGTAACTCCAATGGCTTCCACTGCCTTCAGCAAGAGACTAAACACTATGAATAGTGTAGGAGTAGGCATCTTGGACACAAACCTGTGTGTGGATGTGCACACGTACATGGGTGTGTGTGAGTGGTGCGCAGTTTGTAGTACAATATCAATGCAGATTGGAATACCGTATAGCGGGAAATTTTTGTAAGGAACAAATTTTTGTGTTTTTCGTAATCAGATGCCTACTCGTGAAAATTTGAACCCGCAAAAATCACTCTATCAGTACTTCCGACCTGTACAAGTACTGCAATCCCGCAAGGGACCCTTATCGACCACCGCCAGTCCCATAGTTGCTAACAAAGTGAGCCAGCAAGTAGCTGCATATTACGCGCATAGCACATCATTGTGCACACATTCGAGAGGACGATAATTCTGGCAAGATATCCAGTGAACAACATTGCCATAATAATTATATGCTTCCCTTCATGTCAATACACAAGCACATCCGCCGATGGTAGCCTCTTACCTTCACTTTCATGCTGCTGAGTTCTCCCAATAGTACACGGCATGTGAAGTAGTAGGGGGTGTGGTCATATGTCGTGACCTTTGTCGCGAAATTGAAAATTTCGTCAGAACAGGTTTTTCAAAGATTCAAGCAAAAATTCGTACCAGCGAAAATGTCTTGCTATATGGTACATACAACTGGATTTCTGAGGGGAATAACTCATCAGTCAATTTGTTTAACACTAGTCTCGCATAGCCCGACTCTCGTACGGGAGGAGAGTCTGGTCAAATGATCATATAAGATACCCACCTCGACTGGGGTGGGCAATAATAGATACCAGTTTGCAGTGCATTATGGGGTTTAGTGCATGAGGGCAATATAGTTAACGGTTGAGGGTGGGATAATGCAAGCTAGCCTCATTCCCAGGCCCAAGAGAGGGAGGAGAAAAGGGCCTGGTTTCCACTGTTTACACATGCACTTAATTATCCGTAACCAAAACATGCATTCATAGGGGGGAGGGTGCAAATGATGTCTTCATAGTTACATGGTCGAGCGTGTGACTTTATCTATTTTGCTACACTGGTCCTCCATCTATGAGATGAGGGGCGACACAACCACAATTGCACTGCCACCAGCAACAGACTTACCCGACATTTGTTATTCAAAACAAACGGAAGAGTCTGGTAGCATACCGACTCCACCCGGTCCGTGCAACAGTAGCCACACGAAATGAAAACATCCCATCTTTCAATCACAGGTTGCTGTTCTAACTGAATTCAGCTAGGAGCGCCTCCTTGCCATCTGAGGGCATAGGAGAGCAGAATCAAGTGCTGTTGTAACGCATGCCACTTGCTTACTATGTTAACATGTATGGGCCACGTTATCCACTTCGGCGTCATGAGTGTACAAACATAATCAAACGTCCGTGGTGCCAGTGGAATTCCACTGCGTTTTAGCGCATGCGCAAACCATGCATGGAAACCTTTTCTCCTCCCCTGGGAATGAGGCTATGCATGAGCCAAAGGCGAGTGTATTATCCACCCGAGACTGTCAACCCGAGTGCACTAAGTTAGCCCTGTAATGCACAAAAACTGGTATCTAAATTACTTAGTGCTACTCACTGACCCGAAACAGCTGTTGGTCTTCAAAACAGCACTATCTAGATAATGCACACTTAAGTGTGCATTAAGCGATTTAATGTTCAGTCATATGATTGATTCTGAGGCATCTGATTCGTTGAGGGTCACGTGAGTAGCACTAAGTATGTGTGAACCACAGTGGTTCCATATACGGCATGTTTATTCCAAGGTGTTAAGTAATCCGTGTGGGGGGGGGAGGGGGGGGGGGGGGGGGGAGGGGGGGGGGGGGGGGGAGCTGCAATAAATGCGCTGTATATGGAAGTGCTCTGGTTTGCACATACTTATCGCCCACTCCGGTCAGGGTGGGTGCTGCGAGAGTCTGGCTATGCGAGACTAGTTTAAGGGCAATGGGTGCAATTTTGTGCCATGAAACTTTCAGCTTCTGATGTCACTTCTTGCAATGACCTTCTGCACTAGCAGAAAGAGTGGTAGCTAACATGGAGGTGGGTGGGTGTCAGTACATGGCTGTGTTTGTGCCTATAGAAATCCTTTGGTTGGCACAGGGTGGCCCATTTCTGTCATAAGAGGACTTAGAAACAGCCCTTTCACCTTGTAGGGCCTCAACTACCAGCAATCAAGGCCTGTTTTTCAGCTGGTGGGTAAGCCATGCCTGAGCATTTCCAATGAAAAGCAGCTAATGAGTGGGTGTGGACAGATTAGTAAAAGTTCTCAAGATGGCTGAAAGTGTGTAATTTCGAGCCCGACAATCCAAGCAAACTAGAACTAGGGTAGTACGTTCATGGGTCTGGAATCTAACTATGGCCAGGAAAGAATTAGTAATCATATCATCCATAACTAGATGCAGTAGCAACTTGCCCAAACAGAACTGAGCATCCGCCAGCTAAGAATAGACCAGCGACCTGTGTGAACTTGAACCCCAGATGAGGAAGCTGCAGCGTGAATTAAGGATGGAATAATTATTGAGATGAGATCACAGTACAATTTTTAGATTCTAATATATAGCACTTACGAAGTATCCAATGACAGGAGCTAACAATGCCAAACACAGATTGGTAACACCAACAACAACTCCAGCAGTGTAAGTTGCCACATTGAAGTTTTGTGCCTATACGAACAAGAGATACAGTTAGAGCTTAGCCACTAAATCTTGTTGTAACAAATCACAGAGGCTGTAACTTGAGTTTAATGTTATGCAGAAGTCACAGAAGGAAGCGCATGGGGGGGGGGGGGGGGGGGGGGGGGGGAGAACCAATGGAAGTTCAGAGTCCATGTCTGTGCTCAGGGCACATGCAAAGAGTCCAAAGAGTCCATGCTCCCAGATCTTATGAGTGAGTAAGGAGCAGTTCCAAGCTGAAGTGTAACCAATGACCAGCTTCTTCCCCTCCCTCCTTAACTCATAATTTTATCACACAAAGGTTAAGCACAGGTGACCATGATTGGCTTGTTCTCACATGCTAGGATACATCACAGGTTCCTATAAAGAAACAAAGACTGGTCTGTCAATCAAGTGATCTCATTATGTTAACTGACCACTCATGCACCAACACTGTACGAACATTTGTTGTTCTAACCACGCGGTTTCCTGGTTGCAGGTACTTAGAGGAGAGTGTGGTTACAATTGCTGTACCATTCCAAAAAACCCTCTGCTCACCAACAAACTTTCATCATGATAGCCACCTCAGGTAGGTACTAACTCAATACCTGGGTGGTGAAATAGTATTCTTGCTGGGTTGTCACCAGGAGCCCATAACGGGAAGGAGCGTCCAACTAGCATGGGTAGTACTAAAACCCGGAACGGAACGGACGGAACAGTAATTTTTTGTCGCTGAGACCAAGGTAAGACCATTTTTCTGTCTAGCGCTGCACGGGCGGTACCGTAAATGAATCCTCAAAGGTTAGTACATGGCATATATTGTATGCACTTAGCCTCGTACCCAGGCCCCGCCCGGGTACGAGGCTAGTAGCTATGCACTGTACCGTGTACGGTAATGCGTACGGGTCAGTGAGCTCGGTGCCCCAGCATAGTAAAACCAAGGCACAACTTCCTTTCTGCCAGCAGCACTTTAGGACTAATTAGGCTAGGCAGTTAGTATGGGTATAGTCTGGCCTGTGAGACGTACGTAGTACAGTAGATATACCACTGAACAGCGAACGGTACCGTACACACGCTCGCGTACTATTCATGTAGTTATGTAGCCTCGTTATTAATTATTGCAGTAATGCAATTTGTGGGTGCCCTCCAACTGCCAAACTGCCAGATTGCCAGCCCCCTCCGAATTTTCTCGTGGGCTCTATTTTGACGTTCAACTACTGATGGCTAGTTCAACAATCAGGAGCACCCCTGCTGGTAGCACAACATATGTCCACGCATGCACACATACGTACATATGCATCAACATATGGGATGACAGTACTTTACCCTCCGTACACTATAATAATTATAGGGTCATGGGGTTGGTTAGCGCCTGTTAAATACTGCATAGGTAGCATACGGGGATACCTGGACTAATGTACCATCATTAACGGCTTATCAGATATGGACACATGCACATAGCTAACTACATATACGTATACACACACGCCCCCAAAAAATATTTTGACGTTCATACATCCTGAGATGATTTTCTGAGGCCACTGTAAGGAGCTATGAGCCTGCTATTTGCCTTGTGTGGTAGCGCTAAGACAATCTGTAAGTATAACTGATCTGGCAGAAGTCCAGACTGTTGCCACGCACAAAGCGCCGCAGCGGTCATGCCGGACTTGCTAGAGTATAGAACTCAAAACTCACTCAATGGATCAGTAGCTAGACTCACAGGCGAGTCATCTCTGCCTTTTGGTAGAAAGGACAGGAGGCTGCATTGGTTGGTGAGATTCTTCGTTCTAGCCACCTATGAGTAGTCTTGCCTATTCGTATGCATGGAGCTCGAGCCATGCTTGGTAAAATCGTGACTGAGAGCATGCAGAGATGCCCAGGCAATGCCTGGGTAGGCCCGACCTTGCAGACGCCACTGCATACTTACAGGGAGTTGGATATCTGACAGGACCCGCTGGGCAATCTTTAAGGCCAGTCCAACTATTATGTTTCTTGTCCACCGCCCGCTGCGTACTAGGCCTCCCAGTGTTAAGTACTATATAGTGCCCGCACAACGTTTTGGGACCAGCGCTAATTGAGCAATGCTCTACTGCACATGCGCAGTAGTAGTAGCCAAGAAATCTGTTGTATTTTGTAAGCTGACTTGCCATTCTTGTGATTCTGTCATTTTTGCGTCATTTCAGTGATCTGTGGCATATCCGTGCGCACGTACGTGCGTCATGGCCCTGTTTAGTGTACCTGCACTGCCGTTGCTGAGTTGCTAAGTACCCGCCCACCCGCACGACTGCTGGGGGAAGTCCCTGACCAGAAACATATATACCAGTTGGAGTGGCCTAATGTATCAACTTGAACCATAGTAGCATGGTTAGTTTCCAGTCGCTTTGCCATCCCGCATCCGTCATGCTTGATGTATTAATAAAAAGATCAATGCTTTACATTCGTTTCGCAGCTTAAAGGATAGTATCATTCCTAGTTCCCATTCCTGCTCCTATCCCATTTCCCATTCCCTGCTTTTCCAGTTGCCTCAGTCAAACTGCACCTTACCACGATTGCATAAAAAGTTGTGACTCCAGACATCGCAGCATACATGGATGTGTAGCTGAGCAGGGTCAACACAGTAAGGGAGACTTTCTTCCACCGGCCCGTGATCAGGTGGTTTACAACCCCTTTAGCAGCGTCATCAGGATTCAGCTGCAGTGCTTTATGTCCTTCCGGGTGATCTTGAGCCTCTGGTTTTTCGCCATCCTTTAGAAGCTGTAGCTGTATCTCCTCTGAAGCAGACATTGTCTAGTCTGGTCCCCAGACCGTCACGCACGCTCACCAGTTTGAAAATCGGACGGAGAAATAGATATGAGGGTCGTAGACAGAGTTAACTCATTACCTACTACTGCAAGCAGCTTAAAGAAGCAGAATAACATGTACAAAGTATTAACGCCTAATATTCTTATGGCCTCCGGGCTCATTTGGCTGCTACAGGGTGCAATGGGTTAACATCTAGTGCTTGTTGCAGGAGTGGTAGGACGCATGCGCAGTGTTCCCATTGTTCGTCGTTCCGTTCGACAAGCAACGACACATCTTCGTCTGACAAGCGCCACGTCTTAGTAGATTTCGATGGCTGAGTGAGATCAACAGCGCGGAGGGGCCCACCGATACCTCTACCGGCGGAACCACGGGAGGAGACGGGACGATGTCTGGAGTTGGGGATCTTCGGGCGCTGATGCGGACGCCCTTATCCGCGGCCGGACTAGTCTACCTACACGTGCACGAACTACAATTTGCAGTTCTCTTCTGTTGGTACCTCCAACGGTCATGTAGACTTTGGCGTAAAATGGCAAATATTGCCTTTGTGCATAAAGGGAAAATTTTACGCCATTCATGCCTTTGTGCATAAAGGGAAAATTTTACGCCATGGCTGTCGTTATGTACATAACGACAGAATTTTACGCTATGGGGTTTGGCGTAAAATCCCCTTGTGAAATGGCATGACCACTTATACATGGAAGAGGAAAAAGTATTATACAAAATATGAAATATGCAGAATAGGCAAAAATAAGGAACAAGAATAATTTTATAAAACAAGATTGTCAGTCACTGTTCAGGACAGGCAACTCTCACATCGAACAAGGTCGATGGAGACTTCACTGCTTTTGATGGCACGGTGGAGGTGTGAGCGGGTGCCACGAATGCACATGAGTGAGGAACGGAGCAGAGCAAATGAGAGGCGGCAGCGAATCCAGGCCATCATGTGCGAGTAAGTTGTATTCCTCTTGAGGGCAAGGAGAGAGGCGATACGTTTGTAGCAGACGGTTGCCTCCTTTCCCATTCCGCCAGTCGAGGCAAAGACCAGGGGAGTGAAAGATCCGTGCTCCACTTCATGAACACGTTGGCCGTAGGTCCTCTTCTTTTCGGCTTCATGTTTGGTGTAGGCAGAGGTCGATCGGTTGCTTTGTGCGTTTGGGTAGAACACCCTTATGTCAAAGAATGCACATTGCCACCTGTTCTCCCAAAACCCCCGTGCCTTTATGTACTCCTGTTAGCTCTTGCATTTTCGGCTCTATCTCAACATCGTGACACACCTCGGTCAGTAGATCGGCTGTGAGGTCTCTCACTTCGTTGTGACGAATGCTTGGGAATCCACCATTCGGGCAGATCATGGCATGATTGACATCAAAATTGTTCCCGCATGCACATGTCTGAGGTAGTTGTGGGATCTGCCAAGCATATCTTAGGCACAGAGCATCGCGGAAGGCACCTTGTGGAGGCTGAAACCGTGTTCATCGATTGGGAGAACTGAGAGCCAGGTAGAGGCTCCTTTCTCCATCGCTTGATCAATGGCTCGCTGTAATGGTGGTTTAAGTTCTTTCTTCAGCTCCTTGGCTCTTTCTTCTAGTCTCCTGTGGTTGAGTGATTTTGTGTCTGCCTAAGCATGACCACTTATACAATGTTGCGTATACATAAAGGGAGAATTTTACGCCAATGAACTAAACGAACGGGGTTACCCCTAATGGACTTGATTGACAGGGCTCACCCCATCCAGGTTAATGGTTCTATGATGCAAAAAATAATTGAGGGTTAGACCAACGGCGTAAAATTCTCCCTTTATGTGGCATAAGTTACTTATACATAAAGGGAGAATTTTACGCCAATGAACTAAACGAACAGGGTTACCCCTGATAGACCTAATGGACAGGGCTCACCCCATCCAGGTTTATGGTTCTATGATGCAAAAAATAATTGATGGTTAGACCAACGGCGTAAAATTCCCCCTTTATGTGGCATAAGTTGCTTATACATAAAGGGAGAATTTTACGCCAATGAACTAAACGAACAGGGTTACCCCTGATAGACCTAATGGACAGGGCTCACCCCATCCAAGAAATACAAATGGGGTGGAACGGATCAATGGACTTTCTAAAACCACTGGAAGCAGTCCTCCACCACTTTATGTGGCGATGCAGTCACTGTATGAAAAGGACAAGGTTTTTGCGGTTCAGCATCTTGCAGCGACAGAAGGTTCGAAGATATCATTATAGAGACACATCGGAAGAAGCAAGGAGAGCTCAAACTGCTGCCAAAGCAGAAGCTCGGAAGTGTTATATAGTCCTTGTAATGTCCTTTGTTCACGTTTCAAGATTTAGATTTATATCAGCTATTGATAGCTATCTTCTTGTGTAACCAGTGCCCTGTACCGCACAAAATTGTTTAAGCAAAAAATAATTATGCTCCATTGAGAGAAGTGGAAATTGTATACCTTGTTGTTCTTGATCCCCTTGTAGGATCTGAATCAGAAGGACTTCTATATAATACACTAACTTAACTACAAAGTGATCGCAATGTTGCTAGCTATGTGTATATAGCTTGCAGGTATCCATCAATATAGTATCACATAAGCTAGTTACCTGAAGGTGCAAGTTGCAGCAAATGTCGATCCTCAAACTTCTTCATATGATTACAAACTAGGTACTTCTACATTCTTTGGTAGTAACCAAACAGTTCATTATCAGATTCTTGCAAAAAGGCACATAATTATGAATCATCTAACAAGAATATGGTTCTGTATAAATAAAGGCACTCAAGCAATAGTTATACTGCCTCATGTCATACTGCGACATTCCATTTGAAAGAGGTACCACTCCTTTGTTTGCTTTTGACCTGCATACACAAATGAGAGACAATCTTGGCTTCAGAACTGGTCCAAGACTATCCGCTAATTATAAATGATGGGGTTCCATCCCAGAGCAGATGGTTTTTGAAACTGTGATTTTGAGCTAGGCCACCAGTCATAATCATACCTGCTAAGTATCATGCAGTGCCACTAATTAATCTATGAGTCATGCAGTTTGAGTATCATTGGTAACTAATCGTGTGCATGCACCTTCTTGGTAAATTGATCCACACAAGCCATGCGTATTCTCTCCACTGTTGCACGACTGTTGAGTGGAAATAATCCCTGGAGACCTGACACTGCTCTACTTGCAGCAATGGCATCCTTGAGAGCAGAGAAGACTGAGGCAGCCAGGAGGAGCCAGGCCCAATTGGGGTGGATTTTCATGTACAAGACCAAATTAAATTAAAGTCTGTACATTACACGTATACGTAAGCCCTTCATATTTTTCATAATCAGCATAGTTCCCCCCAAAATAAGTAACCCACACACATGTCAATCCTCCTCAACTTGTGCAGTCCAACTCCCCTGCAGGCAAAATTTTTGGGAACTTGGTTCAGTTGTTTAAACACGGAAAATTGCACATAAACCACATGTATGGACACTATGGAGTACATTGTATTACATGAACATTCAAGTCACCCTAAATGATCAATGTACCAAAACTAGCAAAACTATGTATACAGCAACAGCATGACAGACAGCATGATGGACAGCTGCGCAGAATAGTACGTCATCATGATCAGTGCCCTCCCTTGCAGCAAGAGCGGCCGCATCTTCAACACAGCACTAACACCAATAAGCAGGTCAGAGGTATAAAACAATAAGGCACCTACAGCTCCAAAGATACTAGCCACGCCACCCTGCAACTGCAGTTGAAGAATCGCACTCCACAACATGGTTGAGATCAAAATGAAATAGACTATGATTGAGACAATGATGAGTGGATGCAACTTGAAATTGGTGATCTTATGGCCTTTCAACTGCATTCGAAAGCCCCACACGATTGCTCCAGAGAGGAGAGCAACACATACAGCAGAGACCATCCCTTGTAGCGAAAGATTTAGCAGGAGATCCAAGTGAAGTCCAAACAGGTGAGTGTAGACACACTGTGCAAATGCAAAGGACAGCAGTCCAAACCTAGATACTTTACTTGGAAACACCAGACAGCCATCCCCAATGCAAGAGAACACCAATCCCAACAGAAGAATCTTCATACGCCTGATGATGTCACTGCTGATGGTAGAATGGACATGGTTCTGAATATTTTCTGTGTCGACTGGCTCAGATGCTGCAGGTAGGGTCACCATGGAGAACACTACTAGGGCTATCAGGATCAAAAGAGGTGCACATTTTAGGAGTAGTTTCTGCATTCTGTGGCTGTTCACTCCAAACGAAAGGTAGATAAAGCACATCATGGCATAAACGACCGTCGCACAGACAGCTATTGCAATACTAGAAGCACTTGAGACTTCCATTTGCCTGTATTACCTGCGGGTTAAAGATAGCCTATTGATATACACACATTCATAACAAAGGAAGACTAGGTACACTGTACAGCATAACATTATAATATAGGTCTGCAACAAAAGATAAGAATCACCACAGGTGTACAATCCAAAGAAGTACACAATACGTAACTGTTATAAGTTCAAATATGTAGGAAAGCTAAGATGTTCTCTAGTCAGATCCTAGGACAGACCCTGCTATAAAAAGTTGAGCAGTGTAGTATGTAGACATGATAAATACTTGTGCAAACGGTATTCGCAGCCGCCACCTGCTAACACCAAGAAGCAAGTCGGAGGTATAGAACATCAAGGCTCCTACTGCACCAACTACAGTAAGATTGGTTGCCTTTTGCTGCATTTTCACAACTGCACTCCATAGCATGAAAGAAATGACGATACAGTATATTGCAACTGGCACAACCAATGTCCGTTTTAGTTTCGGCAGTATGTAGACAAAGATTATGGTTGATACTACTGTGATCGCAAGCCCGGAAGTGATCTCATTCTGATCTGGCGCAAACAAAAGTGACAGCCCACCATCAAACAACGAGATGAAAATGGCCTGGGCAACTGCGAAGGCCGCTATTCCATAGAGAAAAAAGCTGTCGAAGACGAGGTAACCATCCCCAATACAGGAGAATATGAGTCCCCAGAAAAGTCTTGAAAGTTGCTTCGACGAGCCTGGGGCATTGGAGGACATAGGGGCTGCACTCTGAAAGATTGTTTTTCCGACTGTCACAATCAGAAAGATGATGGGTGCACATTTGAGTATAAGTTTCAGAAGCTTTTTGTCACTGTTCATGCCCAGGAACATATACAGCTTGCAGAGCACTGCATACAGAACTGCCACCAAGTACAGCTCCATAGCTATACCTAGTGAATGGTGATGATGGCAAACATTAAACACCAGTACTACGTATAGCACCACAGTGGAAGGCTACACCACTGCTACACGGCCCATCAATGTTCTCACTGAGCTATACTACATAGCTAGCAACTACCCGTGACCAAGGAAACTAAGCTTGATTACTTGTTCCACAGTTCACAAAGATCCGACCCGCAGGGTCTACTACTTGACTGGGAGTGCATATAACAAAGAGTGAATTACTTACCTGGTCAAACTAGCGACAGTATTGAAGAAGAAGTCTTGCTGCTTTAGTTTCATGAGTTTGGAAGACACACCCACTCAAAAGGTCAGAGGTCACAACTCTAAATAGCGCCTCTGGTCTAATTATTTTTAGGCCATGTGCAAAGGTCGAGAGAATGTCCAGACATCGAAACATAAGAAAGTTGGACTACAGCGATGGTATGTTTACGGTCAGGTTACCAAAAGATGAAGGATCTGCGCGAAAGCTGTGCAGATACACCTTCAGACAGACCAGTAATTTCTGTTGCAGAATGGTGTAGCTACGTAGCTACAGAACCTTCATGTATTTGTCACTTACAGTATAGTAGAGCAAGCGACAAAAGCTGTAGTTGAAGCCTGGGAGCAAGGCTACTATGAGGAGTGGATCATGAAGGCAGTCACTCTTAGCGTCATTCTACAAGGGGTGGTCACTCCAATACATGCTGTACTTACACTGTAGAGCTGTGATGGGGGTCACACCCTGTGACCATCCAAAAACTGCCTGTACCTCTCATACAGTCATATACTCTTACTGTCATTCTCTCGTACTGAAACTTGCTCAGACATACCCCAGTTGTAGTACATGTAACCTTATTATGGAGTTGCATTCTCTCAGTGTCTTGGTCAGATCCACTCTTTTCTCCTCCAGACTACAGCAGCGATGACGTGTACGGGAGGTCACTGGAGGAAGAAGTGGCTGTGTCCCCAAGCACTGCAGGTACATTGTACCCTCTCTTAAGACCTTGTGTGGGCATGTTTGGGCTGCAGAATAACTACCTGCTACTGTCAATAGTGCATCTGATTGATTTTCACTTGTTTCAACTACCCACCATAACTAAACTATAATGCCAGAAGCCAGGTGTTCATTTATTAGCTTATGAGCTCGAGTTAGTGTAGTTACGTTGGAACTATGGCTTTGAGGGATACTTGATTTTAACCATTTAATGCATATTTCGTAGTGTTGCGAAGAAAACATGCCCTCCTTTGGCTCAGTTTCCTGTGCAGGGTTAAAGTTTACTCGAATGAGTGCCCACCAGTTTTATGAGCGTTGTGTCGGGCACTTGAGAACAAGTTTCGATTGAGTGGTGGAAAACCTGTGGTATCCATGTAAGTTGTAGGTTCTGTCAATCAGGTCTCTTAGCTGTTTTAGAGACCTGAGGGATGCTACCTATAATCACTGAGGGCGTCAGCCTCAGGTTTTGTACATGTAGCATCCCTACAACTAAGAGACCTGTAATAACTGGCTCAGCTATGGGTTGGATACCTTTCAGTTTCTCTGTAAGATGCACCCCCTGGGCACTCTTTCACAAGTATGCATACGTCATGAGACTTTAATCTTCATGACATCACTTCCTGTACTGTTATTGGTTCTGAAGGGTGGGACCAGGGGAGGTGGGTTCATACGTGTAAATAGCATGGCCGTGACTGGGATTAGCTGATAGAGGCCCTTGGTTGGAGCCACATGGGTGGTTTCTCCTGTTTTAAGCGTAAATTGGGAACAGTCCTCTCGCATTGAGTGGCCTCCGATTCCATTGCTCAAAGCTGGTAGTGCAGGTTAAGCAAGTTGATTGAATACTCATCAATAAGTGCATGTGGTAGAGTTATGAATATATAAAAGTGTACCTACATGTAGGATGGCTGATTGGAGTCCTGTGTACAATTTGGAGCACGATAACCGACAGAACTGGAGCTAGGCTACGTTAACTTTTCAATAAGCTATGAGCTCAAGATTGACCTCCAATGTGGTCAGGTTGGTAAAGAATTGCAGCCTCTCATCAGTCGTGAGCTGTGGCTTCTTTAGATACCTGGGAGATAGTCTCATGGTCGTGTTGTGTAGTCCACATGATCTCCTTGAAGGAGTGTTGGCCACTGTACGTATAAGTAGGATGGAGTCTTTGGATACTATTATTCAAGTGCTTCAATTTCCAGGAGTGGTCCAGGATCTCTATCGCATGTACAGCATTAATTCAGTCATGGCAAGTGGCATGTGGGTTGTCAGAGACTTTGGCATGGAGAGCAGAGACTTTATTCACCATTGACTTTTAGACCTACATGTAATATTGCATATCTGCAACGTGAGACTTTCAGCTTCATGATGTCACATCCGGCAATGTCCTTGGGACTTATAATTAGGTTCTGCACGAGCGGAAAGGGAGGGACAGGGGGAAGTGGGTGAGTGCACCCGAAGGGTGCTAACAGCATGGCCGTTTCTGGGCTCTGCTATAGAAAGGTCTTGGCTGGCATTGGGAGGGCCATTTCCGTCGTTGTTTGGCATAAATGGACTTAGAATGTAGCCATCTTGCCTTCTAAGGCCACCTCTATTTCCAGCATTCATGGCCCATTTTTCAGCTACAGCAGGTTGCCATTTCTCAGGAGACTTGATTGCAAGTTCATTAATTGGTGGGTGTGGTTTGAGTCACGTATATACTTAGTGACCTGTGGCAGCAGTTTCAAGCCCCGCAACCTGAGGGAACAGAAATTACAATGACGTCGAGAGAAATATATGCTCATCATGTCAAATTATCTAATTTCCTTGTGTTTTTTACCCCGCGCGCACATGCGCGAAGCGGGGTTAAGCAATCGGTTTTGTCCGTCAGTCGTCTGTCGTCTGTCTGTCAGGCGGAAAAAATTGAAATCTCCCCACATAGACCCTCATAAACTATCGAAATGGAGTCAAACAATAGCAAATAGCAAAAAACTGCTCTATGTGTACCTGACTGAAGTCAAGGCGCTCCGTTTCGCTGTATTTCGGCTATTTCCTACTTTTCATAACTATTCATAACATTGGCTCCACCTCTTCGTGACTTCAGAGTCCCCTCAAGAACAGGACACGCAGTGCATTTGGAAACTTCATGACCGCTAGGAAACAGTGTTTTCTCATGATCTCTGTACTTCACAGACATTATGGCTATTGTTTCGGCTGTTTTTTCCAGCTATTTCCTATTATTCGTAACATTTGGCCCCACCTCTTCAACTTCACAATAGTATATACGGTAAGCGGTCACTCCCACACCTTGGATATGGCCATACACGAACACAGTATACGCGCGATAGCCGCCCTGTTCATGTGGATCGGCAGAGATGTCACGTCGATTTTGTAGCTGCACTGCATGCATCCTGGCATGTAGACGTTCAGCGCGGGTATGTGTTTTATGAACATCTCTAAATTTTAGAGGCAACCGCACTCGCACTCCTGGTAGCCGTTGCAACCCCGGATGCGACTCACCGTAGTATTGCAGTTTGTTCCAATTAACGCACATAACACGTAGCAACCACGCCCAGTCGATCACTAGCTATGGTAGCCGAAGAGAAGACAATACAGTGCTCACAACTTCGCCAGCATGGTGAGTTTTGGCATGTAAACGTCAGTGAACGACAGCGATCTTGACCGTGTGGTCAGAGTCTTTGTGGGGCCTTCGTCGTAAGAGCTGTACTAGCAACGAACTTCGAAGAGAGCTATCGAGCAATGGCGGCCGATGGCACTACAAAAGCGCTTTTATCTCCACACTAAGGTGAGTTTCAGCACCAAAATTGTACGCTTGGGTCACTGCATGATTACGATCACAATGGTGTAGTCAGAATATTTGTAGGGCCTTCGTAGGTAGCCAAACCGTTATTTACATTAATCATTACGCGGTACAATTTTTCCCCTACCAGGAGTGTAAATTGGCCCTTAATTAAGACTCTTTATGCCCTATTGATGCCAAGTGCAACCCCCACGGAATTTTTGAGATTCATAGACCCCACCGAGGGCCTCAAATAAGTCACGAGCATCAATGTAGGACATCATGGACATTGGCAGGTTTGCATGATTTGTTGTTTAGCGTGCTGTTTTCTTCCCCAGCCCAGTTCATCTACCAGCGGGACTCGCGTGAGGCCCTGTCCCTGATGTCCTACATTGATGCTCGTGATCAGGACAGATCTGGGAACAGCAAGAAGCAGCAGAGAAGCCCACTGGCCACTACCAGCATCACCACCGGGAGGAGCGCTGACAGCGGCACCAGCAGTGGTAGGTGCATCCTGTACACATATTCTGTACACTACCGTTGTCACGTATTTATTAGGCACAAGCCGCACAACTCACTTATAAGCGCATATTTTCTGTTAGGCGCAGGTTTGGCCCTCACCCCATTGGCAATAGCTACATGTACTGTTATTACATGTAAGTGTTGAAATCTTCCAGAAATGCTGTCATTTTCGATTTTACAGAGTTTGTAAAACCTATAATTCCAAATGAAGCACACTTCCTATCCAAGGAATGTCATTCAAAACTAAGTGGATCTCACTTATAGGAGCACATTATTCTCCTTCCTGTGGAGATATACGTGCCGGGTACATGCAGGCACATGTGGCTAATAACAATTAGCAGCTACAGTATTCAGTATAAATTATGTACTAGCTGTGTGTCTAACTAGTACTTAAGGTCGCAGGCCAGTCTTCGGCGCATTGCGCAGAGCGGCGCGCACTAAATAGAATACCAGCCTGAAGCACTAACTAACACTGGAGGCAGCCTCACACAAGCTACTTACAACTAACTAACAATTTTGAACCACAGAATAAAATCAGAAACATACCTGACAAGTTCATGACAACCACAGCTACCACTCTCGTAGAATGCGGAAGCGTATAGTTTAGACGGGACAGCTGCTTGGAACCAGAGCAGGACGCTCGAGTACAAGCAAGAATCACCTTCAACGACACATTTTTGGCTACACTTGGCTCTGTACTGCTGCTATGTTCAGCAGTTAGACAAAAACTATACGTTTCCGCAAAGTACAGTTGCTAGGCATCGAGGATCTCTCTTTTGGATTGGTGTCCTTCCATCAGTCAAACTCGGCTGTGGTTCAAATAACTTTCGCCCGAACAACATCAGCTTTAGCCTGAGACTTTGCCCACAAAGCTTACAACAACGCCGTGGCATGCACTGGCAGCCTCTACACTTTCCACGACGTCTAATTGACTTCTGCAAATTTGAAGGTCAATAGCTTCATGAAAATTGACAGTACAGCTGGAAAGCAATACAAATGTACTTGCGCGTACCACGCTAATTGAATTGATACGTGACTAGCCCGCAACCTTAAGTAAGTGGTTCTGTCATTCGGCTTGTAGGATGACGGATTATAAGATCCCCCAATTCAGTTCAAACTGATGCTTCTATACAGTGCTATACAGAGCTTGCCACACCTGTTTCACCGATGAGATAGTGCTCATGCACTATTCCCATTCCCAGGCTGTAGGAGAAACAGCCTGGCAACTTCTGCAAGTTCAAATTGTTACTTCCGCCACCAGAGAGTTGGCAGAACCAATCTGATTTCAGAACGTTGTCACATGTATGATAACAGTAAACTGAATTGCGTCATGCATTGAAACGTCACAGTCATGCCCATTCATCTCAATAGTCGATCGCTCAATCGCGCTAATGTAAATGTAGGTGGTATGCACGATGATTTCTGTTTGTTTGTCTTCTGCTTCCATTCCATCGTATAGTAGGAGAAATGGCCTGGCAACTTCCGCGAGTTAAAACTGTTACTTCCGCCACCAGAGAGTTGGCAGAACCAATCAGATTTCAGAACGTTGTCACATGGCAACAGTAAACCAAATTACGTCATGCGTTTAAATGTTGCAGTCATGCCCATTCATTGCAATAGTCGATCGCTCGATCGTGCTAGTGTGCATTTAGGCGGTATGCACAATGATTTCTGTTTATTTGTCTTCTGCTTGCATTCCATCGTAGGAGAAACAGCCTGGCAACTTCCGCGAGTTAAATCTGTTACTTCCGCCACCAGAGAGTTGGCAGAACCAATCAGATTTCAGAACATTGTCACATGCCAACAGTAAACTGAATTACGTCATGCGTTTTAATGTTGCAGTCATGCCCATTCATCGCAATAGTCGATCGCTCGATCGCGCCGTTGCAGAACCTGCAGCGAGCAGAAAGAACTGTTCTCAGCAGGTGGAAGTACAATGTACATGTATCACGTGGACCTCACTGCTTGGATGAGGTATGCAGTTGCGGTGACGTTACATCTGCATACAGTTTGAACTCGCCTGGCCGTTTCTCCTACACGGCCTGGGAATGAGGCTATAATCCGTGTGGCATGCCCTGCTGATGCCTGCAGAACTCCAGTTGAAACATTATTTTGATGGAAACTTATGATTAGAATTAGTGCTACTCACGTGACCCTCAACGAATCAGTCGCCTCAGAATCAATCACATGATGGAGCATTAATGTCGTCATAATACTTTCAGCTTCATCATGTGACTTCCGGCAATGTCCTTGGGAGATAGGTTCTGCGACAGCAGAAAGGGCGGGACAGGGGGAGGTGGGTGGGTGCACCCGGAGCGTGCAAACAGCATGGCCGTGTCTGGGCTCCGCGGTAGAAAGGTCTTGGTCGGCACTGGGAGGGCCATTTCTGCCATTTTTGGCATAAATGGACTTAAAAAGTAGCTGAGTTGCCTTGTAGGCCCTCCATTTCCAGTGTTCATGGTCCGTTTTTTAGCTATGGCAGGTTGGCCACTTCTCGGGAGGCTTGATTGCAAGTTTGTTAGTTCGTGGGTGTGGTTAAGTCACGTATATGCTTAGTATATGCTTAGTGTAGCAGAAATTACCTGTGTTAGCAGTTTCGAGGCCAGCAACGCCAGGGAACAGAAATTAGGGTATGTTTAAGGTGGCACATACCCCATTACGTTAGGTTACCCTTAACCGTCGGGGGCCCCCGACGGTTAAAGGTAACCTAACGTAAAGGGGTATGTGCCACCTTAAGGCCAGGCCAATAGGTTTTATGAGTTGAGTCCGCTAGGCCCCTATCACAGTAGAAACAAACTGCCTCGTCCAGAGTGGAGATGTCCAGTTGCCCAAGTCCCGCAACAGTACTGGGAGGAGAGACGGTAACAGAGTTGGCTCGGGGTCCATCTCTGGGGCCTTGGAAAGAAAGGACGAGCGGCGGTCACGTGACAAGTCATCGGCCCAGGTGTTGAGAACACCGGGGATGTGAACAGCCACCAATTCAAATTGAAACCACGCCTCCATGAAGAACAGGCAACGCAGCAGATGCATCATGGAAGGGTCATGGCTGGACCTGCTTGCGATAGTGCACACAGCCGCCTGGTTATCGCACAGACACCTCACGCGGGTTCCACGCCATCTGTCGCCCCACGCTGCACATGCTAACAGCGCCGCTACAAAAGAGATGTGGTGCTGGCGGTCTGTCTCTGGCCACTGGAACTGGATCCAGCTGTTTTGGCTCCACGCCCCGCAGCCCCACAGGCCAGAGGCATCAGATGTGACGTCAAATGCAGGTGCGGCCCTTGGAGGGAAAACTGCCACCCCATTCCAGTGGGACGCAAATACCCTCCACCACTGTAAGTCGGCCCGGAAGTGCTTATTGATCCGCACATGATGATGGGGGCGATGAGGAATGCAGAGGAGGTCAATCATCTGGCGTAGGAACATCCTCCCCGGCTTAATGACCCGGCATACATGCTGCAAGGTGCCAATTAGAGACTCAAGCTCGCATCTCTCGCAAGCCCTCCGTGAGGACCACTGCTGCAAAGCCACTCGCAGGCGTGTAAGCTTGTCTGCTGGCAACCTCAGCACTCCAGCCAGCATATCTATTTCAATCCCCAAGAACATAAGGCAATGTGTCGGCCCTTCCAACTTGTCCATTGCCAGTGGGGCCCCCAAATCCTTGCAGGTCCCGATTGTCAGGCCCCGATTGTCAGGCCCAAGGCATGTCCACAAATACCAGACCCTGGTGGTCCAAAG
This sequence comes from Axinella damicornis, assembly GCA_963931865.1. Taxonomy (NCBI): domain Eukaryota; kingdom Metazoa; phylum Porifera; class Demospongiae; order Axinellida; family Axinellidae; genus Axinella; species Axinella damicornis. The sequence continues at coordinate 7,936,524 of OZ007515.1, read as the reverse complement.
ATTATATAATCGTCAATGTAATGGTCAATATCATTGACACCCCGCCGTCGGATAATCCACTCCAATGCGTCGGCCACCGCAGTGAATAGTATAGGTGCCGATCGCAAACCAAATGGGAGCATGCCGTCGACAAAGTGGGTACCCTGCCACTCGAAACCCAGGAGGTGGCGGTCATCTGGGTGTATGGGTATCAGGTGATACGCTGCCTTGATGTCAATTTTGGCAAGGAGTACTCCCCTTCCAAGCCTCTGAGCCGCCTGGGCTACCTGGTCCACTGAAGTGTACTGAAGGGAGCAGAGTTGGGGGTCGATCCCATCGTTTACACTGGCCCCTTCGGGGAAAGACAGATCCGTGATCAGGCGCCACTTGCCCCTTGGGAATCACGCCCATGCGATTGATCTGCTGGCTGGGGATTCGTCCCTTAGGAAATGGGCCGAAAATCCTGCCGCTCGCAATCTCGTTGCCCACATAGGTGCTGATGACCTCAGGATGTGCCGCAGCCGATGGCATATTGTGCCGGGCAGGCCGGAGCGGGGATGAGCCATTGAACCCCACACGGAAACCGTGCTATATGCCCTCTGGGACGTAATTGACAAACTCCCTGTCTGGGTGATTGGCCAGGCCCACCCTCCCAAGATTCTGGTAGGTGATGCAATAGTGGCGAGTTAATGGGTAAGATCTCAGGTATGGGAGGGACTCTCTGTCCTGGTGTAGCCGCTTGCAGCCGGCACAGGTTGGCAGAGTAGCGGTAAGGCCCTGGGGGAGCAGCTGGGCATTCATTAGCTTGGGTAACATTATGCTGCAGTGCCACTACGCCATGCCCTTGGGCTTGATACACTAACTGGGAGGGGCCTCTTAAGAGGTGGCAGGTCAGTTACTACCACTCATGGGAGGGGCCTCTTAAAGGGCATCTGGTCAATTACTGCCACTCATGGTTGCTGACTAGCCTCGTACCCAGGCCCTCACGCAGAATGCGCAAGAGGGCCTGGTGACACTTGGCAAATTCCCGTATGTGCACAGTCAGCATAACTGCGTAATCGATTACATTCCTTACTTGGATGCATTTGAAATCACGCCCCAAAATCAAGACTGCTGAGGTCAGCACATACGGGAATTTTGCCAAGTGTCACCAGGCCCACTTCCGCGTTTCGCATGTGGGCCTGGGAACGAGGCTAGTTGCTGACAAGAACCAGTACAAAAACAATATCATGCAAAGTGAGTCATGGTAACAAGTCTCCTGGGCTGCAGCTTCCTAGTTTCAGGCCTTCGGTGGAGGGGGGGGGGGGGGGGGAGAGAGGAGAGAGAGAGGAGCGGCCACGGCCGCCACCGTGGTGCCTGTCCCCACATTCAGCACCGGGATGAGGGCTTCTGCACTTAGCACACAGGTGGGTGTAACAGCATAAGGGGAACCTACATTGGTTCCCTGCTGGGTTGTTGAAGAGCCTACAGATCTTAACTGTACAATCATGTAGCTGCCCGAGGGCCAGCCGGGCCCTGCCAGGTTAGAGGGCGGCTAGCCCTCACCTCAGTCCATGACTTGGCCTCCAGAGGCTTCACTTCGGGTGGAAAGTACGGGCACTCCTGGGAGGTATGGGTATCGGCCAAGCAGTAGGAGCACCTGGCAAGGACCTTGGCTCTCCCTGTGAAGGCCTCATTGTATAAGGCTGTGTCGACCACCCCCCAATCCAGCGAACCCCGGTTCGCTGCTTGCTTGCGAAAGGCCATGTCGTAGGAGGCCCAGACAGCACTTTCGAAGTTGCGACTCGCCCTGGAGATTGTTTGCAGGTAGTCAAACAGCTGCGGAGCCTTGTCCGGGAACCGAGCTGAGAGGATGGAGGCAATAGTAGAGTAGCACTCAGACCAAATCTGGAAGTCCGTAATCATACCTCGGCGTGGGCGCTTGCTCTGGTGGCAACAGCTGCTTTGGGCTTTGGGCGGAGATGATTTTTCCACCAATCTGCAACTTCAACCTCTGGCGATATGTCCTCTGCTGCTGCTATATACGTGGACAGCTCCACTTTAAGTCTGCATACGAGATTTGCATCAATGAAAGGAAATAACTGCAGAGAGTCAATGTCAGTTGGTTTTGGCTTCAGTTCATTTAACTGCGAAGGTGAAAAATAACGAGCTGCTTTAAAAGCTAACAAAACTGTCTTGAGTTCGCCTGATGAAGCATCAAAAATAGTCATGCGCTGGTTTAACACAGTTCTTAGTGTATTCCACTAGCTGTCGCTCATGACTTGAATTTCCCTTACTCTCTTGTTTAGCGAGTGCGTTTACATTAGGGTAATACTCACACATAATGGTAGACTGGAGTTCGCTTAGGTGTCGGTATGCAGTCAAAGCGAGTAGGCCATCACCTTCAAGATTGTATGTAGCACGAACAAAGGGTGCCATGGAGTCAACAGTAATGGCTAGCTCAATCTTGAGCTTTCTACATCGTGCTGGATCATTCAGAATGTCAGTGAGCTTTCCACTGGAAGCAGTCGGTAGATCGCTAGATTTACAAAAGGTCGATACATCCCCAAAGGTGTCATGGATCTGGCTGATGACTTCAAATTTGCTCCACCACCTTGTCGCAGAATATGTTTGGGGTGGCAATCCGGTCTGAGTGGTCCATGCAAGCCTTGTTTTTGGGCTACGTGAGAACATTCCAATCCAGCTTTTGACAAACACATCTAGTACTGGGGTGTTCATACGCTCCCCTACAAGATCAAGTGTGTGCGAAATGCACCCAACATCAAATATGCGATTGTACAAAACTCTCACTGTACACATAGCTACGGAGTTCACCGATGCTCTGTCGCGCATTGCAGCTATAATGAGGTTGGAAGATATTCCAAGCTCTGTAGACAAAGCTTGAACTAGTAGGCGGGCAACCTCTTCACCTTTTAGACTCTTTGCTAGAAGTATTAGCCTGCCAACTTGTTGTTTAACAACCCAGTCATCAACAAAACGTAGAACCAGCACGAAAGCCTCTGCAACATGAATTCTATGAGTGGTGCCATCAAAAATTATCGCTACAGGTCTGCCAGAAATCTCCTGTTTGATTTTCATAATTTCTTCATGAAGGACAAATGGTACCAACTGGCGGAGATGAGTGCTACTACTCAAAGAATATCCACTCTCTTCAAATATTTCACGTAGCTTATCAATCTTGCCTAAAGAAATACCTGCTTTCATTAGAGATGCCGACAGCATGTTCCGCTTAGCTGATGACAGCGGCTGTGAGTAGTTGAACCCCACCCGGAATCTGTGCTCGATTCCGGACAGGATGTAGCTTGCAAACTCTCAATCAGGGTGGGGCTCCAGGCGCTTGCGCCATGCCGACAGCTGAGCCGAGAGGGGGGAAGAAACCTGGCACAGGTGAGCTGGCATGGACCGTGCGCTTAGCGGCCGGCAGCGGTCGAGCTGCAGGAGGTGTGCCATGTAGCAGTAGCGACCTGCGGCAAAAGACACAGTGTGTATCAGCAGCATGTCCTTGGCGCCATGCAACAACGGTCATTAATATCAACAGAGTAATGAGCAGTGATTGGTAGCCCAAGCAATGCAGCGGATATATACAGGGCCATGGAATGCAATTACAGAATCAGCAGAATGCAGAAACAACCAATACAAGAAAGCATGCAGCAACCCAATGCCGCAGAGTCCAACTGCCCTGCCTATGCCGCCCTTTTAAGACTTGCGGTAGGGGGGGCCACCAGCCCGCCTCGGTGATGGAGCCCGGGGTCAAGGTGCCCTGGGACTGCCGGTGAACCTGGTGTACTCCGCCACGGGGTGTGGCCCCTTTTTGCAATGGGAGCAGATGTGGGCGTAACGGCACCACTTGAACGAGCACTGGTTGCCCAATGGCCGGTTGAAAAGGCCGCAAATCTCCACCGACTCCGCTGCACTCCTATCAGTGTTAGTGGTGCTTGGGTTAGACAGCTGCAGGCGGGGTCTCTTGGGCTGAGGGTTGTCCTCTGGCGGGGCAAAATGGCAGTCCTTGGCTTCGTGAGTTTCTGCCAGGCAATAGCAACAGTGTGGCAGGACTTTTGCCCTCCCCGTGAAGGCCTCGTTGTACAGGGCCGAGTCAATCATGGACCAGTCAAATGAGCCACGATTGGCCACCTGCCGCCGGTATGCTGCGTCGTACGAGGCCCAGGCTATCCCCTCAAAATTTCTCTGGGCCCGGACGATGGTCCACAGGTAAGCCATGAACGGCGAGCCCGGGAACTTGGTGGTCAGGACTCCGACTGTAATATCTTGGGCCGAGGGAGTGGTTAGTGCTTGCCGCGATGTAGTATGAAGTGAATATTGAAGTCCGAGCAAACTCTGATTCACAATACATGCACCTTACAATATATAGCAACTAAGACAAAAGGCTGGACACAAAGATACGAACACATTCACAGTATAACAAAGCACAAAAGAGGACAGAACAAAGCATGTGGGGCCAGGGCAGAATCAAAGTAGCAGTGTAAATTAGCCACTAATTATCATGGTACTACACTCCTCCCTCACTATAACATGAAGGCAAAAGAAAAAGCCAGTCCCTTCCAAGTAGACTAGGCCCATCATCAGCCACCACATGTAGCATCAAGTCTTCACTCTGTTGCGGTATCATACTTGAACTGGAACTGCGCCCAACACATTCACATAATTCCCTGTGTAAGTTCGCAATCGGGTGATGAGAGGACCCCAGAGGTCAGTGTTAGGAAAGATACAGTTCTTGGTCACAGCAGAAATTATTGTCATGGCAGCTCCCGTATCGACCTCCATGGTGAGCTGCTTGTCATTCACTGTCAGCTCCACTGATTCAGAAATAGGTTTTGAACATTCGTCCCTTATGGAAAATAATGCGAGCTCCTCGGTGTCTGCGATAGAACTCCCAATCAACTCTTCCACTTGTCGAGTATAGTTGCATGTTGCACGATTTGGGGTTGAAATTCCCCTTGACTCTGTTCTCTGGTTGCAAACTGGGGCAATATGGCCCTTCTTACCACAATGTTGCCTCCGCGAATCTACAGTCCCTGGATTCATGGTTCGTCCGACCACAACGGAAACATGGCTCGCGCTGAGACAATCGACTCCTCTCTCCCTTCCGTGAATTGATGGAGAGTTTCTTTATTGATTCCTCTGTACCCGGATTTGACATTGGACTCTGCCGCCTCCATGGCCTGGGCTATTTCCAGCGCTCGCTTGAAGGTGAGGTCAGCCTCAGAAAGTAGGCGCTTCTGGACACTACTACTTCTCGTTCCACACACCAACCGATCCCGGAGTGCTTCGCCGAGGTAGTCTCCGAATTCACAGTCAGTCGCAAGTCGCCTAAGCTCTGCAACGTACTCAGCGATAGACTCCTCCATGGATTGATCTCTGCGGTGGAAGTGGAACCTTTCCGCGATGAGCAACGGTTTAGGTTGGAAGTGGGAGGTGAGAGCTGCTGCTAGCTCATTGAAAGACTTCTCTTGCGGCAATGTTGGTGAAGTTAAACTGCGCAACAGTGCGTAATTACGTCTTGGCACCAACAACACTCAGGAGGACGGGCACACGCTTGCCTGCTGCAATGTCGTTCGCTTTAAAGAAGACATTGACCCTCTCCAGGTAGGCCGTGACTGACTCTGAACCAGGTGTGAATTCCTGCAAGGTACCGAAAGTAGGTCGTGCCATCTTCGTCGCCAGTTGTAATATCTTGGGCCGAGGGAGTGGTTAGTGCTTGCCGCGATGTAGTATGAAGTGAATATTGAAGTCCGAGCAAACTCTGATTCACAATACATGCACCTTACAATATATAGCAACTAAGACAAAGGCTGGACACAAAGATACGGACACATTCACAGTATCACAAAGCACAAAAGAGGATAGAACAAAGCATGTGGGGCCAGGGCAGAATCAAAGTAGCAGTGTAAATTAGCCACTAATTATCACGATACTGCATGTACACCGACCAGGGAGGCATAGCACTCCATCCAGAGTGAAAAATCAGTGAGTAGGCCTCCCCGGGCCGGGCGAGCCGTCCTGCAGCAGGATGGCTTAGCATCATCCTCCAGCCACCACGACTCGGGGAGGAGCTCCCTCATTTCGATGTAGTCCCCCCCGCAGTATCTTTTGCACTAGCTTCGGAGGGATGAGGGCCAGCCCCGAAATGGAGCTGCTTGCAGTGGAGAGTAGGGCAGCCGTGCACCCGCTGGCTGTGCCAAGCCAGGCGGTGGATCCTCCTGGGGGCGCCGTTGCGCTGGAGGAGAATGTTGGCAGGAACGATGGGGCCAACGGGCCTGCAGTGCATGGGAGAGCAAGCAGTTAGTGGTGCAGTGCCGCTCTGGCAACTTATACATGCCGGGTGAGCCCGATCGCCGGGCCCCCGGCCGATGCAATGGGGAGAGTTCGGAGCCCTCGTGCCGAGGGTGCCACATTCCCCGGAACACCGGGAGATGCGAGTCTACCCCAAAGGGGGTTGCTGGCTAAACGCATGCCTCAGTGGTTCGGGCACGGCCCGTCTGTACCATCCAGTATAAAGTATGACTATCAAGACACTCACCGGAGGACGACACTGCCGTCTCCAGAGCGTCTGTGCCGCCAGCTGGTGTGGTCGTGGTCGTGGTCGAGGTCGATGGGCCTGGCACAGATGTCCCCCGGTGCCTATTGGAGATCATTCGCTCTATCCAGAGCAACTGCTCCGGTGAGAACGGTGTGTCCTCGGTATCCGTGCCGCTTGGTGCCCCGGGGTCGGGATCTGTCGAATTCACCGTGCACGAAATGAAACTGAAACGCCTGGCCTGTTAACTGGCTGAAACTGCTCTCTACCTCGGTGTGGCTCGCTACAATGAGACTGCATGAACGCTCACAACAGCTGCGTGCGCTATTATGCCCTGGCGGGCGGCACGCACCACTTAACCACAGGCGGGCACTACGTACTGTCTCCTATAGTGCAACCAGGCATGTACTTCCAAAAAGTAAAATTTAGCATAACTTTTGATCGGAATGCCGTATGCACTTCATTTTTTTACCATACTATAGCACTCGAAATTCTCTATCCATCAATATATTTTTTATGTCCATGACTTGCTCAGAAGGCTAGTTTTGAGGATACCCGTAAATTTCGGTAGCGGTAAATGCGCTACCGGCTCCTGCGAGTCAACAACCATCCACGCAACGCCCCAGACATCCACAATCATTCATTAACTTGGTTTAACTACGTAGTTAAACCTCATGCTATTACCCACTGCTAATACTACGCTAAGCAACTACTACACATTTGATGATACAAACGTGCAGGGCAATTGAAATGGCAGTCGCAATAGCCAGCCTTGATTGTACCAAGGGCGCATCGAGCCGCCGAAGGCGGCGAGAGGGCATGCAACTTCCTATAGCGCACGTATAGACGGCATAGTGCTGAGTGTTACTAAAAAGAACGTTTCCGGTTAAGCACGTGAAATTGCGTGCACGGTTCGGTTACGGACGTTCAACGGAACTTATTCCTTGGACAAGGAAGATGAGTGCTACCGATGTCGGTACAGAAACGCCATCCAAGCGATCTCTAGCCCAAGTACTTCTTCTAGTCCGGATAGCTCTCCTACCAGTGTAGCAGGCCAAGCTTCGGAGAAAGTATCGCCGGATGCAAACAACATTCGCTGCTCTCGACAACAGCACAACGGCTGTTGCGTAAGCTGGAGGGAGGGAATGATACAGTAGCATCGAAAGGAGCTCACGCTAGGTAGCTAGGTCCTCGTCAAAGACGCTACAGACGGAATATCAGCCATCTCGATCGTAAGTACCGCATAAGGGGCGCGTGTCTACGGTTCACGTGCTTATACAGTCCAAATTTGAATTCTATATTTAGTAACACTCAGCATTTTGCCGTCTATGTACGTTGCATGCCCTCTCGCCGCCTTTGGCGGCTCGATGCGCCCTTGATTGTACGTATGTCCAACCTATTTAACAATAATTCTTCCGGTGCTTTCCTGTAAATGGGGAGTGTGTGGGCATACTCTCATTTAACAAGCAGTAAATGACCCTCTCCACATGGGCTTTGAATGTCAACCTTTGTGTGTGGCATATACCTCGTGTACGTGTGGCACCATACATGTACCTCATGTATACTGTTGTGTTTGTTTTCCTAGGTCTACGAGTGCCACCAGGATTTCAACCCATCAAGACCGCCTCTGTCAAGATCACAACGGAAGGTATGTATTCTACAGCTGTATGTATGCTAGTTTGGACCTACATGTAGCTGTCAAGTGGCAGATGCACAAGTTGGTTAAATAATTTGCCTGTTTTATGTCAGGATGCAAGCTGTTGTGTCAGTCAGTAAGTCATTGGCCATTAGGCTGTTGCAGGTACAATGTAGTCACCCAATGACACCCATACAGAACAGCAGTCCGATGTCAATCGAGTTAAACAGGCAAAATGGAGTTTCAGTACCTGATCTAGTGTCGACCCCACACTCAAACCAACCCCAGTACGAGTTACTGGAAGCAATTTACACTTGGATTGGGTCTGGGGCCAAGACTATATATGTACCTGATCATTTCATACAACAGACCTGTACACAGGTTGTAGAGTTTTGTAGACCTGTTCCATGCAGGATTCCTGATACATACATACTGTTGCAGGTGTTAGTAGCCTCGTTCCCAGGGCTTCTCACCCCAGCGTTTGTTGCCTGCCGTACTAACGTAGGGTGCATGAAAAGGCCTAGGAACGAGGCTTGGTGTTAGCACCTGTAACAAGAATTGTACTGTGACTCTCAGTCTGCATGTTGTGAAATGCAAATGGCACATTTACATAAGCCTAAATAGAGCCCACAAAAATTTCTGTGGGGGGCTGGGCTGGCAATCTGGTGCATGTAGGTCTTGGGGTAGTTAGTAAAACCTCCAGTTGGAAGCCTACATGTAAAGCTTGTTAAGGTTGGCAGTTAGAGGGCACTAAAAATCGTGCTTTTCTGTTACGTATAGGGAAAAGCGTTGGGAAAAGTGCAAATTTGGTGCCCTCTAACTGCTGAACTAAGCATCGTTATATTTAGGCTTCAAAGTTGGGGGCTTTACTACCTACATTGTACCCTAAGGCCTACTTGCACCACAGATTGCTGCGCCCCTCAGAATTTTTTGGTGGGCTTTATTTAGACTTATGAATATGTGCCATTGAGTGTCCATAGCGTATACACATGTTTTACTGAATCTATTTCTTCTCTTTGTTTCATGCTCCTTCCACTTGTGTGTGCCATCTAATCCTCTTCATCTACCTCGAAATTTTATGGTAAGGTAAGATTCCTCTAGAAGTAGTAGTGATGTGTTGTACCCGTGCACAGCTAGTGATCAAGGGTCTAGTTTATCAGAACTGGTTGCCGGACACATTCAGTCCTGCCAGCCCACTTTGCCTGGCAACCAATCCACAATTCCACGTGGCGGTGGGCAAGCAAGTTTTTGCACATCTACCGGACATAAAACTGGGCCCGAATTGGTAATGCAGCCCTCTCTTTCAGACTTGATGTCGAGTCAGCACCAGATGTCGTCCAGTGTTGTCCACCATGAGCAGTCAGCAGCTCTGCTTGCACCCACAGGTGCCATGGCTAGCATGCACACAACTCCTCCCTTGTTGCAGTTAGCTAGTGGTGAAGATTATCCAAATACATCTTTGTCACATCTTGCGAGCAGCCAATCCGCCCACATTTCTACTGAACCCTTACCACACCCTTCACTGTCTGACTTGGTATTGCAGGAGACATTTAGTATACCCAAGCCTGAATCCACTTCTGTAAGTTCTCTGACCCAGCTCTCTTCACAACATTTAGACAGAAACTCTGAACATGTATGGCCTAGTTCTGCAACTGACATGTCTGGGTCTTCAGTCCTAGTTCCTTCGTTTCACGGCAGCAAGTCAGGTGGTCGCTCTGTTCCTCTCATTCAGTCACCACCTGCACTTTCTCTATCACAACTTGCAAGCGGGAGCATGAATTTAGAAGATGCTGACCCCTTATCGGTACAGCTACATGTACACCCATCCCAGCATCAGCCACACCCATCCCAGCATTGGCCACACCCATCCCAGCAACAGACACACCGATCCGAACATAAGCCACACGAACCACAGCATCAATCACACCCATCCCAGCAACAGACACACCCATCCAAGGATCAGCTATACCTACCCCAGCATGAGCCCGTTTCTTGTAAGCAAAATACAGCTTTCAACTTTAGTCCGTTTGGTGGCTCAGAGGTAGGTGCCAACCAGGCTGCTGGTCCTTCGCTGGCTAACTTGGCTAGGATGCATGGCATGACAGAGGCGCAATCCAGGAGCACACTGCTGTCGGTCAGCACTGCTGCATCTACCACCACACCCAGCTTGGCATCCCTAGTGAGATCTCACCCAGCTGCAACTCATGGTCCAAGTAATGATGGAACAGCAGCACCATCACCCAGCAACCCTTCATTGCACGAGCAGCATTCTCCGGTTGTTGCGAATCCTCTTGCCTCATCTCCTCTGTCTTCCCTACTCCAAGACTATCAGCCTGCCACCATGAAGCAAGATCTCCATTATAGTGACAGTATTAGTGAAGCTGCTGTAGGCCAGCATGTCCCTCCGTCTGATCACAAGGGTCTCAGTCTCTCCCAGCTGGCGCAGTTACATCATCCCATCAATGCAATCCCACAAGAACACTCAGTATCTTTGCTGGGGAACACACTTGGTGAAATGACCCTGCTCCAGGGAGAGGACATCCATGACAACAGCTCCTTTGTAATGAGTGGGAGTTCAAAGGTCAGGAGTCAGCCTTCTCTACATCTGGCCTATTCTTCATTGTCAAATGTTACACTCCTCGTCGAAGATCCACAGAAACAGAAGAGACTGTTTGCCCTGGTAATGTGTCGTACACATGTTCAAACCTCAAAACCACTGCCAAAGTTACGTCGTAAGATTTTGAAGCAGCTTGCACAGGAATTTGATTCAAAACGACAGTTTGACTTTTCTACTCCTTCTCCTGATGATACAGTAAGAGACAAGCAAAAGAAAGGGTTTAGGAGAAATCCTGGAAGGTAGATGGTACATATACATGTACATTCAAGAGTTCATATTGTTATGAACTCTTGGTACATTGTATTATGCTTTATTGATAATCACATTGTTAATGCTAATCACATTGAATACGGGTGAGCAACTTCTGAGTTAATACCGATAACTGTAAGTAGTGATACATGCTGGGTACATGTATGTGTATTTCAGGTGTTGTACACACAGTTTATCCTTCCTGTATACAATATAGTATGTACTATAATATGTTCGTTTATTACATGTGCTACCTAACGCATGTTGTGCTACATGTATATAATGCATGCCTGCAAATACATTCACAGTTGTTGTATTGTGGTATGTACCATGTACATGTATTTGTTTTGGAACAGAAAATATTGATCCTACAAGGATGAACCACTTCACCACAGGGTGGGGCTGCAATACGTACCATGCTGCATAAAGGAGTTCTACTACTGTCCTTAGTCAAGAGCGCATGATGACATCATTGTTTTTTCATGATGATGTCATCATGCGCTCTTGCCTTAGTATATGGGTCCAGATGCCAGGCTGCAGCTGTGACTGCAGCACATATTGTAGTGATATACAATGTATGCCTCTTGGTTTCCTCTGGTTCAGGGTGGGTTGATCCAACTTTGATGAATTTATGAACAAATCTTCGGAAGAAACTACAACACTTGCTGCATGGTCAATATAACGGCCTGAGGAACTGCGTATGTGCCCTTACATGTGTATGTGCCCTTACATGAGGAGTTGTGTGTGCCCTTACATGGAGTGCAGTCTCGTTCGTCCGCTCTGCGTTCCCCTTTACCACCCTCATTCCTGGACTCACTCTCCCTGGCCTCATTCCCAGGCCTTCTCCCTAGCCTCATGTCCGGATCCGTGGCCATGCCATTTTCCAGCCTCATTCTCATGCCCTCATTCCAGCCTCATACCCAGCCTCGTTCCCGGCAGACCCTCTTTCGGTATTAATCCCAGACGCTCTCCGGCCTCACTTCTGGGCCCAATTTCCAGCCTCATATTCAGCCCATCTTCCCAGCCTCATTCCCAAGCCACATTCCCAGGCCCTCTTTCCAGCCTCATTCCCTGACTCTCTCCCAAGCCTCATTCCCAGACCCTCTCCCAAGCCACATTCCCAGGCACGTTTTCCTGCCTCATTCCCATGCTGTCCCTGTGTCTTCATTACAAAGCTCACACAACTGAACTGCTGCTTCAGAATGTAGGAAGCTGTGGCAGCAACCATTTACCAACCAACCACCTTGTACCCTCACCCACACACACTACTTCACACGCTCCCACACGCAGCGGTCCCCAAGACCTCTGGGGGGGCAGTAGGGATAGGTCCTGTCCGTGTATCGTCAACCTCCGCTGCACCCCGAGCTCCCCGGATGGGATTCATCACCCCCGGGTACTCCCTGGAGGAGGAGAGGAGCCACAGGTGAAGACTGTGTACAGTGTATAAACAGCCATACATGCTTGGGAGCCTCTTGCCAAGGCCTTCATGAGGTTTCAAAAAGAGAGCTTGCATGGTTGCACTTGCAATGCTTTCAGTATGTGCTGTGTCAGTGTATTATGTAAGCAAATGCATTCCTTGGGTACATTCAAATTCACTAATTGCTATAGGTAGCCATTTGTGATGGCTACGTCGAAACCAGAGGAGCGACCAGAGATCAGTTCTGGCTGGCTACAATAGATCCTTGAATTTACGAGTAATGCCAGCTTTAGCTAGCCTCCAGTGCGGACTGGGATCGAGGTTAAGTTTTAGCACAGTGGTAGTAACTGCTCTACGAATTACTAATTTAAAGGATCGTTACTGTTCCTATGCAGTCACACATACCAGTAGCTATAAAAATAACTGGTTTCTTCTTGGTTTCAGTGGTACTCCCAGTCCATCCAGGAGCCCTGCTAGGAGCCCCTCCCCCTCAGCTGACCATGCCTCTCACCCTGCTCCCTCACGTCACCCACCTCCATATCAAAGGAGTGGCTCCAGATCTAAATACCAGGTTATCAGCTGACCGTATGCTGCTAATGTGTTTACATGCTGTTTACACAGTGAGTATGACCCTCTCATTAGTAGATTGCATCTGAGTATAGAATCGTTCCCAGGCCTAAACTACTCACAGTTAGTGACAGACTAGCTATATGGTAGCAGGTCGCTGTTGGCTACCAGGTTGTCGTTGGGTGCTCAATTAAGTCCTCTTTAGTGCCTTTCCACTATGCTGACACCCCACACGTGAGAAAAATACCAGACTTGCCGTTCACTTTGTGCAACACACAATGGTGTACACTCGTGCTTTAAGTAGTCGGCTGTGATGTGTCCTGGGATTCCCCAAACCATGCAGAACTGTAAGGCAATTGATGACGCTCAGGCCTACAGGTAGAGGGTTGGATACAGCACAGCTGTAGACTCAGATGCAGACTGGAAGCTTAGCTACTTCTGAGGGCTGGCTGTAGTTGCTTGGAAAGTCAGTGATGACAGCGTTGATTGTTTATCAACTCAAGTCTGTGTGCGAATGCATGTGTGTAGGTGTTGGGGGAGTGAGCCTTGGTACGAGCCTTGGACTTGCAAATCTGAGATGTGATCTTTATTGTTTTGTGTTCCTCCCACCAGCAAATTGACGTTGTGACAGAGTACAGGAAGAGAGAGCAGTCCAGCAAGGGACAGATCAATCTGGTGGTCATTGGTGAGAGCTAGTAACTGTGGTAGTTGCTGTTTGTAGCCTTAACCGAACTCCATAACGTTTGGTTGCCATATGAACATCTTGGAGGAAATGTTCAGTGATCCTTTGAACAATTGATTACCTTCCTTTTCAGAAGCAATAGATTGTAGATCGACATACATGTACGTACACTATGCGTCTTAACAATTGACTCCGACCCTTAGAACGTTTTGCGACATGCATTTGCGGTGCTGCCAAACTTCTTCCGAAATCAGAAGGTTTCTTCCGGGGGTTGGAAAGCATCTTCAGAAGCAGCGGGAGGCTTCTTGTGAAGAGCGCTGGGTTTGTACATACACAATTTCGGAAAGCTTCACTTACAGATCTTTCTAAACTTACCCCAATCATGCCCAATGCAAGCCATCCACTGAACGCTTCGCTCAAAACAACACAACAATATATAGAATGGCCACGAGGTAAATTTTTCTTAAGTTTGACGCAAAATTAGAAATTACCGTTTTGGACTTGTCAATTTTGACGCAGAATTAGAGTGGCGCAAATTTAGAGTGCTTACGGTAGGTCTGCACTTTGGTCATCCGGAGCTTTGTTTGTAGTAGAAGTTGCTTACCAAAGCAGCTTAGAGGTACTGTACTTACCAGAAATAGCAGTTAGCTTACTGGAAGCAGAAGCAGCTTGCCGTATGTAACTGAGGATCGATGTAGCCTCATTCCCAGGTCTCGCTCAACTTTTCGTCGCTTGCAATACCCAGGCTCCACTCAGCTTTTCGTTTACTTGCAGTACTGCAAGCAAACGAAAACCTGGGCGGGGCCTGGGAATGAGGCGAACCTGGATATGAGGCAGGCCTGGGAACGAGGCAGGCCTGTCCTTGTTATCCATCCTACCATCCCACAAATAGGAGGAGAGTGGCTCAAGAAGCAATTATCGAGTTGAATTGGCCTCTAAAATTCTATTAGCCTTGTTCCCATGCAGGCTGTCTGCCGCTCCGTTTTTATAATACATGTATGTAGCTGTGTATGTGACCTTTGAACCAGTTCAAAGGTCACGTATGTGGCCAACAATGGAGTGGGAAACAGCCTGGGAATAAGGCTTATAACTGTCATGTGATCTGGGTCCGTCCGTGTCTCAGTATAAGAGTGTCGTCTTTTGTAGGCCATGTGGATGCTGGTAAGAGCACCCTGATGGGCCACCTGCTCTATCTTCTGGGAAACGTCTCTAAGAAGTCCATGCACAAGTGAGCACCATCTACGTAGTTTGAAATACTGTGAATCATGTATATATACTTACTGTTTACTGTGTCAACAAATGGCGTAAGGATTGCAGTATGTGCACTAGTATTGCAGTGTGCGTCCGATGTAGTGTGTTGTGCATGATCAGTTTCCATTCCCCCAGTGCTTGTTGGGGGCAATGGCAGATAGTCATGCCATAGCAACCTGCCACTTTCATTCACACACCATCGCATTCTCGTGCTTTGGTGTGGCAAACTGTGGCAACACTTTGATATTTGCTGTACACTGTACATAATGATCGAGTAATATGCAGAAGCACATAAAACCAGAAGCAAGGGAAGGAGCATGCAATGACCACACAGAAGATTAACTCTTTCCGACGGTACTTTTAGTTGCTGTTGGTATCATGCATGCGTACGTTATTTGCCCATGATGTCATTGACTAGCAAGGTAAAGATGGCTGGAAGAAAGAACCGTAGTGAAGGAATACGCTACCCTCACACTATCAAATAAATTTTTTCTGAGCCTCACAAACAGGAGTACTGCTGTAGGTGGATCCAACTGCTGCACAGCCAAGCGGGGAGACCTCGGTGTCTGTACTAGTGGAAAAAACAATATACACGTGCATGATGAAAGTAGTTACAAAACTCCCTCGGAAAGTCGACTGTCTTTTGCGTGGTTGTTGCCCACTCATATTATGTGCTCAGAATTGTTCCCCACATACCCCTAGCCACACCCCTCTCCATTCACCTTCTACACACACCCTCAGCATCTGTCATGTACACGTCCTCCTTTCTCCACATTTCCATCACACATTACCTTCACCCTCCATTCCCCCACATATATATACCCACCACCATCCCACATGCTCCACACATACCCCAACCCACATCCTCCACGCACCTCTCCACCATTCCATATCTGCCCTCCACACACCCTACCACCATCCCACTACTATCCCACATCCTCCACACACCCACAATGTACACACCCCACCAGAATCTCACATCTTCCCTGCACACACTGCACCACTGTATCTCACATCCTTCACGCCTAACCATCATCAATATCCTTCCACCACCATCCCACATCCTCCCTCCACACACATGATCCCACTCCACACACCCCACCACCATCCCACACCTCCCTCCACACACCTGCATAACCATGATCCCACTCCACACACCCCACCACCATCTCACACCTCCCCCCACACACCTGCGTAACCATGATCCCACTCCACACACCCCACCACCATCCCACATCCTCCCTCCACACACCTGCATAAGCATGATCCCACTCCACACACCCCACCACCATCCCACATCCTCCCTTCACACACCTACATAACCATGATCGGATACCCATCTTCCACCCACCCCACCGCCATCCCACATCCTCCACGTACCTGTGTAATCATCATCTGATATCCTCTCTCCACACACCCCACCACCATCCCACACACACCCCACCACTATCCCACACCCTCCCTCCACACACCTACATAACCACCATCCCACTCCCTCCCTCCACACACCCTACATAACCATGATCTGATATCCTGCCTCCACGCACCCCACCACCATCCCACACCCTCCCTCCACTCACCCCTCCACCATCCCACACCCTCCCTCCACACATCCCACCACCATCAGGTACGAACAAGAGTCCCAAAAGTCCGGCAAGGGCTCCTTTGCCTATGCCTGGGTGTTGGACGAGACGGGAGAGGAGAGACATCGAGGGATCACAATGGACGTGGCTCAGCAGCTGTTTGAGACGAAGAACAAATTAGTTACTCTACTGGATGCCCCAGGACACAAGGACTTCATCCCCAACATGATCACTGGGGCTGCCCAGGTATGACACAAGTGAGAGGCTACACTGTTGTATAGAACTGTGTGACCATATACAGTGTATCTAGAGGTTGGGAAAATGTGCAGTTGGAGGATATTTACAATGTCCATGTCACATGCACACATGCATGCAGGCTGACGTGGCAGTGCTGGTGGTGGATGCGGCTGTGGGGGAGTTTGAGGCAGGGTTTGAGTCCGGGGGACAGACGAGGGAGCATGCTCTCCTTGTGAGGTCCCTTGGAGTCAGACAACTGGCTGTCGCCGTTAACAAGATGGATACTGTGAGCCACCTGTGAATTTGCTGGGCTCAACTTACTAGACCATAGTACATAACAGGAAGGAGTGGTTGAAGTCTGCTGAAGTTGTATTCAATCATCACAAAGTTTTGAACTGAGTAGGTCTTTCTTCACTTGAGAAAGATGTTGTGTGTCATTAGTTAACAACTTCGGCAGTCTTCGACTACTCCTACTGTGTACTGGACCATATGACTCAAGCATTATTATATACCCCATGCAAGTTAGTATTCCCAAATACTCATAAGTAGGAAATCCAGTGTGACTACATGTATCTATCAGCCATGCATGTATGTGCATAGACCACTAGCTAGATATATTGCGCATCAGGCAGTGTGGAAATATCTTCACTGTTGCACGATACTGCAGCATCTGATCCTCCTTCTCCTCACTACATGCACACGTATTAGGTGGAATGGTCAGAATCCAGATTCAGTGACATCTCACAGAAGTTAAAAGCATTCCTGAAGCAAGCAGGGTTCAAGGTACGTAGCTGCACGATATGTTGGATCACCGCTTTACCACAACTGTTGCTAGCAAGCACCTGGGGAATGCACAGCCCCTGGGATCAACTGCTTATTATCCTCTCCAAGGGATGCAAGGGCCACCTTTGTCAATATTTGGGTAGGGCTGGGTGCACTCTAAAAAGAAAGCAATTCCTAAGGCAGATGTTAACAGTTTCAGTTGGTGATCAGACTTTGTTCTCTCTGTGTACCGCTCCCAGGAGAATGATGTCAACTATGTGCCGTGCAGTGGTCTGACTGGGGAGAACTTGCTGGATCCTCCCATGGCCAGCACCTGCACCGAGTGGTACAAGGGACCGACACTGCTGGACAGAATAGGTCAGCACTCGGGGGAAAGTACTCCGCATGCAAATAGAATTCTATTATATGGATACCAAATCCACATAACAGGGTATTGAGAGACTTGTATCACCTACATGTACTAACGGTTCTAGGGATGGGCGTTATTGAGAATTACCATTGGTGATTAATGCAAAGACAAATACTACGATTACCGTGTTTTTCAGGTTGCTTGCTTGCGCATGCCGGGCCGGCCAGGCATAATAGTCACGTGACCAAAGTTTTCACGTGATTGTATGTGTGAGGTATACGATTCCGGCCGGTACCATATACATACCGTAGTGTACGTATCAAGCGCCCACCCCCCTCTTCACACGAAAGTTACTGCACAGGGTCCAAAAGTAGTGTAGTAAGGGCCCACCCATCACAAAAGTTTTGAGCAGTATTTCTTAACCTCTGGGCGAGGTTGTGCGGCGTGCTTAACTCTTTAGGGGCCAAATTCTTTCTCTAGATAGAACACTTAAACATACCCTGATTTCTGTTCCCTGGCATTGCTGGGCTCGAAACTGCTCACACAGGTAATTTCAGCTATACTGAGCGTATACGTGACTTAACCACACCCACCAATTAACGAGCTTGCACTCAAGCCTCCCGAGAAATGCCAACCTGCCGTAGCTGAAAAACGGGCGATGTATGCTGGAAATGGAGGCCCTACAAGGCAAGAGAGCTACTTTCTAAGTCCAGTTATGCCAAAAACAGCCGAAATGGCCCTCCCAGTGCCGACCAAGACCTTTCTATCGCGGAGCCCAGACACGGCCATGCTGTTTGCACCCTCCGGGTGCACCCACCCACCTCCCCCTGTCCCGCCCTTTCTGCTGTCGCAGAACCTATCTCCCAAGGACATTGCCGGAAGTCACATGATGAAGCTGAAAGTATTATGACGACATTTGGTGCTATGGGCCCTAAAGGGCTAAAGACGTGCGATCAATTTCTTTGTGTGAAAATGGACTTGTATATTCATAGCGGGTCATTGATATTCACAGCTTACCCCAGCGCTTATTGTTTGTACAGTGCTGAATAGGTGGGCGGTTCAGCAGCATTCTATTGTCCCCAAACCCTGAGTGCTTAATACATACTCAGTACAGTTTATGATTGATACACGCAGTTATGCGTACGCCGAACTACAACCCTGCAAAATTTAAGATGCCGTTGTCTATCTCGGATGATCTTCAATGGTAGCCTCGTTCCCAGGCCCCATACGAAAAATCGAAAAGGGGCCTGGTAGCATTTCTGTGTTAAATCTGTCGCTGCTGTACACGTCATCAAACGTGTGCTACGGTAGGACACGTCTCATTTCAAACATCAGATCAGCTGACTATCACCGTCACAAAGACTAACATGGGGCCCAAGAGAGCGTTGTTTCACAGTATATCGGTTGATCAGGACTCCAGCTAGTGCTGATAGATGATCAGGAAGTTTATCGCGATGACCCGTAAGCGTAAACAGCGCTCTCTGATTTCGATCATCCAGCCATCTCCCGCAAATGCGACAGCACTTGTTCACGAAGGAAAGAGACGTGGACGCCGCACTCTGGAATGGCAAAGTAAGCTCTATAACGATCTGCATGGTCCGTTTTGTGCTTTATAATACTAGTCAACACTTTGTCTCACGTGAAGGGATCACGTTTGCGTGTGGTTTCGTTCTGAAATCTGTTTGGCTCCTCCTGAATTTGTGAGGCATAGTCGACAGAAATTATACGGAAGCGCTACCAGGCCCATTTCCGATTTTCGGATGGGGCCTGGGAACGAGGCTACTTCGATGGAGATCGTGTTACAAGGAACTTGCAATAGCCGACCTTCTTTATACATGTGCATATTCTACAGTTAGGAGGATTATTATTTCATATGATTCATCCGGTGATGTTTCACCAGTGACCTACTGTATCACCATGGTCCAAGATGCTAGGAGAACCAGAGGAACTTTGCATTGTTGAGTCACTCTTGGCTAACCCAAGCATCTATCTGGATGAATTGCAGCAAGAACTCTTTCAGAGTGCTGGCACTTGGGCCAGCATTAGTACAATATTTAGAACGATTCGTCAGTTGGCCGGGCTTCACTAGAAAGAGATTGCGGCATGTTGCTATGTGATGTCAAGTATAGTTGTACATTAATTGCCATAAAATGCATGGATCATACATAACTTGACTATTGTACTTCAATATAGTCATCCTGCCCTCACGCAGAAAGGGAATCCAGCTCAGTAAGTAGCAATTCTCTTCGCTTCTCAAACTGCTCAGAAATTAGCGCACCACACTCGTGCATCTTATGCAACATATCAATCTGATTGAACAGTTTGTCTTGATATCGATCCTTCGTCCAGGTGAGACACCCACAGTTGTATGCGTGCAGGAATCTCCTTTGCGTGGAGTATTAGAAGGAGAATTAGCCTCTTTCTGGGTGACTGGGTGATTATAGTAAAAGCTGATGCCACTGTGTTGGCCATGTTTGTAAAGGCCGAGACCATTGCATCCACAGAATCTTTCTTCTTTGTGGGCATGGATTCGCACCCCAGATTGACCCATGAGGTGGCTCCTCTTTACTAAGATGCTTCATATTTAGTTCTGCCTTTATGTTGTCCGTGTCTCCAAGGCAAATCTTGCGTGAACCACAACAATATCAAACTTTAAATCAAAGCACTGACCACTCTTATCCCCAGCTGTTCCAGTATGTCTTCACGCAAACACTTCAAATTCCACATTCAACATGTATGTTTTGGACTCACACTTTCTAATCGTGTTAAAGACCTTAAGGTTACGGGATACTCATGCGTGCGCCGTGCAAAATGTATTGGGAAATGCATACTTAAGCTCGCTAACCAAGACTCTCTGGTACGAAGAGCGTGAGCAACTTGATTCTGGCTGTGGAGGTGCGCTGTCACAAGGTGCAGGGCATGACGGAAGCTTTTTTGATAGCATAATGCCTGGCAAATTTATCTGCTGTCTCGCTCGAGAAAAGCGGTAAATACGGCTTTTTGGTGAACTGAACTGCTCGTTTTGCAAGGCTATACAGCGTATCGGTAAAAGCTTCCGTCATGCCCTGTACCTTGTGACAGCGCACCTCCACCTCTAGAATCAAGTTGCTCACGCTGTTCGTACCGGAGATTATTGGTTAGCGAGCTTAAGTATGCATTTCCCAATACATTTCACACGGCGTGCGCACGAGTATCCCGTAACCTTAATTGGAATACTCACCGAAGTGTATGTATCAAGGGACTTCTCCTGTTCCGTACACACACAAACACCAACTGGGTTGGTCATGTTCAGTCCGCCAACTTGACAGGATCCATAGTCGTGAAACACTACATGTATGTTACGCTATGGTAGCTACCGGTACACGTGGCAACTAGTTAGCTAGAACATGCAACTGCAAAAAAAAACAGGCGCATGACCACTTGCTTTTCATTGGTGGATTCAAGTGCACGTGATACTTTGCACTTTTGCATTCCGAGTTGGAATCGAGGAGCAAGCAACCTGAAAAACACGGTATCAGGATAATTGCTGGAATGAAATGTGCAGATGAAACCTCAGTTGGCCTATCTTGTTGAAGTACTTAGTCCTATTCTTGATGACGATTATCCCAGTTTTTAGACGTATCAGGATTACATCATAGTTCTATGATTACCCATCCCTAATTAACCTTGCCTCATTCTTAGGCTTTCCCACCATCAGGATCTCCATCTTGAGGGAGAAGCATTCATCCGTACAGTCGTGAATGGCCTGTCTATGAAGGGTGCTCTATGGCCTAGCTAGTGCAATGGCTAACATGCGCATACATGTACGTATATACCACTTCACAAGCTTGAATGATATGATGTGCTCGCTCTCATCCGCATCATACCACCAGACATCCTCTTGTGCCTTCTTTGGTCTGTCAGGTCCATATTTAGTCTCTTCATTGGAGGTGAAGCCGTGAAGGTAGTCTCGTTCCCAGACCCTCATCACACGAGACTACCGTGAAGGGTGGTGTGTGATTGTTTTTGGGGTGTCTCCACAGCAAAAGATGGAATTTACACTCGACGCTTTTCTGGTCCAGTCCAGAATCTGTCCATCTCTGTGCTCAAACCTGTACTAGCAAGTATTTTACACTTTCTGTACCAAACTGATCCGTATGAGTAATAATGCTGAATGACTGCAATATTGACCATTTAGAGCAAGTACATACACACATGATTCACGTACATGTATTCCTATGACTTTGTCACATGCTGCAAATTACTACACTCTTGTATATTTTGCCTGTAGATCAGTTTACTCCTCCACCTCGTCCTGTTGAGAAGCCTTTTAGATGCTGCATCGCGGACATCTTCCGAGGTAAGAATCATTGCAGTAGTATTCTGGGCCATGTATTGTAGATCAGTGCACATATTTGTGCATGTGCATGTGATAGCTTCTGGGGTAAAATAGGAGTGTACAAGGCAGGGGAATGCATTGCATTGTGGGGCGACAGTGAGTAAGTTGTAGCCCCTGCCCCCCCCACCCCCATGCAGTGCACTGTGCACTTCTGAGAGTTGGAAACCTGCACAGGCCTAATTCATCCTAAATGGGAATTCACACGAAATACAATAATGCCGTCCGTCCGAGCCTGCTTGTAGCCATTGAGAAGTAGGCCCCCATTACTGTAACCAATAAATCCATATCCGTCCTTCATCCTTCCTGTGGCCATCGAAGGCGTAATAAGTACCGTAGTCGCGCGTTATTAGGTGCATGCGCCTGTATCTCCACAGGAAGGAAATTTGACCAGAAGCACTTAATTTAGAATCGAATGGGAAGTGTGCTTCATTTGGAATTACAGCTTTTTCCACTCCACGTTTAAGTCTTCTTCCAGAAACTCTGCCATTTTCGATCCTACTTACCAGACGTCAAACCGCACCTAACTGCGAATATGCACCTATTGGGGAGTTGCGCCTAATAACACACGACTACGGTACCACGAGACTAGTCCCATTGTTTATTCTCTCTCATGGGCTATCCTCTTCTCTCCCTTACTCTCAGCTCAAGGGTCAGGGTTCAATGTGGCTGGTAGGATTGAATCAGGTCACCTCCAAGTAGGGGAGAGTGTCCTGGTATTACCAGCCAACGAGATTGCCAGCATCAGAGGTAAATGAATTGATGTACATGTAGTGGCTTAATTCCCTCTTACAGTTTGTTGATAGCTTTGCAGCATGCAGTGTTCTCACTAGGGACATTCCTAACCTTGTACCCAGGCCTTCTGACCCAGCGTTTGTCGCTTGTAGTACTAGCCAGTTCTGGTAGTACAGTGTACAAATCAAGTCTATCTGCCGTTTATAGAGTCCCAGACTTAGCAGTTGTGTAGAAACATTCAGCACACTTCACCACTGTGTGTACTCAACGGTGAGACGCTTGAACTGCTAATGCAGCTGTCTTTCCTAGCTGGCTTCCGAATTCTGCACAGCTGTGGGGAGCTTTTGGAACTCAAGAAACATTGCCGAGGAATGTAGACCGCTCAGTCACTGTTGAACGCTAATCCGTTTTTCATTGGTGGTCGCATAGCATGTGCTCTGTATGCATGGGTGAAAGATGGCCTTGCAGTTTCTCCCGGAATGTGCCACTCCCCCACACATCCATCTATAACACTGCATGTGACAAGTTTTTCCAGGCCTAGCTTCCCCCCCATGTTAGTACTGCAAGCAAAAAAAGCTGGGGTAGCAAGGCCTGGGAACGAGACTAGGATTTTCCAAACGGCAGTGTCACAACCCTGTCCCATTGGGCTTCCTTTGTTCCATTCGGCAATCAAAGAAGTCTACATACTGTGTGACCTTTAAGTTTCGTAGATAACACCCGCTTATAGAAGCCATACAGACTGCCTTCAGAATCACTCTCCGAGAGTCTAACATTTCTTCTGGTTTTCAGTGGAAGTGGGAAATAAAGCCGTCATCTAGCTCCTACTAAATTCAAAGTTTATAACTTCCTTGCAATCTCTTGCCACAGCACTGGGCGTGAGTGATGACCCTGCCTCCTGGGCAGTGGCCGGGGACCAGGTGATCATTACTATCACTGGAGTGGACATTGCCAAGATCAGGTGTGTATGCATGGGAGTGAAATTTGTTGTGGAGGATGAGAAAGTGTTGTGGAGGATGAGAGGAGGGGAATAGCACACTCTGACATCCTTTTGCGTGTTTGGTTGTCATACATTAATTAAGATTAAGTTATGTGGGACCCAGGACACTCCTTATAGAGACACTATTGCACTAGGCTGTTGGTGAGTTGGAGTAATGAGGATGGTAGGAAGGGGTGGGGTGGGGGGGGGGGGGGGGGGGGGGGGGGGGGTGGGATGGTGGGATGAGGAGGGGAAGGGGAGGGGAGGAAAATTGGATATTAGGTGAGAGAAATGGACGAGGCGTAGGATGATGGTTGGATGGGCAGAGAATGAATTAATAGCCAGGGACCATCCTGCATGTTCATTTGCATTCCCTTGCTAATCTTCCCTGTGGTGTCATCTCCACACCAACACCCACCCACCAACACCCACACACACCTCCTTCCTCCACCAGCACTGGCAGTGTGCTGTGTAGTGTGGAGAACCCGGTACGAGTGACCACAAGAGTGGAGGCTAGGATCATTGTATTCAACATTGACATCCCAATCACCATAGGGTTCCCTGTAAGTGCAGCATGGAAATGTTGTCAATATACGGAGGGCGCTGATGGTGACTGGTCGTAACACTGGGCCAATAGACTAATATTCTATTACATAACCTCCTGTCATTTCATATTACTGCAATTGAGTTGAAGGGGAGGAAATGCTATCCAACTCTTAGAATTGAACTTTTATGAATATGATGGGACTGAGGATGGGTGATGCAAAGAAGGTTGATGCGCACCATTTGCTGGCATTTTCTGTGTGCAGGTGTTGCTGCACTACCAGTCTGTCAGTGAGCCTGCAGTGGTGAGGAAACTAATCAGTTTGCTGAACAAGAGCTCTGGTGAACTCGTGAAGAAGAAACCAAGGTATTCATACTGTTGTAGATATATTAGCCTCGTTCCCAGGCTGTGTAGGAGAAACGGCCTGGCAACTTTCGCGAGTTCAACCTGTATATGGAGTTCAAACTGTATATGGATGTAACATCACGGCAATTGCATACCTCATTCAAGCAGTGAAGTCCACGTGATACTACTGACATTTCCACCAGCTGAGAGCGGTCCTTTCCCTGCTGCTGGCAGCAACTGTTTGCTGCAGGTTCTGCAACGGAAGGCAAGCAGAAGACGAACGAACAAAAAAGCATCGTGCAGAGTGCCTACACTAGTGCGATTCAGCGATCGACTATTGCAATGAATGGGCACGACTGTGACATTTCAATGCATGATGCAATTTGGTTTACTGTATGTGACAACGTTCTGAAATCTGATTGGTTCTGCCAACTCTCTGGCCGTGCAATTAACAGTTCAAACTCACTTAAGTTGCCAGGCCATTTCTCCTACACAGCCTGGGAACAAGGCTATAGATTATGTGCATGAGTATTTCACTTTTTAAATATATGAAGCCCCCCCCCCCATCCAGTGCACTTGTGTTCTCACCAGAACTTTGTTTAACCCTTTATTTGCATATATGTGTCATGTAACTTCAATTTGTGATGTCCGTTCCAGCCATATCCTTGGGAAATAAGTTCTGCCGAAGAAAGGGCAGGACAGGGGAGGTGACATGTTTCAGTGCTACGTAGGATGGCTGCTTCTGGGCTGGCTGTAAAAGCCTTGTTGACCTCAATTTCTGGCATTGGCTATGGAAGCCTTACCTACATGTAGTGAAGTACCTCAAGTGGTTGCTGACTTTACCTTTGTTAGTGATTACACTCCTGGTAGGGGAAAAATTGTGCCGCGTAAATAAATAATATAATTAATTAATATAATGTTTGAGTACTTAGGATTGGCCTACAGTGATTCTGACTACACCGCCATGATCGCTATCATGTACTGATCTGAATGTAAAAAGTTGGTGCTGAAACTCACCTTGGTGGCTGAGATATGAGCGCTTTCGTCTCGCCGTTGGCCGCCTTTGCTCGAGCGCTCTCTTCGACTTCCGGTGGCAGTACCGTTCTCAGGAAGGCTCACGAGGATTCTGACCACACGGCCGTAATCGCTGTCGTTCACTAACGCTTGTATGCCAAAACTCACTGTGCTGGCTAAGTTGTGAGTGCTGTAATAATGTCTTATCTTCCTTTTGGTCGCCATTGCTCGCGATCGTGGTTGCCACGTGGCATGTGCGTTAATTGGAACGAATTACAATACTTAGCTTGCGCTACGGCGAGTCGCATCCGGTTGCATCGCGGCTACCAGGAGTGCGGTTGCCCCTCGAACAAGAGTAAGTAATTACCTGGCTGACAGTATATGAGCCAGCAGAGTCTTTTCTCCCCTCTGTGCTGATGAGATGCAGGTAAGTCCAACTCAAGCTAGTCAGCTGTAAAGCAGTGATATTAATCCTCTGCAGTGGAAAACACACAGCTCAGCTTCCTACTTAGTCTTCCACGTACTTGTCAGTGCTACGAGCTTCAAGTGCAGAGGTTCTCTGCAACTGCTTGAACTACCTCCACTCGAGAATGAGCACTCTGTGTTGGGGTGGGCATGTGATGGTTGTAGTATGATGATCAAGTGAGAGGTTTCAATCAGATCTTTAGAGCTCAGGGTTGATGATGTACCAGGCCAGTTGAAATGTTGCTTCCAACTCACCATACTGGTAGCTGTTGTGTTAGTGTCTGTCAGAATTCCTGAGATCCAAGTGCTCCCATTATTTGTTCCAGGTGTATTACCAAGCAGAGCACGGCTTTGGTCCAGCTGGAGGTCCAGAGACCAGTGTGCTTGGAGCTCTACCAGGACTGCAAGGACCTTGGCAGGTTCATGCTGAGGTCTGGAGGAAACACTATCGCAGCTGGTGTAGTCACAAAGGTTGGTAAAAGCGTCTCAATATGCGTATCATGGGGAGTAGGAGATCTAGTAAGGCTTCCAGAGCAGATTACGGTTAACTAGACTTTAATACCTGTGGGGGGGGGGGGGGGGGGGGGGGAGCGAAGG
Organism: Axinella damicornis; assembly: GCA_963931865.1. Lineage (NCBI taxonomy): Eukaryota > Metazoa > Porifera > Demospongiae > Axinellida > Axinellidae > Axinella > Axinella damicornis. The sequence continues at coordinate 7,909,588 of OZ007515.1, read as the reverse complement.
CAGAACCATTTTCTCATTGTAGTCCAGCCAAAGCCATTTAAAGCATTCTTAACAGCATTCTTGTTACCATGCACACATACTGTTTGGAAACGAAAATTCATGCCGCTGATGAGCTCTAGATCAACTCCACTTGCGTTGAAGAATTCAGTGATCAAAATGCACACTCAGAAATCTAATACAGCAAAAACTGTACTTGCCGTACCAGCCGCTATACGTACATTAAGGCTCCAACAATTTGTGTTTCTTAGCAACCATCAGCACAATACTCCCCTCAGCCTTCGATACAATAATATTATAATGTTTTTTTCTTGTTAACTCACAAGGGGGGGGGGGGGGGGGGGGGGGGGGGGGGGGCATTATTTGAAACCAATTTGCATAACAATAGCATGATAGGGCATAAGTGTAGGCATAATGACATCATCAACATAATTAATATTAGTCTACTGATTCCGTAATATTATTGTGGGTGTAGTATAACAAATGCAACAATGTGTTATCCATTACACTGAAGTATTTTACTAATACTGTTATTCTTGTTTATTCAGATTTTATGATCTGCAGCTTCAAAATAAAGCACAGAGAACATTGTCGATTTCCAGTGGATTCCCAGTAGCATCAGTGCACTATGACTGCTGTATGCTGAAAGTGACCATCAGTTCCACTTGTAATTTTATAGAATTGAGTGATCTACCCATTTATACTACAGCATCTAGTAAAAGTCAATTTGTATCAGGCATATATGGATGTATGTGGGCATGTTACTATGGTTACCAGGCTTCATTATTTCACCAGCATTATCTGCTGAAAATAATCTTTGCATCACGAGGTATAGGTGTAGCTACTGCAGTTCATGCATGGATAATTAAGGATTAAACTAACCTGCTTTGCCGACATCTGATCACTGATGTATGTTAGCAACCGCAGTGCCACTTTGTTATAATTGACTCAAGGCATAAATTATGCAGCCTTCGATCCCCAACCAACCCAAGCAGGCTAAAGGCAGGCCAAAAAAATTTAGGACACGGTTTCGACTATATGCATGCACACGTACAGTTGAGTATGATACACCCTTTGTGTGCACAATGGTCGCCCTGATCGTGTGTGTGTGCATGTGTGTTTGTGCATGTGTGTTTGTGCATGTGTGTTTGTGCATGTGTGTGTGGTCTAAAATAGCTTGTTTCCGGTCCAGCAGACAATGCTGCTGTTTTTTTTTGTGTGAAAACCATCGTGAGGGACTCAGGCAAGTTTGAACTAGCCTGTCTGAAGAATGGAAGAAGAAAACCGATTTTCACAGTTTCAGTTTTGTGTTGCGGTACTTTCACCATGCATTTTAATGACATTAGAGTCTTCCTGGCCGGCCAGGAAAACACTAGAAACTGAATGGCAAGTTGTCATAAAGGCTATAGCATAATTATATATTATGTTGCGTGTGATAGATCATGCAAAGGTGGTGAAGTGTGAAAGATTGCGATCATGAAATGATGCCATTGTTGCAAAAATGCAGGTACACATTACCAGATAAAGGTTCGTTGTGCTGCCGATCGTTTCTGATGTCTTTCATGAGGTAGTGCTGGGTGCAAGTTTCTTAAATGATGATGCTCAGTGCTTGTGACACCTTCTGATGTGCCTCTTGAGGTAGCTGGGTGCTTTGAATACCTTTCCGCATAATTTACATTCATGAGGAACCTGTTGGTGAATCCTGTAATGCTCAGGAAGATAATATTTTTGGACTGACCTTCCACACCACTCGCACATGTATTTTGTGGTGCTGGTACTATGAGATGATTCCACATGACCTTGCAGAGCTAGTTCAGTAGGAAAGCACATCGAACAGTATCTACAGCTAAATGGTAGCTTCTCTAATTGGTCTGGGTGGATCTTTGATAAATGATCTTGAAGGGTATCGGTGGAGCAGAAGACCTTACCACAGAACCGACATGTGTGAGCAAAGTGGGAAATTTGATGCTTTGTAAAACCAGATGCAGATTTACAGACCTTAGAACAATGTTCACACTGATACTCTGTCGCAGACAACTTTGGTGTTTCGTTAAGCTCTTTCGTTATCCCTTTTGAAATTGTCATGGTTCTTGGTAACGGCATTTCATCGTCATCTGCGCATGTTTCAGCGGTTGCAGCTGTGTCCAGTGCTTCCAATGCAGTATCTTCTGCTATACACGAGTCACCACTTTCTGAACTCTGAACATTCTCAGCTTTCGCAAGAGTTTCTGCATGAGACTTGGACTTCAAATGTCTATATAAAGTGCGTAGATAGCCAAAGTGTTTGTGGCAGAGCTTGCACTGGAATGGCTTCCCTCCTGTGTGGACTCTGTGGTGTGATTTCAAATGTGCAGATCGATTGAAGCTCTTGGGGCAGAACTCACACTGGAATGGCTTCTCTCCTGTGTGGACTCTGTGATGTGCTTTCAAATTTGCAATTTGCTTGAAGCTCTTGGGGCAGAACTCACACTGGAATGGCTTCTCTCCTGTGTGTATCCTAAGGTGATATCTAAGAGTGCTACTGTGTCCAAAGTGCTTATGGCAGACCTGACACTGGAATGGCTTCTCTCCTGTGTGGACTCGGTGGTGTCTTTTCAAATTAACAAGTTGTTTGAACCTCTTGGGGCGGAACTCACATGGGAATGGATTTTCTCCTGTGTGTATCATGAGGTGACGTGCATGAGTTGTACTATGTCTAAAGTGCTTATGGCAGACCTGACACTGGAATGGCTTCTCTCCTGTGTGGACTCTGCGGTGTCTTTTCAAATCTGCAGATAGTTTGAAGCTCTTGGGACAGAACTCACACTTGAATGGCTTCTCCCCTGTGGCTCTGTGGTGTGATTGCAGATGTGCATATTGGATGACATTTTATAGGGACACAACTCACATATGCAGGAATGGTACTAAGTGTGTGTGACGCATGTTTTGGGGGTATATAGAACTAGAATAGCGGCGACGCATGACTTTCATAGCATACCTACTAAATAAACTGTACTCCAAACTCACGCTCGAAAATGTTAGGCAGGGGTTGGAATGTCATACTATAATTGGTCCCCCCAAAAGCGGTCCCCCCGGACTGTCCACGGCAGAATAATTGGTCCCCCCTGGGACCATCCATGGCGCTGTAAGCAGTCCCCCCTTGCCGTAATTGGTCCCATTAGTTGTTCACTAGCCCAAGTCACAAATATTCACTGGAGGGTCAACTATGAAGCGAGGAAGTGTAAACAGACGCGAATGGAGAGTCTGCACCGTCCATCAGGAGGCCATGTAGTCCAAGTTATACTATCAGGAGCCCATACTCCTTCTCACACGGTTTAGCTCAGAGTATGCAACGAAGTTAGTTTTAATGCTATTCCTTCGTAGCCTGTGTAGACTCTATAAGTACAGAAATAAAATGATCTTTGCTTACCTGTACGTACCCCGCCGAGCGCTCGTAACAGATCATGCATCTATGGGGTGGGACCATCTACAGCAAGGGGGGACCAGGTATGGCTGCGATATTTGGTCCGGGGGGACCGATTATTCTGCCGTGGACAGTCCGGGGGGGACCGCTTTTCAGGGGGACTGTCCACGGCGTGACAGGAACCATCCAGAATGTGGCTGGGCAGCTGCAATCGGGGAGCAGTAGCTGAAACAGATGCAACCAGGCAGCTGCGTGTATGGACACCCCCACACTTACACTTACTCTACCCGCAAGTAACAGGCACCTTAAGGTAGTTAGTACGAGTACTAGTCTAACAAGCTAGCCCTTCGCTTTCTCCAGCGCGCGATCGCTTGCAAAAGCGCGCGCGGAGAAGTAAGGTCTAGAAACTTTGGACCACTTTACTCGGTACGAAAGAATGCAATTAATCTTACTTCACGTCCGTTTACGTCATAATATTCCAATTAGTGCAACTGCAGTCGGTCGATTCTGGCCCGCTAACCTCGTTGACTGTTTGTACTTCTGTCTGTTTGGTCGTTGTGCAGGAGAACAGCAATCGCAGGCAACTTCAGACAGTCCTCAACGCTTGTACCGAGCGATTTGAAAGATCACCACGTGACAGCTGCAATCTGATTGGCTCTACCCAATTTCGAGTAGAGCCCAAGCAAAGTGGCCAAAGTTTCTAGACCCTCTTTTTCCCCGCGCGGTCACGTGAGTCGATCCGTGCTGGGGAAAATTCGAGGGGCTAGCCCGCTAGACTAGTACGAGTACCAAGACTACCAACGTACGTCCAGGGCACAGCTGTTGTAAAGAGTACCAATGCTACATGTAGTCTCGGAACCAGACCCTTCGTGCGAAGGGTCTGGTTCCGAGACTATGCTACATGATGCTTACTCTGGTTTGGGTTCTGCTGTGTCACCTTCTCTTAAAGGAATTGCTCTCTCCCTTCTGTTGCTCTTCTCTAAACAATCATGAACTACTCGTATGTCACTTGCACTCTCTTCCATATCTGTAGGTTCGCTTGAAACAGCTAGCTCTTCGCCCACGCTCCTGGCAATTTGCTTGCTTCTTGCTGTTGGTGCGCTGCTTGCCGTTGCCCCGATCCTTGATGCTCTTGGGCGCTTTGGTTCCTACTTGTTGGGGACCTGATGGCTGCGTATGGACTCTGGACTGGACTCTGGACTGGACTCGGGACTGGACTGTGAAACTACGATCAACTTGACCTTTGACCAAATCTGCATGCTTGGGACTTCACAGGAAATTGTCAGGTCCCCCACGGAGTGCATGCACGTTCAGTGCCTCACGGTTTGTATGCGCATATGGACCAAAGTTGCAGCTAAGGTAAGTCAGGAAGACATTTTTGGGGAAGCTGAACTTGACATGGGGCCATTTCAGAGAGTCAGGCAAAAGAATGATGCTACTACCAAAACCAAGTTCAACATAACATTTGCTTTTTCCAGTTCCAGGGCACAGGCATATTCAGATCCTTCCCTTTCACCAGATTCATTCAAGCTATACATTCAATGCATGCATGTGTCCTGTTCTGTGCTTGGGGACTAAATTTCACGGTGCTAGCACAAAAGAAGAAACTGGACTTCTATTTTGTTCCACTGGATGGCTAGCTCCAGGATAGGCCTTGCTCTGGACTTCTATTTTGTTCCACTGGATGGCTAGCTCCAGGATAGGCCTTGCTCTCTGTACTGTTGTCAATCCAGCAAGTCAACACACTTAGTACTGAGAGGCTGGACATCCTGCAGACCAGTTCCTATGTGAGGTACGTAGAGAACACAAACGTTAACAGTCCACTTGTATTAGTCTCGCTCCCAGACACTTGTATATGCTATGCATGCTCTAAACAGCTACACAGAAACATTCAATTCAGACCACAATGGAAACAGTGAGAGTACAGTCTGACTGAGCTGAACGGCTAGTTCTAGGGGCGAATGACAGTAGGTACAGTTGTTAGTGTTCGTAAGAAGCGGCAAGAAGTGGACCAGATCATTTAAGCGACTACACATGAAACGCATGCTGGATAAGCAACCAGCAACTGCTACTTAGAGTTGCATAGCATGTGTAAGCAGGCTTTAATCGTCACTTTACATGTAGCAAACATCTTGGCTACAGGGCGATCGATGGCAATGTGCAGGTAACAGAATAGGGAACAAGATTAGAATCAGTGAAGAGCTACAAATTTGTAATTCACTTGGAAATGGTGTGATCATCCAGTAAGTTTAATGGTAGATGCTTGTGTTTGTATGCAGATGGTGGTGTAGCAAACAACGTATGCTAATGGTGGTGGTACATTGTGGACAGGATATGGGAGTTGCCATTCTGAGACTACCCTATTATGATGTCATGCCTCCAACTCCCCCTGCAATATCCTATCAATAGTGTTGTTCGCCTCGTGGGAAGTGCCAGCAGTCCTCACCAATCCTCTGAGATCATGGTTTTGGATGGCCAACTCATGACTACAGTTGTCCCTACCTTCAAGAATGAATGGATTGCAAGGTTTGTATTGTAGTGACTTGCCAACTTCAAATAGGAACCACCAGATAAACATGCAATACTTCCTCTCCTTCATTCCAATGCGGCCATGGTATAGCCTCATTCCCAGGCGCTCGGTAGGGGGAGAAGAGCGACCCCATAGAAAATCGGCATGCCCATAATTTTATGTAGCCATGCAAAAACATTTGCCATTACCTATGTGCTGTACTGCTGTCAGTTGTTTGTCCTTCAGCATCATTCCTGCATGGCTTTACGACCTTGCCGAGTGCATACAACACTGATTGGTTGAACAGAGCTGTGTCCTGTAGATATAAACGACTTCTGTGTTTCAGTAATTTACTGTCGTGCAACACAGACTAGTATAGCAGTGAGTTTCCAAGGTCCCTGGGGACCCGTGCATGCACAAATAGTGGATAGCGCTGTTCTCCCCTACTGAGCATCTGGGAACAAAGTTAGTCGTGCATGGTACTGCTCAAGTTGGTTGTTGAGTCCGACCCCTAGCTCCCATGAACTTAACAGGGTGACTGCCATCTCTCACCTTCCATTGCAAAGTTGTTGGCCTACTTTCTAGTCAGTTATTTTTCTTGGGGTTAGCTAATGGATCAGGATGCTGTTAATTTAAGTGCATGTTAGCCTTGTTCCGAGGCTGTTCCCACTGCCAGTATTTGATCGCTTCCAGTATGAAATATGACAGGAGAAGGCCTGGGAGATCTGGTCACGTGCGATGACGTCAGGTAGACAGATGGTAGACACACTGGGGGTGGTGACCAACTGTTTTGCGTTGATCCGTCCCAGGCATTGTGAACAACGAACGGTATCGATCTACTGCCTGACGAACGCTCTGACATCCAGTCATTGGACGTACAGTACAACACAGGACGTCGACATTCTTGTTTGGGCACCACCCTCTGTGTGTCTACCATGTGTCTACCTGATGGCACTGCATGTGACCGGATTTCCCAGACCTTCCCCCACCGTACTTCATGCTGGAAGCGATCAAATACTGGTGGTGGAAACAGCCTGATAACGCGGCTAATCAAAGATTTCTAACCTTTTCAGTATGCACACATCCAGAAAGATGACATCTTCACCTACTAAACAAGCTGACAAAGGATACATGATTCAAGTGCAAGGCAGCAAGGATCGTTGTCTATGGTGTGACTAAGAAACCAAACTCTGTTCTTTGACTATTGAATAATAATTATGCATTTATAGACTATGTATAATAATATTATTATAGGAATTCATAACTTACGACTAGTTACTACAGGGAACTTACTTTTGTATCATTGCTTGCACTGTAAACATACCATTCATACCATTATTGGATTGATTTGCGTGTATTAAATTTTGATAATAAGGTTTCAGCAGTACATGTAGCTAGCTACATATTTCTGAAGGTATTCAGTTAAAATTTCAGATGCTTTTCATGAGCTGTCTGAAAAGACCTGAATTCTTGCTTAACCCTTTAACCACCGAATTCTTCCCACCAAGACAACACATTTTCATGCATTCAGCGCACACCACTTTCGTAGGTACTCCTCTCCCACAGCATTCGCTCCTCAGCGGCCAAACTTGGTGGGGCCCGCACACATGGAGAGACCTCTCTGGCAATACCGTTAATGATATTCATGACCCCCCACAAGCCCAGCAATCAGAGGTCAAAGGTGGATGTCAGCCGGATTTTCGCCCAGCATTTCCCTAAACTTGGGCCAGATCTGACTGATGGCACACCTTACACCACCAATTTGCAGGTTTTCTTGAGGCCCTGGGTGGGGTCTATGAATATCATTAGAATCAAAAATTCTCGGGTCAATGAATCTCATTAAAATCAAAAGACGCCCACGACAGCCCGAAGGCAGCCCCCCCTTCGAAACCCCCCCGCTTGTACGTTTAGTGGGGGAGGCGCGCCGAAATCTGACCAAATTTTTGAGTTCGTGACTTAAAGTCGTCCCTGGGCCCTCTGAAGACTTTTTGGTCTCTTTTTGGACTGGCGAGTAGCCCTACAAGTGCATAGGGTCTAAATGACGCATGTATGCGTCAATAGGGCTTAAAGGGTTAACTTTCAAATTCTATTCAGACTACAATCAGGTGGAAATCAGGGTGAATTCAGGGGGATTTCAGATAAACTTCAGATGCTTTTCAATGTCAACAAAATGTCAACAGTCAGTCAATGCACCATAATTTAATTTAACAAGCTGGTAGAAGACAAGTCCCAGTTCTGTGGCTCGCAGAGAAGACCACCAAGTAGCTTCCACTGTCACAGTTAGCAAAGGTTTTCCCCGTGCAACAGTGCAACTGAGTAAGTTAGCAGTCAAAGTTCTCTGGGAACTTCTGGCTCTTGACCGTGTGGAGTACTATACTGGGCGTATCAATAGAACTCACAATTCTGAGCTGGTACGAATGGGTTAAAATCAAAGGTACATCTCTGTCCATGACTCACATGTTACAAAGCGCATGTCTTAACTGCACATAGAAATGCTAATGAGCAGTTGTAGCAGTTGAAGAACTCTCAGTTTCCATTCGTTTACCCTTGATTGCTTGATCAATATACTACATACTTGGTAGCAGAACATGTGCTCCTGCATTGGTGTGTGGAATTTGGATGGAGGGGAGGAAAGAGAGAGGAGGAGGGGACAAAGGGAACTGCTAGTGAAATTTTTCTTCACCAAAATTCCACATCCTATGATGTAAACTAAAAGGTACATCTACCACAGAGTCACCAGCACACACGTACCCTAAGCATCAGACTTAGGGGGAGCAGCTCGGATGACGTAACAAGTGCAACTGATTTATTACGCAAGCCACCATAATAGCACACAGGGTCACCGCTAACAAATTGGACGGCCGCTAAACACCTTTTCATCACAAAAGTGTTAAACCATGTAAAGCAGATGTACACTCTTCGAGACGGAGAAGAGCAAGCATTCGATGCAGCTTCCTGCTTATGAAACCCTCATGGTAGCTAATTAGGAATTGCTGAATAACATGCAGCTGCTCAAGTTTACTTCCTGTCAATGGGTGCACCATCACACATCCCAGTATAATAGCAACAGGCTACATACAAAAGAGCAGGGGAGGGATTACTTTATATGTAACCATCTTTCATAAAGAGTTGTGCATTACTTTCCACATAGCGAAATGTAGAGATAACAGCACATGAGCAAAATCGTCATTGGCTACGCATGTCGGGAATGAGAAGCTAGCTCACACTAACATAAACAGACTTATTGCTTTTACATGGCATGAGTGTTATCTAAGTCCATTTATGCTTAACACAAAGAAATGGCCGCCCACCTTGCTCCAACTAAGGACTTTCACAGGCTATCCCTGAATGACAGGTTACATGAACGAGACAGAGCAATACAGGCGATTTACAATGAAGTACCTGAGCAGGTTGCCTCCACCGATCATTCTAGTTCCAGTCCTCCTCAATCTGTTCAGCAGAACGACCGAAAACTATTTAAGGACAATCCTACCATGATCCGATTGTTGTATGCACTATCAGTGCTACAGTTTTGCATAATTACGCAGAATTGAATGCCTCTCATATGAGATTAATGCGTGTCACAGTGGTACGTTTGAACCATTCCATGCAGGTAGACTTTGCCTCGTGAACTTTGAATGCTTCAATTTCCAGCTAGCCATTTACAGTATAAAAATACAACACGATTTCTCCAGTTGAAGTCATGTGCTCTATCTTTAGTACAAACGGGACATTCTGCCTGTTTCAAAATTTTCACCATTAGCTGCAATGATGATGATGTCATCATACACTCTTGCCTCTTCAGACTTGTGCCGATTGATTATTGCAAATCACCTCCTGAAGCTCAACAGGGGCATTGTGACAGAAGCCACCCCCTGGAGCCAGGATGGTGCATTCCATTCTATCAAAGCTGTTGTCAGCCAGACTAGTGTTGCTTATCACTAGCTAGCTATTTACCATCTGTGTTGAGGGGAGTCAGCTTGATCTTGAGCTATCCCTTGGGCATGACTGTATATAGGCTGCCTTACACTCCTTCGCCCTGCAAATATGTAGCTAAGATATATTATTTCACTATTCCACCAGGTGTGAATTCATCGCTGATTTCTGTCTGATTGTACGTAATGAATATCAGAAAGACTGGTATCGTTAACAGCTATAGTTGAATCTTAATATTACGAAGAAACATAAAACCCAACTTCTATGGTGGTTAAACCTAAGTTGGGTTGCCTCCATCCCCATACCTTAACCCACCTCCTACCTTAACTCTTTACCAACCAATGACTGCAAAAGCCGTCATGAGCTCCCATAAGAATTTATATGGGGAATTTAATACTAGGCGTTATACTTTAATACAGGGTTTTGCTTCCCTAAGCTGTTTCTTATGGTTGGTAAAGAGTTAACCCACCTCCTACCTTAACCCACCTCCTACCTTTTGTCTATTCAATATTATTTGTGTCACTGTCGAATAGCCGAACATGACTCTTCCACAAACAACATGCAGAGGTCAAAATAACATGCGAATATCGGTCATGCAATTTTCCATACATTTAACGAGGGGCAACCGCACTCCTGGTAGCCGCGGTTAAACGGTAGCACGAGCTAAGTGTGACAGTTTGTTCCAATTATCACACATCACGTGAGTACCATGATAGCTATATATATATATAGGGAAGATCAGAAATCATTGAATTTTGAGTGCTATTGGCCAGGTAAACATTCGAAGATGAATGGTAAGTTGTCAGGCACAAAATACACAGTGTCAGCGAAGATTTGTGCTGCATGATCAATCCATAAATGCAGGTACACAATACCAAATAAATCAGATAAGGGTTCATTGTGCTGTTGATCGTTTCTGATGTGCTTCATGAGGTATCGCAGGGTGAAGTGTGAAAGAAAAACAATATTATGCAATGATGCCATTGTTGCAAAAATGCAGGTACACATTACCAGATAAAGGTTCGTTGTGCTGCCGATCGGTTCTGATGTGTTTCATGAGGTAGTGCCGGGTGCAAGTTTCTTGGTGATGCTCAGTGCTTGTGACACCTTCTGATGTGCCTCTTGAGGTAGGTGGGTGCTTTGAATACCTTTCCGCATAATTTACATTCATGAGGAACCTGTTGGTGAATCCTGTAATGCTCAGGAAGATAATATTTTTGGACTGACCTTCCACACCACTCGCACATGTATTTTGTGGTGCTGGTACTATGAGATGATTCCACATGACCTTGCAGAGCTAGTTCAGTAGGAAAGCACATCGAACAGTATCTACAGCTAAATGGTAGCTTCTCTAATTGGTCTGGGTGGATCTTTGATAAATGATCTTGAAGGGTATCGGTGGAGCAGAAGACCTTACCACAGAACCGACATGTGTGAGCAAAGTGGGAAATTTGATGCTTTGTAAAACCAGATGCAGATTTACAGACCTTAGAACAATGTTCACACCGATACTCTGTCGCAGACAACTTTGGTGTCATGGTTCTTGGTAACGGCATTTCATCGTCATCTGCGCATGTTTCAGCGGTTGCAGCTGTGTCCAGTGCTTCCAATGCAGTATCTTCTGCTATACATGAGTCACCACTTTCTGAACTCTGAACATTCTCAGCTTTCGCAAGAGTTTCTGCATGAGACTTGGACTTCAAATGTCTATATAAAGTGCGTAGATAGCCAAAGTGTTTGTGGCAGAGCTTGCACTGGAATGGCTTCCCTCCTGTGTGGACTCTGTGGTGTGATTTCAAATGTGCAGATCGATTGAAGCTCTTGGGGCAGAACTCACACTGGAATGGCTTCTCTCCTGTGTGTATCATGAGGTGACGTTTATGAGTGCTACTATGTCCAAAGCGCTTGTGGCAGACCTGACATTGGAATGGCTTCTCTCCTGTGTGGACTTTGTGGTGTAATTTCAAATGCACAGTTTGCTTGAAGCTCTTGGGGCAGAATTTACACTTGAATGGCTTCTCCCCTGCATGGACTCTGTGATGTGATTGCAGATGTGCATATTGGATGAAATTTTATAGGGACAGAACTCACACAGTTACCTTTAAACGTCGGGGCGCCCCAACGGTTAAAGGTAATCTAACGTAAAGGAGTATGTGCCACCTTAAGGTGGCGGGCAAGCAATGATATAATTGGAGGCGTGGTTCCGAATCACCGCTCTCGAGTGCTGCAGCAGCAGCCATCGAAGATGTTGTGCCAGCTTTCTTCTTCCAAGGCTAGCTGTTGGGCATCCATTGACAGCGTGTCCAGTTGAGCGCTACGTTATACGTACTTCGTACCGTGACAACGCCAGCTGCAGATCTTGGCGAAATACAGCACTGTTTTTTTCTGTACGTCTCAAAAATCAGCTGAACGTATTTAGCTAAAATGCTCTTCACAGGCAGCTCTTCCACTGGTTACTCGAGGGGGCTACGTTGTCATATGGCGTCGAACGAACGTCTCATCGTGCTTTCTCCCCTGCAAGATGTACAAAAACAGGAAAATTGACCTCGCGATAACACTGTTAACTCCGTATCCGGCTAGTTCGGAAGCATACTTACATAAACTCAACGTAGCCCCTTCCAGACTGGGCCTGTCTTGATCCTGAGAAAGAACAGTAGCAGTAGCTTGCGTGCAATGAAATTGAGACGTACAGAAAAATTATTTAATTCCATCAGTACTGAATAATTCGCTGTCTCCGTTGTTTGCTGCTCCAGAACATCCTGGCTTGGTACATAAGTAGCACTTACCATGAAGTGTTTGATTACCACATTTGGTATTCATGGCAGGACTTGATTACCACATTTGGTTTCCATTCATGGCAGGACTTGCAGGTTACAACATAATATTATTTTAGATGACATAATCATTAATTCCAAAATCACTTGTCTGCCACCTTAAGTGTGTGTGTGTGTGTGTGTTTGTGTGTGATGTACGTTCTGGGGGTTGGACTAGACTAGCGATGTGAATGTTAGGCAGGGGTTGGAACCATCCAGAATGCGGCTGGAAAGCTGCAATCAGGGAGCAGCAGCTGAAACGAATGCAACAAGGGGAAATTTGCAGGGTGTACGGCAGAGTGCATAGTGAGGTGGAGGAGCGGAAGGAAGGAAGGAGCGTGAAATGACATGTAAAAGATTAGAAATTGAAAACTTTCCCACGGTAGTCCCGTTACCATACACATGTATCGTTGTTTTTCTGTGATGCCATTGACTGACTACATGCCAAATTTCAATGGGAGTGAGAGAAGATAGTATCCGTAAGTGTCATGGGATGTTTCCCAGCGGTCATGAACTCCAGAAAAGCAGAAAGGGAGGTTATTTCCACTAGTCGAGACGACCTCTTGGCTGTGTGAAGCGGCTCAATCAACTCCATCGTCAAACAGCACTTTCTCGAGGTCAGTATGTCATTCTCCTGCCTCACTACCATTGGAGTCCTGATAGTGGCCTTTACTCTGTCTTCTAGTAGTCATCCTTTGTGAAGCCTCCGTATGCATGCGAGCTAAAAATAGGAACAGGATTACCGTGGGAACATTTTGCGTGGTCGTTTCATACTCCTTCCTTCCTTCCGCTCCTCCACCTCATTATGCGCTCCTGCCGCAAGTAACAGTCACCTTAAGGTAGTTGGTACAGACAGTCCAACGTCCAGGGCACAGCTGTTGTAAGGCCACTCCAACTTGTATATATGTTTCTGGTCCACCGCCCGCTGCATACTAGGCCTCCCGGTGTTAAGTACTACAAGTAGCTTCGCTTGCTTTGCTCGCTTCGCTCGCTCAGCTACTTCCCCCTCGTTCACCTACGTGAGTAATCCGGCGCCGGACAGCTCTCTGTGCAGAGCTGCTGCTCCAGAATTGCGTCCGCTTTCCCCCCGATTGCGTCCGCTTCAGCTGCTGCTTGCCGCTTGCGTCCGCTTCGAATCAGCTGCTGCTCCCTGGCACGATTGCATCCGCTTCAACTGCTGCTCCCCGTTTGCGTCCGCTTCCAGCTGCTGCTACCCGATTGCGTCCGCTTCAGCTGCTGCTCCCGATCGTGTCCGCTTCGGGTGCTGCTCCCCGATTGCGTCCGCTTCGACTGCTGCTCCCCGATTGCATGCATCCGCTTGCAGCCCCAGCTGGATTCCAGCCCAATGTTCTCGAACATTTTCGCGGAGTTCCAGGTTCAGTAAATAAATTAAAGTACAAAGGTCGCGCGTCACTATAGTCTAGTCCCGCCCCACTTCCGTCACTCACAGACACACAGACACACGTTAAAATTTTAATGTATTGATACAGTGCCCGCACGACGTTTTGGGACTAGTGCTATTTGAGCAACGCTCTACTGCGCATACGCAGTAGTAGCCCGGTCATGGTAGTGTACGTATCTGTCTGCATCTGTGAAAAGGACAAGAAATCTGTCGAATTTTATAGGCTGACTTGGCATTTTTGTGATTCTATGTCATTCTCGCGTCATTTCAGTGATCTGTGGCATACCTGTTTAGTGTACCTGCGCTGCTGTTGCTGAGTTGCTAAGTACCCGCCCGCTCGCATGACTGCTGGGGGAAGTCCCAGACCAGAAACATAGCTATAATACATGTATACCAGTTGGAGTAGCCTCGTTCCCAGGCCCGAGACGCCGTCTCGGGCCTGGGAACGAGGCTACAGTTAAAGAGTACCAATGCTACAAATTATAACATGGTGCTTACTTTGGTTTGGGTTCTGCTGTGTCACCTTCTCTTAAAGGAATTTCTCTCTTCCTTCTGTTGCTCTTCTCTAAACAATCAACTACTCGTATGTCGCTTGCACTCTCTTCCATATCTGTAGGTTCGGTTGAAACAGCTCTTCGCCCACGCTCCTGGCAATTTGCCTGCTTCTTGCTGTTGGTGCGCTGCTTGCCGTTGCCCTGCTCCTTGATGCTCTTGGGCGCTTTGCTGCCTACTTGTTGGGGACCCGGCTTCTGAAGGCTCAAGCTCCACCGTATCAGCACGCAGCACAACTTATATCTCGTTCCCTCGCCGTCTCGGGCCTGGGAACGAGGCTAGACTGGACTGTACCTTGATCAACTTCACCTTTGACCTAAGCTCTGCTTGGCCCGGGACGTCACAGGGAAATTTTCAGGTCTTCCACAGCCCACGAAGTGCTAGTCTCGTTCCCAGACCTCCCTCGAGGGGGGTCTGGGAACGAGACTAACGAAGTGCATGGCTTGTATGGCGCATATGGACCAAAGTTGCAGCTAAGGTAAGTCAGGAAAACATTTTTGGGGAAGCTGAGCTTGCCATGCGGCCATTTCCAGCTTCTTGGAGAGTCGGACAAAGGAATGGTAAATTACACAAATTTAATGTCAACAGTCAGTCAATGCACCATAATTTAACATGCTGGTAGAAGACAAGTCCCAGTTCTGTGGCTCGCAGAGAAGACCACCAAGTAGCTTCCACTGTCACAGTTAGCAGAGGTTTTTCCCTTGCAACAGTGCAACTGCAGTCAAAGTTCTCTGAGAACTACTGGCTCTTGACCGTGTGGAGTACAATACTGGGGTCCTAAGTGGGGAGGGGGTACTGAGGCTGATGATCGACCATCACTTACACTGACCCACACACAGATTACCACTGACATGTACTGTACATGCCCACACATTGATGTTTGCAATAATTATATGAACATAATTGCATCACATCCACCCCCCCATTCCCACCTTGCTACATAACCTGACATCAACCCCACACCCTCACCATTGTTGTCATCTGAGCGCTGGGGATGGCTGTTGACCTTGTTTGGCACTCCATCAGTAGCCCAGCGTGTGTGAGCAATTTCATCATGTGCAGTGAAATCCTTGTCAAAATTCAAGTCCTGAAAACAGATGATGGACAATGTTTCATGAGTATCAATAGAACTCACAACTCTGAGCTGGTTAAAATCAATGTGAACACCAATTATTAGCCTCGTTCCCAGGCCTACCCCATTTTTTCTGTTCTTCGGTTTCCGTTGACAATAATACATGGATGCGGAAGGGCGGCGAAAATTCGCCGCCCTTCCGCATCCGTGTATTATTGTCAACGGAAACCGAAGAACAGAAAAAACGGGGTAGGCCTGGGAACGAGGCTAACCAATTATAAGGTACATCTCTGTCCATGACTCACATGTGACAAAGCGCATGTCTTAAGGTGGCGGGCAAGTGATTTTGGAATTAATACATTATATAATATTATGTGATCTAAAAACTTGTTGTAACCTGCAAGTCCTGCCATGAATGGAAACCAAATGTGGTAATCAAACACTTCATGGTAAGTGCTACTTATGTACCAAGCCAGGATGTCCTGGAGCAGCGAATTATTCAGTACTGATCATGATGGAATTAAATAATTTTTCTGTACGTCTCAGTTTCATTGCACGCAAGCTACATGTACTGCTACTGTTCTTTCTCAGGATCAAAGACAGGCCAAGTCAGGAGGGGGCTACGTTGAGTTTATGTAAGATTTGCAGGTAACACATTCTCAAGTAGGGTAATGTCCTTAGAGTTGCATTCAAGGATTGCCAACTGGGAACACTCCACAGCAGTCCCAGAAGCGGTCCTTATTCATAGGGCTATTTACAATACCTCCGCCCACTCATGAAAGTCAATAATCACTCGCGGTGACCAACCTCCTCTGCTCTACGGTAAGAACAATGAATGCATGTACATGTGATCATGACACCACCACGCGTAACTTGTGAAGATGGCTCTACTAAGTTACCTGTTGGTGATCCTAAGGCACTAGCAAACTAGTTCGCCCTTCTGCGGGGCGGGCGAGGGGAGGGAGACGCCCCGTCCACCCTGAAAACGAAACGCAGAAGGGTCTGGGAACCAAACTATGGTACCGGGGCACAGCTATTGTAAAGATTACCAATAGTACATGGTGCTTACTTTCGTTTGGGTTCTGCAACTTCTGCTGTGTCAGTGACATACGAGTATACTCGTTTGTCACTTGCACTCTCTTCCATATCTGTAGGAAAAGGAAATGTACCAACGCTCCTTGGCATTTGCCTGCTTCTTGCTGTTGGCGCGCTACCTGCCTTTGCCCTGCTCTTCGATGCTCTTGGGCGTTTTGCTGCCTACTTGTTGGCGAGGCTATCGTGGACTGGGACTCGGGACTGGTCCCCAGACCCCGTGTCTACGCGCGCCACTCCATGAGGATGGGCGCGCGCGTGGAGGGTCTGAGCTGACTAGCTGACAGGAGTGACTGCACAGGGGATAGTCTCGGAAAACCAGACCCTTCGCGCGAAGGGTCTGGTTCCGAGACTACACAGGGGACTCATCCGCCATTTCACTAGAGACAAGGATGAATGACCCACACTTTACTTACTGCTGCAAAGACGCTTGCAACTGTTGCCAAGTGAATCAGCTTGTACATGTAGCTGGCTGTCTTCACACCGCCTAGCGCCTTCTTTGTGCGCATGCGTCACCAGCTCCACCCTTATTCTGGTCCCACACCCGTTCTGCACCACCCGCACGTGACCTTTGACCTCTGCTAGGAGAGACAAACTAAGAGCTTTGGTAAGTTTGGTGGCGTTTGCTGTAAACGGTCCAGTCTAGTCCTAGTCTCGTTCCCAGCGACACTAGTCCAGTCCACGGTCCAAAGTTTTTTAATACCCCTGTGGAGCTGAAATCATAGTCTCGCGGGCCAGGCGAACGTCTGGCCCGCGAGACTACTGAAATCATTAGGCAAAATTATTATGTTATCTGCACTAACCACCACTGAATTAATTTGTTCTCTCTGTGTACCACTCCCAGGAGACTGAGTGATGTCAGCTATAATTATGTGCCATGCAGTGGTCTGATCCATGACGGGGGTAGAACATGCTGGATCCTCCCACGGCCAGCACCTGCACCAAGTGATACACAGGTCTCGCACTGCTGGACAGAACAGGTCAGCACTTGAATGAAAATGCTCCACATCTATAGTACTACTACACAAATGTACATATATATTATTGCACTCTAGAGAGTGTAATATGGCTAGGTATTGTATGAGTGTGTAGGTATTTTCCCGAGCCGAAGGCGAGGGAAAATACTACACAAGAGTGCAATGCCTAGCCATAATTATTACACGACCAGGAGTGCAATGATATAATTATACTTCACAATATAAAACTAGTCGCGCAAGCAGCACAGTAACTTGACTCGGGCACGAAGCTAGCCATGTTTACAGGCAAGAATGGTAGACTGGTAGTTTAGTCCGCTGGCTAAAGATGCAAACAACTTACCTCTGCTCTTGTGCTCAATTTCCAGCAATGGGCATGCAATGGTACGTTGCTGTCGACCATGTATCAGCAAGTGGATACATGGTCGACAGCATTCTCACGGCGCCATTTTTCGTGCGTGTGTTGCTACGTGCATTAACCCGGAAGTGACCAATCAGCACCGCCCATTCCGTTACCCTTAACAGCGTGCAATATGGGGAGTGCAATATGGGTGGATATTGCACTCTGTGTCTATTAGGAAATACTACCGTATATTGGGTTATTTTTGTTGTTAAAATATTTTCGCGAATGCCTCCAATCGCGAAAATTTATCTCGCGAAATTTTTTTGGTAATGTGTCCTATGATGACGCTGTCCTTCAACACTGCCACGGCGTGTCAATCAGTACGGTTTCTTGGTTCTCGGTCACAAACAGCTGCCTCCCAGATCTCCTGATACACATGGTAGCCTCGAACGCAGCATTCTCGTTCGTACTCCTCATCGCTATGGCTTGACACGTATTCGCGAGTTCACTTTGCTTGAGTTCGCGAAAATTTTTCAACACGAATAATTATTACGCAAACGTTATTCAACACGAAAATAACCCAATATACGGTATTGCATGAATACGAAGTATAAAGAATATGGTAACCAAGATATTGGGGACCTGTATTCCTCCTACCAGGTACATGTGACCTAGGGATGGGTGACATTGAGAATCATAGAGTCGGAGATGCTATATGTAGGGATACAACAGACATGCAAAATTCTTATACAAAAATACGGCCAACTTATAAGCGTTTATAAAACAATGTATGTACCATTCATTTTGGAGAGCTTTCATCACCAACAAGACTCTCAGCATTGCGAAAAACCATCGCGAAAGTACCAAACCAGGAACTTGTTTTTCCTTCTTTCTTCTTCTCCAGACAGGCTAGCTCAACATTGCCTCAAACCCTCACGATGGTTTACACACGAAACAGCAGCAATTTAAACTGAGTAGTGCATGGCCCATCACTTTTTCTCAACTTCGAAGTCTCACCAGGTGGTTGCACCTACTCAAAACGTACGGCTTCTTTGTCACGCCATTTTCATCATTTGGTACGCATGTGCACTTAAACGATCACTTAGCAATGCATGTAATTATAATTTAATCAGCATTGCATGAGCCAGTTATGGCCATCACATGGATACACTATGAGATATATGCTGTGGGTGAGTTAAAAAAAAAGGGTTGCGCTACAAAACACCAAACAAAAGAGTTGCATTAACAAAAGAGTTGAAAGTGATGACTGTTAGACTGTTAGGGGGCTCAGGGGGTTCAGAGGGGGAAACAGAGACTGGGATTGTATGGGGTTTGGATTTTACTCAAGATCGCTGAATTGGAAGTGCCTTGCGCCTGGATCAAAGGTGCACTGTAGCTGTATGCATTGTGTTGTCAATCGGAACGAGGCACACGATAAGACTGATGTTTGTCTCAAGAGTTCATAACAATAAGAGTGTGCAACTGCCATATGGTATCAACCACCACCATCTCCACAGTATGCCATAGACAATCAGTGGTGAAGTAGTAGCAGCCGCATGCTCCTGTGTGAAATTGTGATTACTACAGAGTTTACACAGCCTATGTACATGTTAACCACACTGTTTGCCACATCATACTGCAGAGATGGTGGTAGTGGATACCATATGGCAGTTGCATTACCCCTTGCGCATGCGCAGCAAGGGTTAGAGTGATCGGTTTGTGTCTGTCAGTTTGTCCGCAGTCTAAGCGCGGTTTGAGCAGTGAAGGCCTTGTTGAAGGCTTATTTCAGGATAGAAGTGCCAGAATTCAGAAAATACTAGCGTCTACAGACCAGAGATCTACTCGAGAGGCTGAGAAAAGCTGCGTGAAAGTCGTGCTTCTAATTTATACAACTTGACCACACCCAATTTCTAACATTACTGCCACAACTTACGGTATCTCATTCTTCATGCTGACATCGTCATGGCCTAGCTAGCTGGCTCATCATGCATGCTGTGTGAATAATCGGTGGTAGGCCTATAGCTGTCAAGTCAAAGTTGCGCATGGGGTACGTGCTCTGCTGAGCACCTCTAGTTGTTATGAACTCTTGGTATTGTTC
Organism: Axinella damicornis; assembly: GCA_963931865.1. Classification (NCBI taxonomy): domain Eukaryota; kingdom Metazoa; phylum Porifera; class Demospongiae; order Axinellida; family Axinellidae; genus Axinella; species Axinella damicornis. Next base: position 7,889,397 of record OZ007515.1, on the reverse strand, counting down.
AAGTCTGTTACTACCTACTGTATTCTGTGACCCTATCTCAAGACTGAACTAATGTCGCTACCACCTGATAGATGTATGTATGGTCTTCAGACAAGGAGCGCTGGTGTTTGTCATCCATCCAAAGAAGGGGTGACTCGATATGCCTGGGTCTGATTCTTCAGAGTATATAAATACTGGAGTCAATATTGTGATACCAAGGCGAGGGGTCCTAATGCCTGGTGAGGACGCTCACTTCTGCTCTATGATGGCAAATTTCAGCTCAAACATGTGTATCCAGCTAAACGATGACATAAACAAGTAATATTTAAACATTATGTATCCCTCCCTCCCTCCCTCCCTGCCTTTCCTCCCCTCACCCCTCGTCCCCTCACTCCTCATCCCTCGTCCCCTCATCCCTCATCCACTCACCCCTCATCCCTCGTCCCCTCACCCCTCATCCCTCATTCACTCACTCACCCCTCATCCCCTCACCCCTCATCCACTCACCCCTCGTCCCCTCATCCCCTCACTCCTCATCCCCTCATCCCTCATCCACTCACTCCTCATCCCTCGTCCCCTCACCCCTCGTCCCTTCATCCCTCATTCCCTCACCCCTCGTCCCCTCATCCCTCATCCACTCACCCCTCATCCCTCGTCCTCTCACCCACTCCCCACCACTTACCCTTGATCCTTTACCTCTCATCTCCACGGTGTAAACAGCCTCTCTTCATGCCTGCATTCCCTCTCCCCCTCATCCCCTCACCTCCCCCACTCCCTCGCCACCTACAATCATTCCCTCTGCTCTCACTCCCAACTCCCTCACCTCCTCACCCCTCACCTTTCTACAGTAGCTCTCATCTCTCCACAGTGTAAATGGCCTCTCTACCTGCCTACAGTACATTCCCTCTCCCCTCATCTTTACCTTCCCTCGCACCCCACCCCCTCATCTCTCTCCCCTCATCTTTACCTTCCCTCACACCCCACCCCCTCATCTCTCACCCCTCATCTTTACCTTCCCTCGCACCCCACCCCCTCATCTCTCACCCCTCATCTTTACCTTCCCTTGCACCCCACTCCCTCATCTCTCACCCCTCATCTTTACCTTCCCTCACACCCCACCCCCTCATCTCTCACCCCTCTTCTTTACCTTCCCTCGCACCCCACATACCCCTTCATCTCTCACCCCTCATCTTTACCTTCCCTCACACCCCACCCCCTCCCTCTCATCTCTCACCCCTCATCCCTAATTCACCTCTCAGCTCTCGATCCGCAGTGTAAATGACCTCTTTTTTTCACCTACATTCCCTCTCCCTTCATTTGGACAGAGACTCCTCAGTTGTCAGTGAGACCCAGGCAGTGATCACCATAGAGACCAACTCTAGCAAGATATCTGGAGAGTATCATACAAGATCTTGAGGTTCTCTTATAATCAGCAGATCTTGTTGCAGATTGACGATCACAAGGTGCACACCCTCACACTGTGCATCGATCCTCACACTACACCTTCGTCAGATGTACATGCTCACTCTGACTTAGTGAGATACCCTTACATTCACCCTTCATGTTCACCCTCACATGCACATGTCACATTGAACACACTCACATAATATATACCTACCCTCTCACCGCACAGACATTCACATATACACCTTTTGACATATACACCTTCAGACTTCATACACCTTCACATAATTATACACACCCTCATACTACAGTCAAAATAATAGCAGATTATTCACCCTCTACACACACACACACACACACACGCACACACACACACACACACACACACACACACACACACACACATACACACACACACATACACACACCTTGGGACTATATCCATGCCCATAATGTCTTCCCATTCACCAATCTACCCCTTTTTGTCAGTCCTTCCAACTGGATCAGTCTCCCCCGCCCCCGGCTTGGTGGTCAGAGGTGAACAAGAGAAGGGATAAAGAGACCAAGGACAGGTATTTAGGGTGACGTCATGTCACATAGTGAATTTAATTTACTGATTTAAAACCCTTTTCAAATTTTATGGTTGGGTTTAATGGGCAGTAGAAGCCAAATCTGTTGGTACATTCAATGCAGTTGAATGCATTTCTGCATCGTGCACGTGACTCATGCCCACTACATGCGTATGTGTGTCCTGGCCCCATGTGCATGCGAGTGTGGTGTGAGTTTAACTGTAGATCAAGTGGAGGTGTAAAGATGTCAGCTATGCTCACTGTTCAATCCACATGTAGCTGCTGTAACTTTGCAAGCCCTGAAGACCACAGAATAGGGAGTTATTTGCAGGCCACGGATTTTTAATACAGCGATGTCAGCATGTAGAATAAGATACCGTAAGTTGTGGCAGTAATGTTAGAAACAGGGTGTGGTCAAGTTAGAAATAAGACTTTCACGCGGGTTGTAATACATCATAATTATGACTTCCTATGTTTGTCTGTTTTGTGCACGCACACATGTACCAGTAGTCAACATGGTCTCAGTGTTTACCTCCCCATATCCTATCCTCCCTCTCCTCCCATTTCTTCTTCCCCTCTCCCCTCCCATCCTCTCTCCTCCCTCCTCTCCCCCCTCCTTTCTCCTCTCTCTTCTCCCATCTTCTGCCTCTTCCCAACCCCCTCCCCTCTTCCCCTCCCCTCTTCCCCTCCCCTCTTCCCCTCCCCTCCCTCCCCCTTCCTCCCCCCCCCCTCCTCCTCCCTCTCCCTCCCCTTCCCCTTCCCCTCTCCTCTCTTCCCTCCCTCTTCCCTCCCTCTTCCCTCCCTCTTCCCTCCTTCTTCCCTCCCTCTTCCTTCCCTCCTCCCCCTTGCCTCCCTCCTTCCCTTCCCTCCCCCCCCCCCCCCCCCCCCCCCTCACTTTCAAGGCTGACAGTCACAGATGCAGATGGAGTCCATTCGGTAGCTTTGCCAATGTGACTGTTCACCCTGAGAAGGACTACCCCCCACCGGCCAACAATGGAAAGTCCCTATTCATCCACCTCCCCAAGAATGCATGAAGTCTATATAATTATGGCAACAGGAGCACAGATGATAAGGTAGGTCACACAGTGTTGATTTTGTTAACCACAAACTATACGTAATTGAATACCCTTTTTGTGTAGTGTTTAAGTACAGCCTAACTCAGACATCTAATCTGAAATGGCTTGTTTTTGTGTTAGTTGTTAATTACCCCGCGCGCGCATGCGCGAAGTGGGGTTAAGCAATCGGTTTTGTCCGTCTGTCAGTCGTCTATCTTTCAGGCGAAAAATATTGAAATTTTTCCACATAGACCATTGAAACGGAGTCAAACAATTTTTTTCCAGCTATTTCCTATTATTCGTAACATTTGGCCCCACCTCTTCAGCTTCACAATATGCACGTTGTTGTATATACGGTAGCGGTCACTCCCACACTTTGGATATGGCCATACACGAACACAGTATACGTGATATAGCACCTGTTCGATGCGCGAGATGTCACGTCGAGTCGTCGATTGTAGCTGCACTGTATCCTGTAGACATTCCGCGCGGGGTATGTGTTCTATGAACACCTCTAGTTATTACAGTGGTGCTCTTTACATGCAGGACATGTCTGCGTGGGGGGGTGAATGCTCTTTTGGGTGTCTCAACTCTCGAGGTCCGCATTCACCTATGAAAGAGCACCCACATTAAATTTGTGTTTTGCACTCGTACATCATCGGTTAGCATCTGCCACTCTGGTTTCCTAAAGATTGATGCCAGCATCATATCCAAAGCATAGTAGCACTTGTGACTTGGCCAGATCATCAGTGCCATGTGCACTGTCCATGGAGTGTTCAGTACACCTGGTAGCACTGGTTTCTACTGACATTATAAAGCTACATGTATACCGTACTCTCACAAAAGAGTGCCCATGCATGTGCAAAACAGCATCCACCCCAATGCTTGACTGTCTCCTGTATAGCGTCTCAGTTTACCTGAATGAGTGCCCACCACTCCCGTGCGAGATGGCATCAAGCACTTGAGCATGTATCATGTGCACTGGTACGGTGGAAAATACAGCGTAGTTGTGGTTTTTCATCACATTTTTGCTTGTGATTGTGATTTTTGCTTGAATTGTCAGCCAGAGGGCATCACTAAACTGAAAACTAAACCAGGATGTTGTTTAGTCATACTAAACCACAGTATGGCTGATGGTGATGTTTTGTTTGAACTGCTCACACACATACACTCACCATTCAGGGTACACTGCAGCTGTGGGGGCAATTGGTGGATATGGAGGTAAAGTCACAGCTGCCCCTGTGCAGGGGCGGATACAGGATTTGTGAAAGGGGGGGCCACTGTATGTTACACGCTGCCGGAGGCAGTGCATAGAGGTAGGTGGTGATCAGTCCACTCAAAGCGTGGAAAAAAATTTTCACCTTCATTTTTCAGTTATCAGGATGGGCTCTTGTGGCACCTTCGTGCTTTGCAAGTTCCAGATGTATGAGGATTGTATGTCCCGGGGCCGCCATGTGCTTCTTTCTTGCTAATATTTCGCTCACTAATACGTACGTACACAGAGTTGCCTCGTTCCCAGTCCCACGCCCAGCTTTTTGTCGCTTGCAGTACGGTAAAGGCCTTACCCCGCCATATTTCATACTGGAAGCGATCAAATACTGGCGGTGGGAATTGTCTGGGAACGAGGCTAGCAGCTTCTAGCGATTGGTCAGGTAATGGTAAGCTTCTCAAGTTGACTTTATAACATTCCATTGTCTCTGCAGTACATGGTCCCACAGAGTGGTAAGGATTCTGGGAGTGTACGCAGCTGATGCCATGTCATGGTGGAGTTCTATGCCACCAATCAGGCGAGTGATCAGGTGTAATGCCACGAACGTCTACAACAAGTTGATAGCCCAGCTACTGCTTCACAAGATTCCACATCATTCGGGCGGTAGAGATGAAAGGTGCATACACATTGTTCATAGCCCTGTTCCCAAGCTCCCCAACTGCAGATGGTTGATGGTTGGGGGTATACCTACTATAGCATCATGTCAATTTGTGTGTGGGCAACTCCCTGCAACCTGTGACTGCTGTATAAACCGAGCACTGAATGGATGTCTCAGTACCAGATTCCAATCCATGACTATGGTGTAACAATTTCTGGAGAGAGCAACTGTGCACGGTGATTGCTGGTCTTCTGTGTCCAGTGCTTAGTATGTCAGTTATATGCCAATGGGGTGGCTCACCCCCCCCCCCCCCCCCCCCCCCCATGATCATAATCATGCTCCTATTATTGTTCTGCTTCTCTGCTTGCTTGCAGGCATAGAGTGAGGTATGCCATCTTGATCAACAGCAAGGATGAAGAGAGTGCTCACATGCTCCCCAAATTAGGTACCTCTCTCCCATTTCACACTCACCCTCCTCTCCCTTCATGCACACCATGAATCAATCCTCCGTGCACTCACCCTCCTCTCCCTTCATGCACACCATGAATCAATCCTCCGTGCACTCACCCTCCTTTCCCTTCATGCAGACCATGAATCAATCCTCCATGCACTCACCCTCCTCTCCCTTCATGCAGACCCACTCACTAGCTTTCATGCACCCACAACCAACGATACTTTTTCCTTTGCATGTATACAGTAATTCACTCAACCTTTATTCACTCCGTGCACTCGCCCTCTAGACAGCTCCAGCTACCAACGGAGCAGCCCCATGGTGAGCGAGTCCAACACAGGAAGAGATATACCTCTTTGACATGTGCTGCCTAGAGAATTTTAAGGACCAGCCTGCTCCCTCCGTTCCAACAGTCAAGAACAACTAAGTGACAGCAGGAGAAGTACAGCGAAAACAACAGTCTCCATCGTCGATCCCAGAATGATCACTAGTCGTTTCATCATTCCATTATGCAATGCATGTGTACTGAACTCACTGCATGCCCTGATGAGCTGTACAGGAGTTATAGCCCCTTCACTGTCAGTGGCTTGTTTGTGGACATCATGCATGCACATTACTAATGCCTGCTAGTATCAAATTCCCATATAAATTCTTATGGGCTTATGGGAGCTCATGCATTATAAGGAGTTAATTCTTTGACCTTTAAACAGACACTGGGCCTTGCAATAATTATATGCATGTGGGTTACTGGCTTGTATATACAAGTGCTGCAATACACGTCCACCTTCTACCACAAAGTTGTTCTGGTCAATATTATGCTGGCTAGCTCTTGCTTGGTTCTGTGAAGGCATGCTGCGCAGTGGCAGACTGGACTGACCAGTGAGACACATGCAGATCGATCGAGGAGAATGTTGGGCCGGATCAAGAGTCCCATTAACAGAGCTGCATGGGTCAGAGAGAGGAGAGGTCAAAGGGGAACCACACAGTGCCTCTCCATTTCTCTACATACTACACACACACACTTGATCGCTTGCAGTATATATGCAAATTTGATACTGCAGTGAAGGCCTGGGGAATCTTCGCATGTGATCTGCATGCATGTGGCAAGGCTTTTAAGCCATGGATTCTAGACACATATGGCGTATTTGCTTTCACATCCACAGCTACAGAGAAGCTAGAAAACTGAAACAAGTGTCCAGAGAAGAGGTAGATCCTACCTGTAAAACACATTATCCTGGTTCGAAGCATAACCACTGAGGGCTATCATAGCTGTGGTGAAACTAAAAAAAAAAAACAGTGCCGTCTTCAAGAAGATTGGATCATAGCTGGAGTTTGTCACTCGGCAGCCCTTTGGAATCATTATTATACCTTTTAGGTATACTTCATATGCTCACTGTAGCTCTCTGTTGGCACTTGCCCATCTTTGTAGCTAGCGCAGAATGCAAGATTGGCCTGGGAACAAGGCTAACACACACTTGTTGAAGGGTGTACGTGGTACCTAGGACTGTTGCCACCTTCTGTGGTCTACCCTCCTGTGCCCACGATGAGGCATGTAGTGCAAAGCACTGGCCAATTGTACCCTGTGTGTGTACAATGGGTGAGCGTGCAGCAGGGGAATTTAAGTACTGATACATGCCAGCACATTATGTGCAACCTTGGCAATTGTTTCGGTGCCAATGCTCTTTTTCATGTTTGAGCAGCTCACTCCAAGTTGGGTTCCACCGACACTGGTATCGGTCCCAATACCCCCAGCCAGTGGTGAGGTATCTGTTATTGTACCATAGTGGATGGCATTTGAAAGGCACCGCCGCAGTGGACAAATCCCATGTACACTGAGCTGTGCCTTTGAAGTTATGGTATTAATACATCCATGTACCCTAGGGTACGTACATGGGGGCTCCATGGCAACCGTGGTTTTCTGTGTAAACATCATTTACACAATACAATGGTACAAGTCAGCTGTACCATGGCTTCGCTAGGGTGTATGAGATTTGTACCCTTCGTGCAGTTTTATGTATTCCCTCGGGGCTGCGCCCTCGGGAATACATAAAACTGCACTCAGGGTACAAATCCCATACACCTAACTGAGTACATGCTCAAGCAATCAGTGGAAGCCAGGCAAGTTAAGAGGATATTGAAGCATTTGGTGTGGATGTTAATGCCGAATGGAAGGCTTGTTGCAAAATTAGAATTTCAAGAGTATAATTATTATTGAGATACCACACAGTGGTGGTATCGGCCTATACATGTAGCACATATTCCAACGTCGGAATTGGTATCAGTGTAACACTAACTCTAAGCCTACCCACCATAGCTACTCGCTGCTACTAGAAAGCTATATAGGGCTTCGCTAAATGAGGCACCTACAGGCAAGAATGCGTCGCTCCCCCCAGCCCATCCCCTCACCGGTGATGCATACTATTGGTCGGATCTCCTCTGGACATTATACCCCAACAAAGTTTTACATTCTCTGAAAATTAATGGCCCAGAAATTCTGCTGACTACGTAGATATGCAACTTAATTGTACACTTATAGGACACGTAGGTTATATCCCTGCCCAGTGGGATATACATAAGTGGAGTGGAGCTGAGGAAGTGCCAACGTGGTGTAACACTGACCTTTCCCAAGGGGTGTAATGGGTCTTACATCACGCTGGGCAGAGCTACTACTAGCTTATATAATGTAGGCTATTCTAACCCTATAACCACTGGGTCGATCTTCAGCTTTTGTGCAACCACAATGGGGTTAAAACCACCGATTAGTTTTTCAGTCACTGTAACCCCGTGCACGGTTGCACACAACTTGTGACACAAGCCAAAGACCCAAGTGCTTATGAGAGGTTTACTTCGCGCATGTAGCGTGGCGCGTGTTTATCAACACGTGAGGAAGAGGTGTGAAGTATTGTGTGTTGAGGAACAGAGAGCCATCTCCGGAATTACTTGATGTGTGCATTTCTGAACGCCAAGGTATGGCGTACCAAGAGTGTAGACAAGGGGGGGGGGGGGGGGGGGGGGGGGGGGGCACACATAATGCACCACCAGTGTGTTATACAATTTTCATTTGAAATATTTAGCAGGTGACAGTTGTTGTGTGATACAAATTCATGTGCTACATCAGCTACCAAGACCATGATTCTGTTTCGTTCTTATCATGCAGAATCATGCACCGGTTACTCCATGTAGCTAAGACGAGCTTGAGTGAGACAGGCTGCAGGGTATCGGCATCTTAGGTTGATCTGGGTCTGCCTTGCTGGTTGCATTGAGATACCACTATGGGAATTGAGCTGACCAACAGATTCAGCTAGGCTTCACCAGCCGGGCAACGCAACAGCAACATGTGCCTGCAAGTGTACGTCATGTTAATATTAAAAAGAAAAATCAAAGTTTCTATGACCCTGCGTACTTATGATACTGAAGCCCAGGAGAAATTTCGATGGAATAACTGTTTCCACTGTGTGAGCCACAATCTTTTACAATCGTCATCCACAGCAGCTGCGCGCTGATGGCTACGTACAATACACGGATATGTTACTACATTAATTTATAAAGCGTGACAGAAGTTGCACATAATCAACAAACACTACCTCAGTACGGGACTAGGAATAGTCTCCCTAATTTTGTAGTCTCGGCCCAGAACCCCAACTTATTTAAAAAGCATTTACTTTTATATTTTACTAGACTAAGTGCTTGTTAGTTAACTCTGTTGTGTGTTGTACACTGCATGTATAGTTGAGGTTGGTGTTTTCTCTGTTGCGTATTATTATATAAATTATTATTATTTGTTTTGTTGTACACTGCACATTATATATTATTATTTGTTTTGTTGTACACTGTGTGTTTCCTCTGTTGAGTATAGCTATATATTTCTTTTCGTGTATTTTATTTTCATTGGAGTGAGCCACCATAGGTCCTCCTGCTCACACTCCTTTTCATCTTTTGGTGACTAAATCTTTCAAATCTCAAAATCAATCTCAAAATGACTAAGATTAGATGCCTTGCTATGCTTGGCAATACTTACACAACACAACCTGCAAGGCAGATCACTACAACTGGTTGTCATGGAAATTTCATGCCCATGGCAGCAGTCCCTTGCCTCACAGATGTGGTCTGGATGGTTGTAGCCTAGTATGTAATCTTGTAGATAATCTGTGCCAGCTTCCTCCCAAGTTGCCTTATGCAATTAACTTCCAAACCGGAAAGTAAACTTCTTACCACTGTCTCCAGCTAGTCTGCAACCCCTTGCAGGTTACGTAACCACTGTGGTTAAACACAACTGATTTGTTTTTTGTTATTTTCAGTGCTACATTGTATATAAAGGAACATCAGATACGTACCTCCAGCATCAACAGTCTTGAGGACCAAAAAATTGAACCACAGAGAACAATGTTACAGACGTTTCTATGCCCTTGCGCACTTATGATACTGTTACTGATGAAACCCAGGAAGAAGTTCGATGGAATAACAGATACCTTTGTTTCCACTGTGTGCCAATCTTTTACGATCGTCATCCACAGCAGCTGCACGCTGATGGCTACATACAATATAAGGATATGTTACTCCACTCATTTATAAAGCGTGACAGAAGTTTCCCAAATATTTATAATAATACAAACGAAGGGCTCAGTGGAAAAAGGGGATAAGCACTTTTGACCAACCCTAAAGGTCAAAGGTCAACTTTGTGTTTTCGCAGTGTAACAAGACATTAAGGTTGAATTTCAATAGTTGAAAGGATGGACTGTTAAGATCCAGCCTTAATTGATTCAGAAAACACATGGCCATATGGTTGACCTTTGACCTTTAGAGTTGGTAAAAAAACACTTGTCCCCTTTTTCCACTGAGCCCTTCATTATTAATTTTAACGCTAGCTCAGTATTGGACTGCTGTTGTCAAGATTAGATGCCTTGCTACGCTAGGCAATAATTACATAATACAACCTGCAAGGCAGATCATCTCACTGACAATATTGGGAACATTTGCAAGGTCACTACAACTGGTTTCATGCCCTGATGGCAGCTAGCAGGTCCCTCAGGGTATTTTAGTGGTTGATTACGGTAGTAGATAATCTGTGCCAGCTTCCTCTCAAGTTGCCTTATGCAATTAACTTCCACACCCACCACTGTCTCCAGCTTGTCTGCAGGGTAACCACTCTGTGGTTAAACACGCTGATTTCTTTTGTTCAGTGATAGGACAGCACTATATAAAGGAACATCACACCTCCAGGATCAATAGTCTTGAGAACCAAACTTGAACCACAGAGAAGCAATTGAAGTCCAAGATGACCTTCGCAACCATCCTAGTGTTACTCTTTCTGAGTGCTCTTCTCCCTGCTCCCACGGCCAGCCAGGCTACCCTCCCTCTTTCCCTCCCTCCAAGAGTGCTGACTGGGACTGAACAAACCTGCCCACCTGATGCACTGCGGCAAACATCACAAGCTGAGACAGCCCAGAACATCCGTACTCTGTTACGTGATAACATCATCTGTCCTGCTTCTCAAACACAGACCAGCCCTGCAGCCTCCTGCAGTGCAATCTCCACAAGTTGCCCCTCTGGAAACTATTGGGTCCGGAGCTCCAATGGGAGTGCTGTGCAGCTCTATTGTGACATGAACAGGGTGTGTGGCTGCAACAGCACTGGAGGATGGGCACGCATTGCATACCTCGACACAAGCAACACTTCACAACAGTGCCCAAGTGCATGGAGGCTCGTTACAACACCAAGGAGGACGTGTAGACGATCGACAAATGCTGCTAGCTGCGACTCTGCAATATTTCCATCTAATGGAATCCGGTACAGTCACATCTGCGGTCGAGTCATTGGGTATGAATTCGGAACACCTGATGCACTTGAGAACTTCCCGCCCACCCTAGAGAGCTACTACCTCGATGGTGTCAGCATCACACATGGACTTCCTGGGTCCCGGCAGCACATCTGGTCCTTTATTTCTACAACTAATGATCGCCGTAACATCAATGGTTGCCCCTGTCACAGCAGTACTGCAATCCCATCCTACATAGGGCAGGATTACTTCTGCGAGACTGGCAGGGACAACCGTGCAGGAGTGTATAGTGATGCTCTCTGGGATGGTCAAGCCTGTGCGACAGCTAATACCTGTGAGTGTACCTTCAACAATCCTCCCTGGTTCTGCAAGCAGCTGGCCCAGACCACAACTGATGACATAGAGGTTCGTATTTGTGCTGATCAACACACTGGTAACGAGGACACTCTAGTGGAACTTATTGAACTCTACATTCGCTAAACAACTCATACTAAATTGTGTGCAAACAATGTAACCCCATGCATAATTATCTTCTTGCTGCTTACTTTGAAAGTTAGGAATATGCATGTGCAGAGTCTCTGCCTCGTGTGTGTGCTTGTTCGGTGGACCAGTGCAGTAAGGTGCGAAGTTCAGTTGCGAGTCACTGAGAAGATGGAAGCATCCCCTCGAGGAGGACGAATGCGTTAGCGAGGTTCTGCATCCCTTGCCTAACGCGAAGATCCACGCTGAGTTAGCTCATCGTGGCGAACGGTTCTTAGCAGCAAGACATTCTATCATACGTACTACCGGCAGACCTCACCTAGTTCACACCATGGAGTGGTCGAGCGGGGACAGCTAGCTCCAGCTCCATCGTATAGTGCCAGCAAAGGTCCACACTGCAGTGCTTACACGTGCGTACACGCCTCCAAAACACATACCAGTAGTCTAGTCTGGGGACGAGACTGCAGAAACCGCCCCCACGCAATTAAAGCGTGACGGAAATTTTGGATATATGTATACAGACGTGACATCACTGTACGATCAGTTGCCTCACGCTAATGTGCTTGGCAATCCTAGCTGATAGTTTTGTGCAGATTAGTCTTCCTAGTAGCTAGCTAGTTCCTCACTGTAGGCTGTTTTGATTCTCTGCATTAAGTGTGTGTGCCTGTCTGTGCGTGACGGAAGTAGGATGTTCGTGGGGCGGGACTACACTAGTGACGCAGCACGACCTTTGTACTTCAATTTACTGAACCTCGAACTCTGTGAAGAATGTTTGGGAACACTGGGCATTGGCTGGAATCTTGCAGAACAGCTGGGGCTACATGAGGATGCAGACGCCGACTGTACTCGGGGCTACATGCAGAACAGCTGGGGCTACATGCGGATGCAGTCGGGGAGCAGCAGTCGCGAGACTCGAAGCTACATGCGGATGCAGTCGAGGAGCAGCAGTCGAAGTGGATCCAATCGGAGAGCAGCAGTTGAAGCAGACGCAATCGGGGAGCAGCAGTTGAAGCGGACGCAATCGGGCAGCAGCAACTGAAATGGACGCAATCGGCAAGCAGCAGTTGAAGCGGGAGCAATTGGGGAGCAGCAGCTATGCAGAGAGCTGTCTGGCGCCGGATTACTCACATAGGCGAACGAGGGGGAAGTAGCTGAGCGAGCGAAGCTACTCGTAGTTGCTACAGACAGGGTAGCTGCATGTCACGTTAGCAGAAAGTTGTAGCTGTGCATTGAATCTCATCACCGGCGCTGTTCGACTATGTAAATACAAGGCTACCTTGGTAACGATAGATTCGAGAAACTCGGCCATGGCCTGCTCTTTTCTCCCTCCTGCCTTGGCATGTTATTCTCTCCCTCCTGCCTTGGCATGTGTGAGTGGACTGACTCGACTGTGCATGAAACTCCGCCCTTGGTGAAAGCTCCACCTCCAGCTCTGTTGCTGATCCTAGCCCTGCCTCGCTCTGCCTCGCTCACAGCCGCTCCCCGTTTTTCAGAGTTTGTGAGTGACGATGAAGTATCCAATGACTTCTAACCTCTTCACAAACTGGCAAGGGACGTCACTCGTTACTGCCTCCATTGAGCTTCATCACATCCATATTCATATGACCTTTACTATGGTACTAGGGCTATTTGAACCTTGAACTTCAACTTTATTGTCATGCATTGCACTACAAACAGTTTGTGCATGCACGTTTAATTGCCACAGGGAGGGAAATATGACCATAACTGTCCTGTGTACTTACCCTGAGGGAGGGAAATATGGCTCTTGCTTGTACTACAGTGATGACGCACTTGAAAGGTGCCGCCACAGTTTATATAGCATAACCTAGCTGCTACCCGTTGTCTAACTACCATACACCCATACACCCATCGTCTAACTACATACACCCTTCGTCTAACTACATACACCCTTGTCAGCACAAATTAGTGTACACAGAAGCCACTTTAGTATACTCAGGAAGTGCACTTAGAAGCCACTGTAGTACAAGCCAGTTGTACTGTGAAAGCCGGAATGCGGAACGCGGAACGGAATGCGGAACGGATATATGACCTTATACCCCACAAATACATTGTACTGTAACCTGATTGGTTAGTATAGTAGATAGTATGGTGCAACACATGTCGTTTACTCACCTGCATCGAAGTGGGATATCCAGCAGAAGATAAACATGACTGGAGCGCAGCAGAAGATATTCACTGGCCAGGGCTGGATTCTAGCCACTGGATGGAGGAACAGAGGCAACAAGTTGAATGACAAAGAGGGTGAGAGGATATATGCAGTGATAGTACCCAGATTAGCAATGGCAAGATGTAATATATAATTATGACATCTTTGGTGTAGAAGAACTGCATTTGGCAGTTACAGAATTGGGGTTCACTTTGTGCATGCATGGTCTGTTGGCACACGGGGATAATAATTTGGTAACCCCTTGATTTCTCTGCGATTTCATTGGCAGTCTGAAATTCCTGCCGAAAAGTTAACCAAGACCGAGGTTTCTGCGCAAAGTCGCCGTTCCCTCTTTCCCGCGAGGCGTCTGGACACGAGACTATTGCTAAGTGGATTATATCTGTTCCACATTGAAGCTGTCAGTATTCATGACAAGTAGTCCAGCCCCACAGCCACTTAGTCTTGTTCCCAGACGATTTTTCGCACGAGGGGGGAAAAATGCGTCTGGTAATCCGCCTATTCCATTTTGGTTCTGGTGCGCTGGAATGCTGGCGCATTGTTCTATTTCAATTTAACTTGTGACGTAATGTAGGATTACATTCCACAGCGTGCGAGCTGTGCGAAGAACGTTGAACATGGATGTTGATTGGGCAATCGACGCTGCTTGTTTGAGACTAGGCTATTCAAGCCTTCGAAAAGAGCGGGAGGAAGCTGTGAAGAACTTTGCTAGTATTTTGAACATGACAGCATAAAGCAAGTAAGCATTCCGTTTACGTGACAAGCAATGATTTCGAATTCCGTGAACCAAAATGGAATAGGCAGGTTCCCAGACATTACTTCCCCTCTCGGTAGAATGTCAAGTCTGGCCCGCGAGACTAACAGCCACTGAAGAGCAAGTAGTGAGAGAAGATTTATGAGCTAAACTGGCTCAAAAGTTGCAATCCGCAGTAAAGGAATCAGTACATGTAAACACAGCTCTAGATGGTGTTTATGTACCGTTGGTAACTTGTATCCAAGAGCTAGTTAGTCGTTGCTAGAATCCCTCAGGCTTGGGCGAGTCTCACAGGCCAGCCTCTTTTTTCCAAGTAGGGGTGGGGGGGGGAGAGAGTCTGGTGACTTAATTCGTTTCCCAGTGGAATGCAATCAACTGTAACAAATGAAAAAGTCACATGATAGCATTGCCCACAACTTTCAAATCTGTGACTGCGAAGCGAGTTGGAAAGGCTCGCGAAGCTCTGGAGAGTAGTAACCATTGGAAGGTGAGCCAGGGAAAAACCTTCAGCAGTATATATACGTAGCAACCAGGCGATTTTCCAGTGCCGGTTAGAAGACTCACGAGTACATCCCGTCCGCTGAAGGAGTTCTTCACTGCTAATTGTTGGTTGGGGCACAACCTTGGATAGCCTAGTTGCGCTTTGCAGCGATGGCAATCGCACACACTGCCTCTGCTATGAAAATCATGTGACTGCTGCAATCTCTCCCATTGGCTCTACCCACATTCCGGCAGAGAAAACGAAATGTTGGCTTAAGTCACCAGACTCTTTTTCCCTCCCTCCCTCCACACGTGCCCTCTCCGTGGAAAAAGAGGCTGACTTGCGAGACTAGCTTGGGCATTCCATAATACCCTCATTTCCCTTAAGGGTGGTGATGCATCCAATGTGAGTGAGCGGGTGTGTGCACATTATTGGGGCGAGCCTGAGCGAGCCCCACATAGACGTGTAAAACGGAATCCGTGTCTGTATGTATGTATCGTACGTACCATAAACGATTCTGCAAATAACCGAAAGTCCCTTGCATCATGATAATTCACACGTGCTCAGCGCTCGATCGCTCATCGACGTGTTCTGAGACTCAGAGTGGCACAAATTCGTGAACCGTGTACTCCTTGGATGGCTATACGGACGGAGACCACTCACGAATCTACCTCTTCAATGGATACAGCGATGCGTGCTACCCGGCGCACAGCAACAAAGACTGCATGCGAAAGTGCACTTCTGACTGATCTAGCTAGCCCTACATTTAAGTTCACCGATCGCAACTCGCGGCTGCACTGTTTTGAAGTCACTGACTCGTAGACCTAGCTACCTCTGGTCTTCAATGGCTACAGCAGGAGCGCATGAGCCGCCGAAGGCTACAGTCATGGCTCGGAGCTACTGCATAGCAAAAGAAGACAGCGAGAGTGCTTTCATCTGCTCGTGCTGCATGTAGCTAGCTATACTACATGATCACCACGTACTGTACATACAGTTCTTGTGCTGCAGTTCTACAGCCTGAGGTTGAGTTACATTCGAATAAGTGAAATGCATGTTGCATGTACATGCACTCGCTCAGGCTCACCCCACAATGTTATACATTCTGCTAGTTGTAAATATTGGTCCGGCAGGAAGTAGGGCAATGGGTTAGGGTATAAGGGCCAGGGCCGGTTCTAAATGCGCGCGCGTTTCCGGTACCTATACCTATTAAAAGTATGTACTTCCTGCCGGACCAATAATCACCCCACTCATCCGAGGCGTGACGTGTTTGACTCACTCTAGCTAGCTCTTGCTTCCAGTCTGGCAGTCATATGACAAAATCTTCAGATATCCACCCAGAGACATGATATTCAGCCGAATGTTTCCATTCCGTGCCTCGCTCGGAGCATCCCCTGCGGCGCCAGTAGCGGCTAGCCCGTTGCGCATTGCCATTTGGAAAATGACGTAATCTGAAATTTGCGGCGCGGCGCGCGCCTAGGATATAGCTAGCTCGCATCATGTCATATCTTGCGACTTCCGGGTTGGCCGCGCCCACTCGATGTACTCGTAATTAACAGCTCCACCCACTCACACCCATTCTAGTACATTTTTCTCCGCCTAGCTGAGATGGCAGTCAGACGGCAGGCTTTTCAAGGCAGTCCTGAGCTGCAGCAGTTCGTCCTTGCCGAGGTACGCCCAACGGGAAGACAGCTAGGTGTGGGCTCCTACGGCAGCGTGGAGGAGGTGGAAGTAAACGGCCTTGTATGCGCGGGTAAGCGACTGCACGAAGCACTCGTGGAGCAGGGGAACGCCGGTGTGACCAGCATCACCCGCAAGTACCTCCGGGAGTGCCAGGTGATGCATTAAGCTTAATTGTCCTTTGCTGCTAGGCCATAGAAATGCCAATTCAGTGATCGTCATAAAGGTAGCAGCAAGGGAGTGATTAGAGCATATGCTGTGAGATGAATCTGCTGCATGGTGATATGATAGGCTGCCAGACAAGTGGCTGTCTATATATAAGTAGTAGTTTGTTTGTTTTTACCACGAGTTTGACTATCCTGGGGTCTTACAGCATCCGTGTGGGTCTGGCCCCACGAGACTAAGTCTGTCCTCGCGAGACTAAGTCTGTCCTAGGCCAATCCCTTCACTATTATTGCAATTATTGGCCCTGGAATAGCAGTGATTCAAACCTAAACCCCTCAGGATCAGAATCTCGTAACTTGTGCACTGTGTATGACATGGTATGGCATTGTTATACCATAGATAATAGAGTTACGTCTCTATTATCTATGGTTATACACAACAGTGAATAACTGCAATACAGGAAATGAGGTCACCAGTAATAGGCTCATCCCACTTTGAACCACTACAGGTGATGGCGGAGATGCGGCACCCTCATGTGGTGCAGTTTCTGGGGCTATGTTTCCTAGAAGGGTCCACTCTGCCAGTGCTGGTGATGGAGAGGCTGGACAGCAGCCTGAACGATCTGCTAGAGAATACCCCCGGCCTCCCTCTCACCCTCAAGCGATCTCTGCTGGTGGACATAGTGCGGGGGTTGGTCTATCTGCACTCACATAACCCTCCTGTTGTGCACAGGGACCTATCCGCCAGCAACGTTTTATTAACCTCATCACTTGTAGCCAAGATTACTGATCTAGGCAATGCTCGAATCATAAACCTGCAGCCGGGCCAGCTAGCCAGAACACTCACACGTCTTCCAGGAACAATGGTATACATGCCACCGGAGGCATTTGATGAGCACGCGCAGTACGGTCCCCGACTTGACATTTTTGCATTTGGACATCTCACCCTCTTCACACTCACACAGGTCAGAGATGGGTGGTTGTTTATGAGATTGTTAGCAATAAGATAGCAATTCCAATCTGTTTGTGGTGGGATAATCTCATGAATTCAGCACCTCTACTACGTATATAGGGTTTCTCTAGACTGGATTTCACTTCCGTTCCTGTGTTCTGCAAGTATGACACTGACGCAAAGTGTCCGGATCTTCCGGACTCCAGCATATTCCTGGCCGTGCATGCGAATTCCATGAAGCTCCACCCACAGAAAGTTCTTGCCACTAATACATTAACGTGGAGAATATTTGATGGAAGTACATACAATCCGCTGTAATGGACTAGAACTGTGGAATAGAATTTGGAATGGACTACGGAATCTTTTACCCAGAAACTTTTTTCGGTGGCACTATCCAGCTCGGCTGTGCCACTATTTAGCCTGCATTCGATCATGCATCCTCACTGAAGTCTTAGGGGTCAAAGGTCACAGACACGTTCTGTATGTAGCTAGCAGCCTTAAGGTGGTGGGCAAGCAATGATATGCATGACTGTACAATGATTGGAGGCGTGGTTTCTGATTCACCGCTCTCAAGCACACCATCCAAGATGTCATGCTACCTTTCGTCTTCCGAGGCTGTTGGGCATCCATTGACAACGTAGTTATTGAGAGCTATGTTATACGTAATTTGTACCGTGATAACGCTAGCTGCAAGTCTACAATGCTGCATGTGTTTTTCTGTACGTCTCAAAAATCAGCCAAACGAATTTTACGCAGGCAGCTCTTTCACTGGTTACTCGAGGGGGCTACACCGTCATGGCGTTGAACGAATGTCTCATCGGGGTTTCTGCCTTGCAAAATGGGATATTGACTTCACAATCACATTGTTACTCTCTAGCTATTCGGCTAGTTGTGCAACACACTTACATAACTGGGCATAGCCCCCTCCAGAATGGGGCTGTCTTGATCTTGAGAAAGTACGGTAGCAGTAGCTTGTGTGCGATGGAACTGAGACGTATAGACAAATCATTAAATTCCACCAGTGCTCAATAGAACACTGTCTCTGTTGTTTGCTGCTTCAGAACATCCTGGCTCGGTGCATAAGTAGCGCATAATTCATAGCAGGACCAGCAGGTTACAACATGACATCTCCAAAATCAATTTGCCTGCCACCATAACTGCAAATGAAAGGAGACATTTCTGAGAGTGGTGCCTTCTGCTATAGAAAAATTCCGTAGTCCATTCCATTTTTCATTGTAGTCCGTATTCTACCCCAGCGATTAGAGGCACCCGTATTATATCCTTTCCCCGTGCAGGTGTTCCCTGGATCCCTCCTTCCCCACAACTACACAGATCCTCAGAATGCAGACCACCTTTTGGCTCATTCTGAGGTGGAGCGTCGAAGGGACTACATCCAATCCCTTCATGGGCAGCTGGGAGAGCAGCATCCTCTTGTGCAGCTGGTACAGCAGTGTCTTCACAACACCCCATCACGACGACCCTCTGCAGCAGAGCTGCTTCCACGACTGGAGGCAGTGGGCAGTGAGATTGAGGGGCCATACGGCAGCCAGCTCAAGAAAGTAGACGTGGTGAAAGTGGGGATGATGAAGGCACTGAGAGAGATTGGAAACCTGCAGGAGCAAATGCAGCACCTGGAGGTAGGTTGGCTCTGTGTGAGATCATGGACCAGAGCTTGTAGCAGATCTGGTCCAAGATATGATCAAGTTGTTCTTGTTGTGTAGTTGGAACAAGCTAGGGAGACAGATGTCCAACTGCAGGAGAAAGACACTGAAATTGAGAGGCAGCAGAGAGAGTTGGAAGTACTGAGGGTATGCAACAGACAGCTATCAATGTAATCCTTCTAGTATACACACATCTTCCTCACTGTTAGGAGGGCAAGAGAGGTCTGCAGACAGAGGTGGAAGCTAGGGACACGTAACTACAACAGAAGGACACCCAGCTCCAGCAACAAGCCACAGCTCTCCGAGAGAGGGCTACTGAAACCAACAGGCAACTGCGAATACTGAGGGTAAGGATCTGAACATTTAGTATCAAACAGATAAGTGACTGACTCATCAGTACCTGGATTGCTAGGAGGAGAGTGGAAGGCTGCAGCTAGCAAAGGACCAACTTCAGCAAGAGAAAGATGCTGAAATCAACAGGCAGCAAGCAGAACTACAAACATTGAGGGTATGAATCATGCAGACTTACTGATATGGATAGTCTGTAAGGGAATGTCTGTACCAAAGTACGTGTGTTGTATATTGTGGTTGCAGGCTGAACTTCGAGAGAGGGGCACTGAGATCAGCCGACTCCGGAGAGAGCTGAGAGTAAGGAACTAATAATGTGCTTTTTCATTACTGTGATACTGATATTGTGCTTCTGTGCACAGGATCTAAGTACTACCAGAGATGAAAGGGTAGCTGCAGTGCGATCCCCACCTCAACAACCCCAGGTGAATTACAGTTGAAGCATACGTCATCAACCATGATTGAAAAAGCATCCTTCCAACAAGGAAGTATAACCTAGCTGGCAATGGGGGTGCATACGTACATAATTATAACATTGGTGTACTATGTAATATAGTGGTATTTAAATTTTAAGTACCAGTTTTTGGGCATTACGGGTTTTCATGCACCGAGGGGCCGAGGGTAATGTTAGCCTTGTTTCCAGGCCTTCTACACGCCCAGCTTTTGATCGCTTACAGAATTGTTTGTATGCTGTAAGCGATCAAAAACTGGGCGTGTAGAAGGCCTGGGAATGAGGCTAGGGCAGTGTAGTAATGGTCAAGGGTGAGATAATCAGGGGCGGATCCAGGATTTTAGAAAGGGGGGTTCTTTTATATGGAGGGCTGCTGCCGAAGGCAGTGCACAGAGGCGCGTAGCACCTTTATTTTTCAGTTATCAGGATGGGCTCTCAGGGGCGGATACAGGATTTGTGAAAGGGGAAGGCCAATACATAGCAGGACAATGACACGCTGCCGGAGGTAGTGCATAGAGGCATTTAGGGCTGATCAGTCCACACAAAGCGTGGAAAAAAATATTTTTCAGTTATCAGGATGGGCTCTCGCGGCACCTTCGTGCTTTGCACTGCAAGTTCCAGATGTATGAGGATTGCAGGTCCCGGGGCCGCCATGTACATCTTTCTTGCTCAAATTTTGCTCATGGACGTAATACATACGTACACGTAAATATACTAGATCGTGGTCTCGTTCCTGAGAGCTGACAGTCATGGCATTGCAGTGCTACATAGACGTCATGTGGCCCTCAATGAATCAGACGCCTCATGCAGAATCGATCACATACATGGCTGAAAATTAAATTATGTAGAAAATGCACATGCATGCACAGTTTCGAAGCTACCAACGAACCAGTAACACTAAATACTTTGAAGATTCTGATCGCACCGTTGTGATCGCCATCCTGTACTGGCACTTACCCTCGTAGCGAAACTGTGAGCGCTGTAATAATTTTTTGGTCTTCCATTCGGCATCCCCTTTGCTTGCTTCGACAGCTTGTGGAGGTCCAGGCGTCTTGTGCCTTAGACACTTCGTAAGATTCCTCTATTTTGTGGCCCCAAAATTACTACCTCTTCACGGTAACCTCATTCCCAGACTATGGAACGTACACAACCTGGGGAACAAGGCCCTAGCTATGGCCTATACTAGCCTTGTTCCCAGGCTTCCCGTCCTAGGGTTTGTCACTTGTAGTACTTTCTGTATGCTCTGGGACGACTTTCAGGACCCAGAAACAGTGCCAAGACTGCCTGATGTTGACCGCCCAGTCACTCAGTGGCCCATGCCTTCGGTTGGTAGTGCATTCACTTAATTACTTGTGGTTTTTCCAAGAATGTGCCACTCCTCCACATGTCCACCCAATGTCCATGTACAGAACTATGCATGACTGCCTGGAGAAAGATACTGAAATGATCAAGCCCCCGAACTCCTAATAGATCCATTGCACTTACGTCATTTTTCCGGCGGGGCCATTATTTTTCATTGCTTGTGCCACCATCTTGGTGTCCCATATTACATTGGTCCTCCATCACTGGTAAGTTTTTACTTGCCTTGCATAGTGATGGCATTTCAACACATACTAGAAGCATTGATTGTTTTCACCAAGATCTCCGTAGACGCTACCAGAAGAGGTCTGACATGCTTACGGACGTAGACGGATCTCCACGCCATGATTGATTGGCAAACAACTGACGGCTCTCGAACTACGTTTTAACAGCTGTGCCATTGCTGGATTTGAGCCGGAAGGACTATTGTTAAAGTAGCTTCTTGGAATGTTGCTGTTCCTTCTCTTCTGTGACACTGTACCTGCATAGCAATGCTGAGTCAAATCGGAGTGCAATAACCGTCCCTTGGATGGGTCGAATTCAAGTGGCTGTATAGCTACCTCCAAAATGCAACCAGCTATGAACGTCAGACTCAGCTGTATCCAGTGATGTGCATTTGTGGGGGGTGACACCCAAACTGGCTTTGGAGCTAGAAGTTTACAATAGTAACTGAACCCCTCAGAACCAGAGTGGTCTAATCTCAAATCAAGTACTGGAAATTGCACAAAAATGGTAAAAAATATGCAATGGGTATGAGCGTATGACCGAAATTTTGAAATTCTTGAAATTTCAGCAGCTCCTGAAAAACATTTTAACAGTACTCTCAAGTTTATGGGGGGCTAGTTCAATGCTCGTGGGTTAGACCACTCTGGTTCTGAAGGGTTCATTACTGTTGTGAATTATAATATTCATTTTGGTGCAAGTTGCATCCCAATATCACCAGAGATGTGGGTAACTAAAGCAGTTTATACAAACAACCCTTGGGAGTCACCTCGACATCATGTCGTAGGAAAGTGATACATTATTCATTGTAGCCAAGTGATACATTACTCATTGTCAGATGTCAAACCTGTTTGATGTTAGCCTACACAGCATTTAAAATGTTAATAAGACTTTGTATGGTATCAGATTCTGTAGAACTTTGTAACACACAATGCCACACATTTGTGTACATTACATCCTGCAGAAAGTATATAGGTGTAATATCTGTGGTACATGTTCTGCCTCACACTAAACCGGAACTGCAATATAAACTATACGCATTGCAGCTTGATGCATCAGTGGTACACGCTGTATTAATGAAGTGTGTAGGTACCTACATTGTACCAGCTGAGAGTTATGGCCACTTTAGTATGCCATAATAATTATGATTCCTCTATCCCAGGCACGTCCCCCCAGTGAGCTACAGCTACCGCTCACATTGAAGTGGAGACGGTGCAGGAACATGCCGTGTGTAATGGTGTCCCCACAGTCAGTGACACTTGGCGAAGACGTGTTTGTTGGAGGACTCACAGACTCACTCTATGATGATGATGATCATACTGTCTACATGTACCAGTATCATCCACAAACTGACCAGTGGGTACCACTACCACAGTACGAGTGTGTGTGGTTTGCAATGGCGATACTTACCAACAAGCTTGTGCTAGTTGGTGGGTACAACACCTCCACTCATCAGGTGACCAATCAGATTGCAGTGTGGGACACTGAGGGGATATCCCGTCGCTGGAAACACCCCTACCCCCCATGACCACACCACGTCACAGTCCAGCTGTGGCAACTTATGAAAGACAGCTGGTAGTGGCAGGTGGGAGGGGGGATGCTGACCGCCTAGCCACAGTTGAGGTCCTCGATACTACATCCTGCCAATGGATGTGTACCTCACCACTCCCCGTGAACTGTGCCTACATGACATCAGCCATTGTTAATCAAGAATTGTACCTGATGGGGGGGACACTGACCACGGAGACACTTGTTGTGTCCCTCCCCGACATAACAAGTGCCAGTTTCCACTCTCCCACCACAAACACATCCACACAATGGTGTATCCTTCCCGCACCTCCACTGAAGAGCTCTGCCACCATCTCTGTACGTGGATCAGTAGTAGCCATTGGGGGGTTCCATGGCAACGACCGCAGCACAGCCATCCATGTCTACCAGCCTGCCATGAACAATTGGAAGAAGATTGGCGACTTACCTTGTGCACGCTCACATTCTTCATGTACACTGCTACCCAGCGGTGAGATTCTGGTTGCAGGAGGATATATACGATACCAATCGCAAACCAACCAGCCAAGTTGACGCAGCTGTGTTGTGACTTTGTCTCATTCCAAGAGTACTGTATCTGATACGGGAACATGTTTTGACAATTATTAATTCATATTATTTTTTGTACGTTTTTTATGCTTTTTGGAGGACTTGCAATTGTTTTTAAATTTGTACTATTAATCATTAAAAATAATTTTGATTAATTATGACATGGAAACCTAAAAGGGTCCTTAATTATGAGTTAAACACACCACATAATAGAGAAATTAGTCCAGAATTTCTTTTTTCGCAAAAAGTCCTTCCATTCTTGTGAAACCACCCTAGCAAGTAGCAATGCTAATTAACAAAGAAATGCGTGGGCGTCAGAAAGTTTACTTCTTCCACTTGCTCTGTTTTCCGTCACTGTTGGGACGAGGGACCAATGGCAATGGACATGTAATGTCTTTAGCTAGGTTGTTAGAGCAAAAAGGGCAGACTTCATGGTGCAAATACCATTGTCTCTTAGCATCCAGGCATGCTTCTCCCGAGGTTTCATGTAGTAGTCACACCTTTTTTGTAGATGTCGACTTCCTCTTCAGTGAAGTGTGAGTATTCCTTCACATACACCTTTCCTGGACTTGCCTCCTTTCACCTTGAAGGGATGGTATTTTGTGATAATTTTTGAATTGCCAAAATTCGCCACGGAATTCTGACCAATTGTACCAGTAAACTAGACGAGTTCCTGTGCTAGAAATTGTCAACTGTGCCTTGTCTTTACCAGCAACAGACGACTAATTGACGACTCGCTCAACTCCATAGTCTCTCCTAGCTTCCACAACCTTCTTTCATCCAAACTGCTTCCAGCAACCACTCTTCTTGGGACCAACAGCACAGCAAGGTTCACCATCGAAGAAAGCATTGATTTCTGCTTCTTCTGTGTTGTCTCTTCCACACTTAATTACACATTCAGACATATAGCAGGCTGATCAGTAGAACAACTTTCTGTACCATCATTGCCTAAAATGACGAGTTCAGAGCTCTTACTTCAGAGTTGAGACCTTCTGAAAGTCCTGGCAAATCCATTGAAACAACTAACTTCTTTGGCGCCGCACAACTTAAACATCCAATTCAATAAAGACTAGACTACAATCATGTACTTCCAAGAAAGCTAGCATTAGCTAGCCATGTGGTCAAAGAAATATTTGAGACTGAACTTTGTACTTCCTATAATTAGAAGATTAGGCAAAATAATTATTATTATTCACGTAGAATAGCAAACTTGCCAGCAGTTCAACTCAAGTATTTGCGATCACAGTTGCTCGTAGTAGTAAGTTGCACACAGAAGTAAGTTGCTCACAGGAAAGTAAGCATACATACATTACTCCAAAATTATTTGGGGGTGCTTCAGCACCCCTAAGCACCTACTTGTCTACGGCCTTGCTGCTAGGCCATAGACATGCATTGCGCAGAGCGGCGCGCACTAAATAGAATACCAGCCTGAAGCACTACATGGAGGCAGTCTCTCACACAAGCTACTAACAATTTTAAACCACAGCATAAAATCAGAAACATACCTGACAAGTCCAAAACAACCACAGCTCATGAGTACCACTCTCGTAGAATGCGGAAACATAAAGTTTAGACGGGACGAACCAGAGCAGGATCCAAGCAAGAATCACCTTCTATGACACATTTTTGGCTACACTTGGCTCTGTACTGCCACTATGTTCAGCGGTTAGACAAAAATTATGCGTTCCCCAAAGTACAGTTGCTGGACATCCCTCTTTTGGATTGGTATCCTTCCATCAGTCAAACTCGGTTGTGGTTCAAATAACTTTCGCCCGAACAACATCAACTTTAGCCTGAGCTTCACCCACAAAGCTTACAACGACGCCGTGGCATGCACCGGCAGCCTCTACACTTTCCACGACGTCTAATTGACTTCCACAAAAGGTCAATAGGTTCACGAAAATTGACATTACAGCCGGAAAACAATACTCACGTGTACCATGCTAATTGAATTAATACGCGACTAGCCCGCGACCTTAAGGGGAGTGATTTAGAGTGTGAGATGAATCTGCTTGCATGGTGATATGATAGGCTGCCAGACAAGTGGCGGTCTATGAGTAGTAGTTTGTTTGTTTTTACGACAAGTTGGGGTCTTACAGCAATTCCGTGTGGGTCTGGCCCCGCGAGACTATATAAGCTTAAGTCTGTCCTTGGCCAATCCCCATCATTGTTCACTACCGTATAGCGGGAAAATTTGGCAAGGGTTTTAATTTGGCGATTTATTCCGCCAATAATAAACTCCATGCACCCTAGCCGGGCCACTCGGGTATGCACGTGCACATTAGTAATGCACATACGTAGTACGTACAAGCCGTTAACGAGAGTGTGAGCCTGGGACGTGGCCAACGATTGTGCTCGAGCGCATCACCGCCGCAGCGCAATCCAGTCGCCGCTCTCGGACGGTGGTGCTCCAAACTGTATGGAAAACGTGATGGCCTCTGACACATCTCTCTACTTTGAAGGTTGATCTCCATGGCTAGCTGGTAACTAACTGGTCGCACTCGGTCAATACATGTAGCTACAGTTTACAATGAGCACCTAGCGCCTCGCGCTGAGGCTTACGACATTGCCGTTACGTCATTTGTGTCGAGGATCAAATCGCCAAATTTAAAATTCGCTAAATTTAAAATTCGCCAAATTTTAAAATACGGTGTTTTTGCTAAAATCGCCAAATTTAATGCCCGCCATACAGTATTATTGGCCCTGGAATAGATCGGAAGCAGTGATTCAAACCTAAACCACTCAGGATCAGAATCTCGTAACTGTGTATAACATGGTATGGTATTGTTATACACAATAGTGAATAACTGCAATACAGGAAACGAGGTCACCAGTAATAGGCTCATCATATAATGGAATAGCCCACTTGGAACCACTACAGGTGATGGCAGAGATGCGGCACCCTCATGTGGTGCAGTTTCTGGGGTTATGTTTCCTAGAAGGGTCCACTCTGCCAGTGCTGGTGATGGAGAGGCTGGACAGCAGCCTGAGCGATCTGCTAGAGAATACCACCGGCCTCCCTCTCACCCTCAAGCGATCTCTGCTGGTGGACATAGTGCGGGGGTTGGTCTATCTGCACTCACATAACCCTCCTGTTGTGCACAAGGACCTATCCGCCAGCAACGTCTTATTAATCTCATCACTTGTGGCCAAGATTACTGATCTGGGCAATGCTCGAATCATAAACCTGCAGCCGGGCCAGTTAGCCAGAACACTCACACGTCTTCCAGGAACAATGGCATACATGCCACCGGAGGCATTTGATGAGCACTCGCAGTACGGTCCCCGACTGGATATTTTTACATTTGGACATTTCATCCTCTTCACACTCACACAGGTCAGAGATGGGTAGTTGTGTATGAGATTGTTAGCGATAAGATAGCTAGTATAGTCTACTGAGATTCCAATCGGATTGTGGTGGGATAATTGCATAATATTAATTTTAGGACATTCTCCATGAATTCAGCACCTCTACTATGTATAACTAGACTGAATTGTACTTCCGTTCGAACAGTGTGGATTCCGTGGATTTTCATGGAAACTGTGTTCTGCAAGTATGACACTCACGCCAAGTGTCCGGAGCTTCCGGACTCCCTGGCAGGAAGTTCTTGCCACTAATGCATTAACGTGGTCGCAGAATATTTAAATGGAAGTACAATCCGCTATTATGGACTGGAACTGTGGAATAAAATATGGAATAGACTATGGAATCTCGGCTGTGCCACTAATTAGCCTGCATTCAATCATGCATCCTCATTGAAGTCATAGGGGTCAAAGGTCACTGACACCTTCTGTATGTACTTGCTTGCATAGCGATCGCATTTCAACACATACTAGAAGCATTGATTGTTTTCGCCAAGATCTCCGTAGACGCTACCAGAGGAGGTCTGACATGCTTACGGACTTAGACGGATCCCCACGCCATGATTGATTGGCAAACAACAGATGGCTCTCGAACTACGTTTTAACAGCTGTGCCATTGCTGGAGATTTGGAGCAGGAAGGACTATAATTACGTGAAAGTAGTTTTTGCTGTTCCTTCTCTTCTATGTCACTGTACCTGCAGAGTCAAATCGGAGTGCAATAACCCTTGGATGGGTCGAGTTCAAGTGGCTGTAGCTATACCTCCAAAATGCAACCAGCTATGAATGTCAGACTTAGCTGTATCCAATGTTGTGCATTTGTGGGGGGTGACACCCAAACTGGCTTTGGAGCTAGAAGTTTACAATAGTTGTGAATTATTCAAATATTCATTTTGGTGCAAGTTGCATCCCAATATCACCAGAGATGTGGGTAACTGAAGCAGCAACCCTTGGGAGTCACCTCGACATCATGTCGTAGCAAAGTGATACATTATTCACTGTAGCCAAGTGATACATTATTCCAGTCAGTTCACGTTCCGGGTCTGAGAACCCGACTATACATTATGGAGCTTGCACTGCAGCTTGACTGCATCACACGCTGTATTGATGAAGTGTGTAGGTACCTACCAGCTGAGCCACTTTATTATGCCATAATAACCTCTATCCCAGGCACGTCCCCCCAGTGAGCTACAGCTACCCCTCACATTGAAGTGGAGATGGTGCAGGAACATGCCATGTGTAATGGTGTCCCCACAGTCAGTGACACTTGTTGAATTTGTTGGAGGAGGACTCACAGACTCACTCTATGATGATGACGATCATACTGTCTACCAGTATCACCCACCAACTGACCAGTGGGTACCACTACCACAGTACGAGTGTGTGTGGTTTGCAATGGCAATACTTACCAACAAGCTTGTGCTAGTTGGTGGGTACAACACCTCCACTCATCAGGTGACCAATCAGATTGCAGTGTGGGACACTGAGGGGATATCCCGTGGCTGGAAACACCCCTACCCCCCTATGACCACACCACGTCACAGTCCAGCTGTGGCAACTTATGAAAGACAGCTGGTGGTGGCAGGTGGGAGGGGGGATGCTGACCGCCTAGCCACAGTGCCAGTTTTCACTATCCTTCCCGCACCTCTGGGTAGCAGTGTACACGAACAATGTGAGTGTGCGCAAGGTAAGCGCCAATCTTCTTCCAATTGTTCATGGCAGGCTGGTAGACGTGGATTGCTGTGCTGCGGTCGTTGCCATGGAACCCCCAAATGGTTACTACTGATCCACGTACAGAGATGGTGGCAGAGCTCTTCCGTGGTGGTGAGGTTCTGGTTGCAGGATACGATACCAATCGCAAACCAACCAGCCAAGTTGATGCAGCTGTGTTGTGACTTTGTCTCATTCCAAGTGCACTGTATCTGACACGGGAACATGTTTTGACAATTCATATCATTTTGTATGCTTTTTGGAAGACTTGCAATTGTTTTTGTACTAATCATTTAGAAACTGATTATCATTAATTTAATTTGCCAGCATAAAATTATTAATACAGCAGTAAGTGGTACACATTACTGCAGTTAGCATAATGTAATGTAAGCTAAGCATGCACCTATCAGTCCTCGTGGGAGTCTATGTTATGTACAAGGCACAAGGTCACTTTCTTGAAGTTTTAACAAGGTATACTTGACACTGATGATTGAATGGTTAGTATGTGACCTTGTATTCTCGTGCGATTTGCACTCGAAATCCATGTGATTACCTATACCAATCCCGGTATGAGACTAGTGCTGGTCATTGGCGGAAGCTAGTGCTATGCACCTTGACAGAGGCTGCAAAGTAGTTGAGAAACCATGCAAAGCAACTTTTTACCCACCACCATTTCCAAATGTCGGGAAGGGCTTCTATGCCATTATTATTTTCAGGAACCATCACTGACTGTGATCATGAGCCAACATACATACAACATGCCAGCTATACACTCTCACCTCCCGGACACTTCAGACTGGTTTCTGAGTACATGTACGTAGCAACCACACTCCTGGTAAGTGCAATGAGTACGGCATACTCACATTTTAGAACGAAGCCTCGGCTCTTCATATATATCGGGTCATTCAGCATTGCCAGAAATTTTTATTGCACATGCAGACATGACATGGCTCGACACACGTGTTTCAGTACTGTTTCGGCCTCCTTAGGCCTCGTCAGCAGAGTATAACACAGCAGAGCCACTTAAAGTCATTATTTGATTAGACTTTGTAGTGTGCTGCTGCATAACCCTGGACAGTACCGTCTCCCCATGCAACCTTATAGACTCTGTGTGTGTGTGTGTGTGTGCGTGTGCGTGTATGCGTATGTGTGTGTGTGTGTGTGCGTGTATGCGTATGTGTGCGTGTGCATGTGTGTGTGTGATGTGTGCCTGTTGTGTGTGTGTGCGTGCATGTGTGTGTGTGTGCATGTGTGTGTGTGATGTGTGCCTGTAGTATGTGTGTGTGTGTTGGATGGACGATGACCAGAACAAGCCAGAGACCATGCACTCGTGGACCTACCTATTCATTGGCTAGAGCGATCGGCGAACCATGAACAGTCTATATACCTCCTTGGTGGCGACAACAAAGATGGAGACCGGACCTATAGGGGCTACCGTTAGCTGGCTGATCTGATTCACCCATCACTGGTTTGAGTCTGACAAACTACCACTCTTTCATATATATAGTGGCATGAAGAATTATGGCTGAAGGAGGAAATGAGCCGTGGAGAAGCGACACTTGTGATGTGAGATTCAAGTACAAGTCTACTTTGACCAACATGTTCACTTGAAACTGTATTCAGGGTTGCGTACGTCCTTCCTAGCTTTCATATTGACATGGTGGAGGAGTACCATTCAATCTGTCAGGACTACTTCAAACCTGTGCAGGATAAACATACGTTTGCCCTTCAACCAACCCAGTAGCCACTGGTATATATACCTAATTCGTGTAGGAGAAACGGCCAGGCAACTTCCGAGAGTTCAAAATGTAAACGGATGTAACGTCACGGCAATTGCATACCTCATTCAAGCAGTGAAGTCCACGTGATACTTCTAATATTTCGAGAACAACTGTTTGAGCAGGTTCTGCAACGGAAGGTAAGCAGAAGACGAATGAACCAAAAGTCCTTGTGCAGAGCGCCTACACTAGTGCGATCGAGGGATCAACTATTGTGATGAATGGGTGCGACTGCGACGTTTTAACACATGACGCAATTTGGTTTACTGTTGTCATGTGACAGCAATCTGAAATCTGATTGGTTCTTCCTACTCTCTGGCAGCGAAAGTAACAGTTTGAACTCACGTAAGTCACCAGGCCGTTTCTCCTACATGGTCTGGTAACGAGGCTAGGTCCTCCACAGAGCCCCCATGTGCATGCGCATTGCAGGGGTAGAGTGATCGGTTTGTCTGTCTGTCAGCCTGTCTATGCAGTTTGAGCAGTGAAGGCCTTGAGGCTGAAAAGAGTTGCGTGAAAGTCGACAACTAGCCCTGTTTCTAACATTACTGCCACTTACGGTATCTCATTCTGCAGGCATGCTGTATTAAATCTGTAGGCCCTAGCTATCGCATCGTGCATGGCCATAATGAAAAGTAGCATACGGGGTACATGCTCTGCTGAGCTCCAGTTAACTACATCGAGGGGCAACAATAAGTAAAGCAAGTACAATAATTATTGTACTTGCCATTCGTTAGTGGGCCCAGGCATTTTATGTTTTGGGGTATTCACTGCCTTGTAAGTGTATTCATGTAGCTCTGGCAGCAGCCAGGAAAATCATGCAAAACCCATACTCATTGTTGAAGATTCAACTCTGTGTTATAAATAGAAGTCAGGTCCTATAGGCTATATATACATATTGTAAGGACGACATTTGCTGCGTGAGTGCCCCCGCGACTTGCATAGTTAGTATGCGTGTGTGCCCCACCAGCCTCGTTCCCAGTTCCACGCCCAGCTTTTCGTCGCTTGCAGTACGGCTTTACCGTACTGCAAGCGACGAAAAGCTGGGCGTGGGACTGGGAATGAGGCTATGCCCCCGTAGGCCGTGACTTGCATAATGAGGTACGATTGACGTCCTTATTGCATTCCTGAGTGTTACAAACATTATACCAGGGTATAATTATAATAGCCTCGTTCCCAGTCCCACGCCCAGCATTCCGTCGCTTGCAGTACGGTAAAGCGGGGAGGGCCTGGTACATTTCCTCACGTGAGTGACGTCAAGGGTAGAAAGCGGTAGAAAGACCGGAAGTTTAACGTGGGCGTAGTGGGTCTCAGAACAGCAAGAACAGCGAAGGCACCAGGTAACACACCACACGTATCTAGCTAGCAGGGGGCGACTGTTATACTAACCGAGCGTTGAACGTGTAGATGGCTGAATAACGTAGCGTCTTCGTTCTGAAATTTTGCAATTTTTCGATTACATGATGCTCACGTGAGGAATATATGCCAGGCCCTCCCCGCTTTACCGTACTGCAAGCGACGGAAAGCTGGGCGTGGGACTGGGTCCGAGGCTAGGTATATAAACTATGTGATTTTCCACACAATTTTGGTACTACGCGCAGTAAAGTTTGTTTTGAGTAATCATGTAGTAAAGTAAACTGGTACCTCACTTTCTGCCCTGTAGTGTGGTGGTGGTCTATAAATGGCATCAAAGCAATGCTAAATTTAGCTATAACCCACATCCTTATGGAGCAGGGAGTGCTCTTTATTTTGGAAAAAGTTTGAGCTCCACACCTGCTTTAGGTTCTACCGAGCGCATGCGCAAAGCGGGGTTAAGCAATCGGTTTTGTCCGTCTGTCAGTTGTCTGTCCAGTCAAAAAAATCTCGCCACATAGACCCTCATAAACCATCGAAAAGGAGTCAAACAACAGCAAATAGCAAACTATTTAGATATCCTACACTGTAACAGCTCTGGACAGCTCATTTACTAGTGTTTTCCTTTATAAACCCTTCTTAAGGTTACGGGATACTCATGCACGCGCCGTGCGAAATGTATTGGGAAATCTATACTTAAGCTCGCTAACCAAAAATCTCTGGAATGAAGAGCGTGAGCAACTTCATTCTGGCGGTGGAGGTGCACTGTCACAAGGTGCAGGGCACGACGGAAGCTTTTTTTGATAGCATAATCCCTGGCAAGTTTATCTGCTGTCTCGCTCAAGAAAAGCGGAAAATACGGCTTTTTGGTGAACTGAACTGCTCGTTTTTGCACGGCTATGCTGCGTATCGGTAAATTAAAGCTTCCGTCATGCCCTGCACCTTGTGACAGCGTACCTTCACCTCCAGAATCAAGTTGCTCACGCTGTTCGTACCAGAGATTCTTGGTTAGCGAGCTTAAGTATACATTTCCCAATACATTTCGCACGGCGCGCGCACGAGTATCCCGTAACCTTAATGTCATCAGGCTAATTAGTTATTCATAGTGCTGTAAACAACAACAATAGCGGTAACCATGGAAACATACTTTTCTGAAGCACCAACCATTCTTGAACTCAACAAGTCATAATCTCAGATTACTCAAAAATTGGTCTGTGGAAGGTCACATATAGCTATGTAAGCTAGCTCAGATTCTCGAACCTGGGTTCGAGGCTAATTCAACTGCAGTCCTGCACGACTAGTTGCCCTGCTTCCCACTCCGCAATTATGCCAAGTCTGGATGGTTCAAGTATTCATGGCTGAAAGAGGACACCAACCCAACATGGCTCACCCCGGTGAGAGCGAGAAGTTGACAAGGTGACCTTGGTGGAGATCTCAGGAGTGTAGTGTGGGTTGGGCAGCTTAGTGGTGGTGTACATACAGCTTGAAGTCGTCGTAGTACGGCATCACAGAGTCTCCCAGCTTCATGACGGTGCTGCCGGCTTGCTTGACGGTCTGGTGGACAGGAACAGAAGACAAAATCAGGGAAGTGACCCCTCACTTCTTTCCCTATAGTCTCACCCACCAGCCTTTTCTCACATGCAGTGCACGAGCATGGGGAGAGACCATATGGTTACGTCATTTATGTATAGACAGAAAGGTAGTGCATGGAACTCCTCTAAAATGGACAACCTTGACCCCCCCCCCCCCCCCCAATCCTGATTAGCAAGGAAATTTCAGGAGGCATATTCGTATGACGCTGGAGCCTGGTCAAGTGTCCTGATTAGGAGATATCCTTAATTTCAGAGGTGCCCTTAAGAAGTGGGGTTCCACTGTAGCTGCACAAATGCTAGCCACTCTAGTAACACTTGTAGTACTAGGTAAAGTACAACAGACGTTCCCTTCCTAGACTAGCTAGCTATAGCACTTGGTAACTACAATGGATATCTGCCACTGGCTATACCAGTCACTTGTAGCACCCCCTCCCCTCCACCAGTCACTTCCAGGACTTACTCCCCCTCCCTTCCACCCCCTCACAGGACGATCAGGTCAGCAAGCAGCTGTGTAACTAGGAATCTAGTGGGCAATAGCGGCAGACTGGTTGAGTGGCACAAGATGTGGCTGGATGACTCCCTCATCAACATTGACAAAGAGCTGCTGCCTACATCGTCCGCATACTAGACCAAATACAAGAGTCAAGCAAGAGAGCAGTCAAGTTATGTCAAAGCAGAGGCTGGATGCTTCAAGTATTCATGGCTTTTGAGTTGGCTATGAATACGAATAGTGTCACAAACCCACAAGTGTACCACACGCACTGGCACTATAAAAGTCTGGAGGTTCAAACACTTGCACTTGGTCTCACTACATGTATCAGAACGATAAATAATTTTTGGAAGGCCTTATTTTCTTAGGGCCTAACCACAATTTGAGTCAAATACTAACACATGCACATGTATAGTTATATACATGCACATGCATACTTGTGCAAGTGTGCGCGTGCAGGCATGTGCAAGCACCACTTTAGTTGTACCACGGCTTTAGCAGTGGTACCACCCAAGGCTTAATGATGTACTAACATGCACACACCAAGTACGTGTAGCCTCGTTCCCAGGCCTTCCGCACCTCCAGTTTTTGATCGCTTTCAGTATGCAAAAACGGAGGGGGAATCCGAAGGCCTGGGGAATCTTCTCATGTGATACGCGGCACAGCTGACGTCACGGATTCTAGACGCAATGGCTTATTTACATTGTACATTCCCATCCACAGCTACAAAGAAGCTAGAAAACTGAAACAACTTTCAGAGAAGAGGTAGGTCCTACCTGTAAAATATATCCAGGTTCGAAGCAAAACCGCTGAGGATATATATAGCTGTGATACAAGGGGTGAAACTCCAAATAGTGCCGTCTTTTCGCTCCACGAGAAGATTGCGTCATAGCTGGGCATTTTCACGTTTGTCACTCGGCAGCCCTTTGGAGTCATGGCTTGTTGCCTGGGTATGCTTCATACGCTCGGTGTACTTCCCCCTCCGTTTTCGCATACTGCAAGCGATCAAAAACTGGAGGTGCGGAAGGCCTGGGAACGAGGCTAAAGTACGTGTACATTGATCATTACAGTGCTTATGATAAGATTTCGTCTTTGCTCTGACACAATGTCAGACCATCCCAAATTTGACCTGACATCCACACATGTTGTCCTGACACTACTGTGTACGTGCACTGTCCCATCCTTGGTGTGTGCATCGAAGTACAGGGCTAGGAACAGCTCATCCTCTACATTATAATAGTAGAGTCAGTGCTGCCATCAGCTTGTATGCTAACAAGTGAGTCTTTAAAAGACTTGATGTGTCTCGGCACGACTTGGTATCAGCTCAGAATCATGCAGAGGACATGGCAGCTGTTTAACCCTTTACAACTGCAAAACCTGTTAGCAATGAGAATATCTTTGGAGGTTCTGTGTGAGCACAAAGGGTGGGTTAGGGGGAGGTGGGAATGTTCACCCAAAGGGTGAAAGCAGCATGGTAGTGCCTGGGCTTGATGTCTCGTCAGAGTCAGGTGGGCCATTATAATTCATAGCTAAATGGACCTAGACAACACCTTGTTGAAGGCCAATTCTTTCAGCAATTATCTAGCTAGCTAGCTAGAGCTGAGTGGGTGTAGTTAGAGAGAGCCATGGTAAGTAGATTTATGAGCAGCCAAGTAAATCCCATACTCAATTTTGATGATGTACTTCAAGGCTATAAATACGATTGACACCCTATTTCAGCACATGCACTAAGAACGAGCCTGGTGAACGACCTCACGGAACTTGTCCTGACAAATTTGCAGCTCAAATGCGTAATTGACCGGACATACAGGGAAATTGACCGGAAAATGTCCGTTGACCGACCGTTATCATAAGCACTGAATGTCATTAACATGAGGATTGTACAAAACCATACCCACTGTGAAGCTAGCCTCGTTCCCAGGCCTACCCCGTTTTTTTCTGTTCTTCGGTTTCCGTTGACAATAATACACGGATGCTGAAGGGCGGCGAAAAACGCGGAAGGCCTGGTACGATTCATCACATGAGTGACGTCAGGTGGACGCAAGGGTGGACGTAGGGGGGGCGGGGCCCGTAGTCGTTTCAGCAGGTCCTGAAGGCTGTTCGTCATCCAGTCGGCTCGGTTCGAACGCTCCGCGGCTAGTCGGGACTCGCAGACGATCTACACAACTTCTTGGGCGCTTTTAAAACTTATTTGCGGTTTGGCCCAACCGCAAATAAGTTTTAAAAGCGCCCAAGAAGTTGTGTAGATCGTCTGCGAGTCCCGACTAGCCGCGGAGCGTTCGAACCGAGCCGACTGGATGACGAACAGCCTTCAGGACCTGCTGAAACGACTACGGGCCCCGCCCCCCCTACGTCCACCCTTGCGTCCACCTGACGAATCGTACCAGGCCTTCCGCGTTTTTTACGCCGCCCTTCAGCATCCATGTATTATTGTCAACGGAAACCGAAGAACAGAAAAAAAGGGGGTGGGCCTGGGAACGAGGCTACTGTGAAGCCATGGCACAGCTGGCTTGTATCATGATTGGACGTAAGTAAAACACAGAAAGTACTGAAAAACAGACCGGAAAACGGACTGGGTTTCCATGCGCTAGACACAGCGTCCACTCGATCACACAGTAAAACTACAGTTTAGCTTAGTACCGCCAGTCCGCAGTCCAGTGCACAATCACCAGTGCCACAGGTCCGTGCAGCCATGGATGAAAGGTGACCAGCGCCTCGCAGCCAGACAAGGACTCCTCTCTCAAGTCTGGTACACACAAGGAGGTGACACTCCCATAGATGCCGTAGTCAGAGCTGCTTATCTTGACCCCGTATACT
Organism: Axinella damicornis; assembly: GCA_963931865.1. Classification (NCBI taxonomy): domain Eukaryota; kingdom Metazoa; phylum Porifera; class Demospongiae; order Axinellida; family Axinellidae; genus Axinella; species Axinella damicornis. The sequence continues at coordinate 7,852,369 of OZ007515.1, read as the reverse complement.
AAGGAAGGGGTGGAGTCATTACGCATTCTTCAGTAAACTATCGGGTCAAGGACGAAATGTGCGTAGGTCAAGCAGTCAACGGCTGAAATGCAGCGCAGTCAAAAGGTCACGAGGCTTTTTGCGATGCGGTCGAGTGGTCAAGCAGCAAAAATGATGGTCAGATTTCTTGACCCTGGTCGTAGCTCTGACTATGGCATCTATGGGAGTGTCACCCCCTAGTCTCCCATGAATACTCCAGTGCATAGGAGCAATGCAGCAACTAATAAGCGCTCGCGTACAGAAGGGTAGTCAATCTGGCGAAGCCAGACCCGGGAGGCAGGCGCTCGGGTGGCTCAGCGATGTTCAGAGTGATACCACGGATAATCTCGTGACCACTGTGACTGTACGTATGTGGACTTGGGTGCTGTCTGCTAGACTGTGGACCTGTGCTACTAATCCTTAGTTCACTGCATGATCAAATACATGGTGTCTAGGGCATCTGGTCCGTTTTCCATTCCGTGTTTTAGTCACGCCCATCATGATTGAGCTAATTAGTCTGGACAGCTGCTATGTTGCCTAGCAACTAGTACCTCAGGGTACGGGTACAACTAACACTTCAAAGAAGCCACAGGTGTACATGGGAATTGTACCCTGGGGGCTTCTTTCATACACCCACGCTTCATGGTATGAGCAAGCTAGTCTCGTGCCCAGACCACACCCCCTCGTGGGGAGAGACGGTGTGGTGAACAAAGTCGAATTTCTTGGGCTTGAAGCATACTACGGAATGTGTAATCATTGTATAAACCCGTGGTGTTAAGTGCCTGCGAAAGCGTCCGCTGAAGGCTCCCGTGTCGACCAAGTGCAATTATGGCTACTCATATCGGGAGAAGATGTACTAACCTTTTGCCTCTCACCCATGGCCTGTAGAAGGTTTTTGAAGCATCCTTCGCCGTCCATGAAATCTGCTTCCCGTTTGTTTGGCAGTCCTTTCAGGCACTTTACTGGGGTCAAACACGAAGAACGGCCTAGGGACAGCACTAGCTTGCACCTAGAGGGGGCGCTTCGTTGTACTTGATCGCTTTACCGACCTCGCTTCCAAAGTTCTCAACTTGATCTTTCATAAGCGATGCCACAAGGCTAACAACTAGTAGCACAATCAAGCGCAAGAAGTTGTCGCCACAACATAGCGTTGCAAGCGCTAATGGCAAACTGGCATGGCAAAAGCTCTTGGCTGTGTCTTCTCCAGCTTATGAGTATTCAAAGCGTAATTATTAACATTCTCGCAATCTCATTGGTCCTTACCACGTTCCGGTAATAAGCCCAGGAAATTCGACTTCGTTCACCACACCGTCTCTCCCTGCGAGGGGGTGTGGAACGAGACTACAAGAAAGCTTACACACCCCTCTTTCTCTAGCCTTGTTCCCAGGCCATGTGGGTGGCCTAGGAACGAGGTTACCCTCTTCCTGACACCTACCCCAACTCGATCACACACATACCTTTTCTGCCCTGCTAGAGCAGAGCTAGGTCCTTCAGCTCCTCTTTCTTTGCCAGGCAATTTTCGTTCTGAGCCTCCAACTCTTGTAGGCGCGTCTCTGCCTCATTGAGGATACACAGAGATGGTTGTCTGCTAGGGCAGCCTGTGTGTGTGGGTGCATGAGAGGGTTTCCTAGTGTGGAGTAGCCTCAGGAGAAAACGGGCCTGCCTGCATGTACTTGCCTAAGTGTATTAATTGAGAGTGTCTAATACTCCAGACGATAGTCCAACTTAGGCCACATAAATTTAATTACTAGATTCTCATCCTTGCCCGCACCAACTTCTGTGAGCACTCGAGCTGGTCTACATATTTTGATGCGGTCAAGATCGTGCACGTGTGCAAACCGCAAACGCTCGCCCGCTGAGTTTGTGCAACCGGTGCAGTAGGGTAGCCTCTTCTCGAGTCTCTTGGATGTGACTCAGATGGTGCAAGAACACATAAGTACAGTGTAGGTCGCGCGGAGTAAGAGCATGGAAAATTCAAATCGCGCAAAATCCATGAGTTGTACCAAAACTAGCTATAGCGCGTCTAAACACTCTTATAGTGATTCTTTCCGCCACATGATAATTGACTGGAGCGGCGACACCAAGGCCATTGTTCTGTTGTTGTGCACAGCTGTGTAGTTCTGAGCCAAGTGACGGCAGGAAGCGACAGCGACAGCTACCAGAGAACGCTCTACAGCTGTGCTGAAGGTTAACCTATATAAGCTAATTAGCCTCATACCCAGGCGGTACGAGGCGTCTACTCGAACCATCACATATTGTGTGGATGTGCTTAACTGAGGCCCTTAGGTAAAGGCTGAGGCTGAAGGTGGAGGACGTTGACATCAGCAACGATCGCCACGGTGGGTTATAGGGTCAGCCGGAGCCAAATTGCAAGCCACTTCAGGGGTGTAGACAAGTTCATTAGAGTGGGAGGCTATGATATGGTCTCCCCTGATGTAGCGGTTTAGTGTATTATCTATGCCTATGGCAAATAATAAATTATGAACAACCGCCCGCCGCTCTTGGAACAGGAAGCCAGGTGGATGAGAATCTAATTTATGTTGGCTTACAGTGACAATTCATAGATTTGTAGTTCTGTCACAAACTTCGTACTGTGCTGTTCTCTTAAGGTAATGGTTTCCGGACAGCAGGGGATTCCCGGACACAGCCCCAGTTTTCGCTCTCTAGGAGCAGTTTTTGCTAACAATTAACTGCACAGTGTTGGAAAGTTCGAAGGTAGGGTATGCATGCACACTTACCGGAAGAATTGCTAATGGAGGGAATGTGAGGGCGTGTCCAGAATTAAAAGACTGTCCGGAGATCCCCTGGATCCATTGCCTTAATCCCTTTTGCTCCAATCCTTCCTCTCTTCCCTCCTCCCATTTTTCTTCCTTCCCTCCCTCAAGCTGGGAAGTGTCCTGATTAGGGAGGTATCCTTAATGCTCACTGATTCCCCCAACATCGGATCTGGAGGAGATAATTTGCAATGGATAATGCAGGACACTTCAGCAAAGAAACGGTGTCTTCAATACCGGTCTCGGACTATGTACAAAGATTTATAAATTGTGCAAGCGCACTTGCCATTTATACAATCATGCAAACAAACCTTCTTGAATCATCTTGCCCATTCTTTCACAAGAGGCATTGACTCTTCATTTGCGCGACTTTCGAGAAGAGTAGGGTGTCAGGACTCATGACATGGGACTCCGTTCTGTCTCGATCCCTATATCTAGTAGATGACGTCATCTCAACAAATACATGCAGTCTCGTCTCGTTCCCAGGGGTCTGGGAACGAGACTAGTACACACACACCGAAATCTACGTACCTAGACCCCGAAACCACGGATCCAGGTAGTCTCGGAACCGGACCCTTCGCGCGAAGGAGACAAGGACCCAGGTTGCTGAATTTAGAAAGCTGCTCCCAAGGTCTTCTTGGGAGTCTAGACTCCTTTGTGAGACCAATATTGCTATCTCCATGCGCATATGCGTAGTCTCTCCAGCTCGTCCCTAACTCCACCTTGTACGATAACGCTAACACCACCGGCCAAACAATGTTCCATTCCAGTTACAGGTACAGGCCAAAGCCAAAGCCAAACAACACTTGTGCATAATCAAATTATGAACACAAACAATGGTCTTCATTCTTTACTCTTCCTGCAAGGAGTAAAAAAACAAACAAACACTGATGGTTGCAAACTTGCAATATAAACAATTAATTTCAGTGTCAATTCGTTCATGATCCGACGACGACTTCGAGGAACACACAGCTGTCATTGCTAGCAAACTCTTGTACACAAAGTGGTACAACCAGTCTTAGCCTCGTACAGTTGCGGTCAATGAAAAGTTTACGTAACATACCAGCAGTACGCTTGTACGGTAGCACAAGGGTACGTGCAAAGTACGCACACCGTATGCACAAAGTATGCGGAAGTACCCAATAATAATTTACCGTAACATAATATGTAATAGGTAATATTGGACCAACATATATACGGTAACGCCTCGTGGTGTGAGAAACTGTTTCGTGTTTGAACTTTTGAAGACTCAAGATGTTGATGCACTATCGCTTGAAAGAGTTGGAGCAGTAAGTATATAAGCTGGGGGGTGCAATGCTGCCAGTTTCCTGAAACTTTTTCGTCCTACCTGGCTCGCTCGAAAGCCTTCCTCCTTCAACAAACGACAAATTGACGGTGTCTTGAAGCCCTGGAAGCTGTAGTAGAGAATCCGCTGCTCACTTCCTTCCTTCAGCTAGTTTCACACTTGATAGCTATACTATGGTTGTAACTGTAACAAAATACACATGTACCTGTTGTCAGCGTACCGTACACAAGGTGCTAACTACGTCTAGGGTACGTCTACAATATAGAATGGAATTATGCGTACTACGCACATACTACTGGTACGGTACGTAAACCTTTTATTGACCACAACTGTAATACACAAGGCAGTAGCAGCACAAGTGGCTCACACACTCTTGTTCTGCACCATATGCTTCAGAAAACATGCAGCATATATTTTTAGGATCTTACTGGAATGACGAGAGAGCCACTGGTGATTTCATCAATCTTGTCATGTGGGTGTGCTCCATCCACAGTACAACCGACAGATTGGCAGGTCCCCAGAATCTCCTTCACAGTTCCTGAAAGGTATCTTGACATGGATCGGGGACGCATGATACGAGCAGTGTCAATCACCTGGTCAATGGAGATATTTCCATTATGTTTAACTGGAGAGAGAATAAAACAAAACAATGCATGACAATCTTTACAGCACAGAATTAGAAAATTATGACGTACTGTTTTTCTGCTTCTTCCGATCCCTGGGAGGCTCTTTGAGGGCCTTGATAACAAGAGACGCAGCACTGGGAACCACCTCGACTTTGGCCTGCCTATTCTGGATGGTCAGTTTGACAGTCACCTTCAGCCCTTTCCAATCCTGTGTTGCCTTCGCAATATCATCCCCCACCTTTTTTGGTGACTGCAGAGAGCATGAAATGTACATCTCGCTGATCATGACTGGTGTCCTTTGGTTTACCAGGAGTGTACTGATTACTGACCATACACAAATGCAATGGGTTGATAGGACAAGCACAAAAACACTATTACACAGTACTCATTCGCACTCGCAAAAATATTTTAACAACAAAAAATGTACGTACACACAACCCTAACTGAAATTGCGGCCTATGCGTAATTGCCTCACGCTAACGCACTTGGCAACTATAAGTATGTTTCACTGCCCTTGGCTTCAGCTTGCATTAGAAGCAACAGGTGAGGACGATCATTGAAGACTTTCCACACTGATCCATGACAAGAAAGAAGGCCATGTTAGCTCTCTATATCTGCATCATTGATTACACTCATTGCTCTCTGCTCTCTACAACAAGTTCGAATGAGCCAGAATATACTCACACACCCAACGCAATCTCACAAACAGACCAGTGAACGTCAATTACACAAACTTCGACATCAAAAATTGAGCAACTTTTACTTTTCTACAGTGTTCGGACGGAGCAGAAATCCAATTTTGTACCAGTAGACTGATGTTTGAGGCCCATGCCAACATCGGACAATCAGAAAATAAAAAAATAAGGTGTTTCCAATAGACCTTTATCAATTATGATGTAATGGGGGGGGGGGGGGGGGGGGGAGTGCAAGATGTTCTTGTGTTTCATGCATGAACATTTTTCCATTTAATGCCTACTTTTACCCCCCAATGGATGGTGTATTAAATGCTAAAGACTGCCTATCACATGGCCCCCTCACGAGGATATGGAGAAAGGATTGATTGTCCAGTCCACTGGTAACAATGACACTATAGTATCTCACACAAACAATCAACATACCAAACCAAGAGGACCAATCTTCGGAGCAAGGGAAGACGTAGCACCGACCTCACCACCTATAGCCCTGAGGTAGACTGAAGTAGAGATGCCAGAATAAACTTCCATATCATTCTGGAGATACTGTACAGAGGACTCTCCAGACACAGCTGCAACCATGAGTTAGGCTGGTTCCCAGGCACCCTTGCTGCTCGTTGCCAAGCAGGCCGGGGAACGAGGCTAACCATGCATGAGTCTAAACTTTGGGATGCTGGAAACACGGAACGTGGAACAGAACAGAATGGAACTGGTTAGTTACTACCAGAACCATCTTTCCCGCGTGCATGCTTTTCTCTCTCTAGCTCTCAACTGGTTTGTAAGTCCGGGCTAGTCGTCGGTATGGTGCGGGCTAAACCGATTCTGTCACTGGTCTGGTTGTCAGTCCAGGCTCAACTCTCTGCGATAGTTTGGACACAGTGATGCTGCAACTCACGGTAGTGCTCTTTGCCAGAGACACTCCTTGGAGCAAAGATGTACATGAAAACTATTATCAATGGTCGCAGTGGCACTCCCTCGCAGCCTCGATCCTCAGCATCAAAATCGGTCGAGCCCGGACTGCCAACTGGACCAGTGGCAGGTGGCAGAGCAAATATCGGTCGAGCCCGGGACCGTACCAACAGCTAGACCAGTGACAGGCAGTACAGGAGAGAGAGCAAATTATTCGAGGCAGTAGAGGAGACCAACTCTTGCGGCCTTACTTGTCTGAGTGTTGGTGTCGGTGTACGCACACAAAGCAGAATGACGACTTCAGCAACAGAGTTCACCCAATAGCATACGGAACAGGTAGCAACTACCACCCTTTCCTTGGTCAAGATACAGCTGTGACCATGGTGCATATTACAGTGACCACCCCTTACACCACCCGAAGGCTTAACACTGTGTAGGTGAAGCTTCGGATCGATTGCTATACACACCTCTCACTATAACACTCAACCCAGTCACACTAATAAAGACAGACTCTATCTTACCAATGTGAATTGCATTCGGATCAAACTTAGGCGGCATAATGATGATACTTAGTGGTCTACAGAAGAGAGAAGGCATAGTGTGGATGAGTTCTTGAAAACCCTACCAAGTACTCATTTGAGTACGTTGCACTTCTGCCTTCTCAAACAGTACACAGAGGCTCTATTTCGCCGCCTGATACAATAAAACAAGACGGTAACCTACCGATTGAGATGGATTCTAATTCCCACGTTGTAACGCACACAAGTACAAGTGTCCAAAGAAAGAACGAAATCGATTGCGCATGCGTTAAAAGTGGGCGGAGTTATCTGCATGCGCATTAGTCTCGTTCCCAGACCCCCGTCTGGGAACGAGACTACATGCGCATATGCACTGACGACACGAGACTACACGAGATGCTGAGACATGTGAGAGGAGGCCTTCAGGAAAAGTAGCGCCCTCACTTCAAGGAGTGATCTGTGAATACCAAAAGTTCTGGCATCTTGTTAGTAAGTCGTCTGTTGTAACTATGTAAGCTTACTGGAGGCTAGTCTATCGAGCTAGACCAAATTTCTCTCGCTCCGGAAGTTGGGGGCGGGGCGTAGGGAAGAGCGAGAGAAGGTCTAGCAGATGTCATTAGTATGCATGAGGTACCGACCAATCAGATTCTACTGATCGATTTTCAGCCAGTAGTAACACGTGCAAATTATGCGTTCGCTAAGTAGTTGTGAACAGTTGTGAGTTTTGCAATGGCGTTGTACAAGACTTGGGTAACTGAACTATCCACTGACCCATCGCTTGTTACCCGTGCTGTGGAGGAAGGAATGCGTTGCATGGGCTACGAAAGTATAAAGTCCGAGCAGCTGTCAGCCGTTCAGAGCCTGCTTAATGGAGACGACGTGTTGATGAGCGTCCCTACGGGATTTGGCAAGTCTCTGGTGTACCAGTTATTGCCGTTCTGCGCGGACAGCCTACTCCGTTCCTGTACATCTTCGCAGACGTCCCAACCCTCGGTGGTAGTAGTGGTGTCGCCTCTGATTTCACTTATGGAAGACCAAGTCTCCAAGCTTGTCGCCAAGGGCGTGAAGGCGGTACGAATTTCGGGGGAAACGTCGAGAGATTGCATTGCAGACGTGGTTGAAGGGCGGGTTACACATATATTTGGCAGCCCAGAAGCCTTCATTGGCAACAAAACATGGCGCTCACTGTTCGTTAACGATAGGTTCTCAGGACGAGTGGTGGCCTTGGCAATTGATGAGGCTCACTGTATTGTGAAATGGTGAGTGCTGTAAGTATCATGCACACTATCATTTGAAACTCACATTGTTATGATAAGTTGCCTTGGCTTGAAGTATAGTTACATGTTCGATGGTACGAGGCTATACATGGGGAATTGAAATTGCCTTCCCCTTCTGTATAGGCTTAAATCTCTCACTGGCAGCCTACAGTGTATACTGCATGTTACACCACATACCATTGCATGTGTTGATATTGATGTACACATTTTTAACTTCCTTAGGGGAATGGGAGATGAATTTCGAGCATGGTACAGCCAGATATCACAGCTACGGTCATTGCTTCCGTCCAACACACCTATTGTGGCACTGACAGCCACGGCAACTCATTATGTCAAGGATCGCATCATTCATGCGCTGCAGATGACCCCTGTGCAGTTGATCACCAAACCATCAAATCGACCAAATCTTCGCTACTCAGTAGAGAGAGTCAACCGCGACGTGCATGTCGCTTTCAAATGGCTAGTTTCAGACCTCAAGAGGAAACGAAGTTCCCTCCCTAGGGTGATTGTATTTTGCCGCTCGATCAATATGTGTGCATCACTGTACAAAATGTTCCTCACCGAGTTGAAAAAAGAGAGCTATGAGCCTTGTGGAAGCCCGCCGTCCATAGCTAACCGTCTGTTTGCTATGTATCATTCACGAGCTGGAGATGACGAAAAGCAGCAGATAATGCAGTCGATGCTGAATCCGCACGGTAACTGTCGGGTTCTGTTTTCCACTACTGCTTTTGGTATGGGCGTAGATGTGCCGAATATCCGTACAGTTATCCACTTCGGACCACCTGCTGATATGGATGATTACTTTCAGGAGTGTGGGAGGGCAGGACGTGATGGACTAGAAAGCAATGTCATCCTGTACTTGTACCCCGGCTGTCTGATTGGTCATGTGAGCAACAATATGAAGGAGTACTGCAAGTCAGAAGACAAGTGTCGCAGAAGAATGCTGCTACACAACTTCATAGGTGGTATTGACACCTCTACAATTGGAAATATTAAACATAACTGTTGTGATGTCTGTACCAGAGAATGTACATGCTCAGTGGAATGTCCAGTTCAAGCACGTGTTCAACAAGTGAAACTGAATTGTGCAAGTGATGATGACAATGATGATGAGGATGGGGAGGAATTTGTGCGTACTGTCACTCCCGCTGAAAGGCGTCTACTACGAACACGCCTGATGGAATTTAGGGATATAGTGCTGCACTCAACTCACGAATTATGTGAAGGGATGTCCACATATGTGGGAGATGATATCGTTTGTGGCCTTCCTACAGAAATGGTAGATTCTGTTGTTGATAATTGTGAGTTCATCTCCGATTCATTTGATGTTGAAGAAAAATGTCTAGTATGGAACTGGGCTGGTGAAATCATGAGGATTATTGAAGATATTTTTGGTTACTGTTAATTAATTTCTGATTTCCTTTTTGTAACATCACTTCCTGTCAGTGACAAATTTATTGTTGCCTAACAATATTATACCCAACTTGCCTAATTATCATTAAATATACATTGACAAACAATCCAACAAAGTTAAAACACTCGGGTTGCTATCTGGTGTTGAATACTCGCTGCCTTCCTCCGTTTGACTAGCCACTTGTGAAATTTAGCGTAAGGTTTCGGTTTCTTCTTCAATGACAGAAATGGGTCCGATTTGAAGTGTGAGAAGTGCTTGTGCTTACGGCCCTTCTTGGTCACAAAAACGTTTTCGTCCAAAAGTACTTTTAGGATTGACTCGAAGTCTAGGTCTATATTTGGTCCAATGTGCCGTCCACTTGGGGTTTTCACATGCACCATGGAATCAACTGTCTTCAGTATGTCCATCATTGGACCAATAGCTTGTGAGCTTCTGGAAACACTCACCCCTGATATATTCGCACGGAACGTGTTTATATCATCTTTGAACACACGATTTAGGTGTTCATTGTGTAAATCCAGTTGTATGTTCTTTCCATCACCTCCTTTGGGATTACACGTGCGGTTCCATACCAACCTGTGGGCCATTTGTGGGGTGAGGGATGCCTTAACTTGGGCAAGAAGATTGAAGGCTTCAACAGCGTACTTGGTACGTCCATCTGCTTTGAAGTGGAGCATGAAGAACTTCCAGCAGCGAATCAATCTCTCCCCATCACCTTCATGAGTGGCATCACCAAAATTGTGTGCTAGCAGGCCAAATCCTATGACTGAACAGGCATAGTCGTAAACACCATCAGTACCCGTCGTGCTATCCTCATCAAGGCTTTGAACATGATGAAGAGCAAATTTGGAGATGAACGCTCTTGTGCACACAGATAGGTACTTCTTCTTCTCTTCATCCGTAGCAGCATTGAGGTTGCCTGGAAAAGTATTCTCTGTTGGTGTGTCATTCACATCCTTCATCCCAAAGAAGTGCATCGCTGCAGTGACTATATGGGCATCAAGAACGACACTGAAGAAATCTTTCGCAGCAGCGAAGTCCTTTTTCACAACTTGTGGAACGTTAGTTCGGCCAATTAGGTTGGCCAGCTGTTTCAGTGTACCCTTGTCGCTGAATGAGGTGGTTTTGTACAAGTGATTCCATATGACCTACAAAGGGGACAAAAGGTGATAATGATGTAGAGGAGGGGGTGGGAATTGACTGTAATTATGCTAACTTCAAAGATTTACCATATATGAGCTGCTCAATATCAATTACCTGGTAGAAGCACACTAGAGCATGCCAATCTTCCACCTTTGGTATGACACCTTCAAGCCGTCTGAGGGGGTCAGACGCCTGTAGCCGAGCATCCAGTGCACCACCAGCTCTCTCCCTTGTTAGCTGGTCACCACCAAAGAAAATGGGACTAAACGTGCCGTTGGCTTTTTTGGGAACATATTTGTGGATATGGGTCATGATGTCTATCATGTCGTCCCCAACTTGCTCCGATTTGGTAAGCACGCCCAATGGCACCTGAAGTAACAAAGCAATGGTTTGTTAAAGGTTTGTAACTTAGGATGACACACCTCTAAAATGAATGGTAATAACATGCAGTACTCACCATTTCAGATTTTAGCCTCATTGCATCCGAGTACTTATGCTTCATGTGATCGGGAACAAATGGCTTCAGGGAACGGAAGTACTCCATTTTCTCAACGACAACTCGAGCGATCAAAACTCCAAACTCAACTCGAATGTGATTGCACTCTTCCACTGATGGCAGGAAGGTTTGTAGGGGTATTTTGGTCACATCGGCAATGGGAACATCATTTGGAAGTTCCTTTCCTGTGACACGGTCTCGGACAGCGTACATGTGGAACCAGTGGTGGTCTTTGTCCTTCCTTTTCATGGATTGGTGGGGGGTGCGTTGGTGTATGTCAACATTGTCTCCAATGATCTGGTACGAAGGGTAGTTCTCAAACTCACCTATTACAGTGTATATATGAAAAAATGCCTTGCATTACAATGGTTCAGCTGGCCAGCTGGGGATTTACAGCAATTAACAACTCATACTTCAGCCAATTAATTCTTACCTGAGTGATAACGACTGATGTCATCCTTCCACTTTACTACTGTTTGATCAAAACCAGCTGCCAATTGGTCAACCTTGTTTAGTGTTGCATCAGGTGAAACAGCCAACTGCAGATGGTTCAGGCGAACATGTGCCTGGTGGATATAAAGAAGACACTTCATGCAATAGAACAATAATATCCACAACATTTGTCACCATACCTGCTTGCTAGCATTTCCATGGAAGAGAATAAGCCCAGCGATGTGGTGTAGTGCACTCATGTGCACGTTCCTTTGCCTTAGCAAGACTGCACCTGCTGTACAGACGCCAGCAACATTGCTACCAGGATCGGAAGGATTCACATTGGCAGCGGTAGCCAAGAACTTCAAAAAAAGAGGAGCAATGGTAGCCCACTCATCGATAATGTGGCTGAACGAGAATGATACTAAATCTTGAGGCTGAAGCCCACGTAAAACAGAGGACATCTGCTTCTTCTGACAGAGCGCCACACACTCTTGGTGGAGTAGTTCCAGAAGGCATCTCACAATGAGGTCTTGTGTAGGTCCAGGGCACCTAATTGCCTCCACCATAGCCTGAGTATCTACGGATCTTCTCGCAATTATGTGAGGGAGTGCCTGAAATGTACAAGTATATTCTATAAGGTCAGTAACACTTTAACTTTTGACACACAGAAAAAGGGGATACTGCACAAACCTGCTGCTGTTGCCGGATGGAAACAGGCGGGGGTCCTGTAGCAGCTTGTTGTGGTGGTGCCACCCTCAGCGACTGTTGTTGGGTTGTAGACAGCAGAGGTTGGATCACAACGCCAGCACAGATAGCTGGGCCTTGTGCTAACAGTCTCACGTTGACTACACCACTTCGCACTGGTATTCTGGACGGCAAGGTGTGGATATGCTGCATGGATACAAGTCCCTGTAACACCAGACAAACTCCTAACACACCAAAGTAGTATCCACAATTACCTCTTGCTGGACTGCGGGTTGCTGAGACAGAGTTACATGACCCACGCTTGTGGTAGGGGAGCAAGAGGTTGTTGACCTAGAGGGTGGCATTGCGATCCTTGAGGGTTGCATTGGGATCCTTGAGGGTGGCATTGGGATCCTTGAGGGTGAAGCCTGGCCACCAGTTGGAACAGGGAACAGTTCACGACGAGCAACTGGTGTCGTCAACTTACGCTGGGATGCGTTCGTAGCAGAAAGAGGCCTCTTGGCTAGAGGAGAAACTCCAGTTGTTGTCAACGGAGACGGTCGAGGTCGCTTCCAGGGTTGGCTACTACGAGGACTAACTGCTTTCAGCGCGGGTGGTTGCGCGTTGCAAGGGAGTACAGAGGAGGCAGGAACTCCGCGTAGCTTCTCAACAAGCTCTCTCCTGGATTGTTCAAAGCGCTCCTTCTGTTTTAGGGCTTTCAGGATGTTGCTTCGACAAAGCGCACACACCACATTGGAACACAGCGTTTCAGGCAAATTCTCTCCTACTACTGTTCTCAGTTGGCGAAACAACTCCGTCGGCCCACCTGCTGTGTGTGTCCCCTCCCGTATTCGATAGCGATGACTGGGGAGATTGCCAGCTTTACACAGCGCGCAAACGACAGCCATATCATCTTCACTACTACAATCAATTTGTTGCACGTGGCTTCTGCGGTCCAATTAATGAGCAGGATAAGTAGATGCAAAGTAGTTCTACGTCAGCACCTCATGCATACTAATGACATCTGCTAGACCTTCTCTCGCTCTTCCCTACGCCCCGCCCCCAACTTCCGGAGCGAGAGAAATTTGGTCTAGCTCGATAGACTAACTGGAGGCCTGAGGCGAGGCAGATTAGAAACGGTTGGGATCCGCGGTAGTATACGGTGTAGAAGCCTGGGAATGAGGCTAAAGACTATGCAGTATATAGCGATTTGTAGAGATATGTAGTAGGGTAGTCTTTAGCCTTGTTCCCAGGCCCTCCACGCATGCGCCCTGTGAAGGATCACAGCTGGAGGTGTAGAAGGCCTGGGAATGAGGCTAAAGGCTATACTGTAGCAATTTGTAGAGATATGAAGTAGGGTAGTCATGAACTTTGTCCCACGCCCAAGACAAGAAGGAGAAAAGGGCCTGGTTTCCACAGTTTACGCATGTGCTAAATTGCAGTGGAATTCCACCGGCACCGCAGACATTCGATTTTGTCTGTACACTTCAGAGCGTAGTAAGTGAATATGACTTGGGTGTGCGTCATGACAGCTCTCGATTGTGCTCTCTCCTAAGCAATCAGGTGGCAAGGCGCTCCTGAAATTGAGCTAGAACAGCGACCTGCGATTGAAAGATAGGATGTTTTCGTGTGGCTTCCGTCGCACCGGTACCGGCCGTGTGGAGTCAGTGTGCTGCCAGACCCTTCTGTTTCGGTTGGCATAGTAATGTCGGGCAAGTGTGTTGCTAGTGGGAGTGTAATTGCACCCCTCATCTCGTGGATGGAGGACCCGTGTAGCTAATTAGAAAGCGTCACGTGTTCAATAACATGACTGTGAAGACGTCATTTGCACCTGCCCCCTTATGAATGTTTTGGTTACCGAAAATAATTAAGCACATGCACAAACAGTAGAAACCAGGCCCTTATTTCCTCCTCCCTCTGGGAACAAGGCTACATGTACATGTAGGTAGTTGTTAATTTAGAATTTTTCCTTCATCTTCAGCAGCCAGTGTTGCAGTCGGTAGCTTGTATCATGGATGCTATCACAGAAGGAATATTGTTATTGGTCCGAGCCCACGAAAGAGTCAAAGCAGCCACCCTGAAGAAAGGAAAGTATGTATATTTTGGATGAAGGGAAAGAAAATTCCTTTGTTGCATAGAACCATACTTCTAGTGCTAGTAGCCCCCCCCCCCCCCCCCCCCCCCCCCCCCCCAGTCCAGACTAATCAGCCTTGATGGCTTGACACTATGCATTTAATTTGTACTTGAAATTCTGCATTTCCCAGGAAGTTACACTTTGAGAAGTTGCAGTTTTATCCTGACGGGGCATTGGGACAACCCTACGGCAGTTGTTTCGAGGTACATGGAGAGAGGCTCATCCTGACATCTAATGCAGCAAGGAAATTTGATGATGCATCTGGTGAGCACCTGCTATATATGCATGTATATGTGGGCATAGGTGGTCTGCACTGTTTTATAAGACTATCAAGATTCAGCAATATTCAGTGAACCTATATGTATGCATCCATGTTGCATTCAAAGATGGTGCCTTCTTTTGCAATGTTTCGTTGAAGTTGATTCTTGCTTGTACTCGAGCGTCCTGCTCTGGTTCCAAGCAGCTGTCCCGTCTGTTTCGCATTCTACTAGAGTGTATTCATGAGCTGTGGTTGTTTTGGACTTGTCACTCATTTTATGCTTTGGTTTAAAATTGTTACATGTAGTAGCTGTGTGAGGCTGCCTCCATGTGTTAGTTATATAGTGCTTCAGGCTGGTATTCTATTTAGTGCACACTGCTCTGCGCATATGCGCCGAAGACTAGGCCATGACCTTAAATGTACCATACATGACATTGTATTTCCACTGAATTCACATGGGTAGTGAAGCTCCTAACTTCCACAAGTGCCATTGCAGCCATCCTTAGTTGGTGTGCGACTCTAAAATAAACTTAACTGCCCAGAAATGGAGCCCCTGAATGGTCAGACTATTTCGTAGACCTGTTCATACAGGATGAGAGAAATGGCCTACCCAGTGCCTACATGGATAATAAAGCACGGTAACTGGATTGGAAACCCGGATTGAATGCGGGTTTCGCTCAAGTATGCCGTTACCAGTCATTACGTAGGACTGTCAGGAGTGAAAGTTGCCACTTTGGGCATGCACCAGTTCAAGACCGATCGAACGGTAAGCCTCAGAACGGTTTCCGTGCGGCACCAGAGGTGCAACAGTACGCTGGTATCTCGATTTCAGGGATACATCCGGTTTTTTTGGACTAAGCATGCTTTTACGTATCTACGGCTCAGGAGCAAAACTTACTGCTTTGGGCATACACCAGTTGAAGGCTGATCCAACGAGACAAGAGGTGAGCCCTAGAACAGTCACTGTGTGGCACCAGAGGTACAACAAAAAACCAGCGAAACCCGCATTCAATCAAAGGCCGTGCCGACACTCCATACATTAAGAATAGGGTGATGTGTGCATTTCCAATCCAGTTCCCTGTGCTCTATTATATCCATGGTGCCAACTAATATTACACTTGCGTGACACATACGAATACTTTATATTATGCAACTGTAGGGTTAAGTGGCGATGTCCACTGTGACTTTGTGCACACTTCTGCAGGTCCTTCATTTGGCGTGGACAACCGAGGCATTTTTGACACCGGAAAAAGTCAAATGCTATCCCACGTTGAAATTACTGGGATGAAAGAACAGGGAATCACAGGGCAGGTGAGTTAGTAGACTTTTCCCCACCTCCAGGTTCTGACCACTGGCTGTATATAGAAGTGGCTTACTTGCTACAGGAGCCCATAATGAGAAGGAGCGTCTAACTTATCGTTCATTCAAACCCCAGTAACCTAACTATACCCTTATTTGGAACCTCCGTTAAGAGCCGACGAATGGGGGGGGGGGGGGGGGGGGGGGGCTTTCTTAGTCTCGTGCCCAGACCACCCCCCGAGGGGAGAGTGTTCCCCCATTCGGCGAACACGTAAGGTGCACCACCTCTTTCACGAGTGTACGGTAATAGTGTTCCACTGATACCAAATTTTGCTGATACTTCTGATTCCAGTATTGGAATATGTGAAATAGGCCGATACCGATGCTGATACCACTGTGATACCACTGTGTGATAGGTATACCCTTGAAAGGCTTTGCAAATTTGCACCAAACCTTGCTATCATTCACACAGAGATCGAGGCTCCTATATATAAAACCCTCTTATATCTTGCCTGGCCATCGTAGATTGCACGAGCAAATGCTCAGTCAGGCTGATAGGAATTCCAATGGCTGATATCCAATACCTCACCACTGGCTGTTATTTGACCAGTACCGATACCGATACCAGTATCAGTGAAACCCTAATCACTATAGGGTGAATATCTTCCCAATAATTCTTCCTTTAGGATTTGGTGGAGTCTGTCGTTGGTCACAGCACTTCCTTCCAGGAAAAGACAAAGTTCTCTCAAGAGAAGTACATAAAAAAAAAAGAGAAGAAGTAAGTGTTCTTTTAGGATCGTACTTTCGATCGTACTGCAATAACAAAGTTTCTCTGCATTTGCAGGCACCTCCCTGTTCTAACCATCGTAAAGCCCACTACAAAAGCTCTATGTGAAATGTATTACGCCAGAGGTCCTTCAAAGATATGGTGAGCACCTTTGCAAAAAGATGATTTATTTGGAAACATATTATGTGTAGCCTCGTCAGGCCGCCACGTGCATGAACAGCTTTTGTTGCTTGCTGTACGAAGACTGGGGGAAGGCCTGATACAACTTGCTATGACCTGTTCCAGAGACACTACAAAGACCAGACAAACTATAGATGAGAGGCAGGTCCTACCTACATGTATACAACATACATGTACCTCGATTTGAAGCAAAACCGCTGAGAGATGACTGTAATACAACGGTTATACTTATTGGAAGCACTTTATACTGTTCATCTGTGCAGTGAGCCATTGCTCTGGAAAGTGCAGCTCAGCACTACTTCGAATGTAAGATTTCTGGGTTGGAAAATCTCGGTGTGGCTCTCTTCTGGCCATTGACCTGTCTTTGTACGCGATCGTGCTACTACATGTACATGTGTATTCTGGTCTTGAAAGGATAACAGTCATTATGTGATGAGATCTACCAGGCCTTCCTCAGGCTTTTTGTACTGCAAAGCAGCAAAAGCTGGGCATGGAGGCCAAGGAACAAGGCTAGATAATAATGGTTGGGTGTTAGTGAATGTGTTCCGCGCAATTTAGGAATTTGCGCAATCTCGAGATTGCGCAGCGCATTCTCGGAATCCCGAAATTGCGTGCCAATCTCGAGATTGCGCAGCAACACCGCCCAATCTCGAGATTGCGCAGTGACAAGGACAACTGTCCGGGATTGCCATCAAGTGTCCTACTGATCTGGAGCCTTAAGGATAGGACAATGGGTCAGGGTTAGGGTTAGGGTAGGATAACGACACAAGCAATGATGCCCTGGGACATCCCGGGATATGCGATGGCAATCCCGGACAACCCTGGTGACAAGATTGCGCAATCTCGAGATTGCGCAGTTCCTGACTAAACCCCGGCTGTTTCACTAAAAACTTGAATCAGGAACCACAGGTATCTGCTATGGGGTCGATCTGTAGTCTGTGGATAATCTTCTGGCCCTTCTCACATGCTATGGTCTTGCTGGTTTGGCAGCCATTCTCCCCGAATCGCTTCGAACAAAATCCTCCCCACTGCTGATCGATAGATGGCATCACTCACAGTAGTAGATCGCATAACGTCATGTCTGGAGCAGGAGACCGCTTGTATAAACGGTTTCCGTCCCGCGAGCGCACTAGCTGTCAACCACATGGCTAAGGTCAAAAGTTCGAAGATTGCGCAATACGTTTGCGCAATCTCGAGATTGCGCAAGCGTATTGTGCAATCTCAGGATTGTTTGCACAATCTCGAGATTAGCACGCAATTTCGGGATTCCGAGAATGCGCTGCGCAATCTCGAGATTGCGCAAATTCCTAAATTGCGCAGAACAAATACAAATGTATACGTACCACACTCTAATCTTTGTCTGACAGCAGAGATGAGCGATATTCTAATGGCCGTAATATACAGTATAGGCTGCCTGTTATGCTTGTTTTTGGCAATTGTAATTTTAGTACCGTAGTGGTAATTTGAATTACCGTAGTCTCCCGTTTAATACATTGCATGCAGAGAATTATTAAGTCATGCGGGGACCCCTATGTAGAAATTGTGTATCAATTGTCAACGACCTTCTCAAATGAGGATAACTGTCACTAAGAGAAGGGTGTCGTTAATCACTGGTTTAACTGGACTGGACTGGACTGTCAAATATTAGTTGCCAACAAAAGTTACAGAACACAATTTACTCTATGGAGGCTCACGCAAGTAATCCACTGAACAGATCATTTTCGTAGACCTATGGACAACTGCAGGGGCCATTTCTACCCTGTAAGTCCGATGTAGATTGTGTAGGCAGTTGCTAATACATGTAGTCGGTGTGTGCTGTAAATCCACTCGGCACACAGAATGCAATTGGTGTGTGCAACACTGAAATGTGATCTGTGCATGCAAACGGTGTAGCAGTGTTGGACATGGTCCATGGGACAAATAGACAAAAAGTACAAGGAGCTCTGGCTGGGCCCTCGGGTGGACAAAACAGCGGATGGGCAGGGCAAACACCAAGGCATGCCGAAAGGTGAACTGTGCTTGCTGCCACTATGTTCGCTCCCGTTAGCTGGCCTCTTTTGCTGCCATTCAATTTGCTCAACTCCGAGATGTGCATACTGCAATACCGTCCTCGACCACTGATGGCACGAATGACCTCATCATGCTTTGCAACAGCCAAGCTCTTCAGACTGGTATTGGAATTGGGCCTTGTAGTGGACATACTGTTTGGTCACCTTGTTTAGTGACTCACTCCCATTGGTTGGAAAGATGGAAGGAGGTGGGCCAATGCCCACCGATTGTCTTACTGCTTTCCACAAGCGTCGTCCTGGTTTGTTGTGTTTTCCGAGATGTTGCACTAGGATGACATCTCCGGGTTCAAGGTCTGATGGTGACAGCACAGATACGTCTCGATCGTTTACTTTGACAATAGAATGTACATGTTCGTCAAACCTTGGAGAGTTATTTTCAGCCCACTTGATCAGGACAGCCTCTGGGGGCTTTGTTGCCATTCTGCAATTCACTAAGTTAGCGCTGCTGGTGGCTCTCGTCCTCAAGACTGAGGCCACGTTTCGAGCTCAGCGCTGCAGCTCCTCGTGCTTCATCCCCATGTCTATCCCCGTATCTTACCCGTGTATCTAGATCTGCATCTGGTACCGGTACCGTACGCGTACGCATACTAGTACCGGTACTAGCCTCCGTCCCAGGCCCTGCCATGCAGCTTTCGGTTGCTTGCAGTCTACGTAGTACGGTACGGGTGCAGGGATGTACGTGTACATACTACCTGTATGGCATATGGTATCAGGATCGTACGCGTACGCATACTGGTACTAGCTTCGTTCCCAGGCCCTGCCCATCTTGCAGTACGGGTACGGGTGCAGGGACGTATGCGAGGACGACGTAGTGTGCGCATAGACGTACTGATAAAAGCGTACGGAAACCCCAGACCCGAACATTACATGGATGCCAAGTTTGGATCCCAAGCGCACACAAGTCAGCGTTTACCTAGTTATAAAGCCTTGGTACTGAAAAAGTTGCGCAGCGAGCTTAGGCTTATGGTCGCTGAGAACGCTTGCAAAAATGCTCCAGGCTTCAAGCCACGTGTCCAGACCTGTAATGCACCTGGTGCTAAGGGACCTGTTGGTACGGCTGGCTCGAGCCGATCCAACCAAAGTAAGGTGTTCACAGAGTAGCTTATTTAGGTCAACAAACTCACCTCGCTGGATAGCACTCCTGACCTTACGTGGCACTGGGGGGGTGTGTCGCTGGTGCTGTCCCGCATTCCGGCCGTGGTGGCGGCGATGGCGACGGCGGTGATGGGTCTTGCGGGAGTGATGGTGGCGATCGGATGAGGAGCCAGAGGAGGAGCTGGAGGATGGTGATGTAGAGGGGCTGCTTGATGAAGAGCTACTGTAGTGGCGGGAATGCCTGGCACGTTTGGGGCGGGTTGGGGCACGGCTCTTGCGCTCCCTAGTCACAGGTTCGGCGCCGCAGCTGGAGGAGGGAGGCGAGATGGTAGGAGTATGGTGCCGCTTGCGACCTTTTGTCGCGTCTGCAGCCAAGGCTGACTTTATGGCCTTGGTCAATGCTTTTTGCTGGGCGTCAGTGAAAGGTGCTGCAGGAGAGGCTGTGGCCTCTGAGTCTTCACCACTGCTGTTGTCATCCCGGCCTGAGCCGGAATAGCTGGCGTTCTGTTCCTCCTCGCTGGAACTGGAGTTGCTGTTGTGCTCAGAACTTGCTTGGGCCTGTAAGTAATCATAAAGCCTCTTTGCTGCCGTGGCTTTGTTGCCTGCTTCAACCAGGTGATATTGGTTGAGGTAGAGGCGGATGGTGGATAATGGCAGGTGCTTGATCTTGGGCAGGGCGATATCCGATGGGAGGGCAGGAGGGGGATTAGCCCCACCACGGGTAGATTTTTTGGTAGGCATGCTGCTGGATGATTGAGCAGCTCTGTCGAGGTTGCAGTACTGATTGCTGTACGAGGGTGCTTGCTACAGTTCACTGCCAGGAGCCGGTAGAAGTGGGTAGGAGACACTGTTCACTGGCAGGAGGGTGTGGTAGTTCGTGTGCTGACAGGATATGTCGTGGCTGTACACTGACAGGGGTTATTGCCGCTCTGCATGTTCACTGACAGGAGGTGAATTTCGGTTCACTGCCAGGAGTTACTTGACAACGCACTAGAAACTAACTGCCAAGGCTCACTAAACTAAACTGACAAGGCTCTAGGACTATATAGCTGGCTGGCGAAAGCTACCACGAGGTGCGCACGCATGGCTATGAGAAAGACCACACGCAAGGTGCGCGCATGTGGTACATGTGCGCGCATGGCTGTGAGAATGACCACACCCACATCCGGCCCTTTGCGTGTAGCAGTAGTAGTATAGGCTCTGGATTGTGGCTAGGATGTTTGCTGGATGACTGGGTAGCCAGCTTGCCCCAATTACTGGTGGCAAGTTGCAGAATGAACCGGATGCCGCTTGTGATAGCCGTTAACCTCGGTTTGCGTGCTGACGCAAACCCCATTAAACGGAAACAGTGGGTCCCTTGATTGTTGCAATACTTTCCCCCATAACGTACATATCTTAATGAGAAGCGCAAGTGGAGCCATAGCTTCAGAGTGTGTTCTTAATTCTACTTCTTGTCCTTGAAGCTACAGGGCTAGTATGATTGGGGTGCAGAGCACATTTGTACAGTTAGACCAGGAAGACCTTCACACATGCCACACTGCATCATCCTACAACACGAGACATCCAGTTCACTACCACTGCTTCCCGAATCAGTTGCAGAGTCATCTGTGGAGTTGGGGCTGCGCCTGATTTTCGGGCGTTCCTTCCTTGTCACAGGGTCCACTCTTCACGTCCATTCATCGTATGTTTTACGCCAGGCATGGAATCCAGAGATGCCAAGGCTCTAAACAGTTCAGGAGTGAGATCAGATGTTATGACTCAGACTATGACTGCTGTGGTTCGCTCCAGTGTTTAGTGTAGCATTTGAGGTGGGTGTACATGTTACAACACAGGTAAAGGAAGGTACATGTATAAAGGCAAAGTAAACATTACTAGTGGAGTGTAGGGCATTGGAGGGCGAGCCTGAGCGAAGTGCATGCACTGGGACATGCAAGGAGCAGTTGCATTCACATGACTGTCATCAGAATGTGACTGGGCAATGAGCATAGGCCACAGAAATTATGGCACTAAACATATACACTCATACACATCACAGCAACTGCGACTCAGGTTAGCGTTTATAGCTGAAGCAGTCTAGCAGCAACATCACCGGCCATGGCGGTAGGCCCACGAGTAGTCCGGCACCGTCTTTGTCCGAGTGTCGCCACCGAGGAGACAGAATGTTCATGGTGCTCTAGCCAATGTCCACGAGTGGTCTCTCCGTCTTTGTTGTCACCATCGTCCGTCGAACAGGTAGCCAGACGGTTCACGAGTCCTTGCGTAGCTAGAGTTCGTTGAATTTGAATATTATTGTGCACGTGCAAGTGAAATTCGCTGATTTAAAATTACGGTAATTGCAAGATGCAAGCAAACAAGCAAACATACACACGCACAGCGCAATGAAGTCACGCTAGTGTGGGGCTCGCTCAGGCTCGCCCCAATTAATGTAAGATACAGACCCGTCCATGAGCAAGTTAAATGGCACACACGTGTCACTCGCGAGCCACTCTCGAGTTGCTCGCGAGTCAAGTTGCGAGTATGCGTGTGCTTGTGTGATTTGCCTGCGTGAGATTGTGCTCACTACTCGCTGTTACTCGTGTGTATACATACTCGTGTGTATATGTACACGCGAGTACCACTGTAGCAAGATGTCTTTCTTTGCTGTTTATTGCTTTTTTGATCGAGTGTCAATGGCACTTCCCGCAGGTACAAATCCCATTGCATCTACACTGTAGGTGGGCACTGTTCTGCATGGCGTGAGTCATACTCTGGTGACCTGCCGATTTCTCATGTCTCTTCAAATCACTCACACCTTGATGCTGACAGCTAACATCCTTCTGGCACACATTGCAGTGAAAGCTGCATGCGTCCTGCTGGCAGCAGGACACAAACGGGAAGTCCGACTGCCATAGGGGAATCATTTATACCTGGTCCCAAAGCTAGCTGCACCTTTGGAAGCCTTCTTCAGCTTCTTTCTTGGTGGTGGTGTCTTGTGGCAAGGCTCCAAATCGAAACTAGACATCTTTGTGTGACACATGGCTGTACCTCGTACAAAACCAAATGCCTGCGCGAGATGATTGTCCTTGGTGCAATCATCTTGCGTGGGCAACTGTCGTGTACCGCAGTGCTGAACAAATGCGACAAAAGAAGAGTCGGACTGTGAGGCTGATAGAGTGCAGCGCGTGAGATTAGTGGGTCAATACGTGAAAGTGTGAGATGTGCTTAAAATGCGTGAGTCTCACGCTCAATGCATGAGACTTGGCAGGTCTGGGAATCCCTCATCTCATATGCAACGGAATCACAAGTCCACAGGACATCCTTGCACTGCATTGGGTTGGTTGGGGCTCGTGACAGATTGTCAAGCACTATATCTAGTGGCTTGATGGGCAATAATTGGAGTACTGACAGCCATGCCTGCTTTCCACTGTGACTTCCAGCTTCGTGGTTACCCTGAGTACATTTTTGAGGTTAGAGGCTTTGCTCTCCTTGTCCTCCATTTCTTCTGTTGCTTCTTCAACTTCACTTCGACCTCAGACTGGTCAAAAGAATGCGACCTAAAAGCCGCTGTTGGGTTGCTTAGCTGTCCATTCAGCAGTCTGTAACTGAAGACTTTTGTCTTGCATACAAATGTATACAAATTCAAACAGGCAAGGTGCAGCCTGCACATCTCTGACAAATGTGTCAGCCTAGCTTACCTTGCGCAAGTTTACATTCTAACGTCACTGCGTGAAGGGCATGCATTGTCTTCCTTCACGGTGCTCTTCTTCGATTTACATTTGACCATGTGCGACCGAGCTTGCTCATTGTACATGGATTCCTCCAGTCCACCCAGTCGCTTGTGCAAGTGCCTCTGAAGGAGTGTGTTTCAGTGCTAGGCATTGCCACTCTTCCTTAGCAGTTTTTCTGCGGTACGAAGAATGGCTTGTTACGCCTAGAATTATCATGTGGTTCGACCATGACCGCGGTATTACCCTGAAAGTAATACTGCATAGACCCTTGTTGGTGACGTTCACATTAGCTCCATGCTGGATCAGCGTCCTGACACGTATTATACCCTTACTACAACTGCTGGTGACTGTGATTTGCAGAGGTTTGATTATAATACCATACAACTGCGAAGGCATGGCTATATGCTATGGTTGACCATGACCAGTAGTACCCTGAAAGTAGTACTGCAACATTGTTGCATTGCCTAGCTACCATAGACCCCTTGTTGGAGAGGTCCACATTGGCTCCTCCTTGTATCAGCTTTCTGATACCTGATATACCCTTACCACAACAGGAAGTATTAATTGGTGACTGTGGTTTGTGTTTATGATACCATGCAACTGCAAATGCATGTCTATCATGTGGTTTGACCATGACCAGTAGTACTACTACGTATATACTTGTCTAGCATAGACCCTTGTTGGTGAGGTCCACATTGGCTCCTTGCTGGATCAGCTTTCTGATACCTAATATACCCTTACCACAACAGGAAGTATTAATAATACATGTAGCTGACTGTGGTTAAGGATTATGATACCATGCAACTGCAAATGCTTGGCTATGTTATGCTAGAATTGTCATGTGGTTTGACCATGACCAGTAGTACCCTGAAATTAGTACTGCAATACTACTTGCCTAGCATAGACCCTTGTTGGTGAGGTTCATACTGGCTCCACTCTGGATCAGCTTTCTGACACCCTTACTACAACAGGAAGTATTAGCTGGTGACTGTAGTTTTAGATTATGATACCATACAGCTGCGAAGGCATGGCTATGTATGTAAAACCCATACATGGAGACTTAAACAATGTCCACGACTTTTTCTATGGTGAGCGCCCGATGACAGCTCGTCGTCCCACATGGGAGAAGCTTACTAGTAATACTCACCCCCGCTGACACTCCTTGAGGATTCCCCTGCTTCGGCCAAACGCAGGACGCGAGCCATGAAGGGTTGGAGGTGTGCACGGGGTAACTACATTTGTTTGGGTCTGGGAACGTGGCGACTAGTTGAGAGGGACAGCTTACTCCATTGCGGGTAGAGATACTGAACAGGAATATTTTCTGATGTCATGATGCGATTTGTGCTGCGTGAAGCCATTGATAGTGTGTACCTACCTGGGCAACACAGGTGTATGCTATCTGTCAAAGAGATATATATTCACATTGATAATACATGAAGTCCACAATGTAGTTCGCCATACGTACTTATACACAGACTTGGAAACAAGTAGCAAGAGAGACCTTTTGAAAGCTGGTTAGCTGCACCTGGACATCATCCAGAACGACTAAATCTGCTCCTTGAAGGATACGCACATCTGCAGCTTATGGTACATAATGTGCAAATGTTGGTGTGTGATTTGCTCTCTTTCCCAAGAAACTGAACGCTGGTTGCCAAATTAGAAACCGACCTTCTCTCCGCACAAGCCACTTCTCTCCACACGAGCTGACCCATGGTGTCATTTGGGGTGACATGTTTAGACACTTATTAGGCGTAGGCGCACCTCGTACTTGTATCCTCTTCCACATCACTTTCCACACTCTGGGTATCGCTCTCCTCCTCCGGTCTGGTCAACCTCGATCCCCATATGTGCTGCTGTGTGCGAGGGTCTGGTGCTGAGTAGGCCTGAGGATATTATTCTCCAAAAATAGCCCAATATTCCATTCTTGTATTCTCACAAAATACGAGTATTATTCTTTCTCAAGCAACAGTTATGCTCAACAAAACGTGTATTATTCTCAATTCTTCAACTTCCGTGGTCTCGATATATCGGCAGGATCAGCTGCGCGAAGGCGACTCAAGGGGCGCAGCGTCTGGCTCTTGGTCTGAGTCGACGCAGACTGGGTGAACAGACACAACACTAGCCGCACTCGTTTCACTACTGTCCGCCATTTTGACCTCACCACATCACTGCACATGGCCACATGTTAGATTTCCGGAAGAGAAATTAGATTATTCCTCTAAAACTTCCCGATTATTCCCAAATTATTCTCAATTCTTCCGTCAGCCTATTATGCTCAAATTATTCCCAGCATAAAATCCTCGATCCCCATATGTGCTGCTGTGTGCGAGGGTCTGGTGCTGAGACTGCCACACATGCACCCCGGATAATGAACACCTAATCTTCTGCAGATTGGAAGTAAGTATGAAAGTTATATTCCTTGAGTTAGCACATCCAGGTCCTTGTCGCTACCAGCAGACTGTTCTGCCTTGGCTTTTGTCTGTCTCCATCACATGTTCACATAATACGTGCACGTGCAGCAACCACAACTGTGCGTTCACAGTCTGTGGTCCAGTCCATGCTCCAGTCCATGGTCCAGTCCATGGTCCTGTCGATGGTCCAATCCGTGGCCCAGTCCATGAGTCGCCCATTCCCAAGCTGTGAGCAGGAGGACAGACATGTCTCTCTCCTCTACGCTTTGTGTCCAAATACATAGTGTCCCTGGGTAGGGCCTTGTTTCATTTTAGGAGTGAGCGTAATTAAGCACGGTCCACATGAGCAGTGTATGGACGTTTGCACAGCAACTTCCGTTGCTAACTTCTGTTATTGTACATATGTATCTATACACATGGAGGATCTGTTGTAATTGTGTGTTTCACAATATTATTGATTTGGTCCGATCCCCAAGCATACTGACATGTAACATCTCTGCTGTGCATATCTCTTGCATTCTGTAGCCATCTGCGGACTGACACAGTTGCCCACATCCTCACCCTTGCCAACGTTCATGCTCATTCTGATGTCATTGTGATGGAAACCTGTCAGGGGTTGCTGGTTGGTGCCCTTCTGGAGAGAATGGGAGGTTCGTCATCCGTATTTATATGTTTGTACGTATGTACAGTACACATCCTTAAATATGACGCTCGTACTGTTTAATCTGCTACTGTGTCACATCCCATCGATAATGAAGTTCCGGAAGACCTAAGCAATCTCTAGAAAACCTATCTTAATCAAAGCTCCTGAAACGTTTCAGAAACTTTTGTGTGTACCGTTCCGGCATTTAATTATTTCACTCTTTATAACTTCTTGTTCGTGGATGATACTTCCAACTGTCGGAATTGTTCCGAAGGATGGTGTCATATTTTGAAAACATATGTACGAAGCCATGTTGATGTATTTCCCATGCTATGTGATGCCACGCCAGAACTCTTCTGGAATTATCAAGTCAGCTTATGTATGTACATAGCTGGGGAGTACAGCATACTGTATAGTGGGTTGTATCATGATGCGTGGGCGTTTGAAAGAGGCCGCCACGGAGTACAAATCCCATGTACACCGGGCGGCTTCTTTGAAGTGTTAGTTGTACCCCGAGGTACAACTGCAATGTAGTCGCTAAGCAAGTACTGCACAATCATGAGCAATGATGAAACCAAACAGTATTATACAACTATGAATACATGCTTCAGCTAGCTACTCAAAAGTTGGAAAAGTCTGATAAGACTTTCTGGGAAAGATGAAAATTTTCGTTGTTGATTCCTGCAGCCTTTGGAGCATTGTAGATATTGACTGTGCACCCAGAGATACTGAAAGTATTAGCAAGTACGTGGCATCATAGCAGAACTAGAGAGAGCTTGTGCAGCAGGCCACGGGGACTGCTGATTGGTAACGTTGGTAACATTGGCGAGCACGTTGCACATACTCTTCTCCTGTCGGGCGACACCCATTCATAATTGCGTAACGCTTCAATGCTTTTGTGTCTCGTCCGAGACTGAATGGCCCTTTCAGGAATCCCCTGCCTGTACATTCTCGTCGTGCCCGTCGCTCTGAGGGAATGGTTGGTTTGTTCTGCCAAGACTTCTCCTTTTCCAGCGACATGGATTTCCGCTGCTTTTTAGCCTTGGGTTCTTCAAAATCGTCGCCGAATCACTAAACCAGTCTTCCATGAACGGAATGACAGTGCAATCTGTCATCTCCATTGGCTCCCTGCAGTGGGGGCACTGAGCCGTGGTTTCAAGCCATTCTTCCACATGTAACTTACAGCCCAGCACTATGTTGCAGCATGTGGACACAAGTGCTGGGAAAGTGGTGGTTTCCTTGCATACCAGACACTCAAAACAATGCTTTACGCTAACATAGCGAGACTCAGCTTCTTTCAGCTTCCTGTCTTTATCCCGCACTTCGGCCTCCTTCATCTTCAGCTCAGAGTTTCATGGGTGACTAACAGCTCATGCTCTATCTTCTGAAGTCGTTCTTCAAGTGCACCTCCCCTGGAGGATGTTTTGGTATGTTTACGAGGAGGTGGCTCAAATTCACTAGCAGAGCCTGAATCTTGAAAGGCAGCTGGGTTGTGTTTGCGATAATCATTCAGTTTCACCTCACGGATCCGCTTCGACGTCTTCCAGAATTTAGACCCTATAGCAATGACAAGTATTCGATGCTATATATCACCTAGATGCAATAATAGACAGGCTGAGAACCCACAAACTTCGAATCCCTACCCTCCAACTTGCATTCCAGAACTTGTAAAATTTCGCTCTAATAATATTTATTGTGCAAGGCATGCAAGACCATTCGTTACAGTACTGCAGTGAGTGCACTATGGGAAATATTGAACAAGGGTTCGGTTGAGAGGCATGAGTGAAGCTGAGTGCTATCAGGAGCGCATCAATATCGAGCCGGCGAGGGAGCATGTGACTACTATAGATGGCAAATTTCAAAGATGGCGGCCAGATGCTAATTTTAGTAACAACCAAATATGGAAAGGTAGCTGCACGAGCGTGCAAACCGGCATTGGTAGGGCCGCAGTCAAGGCTTCAATCTGATCCTGCAACAATCTTCGCACTGTCAACATTGATATGGCACACTAGAGCCCGCCAATATACAAGATATGGTAGCTAGCGGTGTTCTTGCCAAACTCTCACACAAACAGCTTTCTGTCAAATTTTGTATCATCAACACAATCTGGGTACTATTCGGTATAAATGCATGCGAGCACATACTCAGTATAAATGATAATCAGTCTCACCTCTGGTGCTAGATGTATCGAGTATCTTCAGGTAGTCGTTATCCAGCAAGGCAACAGGTTCGCCGTTGAAAGCATCATCGGAAACCATCTGGGATACACGATCTACGGTGGCGTCGCTTTCGGTCAACTGGATAGGAAGGTTGGATACGTACCTTCTTCCACGCATGTTCGCTCCATCTGCAGACTTCAACGTACTTCCTCCACTCGAGCTCCTTCCGCGACGTTCCTGCGACTTCCGATGTCCCTTGGTATTCTTGGGCACGAACACCAGGGGGCTTCTGACGCTGGAAAAGAGACGTAGTGAAGGTTGGCGTCCACTTTGCATTTGCTTTATTTCCTTTACTTTCCCCTTTCCTGGTCGAGGAGGTTGGTACGCATAAGGATTAGTACTAGTCGTCTGCAGTGTTTCACTTGGCTTCGTACTTTCTCCTGTTACGGTCCAAATTGGCAGATCGTCGACGTTCATGAAATCCCCGTCTTCGTCTGGGGTCGCTACGTACCCATTGTCAGAGACGAGGACGATTGACTCCGGGAACAAGCAAAACAGTTTTGCAAGTACGGCGGTGGTCAACTGGCAAGGTTTCAGCTTCAGTAACTTGCCATTCTGCTCAACTGTGTACATTTCCATAGCATACAGAGCTATAGCTGGCGGCGTAGTGGTAGCTAGTCCTAGTTCTCAGTACCAGAGTGTGTGGCGCGGAGAGACAGCGAGAGCGAGACTAACTTGGCTAGTCCATAATGCAAGGGCGCGCGCCTTCATTTTTCCGTGTATGCGGCTACAGGTGGCCAGATTAGTCTGCAGGGTTTGGCCAACTGAGCCCTGAGGTGGTGTGAAATTATGATTGAGCTCAGGGGTCAACAGCAGTCTGGTCCCAGACCTCCATGCTGTACCATTTGGGAACCAGACTAGGGAGGGGAGGGGTATTAATATGACATCAGTGCTTAAGTAATTAATAATAAATGATCACTGTAGGAAAAATTGCAGAAAACGGTGAAACTGTGCATCAGTCGGTGGTCTGGAGTCGCTGTTCTGAAAATTAAGAAATCAGGAAATCTTACCAGAAGGCATCTCTGGAGTTGCTGTTTCTGCAAATCTGGAAATCAAGAGACCCCTCTTTGGTCTTAGCCAAGGCACAATCCTCCTCCCTGTGGTCTGACTCCATGCACAATACACAGTTCCTGCCGGATCCGGCCTGAGCCAGAAATGTGACTGAATAGAGGGTTGGGTTCAGCTTTGACCAGTCCACATCTTGATTGCCGGCGGCTTGCTGGCGGAACATGGTGTCATACGCTTGCCACCCCCTGCCCCCACAGCGACGGGCCTCTCGAACGATGAGGGTCTGGTAGGCCAGGAGCTGCCGCATGCGTGGCTTAGGGGGCTCTGACTCGGCAATGACAGCCAGGTATTTACCAAAGCATTGCACCCAGCTGAGCAGGTCAGGGACCTCACGACGGCACTTCTGCGGGTGTTCGCTCGATGTGGCTGCTGGCTCCAGCAACGAACCCCGGCGCAGAGCCTCCAGGTTGTCCCGCAGGAGTTCCGCCATGTCGACGAACTCGCCCCGCCGGATCCTTGCCACAAACTTGGCCGGCACTGGGGCCAAACCATCGCTCAGGACAAATGGTTGGGCCACCGTCTCCTCGCCCGATGGGCTCTTGCCGGAAGTTCCGGTTCCCCCACGACTGACTGCTTCCCCTCCCTTGTCAGCACCTGCATGTTCCGCCGCCGGGGAGGAGGTGGATCCTATGGGCGGCCCGCCAGCCACTGGCAGCCCAAGGCCCTCTACCACAGCTGGGTGTGGCATGGTACCCAGATCACTCCCTGGGGGCACCAATAGGAGACGCCATCATCAACACTGGAAACAAAATACGCCAAGGCATGGCCCGCCACTGACCCACAATGTGCCCCGCCCCACCCCACGGGGGTCTCGGCCTGAACCCAGCCCCTGTGGAGACGCCATCCTGGGCAGGATACGCCAACTAGCATGGCCCGCCGCCGGCCTGCCCCTCCTCACACTGCTCTGCGATGGGAGCGCCCCGACAATGCACGTAACGTCGAGTCACATTAACTAACTACATGATTAGTGCGGGGGTTGCTAACCCCGCAGCTTGCCCGTACTTGCCCGTACTGCTAGACCAACAACCAACAACCACACATAACCTTACAACTGTGCACACAAAATTAGACGTAACACACGAGAGCTCACCAGAGCGAGTCGCCGAATCGGGGGCCTCGCGTAGCAGAGAGGGGTTCTCCCTGAGGACCTCCACGAGGGAATCCTTCAGGGCAGCCTTCAGGTCTAGAAGGGAGAGCCTACCACCGCTGGACGCAGCAGGCAAGGCAAGGGGCGAGCCGTCCTGGGACATGATCCAAAAAAAAGATAGCGACAGACGTCCAAGATGTTCAACAGTCACCAGAGGTCAGAACATGTGGCCGAACATGTTGTCTTGAGAACAACAGCGCCGCGCGTACTGCGCAAGCGACCATGCGCCCAACAATAGCGGCATGTGCACTGCGCGTGCGGCCATGCGCCCGAGTTAACTTGGTCTAAATGGGTTTAAACCATATCTAAAATTACTTATTTTGTATCGTGAGAAATGGGTTATTGCTAAACTGCATAGTACTGAGCTGAAGCACGCGATCGCGATGCAATATCCATACGAGGCCCAAGGTACTAGGTGGGCGCAGAAGAAAACTCTGACCTGACTGGTCTTCCAGGGACGAAGGTGCCACGAGAGCCCATCCTGGTAACCGAAAAATGTAGGCATAGTAGCCTTGCTATCTTGAAGCGAAACTTACTTATTAAATGTAGTGTTGACACTAGAAAACATAATCCGAGATACAGTAGTACGCTGATAGTGACGCAGACCACTCAATGAACGATGTCCAGTTCTCTCCTGGATAACTTTCTCAGGGATTCCAGCCTAGTAAAGCACAGAAGTGCCTGTAGCTCTCAGGCTACGTATGATTCCTCTTAATTCCAAAAGTCTTGCCTTCCGCGCATGTTTCTTTGACTGTTTCGCAAGGTTGTTTTTGCCCACTGGAGAAATGATGGTTTCTGTTGATTACATGTATCTGGAACCTTTGCCAGTGGCTGCAGGTAGAGATCCATAGCCTCAGGAAGTTTACTGTACGTAGTGCGTATCAAGAACGTTTTCCAGCCTAGTAAAGCACAGAAGTGCCTGTAGCTCTCAGGCTATGATTCCTCTTAATTCCAAAAGTCTTGCCTTCCGCGCATGTTTCTTTGACTGTTTCGCAAGGTTGTTTTTGCTCGTCGCTTCCACATGTTTGATTACTTGTTCAAAATGACTTTAAAATTTTAGTTTTCTTATCTCGAGGCTTCATACAAAAAATTTGTACCCTACGAAAATTTCCGGCTATGCGGTACGTACATGTGGTGTTGATGTGTACACAAGTTGTGATTGGTAGTGTATGAATGCAATTGGAATACAGACTCCTCTCCCAGTCTAGCCATGACCTGACTATACTTGTACTTGTACATCTACATGTATATGACCACCTGGTTGCTACCTAATTATTGTTGTGTTCAAAATTAGGGTGTACCTTAAGGTCACTATTATTTGCGGGTACTAATTTTAGCGAATTGGGCATGCAGCGGATTTGGCGACTATTAATTTTAGTGTTTTAACTCACCAGAGCTGCTGGCAACTTATCTGTTCAAGAGGCAACCGCGCTGCTCAGTCTAGATCTGCTGGTAAAGGCTAGTGCAACAGGTAGGACAAAATCACTTTTCAGAATGACGTCTCAGGTCTTGCTCTCACCTCGCAGATAGCCTCTGATTCTTACTATATACAGCTAACTACCTTCACAGATCGCTTCGTAGGCTGCTAGCTTGTGAATCGCTCCAATTAATGCACACATAATATATGATGTCACATGCTGCTATGTAATACTATTGTTTGCGGGTTCGATTTTTTTCGAATTCGCTAAAATTTGCTAAAATTAATACCTGCAAATAATAGTGACCTTAAGCTTATTGGTACTTTAGTCCACTGCTCACATTGTGGTACTTGTTTATGTGTGCAGGATATGGTAACCTGATCCAAGTGTTCTTTGGAGACTTCCCGGTCCGGTAAGTGAAGTTATAATTAACACGCAGCGTTGACATTCCTGTCATGCACCTAATGTTACAGTATAGTAGCCTTGTTCCCAGGCCTTCCACACCTCCAGTTTTTGATCTCTTGCAGTTTCCAATATTGAGGGGGAAGGCCTGGGGATTTTCGCACGTGATCCACGGCACAGTCTACGTCTTGGAATCTAGACGCAATGGCATATTCACATTCACATCCACAACCGAAACAAGTTCCAAGGAAGAGGTAGGTCCTACCTGTAAAACATATCCAGAATCGAAGCAAAACCACTGAGGGATAGCTGTGATACAAGCGGTGAAACTCCAAACAGTGCCGTCTATTCGCTCCACGAGAAGATTGTGTCATAGCTGGGCATTTTCACGTTTGTCACTGGGCAGCCATTTGAAATCATGGCAGCTTGGGTATGCTTCATACGCTCGGTGTAACTCTCAGTTGGCGCTTGTCCCATCTTCGTAGCTAGTGCAGAATGCAAGATCGGTCCCGTACGTGACTTGACTGTTGAGATGAGGCGTGACGCCCGTGCCGCAGATCATGTGCGAAGATTCCCCAGGCCTTCCCCCTCTGTTTTTGCATACTGCAAGTGATCAAAAACTGGAGGTGCAGAAGGCCTGGGAACGAGGCTAATGTGTTGGTAGTCTTGCACTACTGACATGCCCGATGTAGAAAACTGGTTGTATCATACGACGCCATGACAACAGTGATACAGTTTCAGTCCTGTCTTGTTGCTACAGGGACATCAGCTAGGACAGATTCATATTTATATTATAGAACATATTCGCTAGCACGTCAGTTACGAGACTTGAGCGATGGCTCAAAACCCAGAGCATACAAGTGCTTTCACTTTGCATATTTTGCCTCTTGCGAAGACATTGGCTGCCTTCTCTGTAGTAAACATGATGGACATAATCTGTAATCTGTCGGAGATCCAGCGGTGGGAACATGATGAGATTGGATTGAGAAGGAATCACTTGTACCAAACCCAAAGCCTTTCTGGTGTCTTCTTCAAATCCCCCACTAAAATTAATTTAATGTTGAGTTGTCATTTTTCTGTGTGGATAAATGTGGCAAGGGCTTAGTGAAAGAGCAGGTGCAAGGTTGTGACAGATGAAGCTAGCGGCTGGCAAGTATGTAGCATAAACAATAGCCTGGTGTATGTAGGTTCTAGACCCTTATGTCATTTGCAGTTCCTCATGCACTGTAGCTGCATAGAGGATGAGCAACTTCGGGGTAGCATTCACCTAGCCTGAAAGAGAAAGGATGATATAGTTATATCCTAGCCTTATCCATATCCAGTGCGTTACTGATAAGATAAATGGGTTTGCCTCAAAAGACAGCCTGCCAGTGGTGCCACCAGTGAGTGTATCCATCAGGAGGAGTCAGGATGTTGACTTTGACATGCAATCCCACTTCTACAGTAGACCAATTTGCAGTTTCACAAAGATGTTGTCACCATCCGCTGTTTGTATCCAAGGCAGTTCCGCATCCACTCACCCCAAACTTTGCATTTCTTTTCTCTCTTGGTAGATGAATGTTTGATTAAGTGTAGTCTTGTCCATTTGTCTTTACAGATTTGCTCTTGACAACTTTGGACAATTGACAGAAAAGGATATTTCAATTCTTTCGGAGTACCCCCTTCACCAACTAGGAAGCCTTGGCTTACCAACTCACTGCAACGATGAACATGCCTCAATACCACATATGAGGAAACGTGCCCTAGATGTCCGGTCCGAGGCAACTTATAACAGTGAAGATTCTGATGAGGTGCTTAATCCTTCAAAGCGGGCAAGGGTCGGTGAGGAAGCCAGTGAAGAAACCAGTGAGAGGGTGAGTACGACGATAATGTGTTTTACTGTATTGGCATCTAATGGCACATTTTCATAAGTCTAAATAGAGCCCACCAAAATATTTCTGAAGCGACTGACAATCTGATATTTTTGGTGCATGTAAGTCTTTAGGTAGCTAGTAAAGCCTCCAAGTTTGAAGCCTAAAAACTTGCTTAGTTTGGCAGTTAGTGGGCACCTAACACCCCCCCCCCCCCCCCCCCCCCCCCCCCCCCCGACCATATATGTAACATATAGGAAAAGTGCAATTTTTGGTGCCCTCTAACTGCCAAACTAAACCTTTTAGGCTTCAAACTTGGAGACTTTATTACCCAAAAGTCTACATGCACCGCAAATATCAGATTGCCAGCCCCTTCAGAAATGTTTTGGTGGGCTCTAAATATCATGATCAAGGGCGCATCGAGCCGCGGCATGCAACATACCTAGACGGCAAAATGCTGAGTGTTACTAAATATAGAATTCAAATTTGGACTGTATAAGCACGTGAACCGTAGACGCGCCCCCCTTATGCAGTCACTTTTTGTACTTACGATAGAGATGGCTGATATTCCGTCTGTAGCGTCTTTGACGAGGACCTAGCTACCTAGCGTGAGCTCCTTTCAATGCTATCATTCCCTCCCTCCAACTTATGCAACAGCCATTGTGCTGTTGTCGAGAGCGGCGAATGTTGTTCGCATCCGGCGATACTTTCTCCGAATTTTGGCCTGCTACACTGGTAGGAGAGCTACCCGGACAAGAAGAAGTACTTGGGCTAGAGATCGCTTGGATGGCGTTTCTGTACCGACATCGGTAGTACTCATCTTCCTTGCCCAAGGAATATTTTCCGTTGAACGTCCGTAACCGAACCGTGCACGGAATTTCACGTGCTTAACAGAAATGTTACTTTTAGTAACACTCAGCACTATGCCGTCTATACATGTACGTGCGCTATAATAGGAAGTTGCATGCCCTCTTGCCGCCTTCGGCAGCTCGATGTGCCCTTGATAATATCTGTAGTGAAAATGTGCCATTGAATTGTGGAAATGTACATTTGCAAACATCACATATGCTTTCAGTAAATACTCGAGTGGCTGAAAAGTTACCACTACTCTGATCAAGAGTCTTCCAATTAAGTGACCACGCTCGCTCAGTGACTCAGAGCGAAGAAGGTGAACGTTCAAAGAGAACCTACGTACAGTTCATGTGTTGACAGACCAACTTCTTCAAAATATTATGGATTGGGACTTGCTAGCGCATGGAAACTAAATTACTGGGAGAGTGCTTTGTATAGGGTAGAGCCCTTACATGTGGGCACATAAACACCCTGAGCGTTGCAGGTGTCTAAGCCGAAGGGAAGGGCTCTCGATCTCTATCTTACATACACCGTACCCCATAGCCATGAAATGAATGGTGTATACTTTTTGAGTGCTTTAACATACATGAATGCCCTGTGGAATCATGCCAACATCAAACATCTGTTCATGCCATCTGTACATGGCCAGCAGAGTGCATGATGTGCTGACCAGCGTGCACCATCCGTAATTATAGGCAATGGCCTTCTGTGCTCCCTCTAGCCTGACTCACAGTAACTGCATGTTCCTGTGTTCTGCAACATCCTACAAAGATGATTTGTGATTGAGGCAATTGCGCAGTCACAACGTAATTATATACAATGTGATCATAATTATTGCAGCAACGAATCAGCAGACCCTTTGGACTACATGATGCGTATTAGACCCTAACTCTTTCATCCATTCTGTTGTTGTTGGCCCAAACTCATGCTGTATCTTCGTGCATGACGTATAGGTGTACCAGAAGCTGTTACTATACGTACATACACACAATGCATTACTTTCGAACACCAATGGTGTAATTTTACTCTGTTTTGTAGCTTCCGTCCTTTCCACTCCGCCTGACCTAACTTTCAACCTAACTTTCAGAGTCATGAGAAGTGAGGCCAGCTAGCTTAGAAGCATGTACAAAACACGTTCAGCTAATTACAATGGAAGACATGCAATTATAGATAGCTAGTACAAGTAGCTTTGCTCGCTCAGCTACTTCCCCCTCGTTTGCCTACTGTGAGTAATCCGGTGCCGGACAGCTCTGTGTGCAGAGCTGCTGCTCCCCGATTGCGTCCGCTTCAGCTGCTGCTCCCGATCGCATCCGCTTCGGCTGCTGCTCCCCGATTGCGTCCGCTTCAACTGCTGCTCCCCGATTGCATCCGCTTCAACTGCTGCTCGCCCGATTGCTTCCGCTTTGACTGCTGCTCCCCAATTGCATGCACCTGCTTGCAGCCCCAGCTGATTCTCGAACATTCATTGCGGAGTTCGAGGTTCAATTAAAGTACGAAGGTCGCGCGTCACTATAGTCTAGTCCTGCCCTACGAACATCCCACTTCCGTCATGCACAGACAGACACACACGCACACGCACACACACACACGTTAAAATCTTAATATATTGATACGGAAAATAATGACATACCATATAGCAATACCAGATTCCTGTAGCCTCATTCCCAGGCCCCTACCCATTGTTTCATCACTTGCAGTACGGGAAAGCCTATTGTCTTTCCTCACATGAGTGTGACGTAATCGACAAACAGCAGAATGAAAAGGCAAAGTTTTGTGTATTGTTCAGTGAATTACACGTTCAACACTTGGTGTGTATGACAGTCACCCCCCAATAGCTAGAAACGTGTGGTATGTTATCTGGTACCTTATCTCTTCTGAGCCCCAGTGCACTCACATTCAATTATTAAGTCCATTCTACCACCTTTCAATCCTTGACATCACATACGTGGGAAAAGATACTTGGCCCTTCATATTCGAATATTCTTTGTGCAACTGACAATGGTGCGGGCCTCGGAACGAGGCTAAGATTGCTGAAAGATTAGTCTCAGTCATTGCTGTTTTTTCTCACAGGAAGGGGAATGTAGAAGGGGAAGAGATGGACGCTTCAAGTTCTCAGCTGACTTGCTCATGAAGAAGCAGATGGATGGGTGAGTAAGGTGTATGTGTATATGTACAGAATTGTGTTTCATTGTGCTGTGACACAAAGTTGTACACATTCGTCCTAGCCTCCGCAATATTTCCTTATGCTGTGTATATATGCGTCTGTCTTGGTGTGACTTTAATCAGCATGCTATGGTCCAAAGTTGCACATGTTGCGATATATGTACATAATATTATGCAATGCACGTCGTGATGTAATATTAAACTACCAGCGGGTGACACCCCCACAAGCACAAGTTTCTGGGCAGTCAGTCCAGCACAGTACAGTAGGCCATTGATTATCGGACGTCATGTATAATCAGACACGTTAGCGTCGGATGCATATATCACCGGAAGTGGGTAAGACCATCAGTCAATACTGCGGACCCATCACACTTTGAGTTGAAAGTTTGGTGATTCTCTGTTGCTTGGTTCT
This sequence comes from Axinella damicornis, assembly GCA_963931865.1. Taxonomy (NCBI): domain Eukaryota; kingdom Metazoa; phylum Porifera; class Demospongiae; order Axinellida; family Axinellidae; genus Axinella; species Axinella damicornis. The sequence continues at coordinate 7,813,962 of OZ007515.1, read as the reverse complement.
GGAACTACAGCCAGCCAAAGCTCAGTTTCGTACGAAGGTATGATCGGAAAAATATCGGAAGACGCTCCCTGCTTCCCCCCAATTATTTTCTTATTGAAGCGGTATAAACACGAAACTTGCTTTGTTGTGTTGCTGAGGACTAGCGCATTCTACCGATGTCTGAATTGCAGCACTAGAGTGTACCTGTGAGTGTCCACTCCCTGATATAGACCTGGAGATAGCCTCGTTCCCAGGCCTTCCACACCTCCAGCTTTTGATCGCTTCCAGTATGCAAAAACGGAGGGGGAAGGCCTGGGGAATCTTCTCACGTGATACGCGGCACGACCGTCATACATCGTCACGCCTCATATCAACAGTCAAAGACATGTACGAGACCGATCTTGCATTCTGCGCTAGCTACGAAGATGGGACAAGCGCCAACTGAGAGCTATATCGAGCGTATGAAGCATACCCAGGCTACAAGGCATGACTCCAAAGGGCTGCCGAGTGACAAACGTGAAAATGCCCAGCTATGACGCAATCTTCCCGTGGAGCGAAAAGACGGCACTATTTGGAGTTTCACCCCTTGTATCACAGCTATCCCACAGCGGTTTTGCTTCGAACCTGGATATGTTTTACAGGTAGGACCTACCTCTTCTCTGAAACTTGTTTCAGTTTTCTAGCTTCTCTGTAGCTGTGGATGGGAATGTAAATAAGCCATTGCATCTAGAATCCGTGACGTCAGCTGTGCCGCGTATCACATGAGAAGATTCCCCAGGCCTTCCCCCTCCGTTTTTGCATACTGGAAGTGATCAAAAGCTGGAGGTGTGGAAGGCCTGGGAACGAGGCTACCTGGAGACCCTGGTCAACATTCAGTGATATTCCATAGTGCTCGAATCAGCCACGGTGACAAAACGAGAAATTGAGTTTTGCCTGGCTGTAGTTCCAGAACCAAGCAACAGAGAATCATCAAATTATCAACTTAAGGTACGTAGCATTATACCTTTACTGTTCGGGTAAATTTAACTGTCGGGGCCCCGACGGTTAAAGGTACCCTAACGGTAAAGGTATAATACTACGTACCTTAATGTGCGATGGGTCTGTAGTATTGACTGAAGGTCCCGCCCACTTCCAGTAATTATGTTCAACACTAACGCGTCCGATTATACATGTCGTCCGATAATCAATGCTTACTCTATGATTCCCAGCTCCCCTTGGTAACCTGGTGTCACCCACTGGTAGTGGTGGGTCCCAGCCTTGCATGGTGATCTGGTGTCACCCACTGGTAGTGGTGGGTCCCAGCCTTGCATGGTGATCTGGTGTCACCCACTGGTAGTGGTGGGTCCCAGCCTTGCATGGTGACCTGGTGTCACCCACTGGTAGTGGTGGGTCCCAGCCTTGCATGGTGACCTGGTGTCACCCACTGGTAGTGGTGGGTCCCAGCCTTGCATGGTGATCTGGTGTCACCCACTGGTAGTGGTGTGTCCCAGCCTTGCATGGTGATCTGGTGTCACCCACTGGTAGTGGTGGGTCCCAGCCTTGCATGGTGACCTGGTGTCACCCACTGGTAGTGGTGGGTCCCAGCCTTGGTGACCTGAATTGTGAGGAGTTTGCACCAAACGTGCTTGGACTCAAGGATTGCATACATATATACTACTGGTGAGGAAACGGCCGATGGCTAGACCCGTGGAAATAACCCTTCCCGCAACACCAGCCAGCTGGCTGGCTGTTATTTGTCTTAACTGCCGGGATTGCATCATCAGTTGGGCGAACTAACTGTAATAATGAACATGTGAGCCACTATACGTAGTTCTAGTCTTCTATTCTGTTGTCATCCTGGTGATCGACTGGTTGTGCTTGAGAGGATTGTTCACAACTTTCTGGTTAACTGTTCAGATGACACATGTTGTCGTACACTGTAGCAGAGAACGATGTCCCCCCCCCCCCCCCCCCCCCCCCCCCCCCTCCCCCCCCTCCCCCCAGTCATGTGCCGAAATGCTGTGACTAGCCAAGTAGGAGTCAAGAGGAACTCTTGGGCAGGTCCTTTCCCGCCTTTGTATATGATTATACTCATGGTGGCAATGGCGACAGTCCTTTTGGTGGTGGTAATGGGGACCGTCCTACTCATGGTGGCAATGGGGACTGTCCTACTCATCGTGGCAATGGGGACAGTCCTATTCATGGTGGCAGTGGGGACCGTCCTACTCGTGGTGGCAATGGGGACAATCATACTCGTGGTGGCCGTCCTACTCATGGTGGCAATGGGGACAGTCCTATTCGTGGTGGCAATGGGGACCATCCTACTCGTTGTGGCAATGGGGACCATCCTACTCGTGGTGGCAATGGGGACAATCATACTCGTGGTGGCTGTCCTACTCATGGTGGCAATGGGGACAGTCCTATTCGTGGTGGCAATGGGGATCGTCCTACTCATGGTGGGGATTGGGACGATCCTATACCGTGCTGAGTTTTTAGACATTGCCTTTATAAGGGTGGCATTTACAAGTGTTTTATTGCATTTTTGCCAACTAATTCTCACAATCAAGACCAGTCCTACACTAGCTGATATTCTTACATACCGCCACGATGACCGCCTCTCTCCTGATTGGAGGAGTTGATCTTGTCATAGAGACCTTATGCAAGCATAGCCTGGCCCATACGACGTCTGTTGCCCATGTGGCCTCCAACCCCATGCACAGGACCGGATTTTAGATGGCCACTGATATGTTCTAGATGAGCTTGGTACTGTGTAGGGGTGGCTCTGATCCTGAACAAAAGTTGACCAACAAAACAAGAACCTAAAGATTTTAAATATTTGTCTTTATGGTTGAGTTTGAGCTAGGTTGCACATTTCACTTGCATTGTTGATGGGTTGACTTTTGCTGCTTCTTGTTAGTTTGATTGCATATGGTGTCTGGCTTCTGTGGCTTTGGTATTCTGTTTAGCTCGGCAAAACACACCTTTGCATCTCTGTGTCGGCAGAACGGAGTGGTAGAATGCGGTATAATGCGATGAAGGAGAGGCGCATGGATCACTATTGAGTGAAGATACCTGCCAAAATTGTTCTTCAGCGTGGAGAGTCATCAAATAATTCCGTGCGCAGCCTACCATCAATGAAGTGTAACATGTAACGTGAGGATAGTTGTTGGAGATCGTTGCGAGTCAGGCGAATACAGAAATTTCAGTGGTTGTTTGAAATAACTCCTTGTGGGATGTGTGTGAACTATCACTATTGATCACATCTGAGAGGGTTGTTGTATACATGTATGTATCAAGGTAACTGATTTGCTGTAGTCAGAAGCCCTTAGGATCGATTTGTTCAGTGCTGTTTGTTTGATGTGTTGAATAACAGCTTTCGTTTCTGTTGGTGCTAGATTCAAAGCTTCATCAATGAGGTCATGTGATTAATGGCTCGGAAGGAAATAAACCATTTCCAATTTCAGTGAAGATTTTATATTTATAATTCAGTACTTTTCATCAGTAGTGGTGCATAACATGAACATTACAAACTAATACTGTCAACATGCCTCAGTCCTCTGCGGTGATATTTTTTCCCTCCTCTTGTATCTCGTCCTCTTGTGTTCTCAGTATGAAATCTGATTCTGTCCAATCAAGAGCACGTTCTGCTCAAGTTTCAATCCTGCAGTCACATTTTCCATTCCTATCAGGGAAAATAAAGTTGTTATACAAGTTTACAGCTTTCATGTCAACATGTAAAACTTCACTTTTGACACTTGATGGTGATTTGACCTTACATTAAAATATTGATACGTAGATACTACGTCCCAACCATGAAATAAATATCAACGTGTATACATTGAAATTTGAGTGAATGCTGCATTTGAACATTGAAATTTCAATAAGGCACAATACTACATTGAGAAGGCAATAGCTGTAGGCCATGGGTGTCAAGGGAAGCTTGTGGGTTGTTCTGTATGAGGGTTGGAAAGTTGGAAATTCCTCTCTGGAGGTTGTCTATAGGTCTTTCTGGAGCCAAGACTTCTTTTCCCTGCTGTCTCAATTCCTCTCTTTGATAGCTCAGTACGTAATTCAGCAACTTTTAGCTTGCTTAACGGGCTAACAGGATTGTGCTTCCATGCCCTGCCTTCAAGCAAGAATTCTTGACTGTCAGCTACAGGCCTCCACGGCCCACATGGCCCATACGGGGTCTGCGGCCCACCTGCGGCCCACAAGGCCTTCTCAGCCTCCATGGCCCACATGGCCTTCATGGCCTCCTTGGCCCACATGGCCTCCTCAGCCTCCTCGGCCCACACAGCCTCCTTGGCTCGCATGGCCTCCTCAGCCTCCATGGCCCACATGGCCTTCATGGAGGCAGCTCGGAGGAGGAGGAGTAGGAATCTGCCTTGGTGGTAGTGGTATCTGCGGTATCTGCCTTGGCGTGGGGCCCGGGATAACGGATTGGGGAGATGTCTCTCCAGGGATTGGGGGTGGGCTTTGGGCCCCTCCTCCCCTGCCTGCCTTGAGACAAACGGAGGAGCATGGCTGCTGGCTACTCTTATCAAGATATCAGGCCTGCTACCTGGGCCATGCCCACATGGCCTCCTTGGCCTCCTCAGCCTCCATGGCCCACATGGCCCACATGGCCTCCTTGCCCTTTTCGGCCAACACGGCCTCCTTGGCCTTTTCGGCCAACACAGCCTCCTCAGCTCACACGGCCTCCTCGGCCTTTTCGACCAACACAGCCTCCTCAGCTCACACGGCCTCCATGTCACATACGGCCCACATGACCACACTAGCTTGGTTTTCGGGTATGCGGATGGCCACATCTACCTGTATGGAGTGCCACATCTCTGTCTTCTTTGGTGGTACTGCACAGTGTTTGACCAATGTGAGAATGCGTTCATGACTGGAAACAGCTACCTAATCTCCTTCTCTGTACTGATCGGTCTTGCTAGATTCAATATACAGCTCCGTATGAATGTCAAAAATAATTGCATTAGGCCCGCTATAGTGTAGGTATGTACCTAGCTAAAACATAGAAATACTGCACACATCTGATAGTAATTAGTCCCGATGGAGCAACCGAATTGAGCCATCACTACCTGGACATGGCATGGCCGAGATCTTGTAAGTATACTAGGAGAATGCACGGCATTGTGGGGCGAGCGTGAGCGAGTACAATGCAGAATGAGTACTTATTTGCATGCATAGTCAGTCAAATTTTAATGTCCCCTGCCAATGCAGCCCATCCAATGTTGCATGACTGAGGTGTGTCTTTCTGTCGTCTGTCACAATTACAACATAGACAGAACGAGAATGTTCCGAGAATGTGGCGTGTACTTGAGATGCAGACTGCATGCAACCGCGCATACGCGACCATCAGGAACAAATGTGTTGAAATAAATTGGAGAATAATCAGGTCAATCAATAGCTGTATAAAAGTAGACTATTGAAACTGAGATTGGGATAGTACATTTTTAACAGTGTGATTACATGTACACATGGCGATAATAGTAAGTCATAATTATAGGAGATAACCCAACATCGTTAACTGCAATAGTGAGATGTATGCAGGACTGATCACTTCCTTTGAACACCAGTGACTACATTCAACTTGTATGTCTTGTTGCAAATGTGAGGGTGAGTCTTGGGAGGTGGAGCTTCATCAACGTTGCTGCCATCAGGCAGAACAGCTGGGTTGACTGTGCTCACAAAATCTTGTCAACATGCTGGATGAGAGCCTCTGTCGTTACATGAGAGCTGATATCAGAGGAGGCCAGAATCTGTTCCATGTCGTGTGCACCAGGAAGCCAGGCAAGGCCATGCACATGAGGGCTGCCACGGTGCTGCCACTCAAAGCGATACCAGAAATCGGTGGCACCAAGAACACCAACATAGAAAGCATCGATGAACTTCTGGATGCGATGATGGAAGAACCAGTCAGCAATGGCGGGGTTGTCCTGGAGGGCCTTGATGCGGCTGGAGCTGGAATCAGGGTCGTCCGGCCAGATGAGGCGTGCAAGCTCTGGCCATTGGAGATCCGCTGCGCTGTGAGTAAAGAAGATGGTTGGCAGACCAAGTGTGTCGACCATGGCAATGAGGCGGCTGCACTGCCTGAACTAATAGTGTCTTGTTCCACGCAGACTGGAAGCGTAGTGCAGCACTCGGTTGGAGAAGACTTCCCCGTCCCTCGACTGAAAGCTGGGCATCATGCGGGTGCTGGCGGACGTAGATGCGACCTGCCTGTAGTGCTCGCCAGCGCATCTCTGTGTTGAGAGCAAAGTAGCGAAAACGAGGATGCCTGGCAAATCGACCGTCCTTGTATAAGAGGAGGTGCTTGAAGTAGTTGCCAACAGTGACTTGAAGTGGTCGTGGAGCTATAAAGTCAGCAGCACCAGTTGGAAACAACGTGGGGAAGGCACACGAGATGTATCCCTCAGTGTTGAACTCGCTGACAGGAGTACCACCACTGGGAGGCCATGACACTGTAGGAGTCGCTGGCTGCTGGTGAGACTGTCGCTCTTGCACAGACTGCCTGACAGTCTCTTGCTCAGTCATCCGTTGAGCAGTGCTAGGGACAAAGGAAGCTGAGAGGTGGGCGTTGTATGGGTCTTCCTCATGCTGTGCAGACAGCAGTTCTGTGTCATCACTGATTGTGTTGAGCGTTACCGAGCGCAGGCCAGTCAGGTTCCCATCTTCTGGCAGCAGAGCAAGGGCGTCGGGGTTGAGATGAACACCACGGTAATACTTGTTGTTAGCAAGGAGCCACTGAAGTGCACAAAGCACTACAGCCCTCCTAACATGAAAGTCACGGTGGGAGTTGGCAGCACCTTCTTTCCTGATGACGATGATGTCGAGCTCACTGGGCAGACGAGGCAAGGAGTTGGCGAAGCAGGCTACATCTTGCGGAAGATTAACGACATGCCCACTGTAGGCATACTGTCCATGTGGTAGCCGATACAACGACATGATGGGTAGCACAGCAGAACTCAGCATCTCGTCCACCTGGGTCAAACCCTGTGAGGAAGTGGCATGACAATTAGTTATTATATCAACCCTGTGAGGCACTACATGTTAATTGCTATCATTATCCAAGGTTTCACATTATACAAAACTGGTAATGACTACTTGAATGTATATACAAACCTGCAGCTGGGGAGGAATGGGGCCCGGATCCATGTTGTTAGCAAGGGAATACAGTTTCGGGATGTGCTTGTCCTGGCTGCAGCGCATACATTCAGCAGAATGAGAGCTAAAGCGGAGGCCAGGAAATCCCTCACAGCAGGTGGTGCACTGCGGGCAACTCAGTGATGCAATCTGACTGTGAAAGTTCAACATTTTCCTCTGAACAGAACGCTCACTGTGGGCATCTCTATCATATCTGTCCTGGTTAGCTGCTCTCATTCTCTCCAGCCTGGTGTCTCTCTCTTCAGCAGTCTCAACTGCCAATCTCTGCTGCTGAGCTGCTCTCATACTCTCCAGTCTGGTCTCTCTCTCTCCAGCAGTCTCAGTTGCCAATCTCTCCTGCCGACTTGCTCTTACTCTCTCGAGTCGGGTGTCTCTGCTTCAGCAGTCTCAGCTGCCAATCTCTCCTGCTGAGCTGCTCTCAATCCCTCCAGTCTGGTGTCTCTGTCTTCAGCAGTCTCAGTTGCCAATCTCTCGTGCTGAGCTGATCTCAGTCTCTCCAGTCTGGCATGTCGCTGTTCTTCAGTCTCAGCTTCCCGTGTCTCACGTTCGGCAGTACTCTTCCTTCGTAATCGGACGTCCCTCTCATCGGCGCTTTGAGCAACACGTCTTGCTCTGTCTCTCTCGTCGCTGACTGAGCCTTCGTTCCTTTTCTTCAGCTGTTTCGGCAGCACGGCGGGCCCTTTCTCGTTCTCTTCTACGCCGACGTCTCTCTTCCTTGTTCCTCGAGGTGCTTGCAGAATCCATGACGATCAGAAAATAGTAGAGAAGGTAATATCCAATGGAGTGAAAAAAAATTTGGTGAGAAGACAGTGAGGTCCACTCTGGACCCTGATGGACAGATGAACACCTGGCCCCGAACAACTTGCAGCCATTTTGAGCTTGACAGAGAGTGCGTAGTCTTGTGCCCAGACCTGTACCTAGAGAGTGTGCATGTGCACAATATGACCTTTGACCCCAAAATTATAAGTTTTCCTTGCCTCCTTAAAATACGACCGGCGAATCCGAGCAACAAGAAATTAAATTTGTCTGGCCTTATGTGATTCCTTTCTCTCCCAGAATGTTCATTTTGTTTTGGAATACATTGGGGTCTCCCTTAGCGCAAAAGCAGTCCCCTAGAATGTCGAGCTAAGTAACATCACCCTTAGTCTGTGTTTGCATAGAGTGCTGGTCCTCTGAGCATAGTGGTTTGTACAAGTGGGCAATTTTGACATGGTTATTAGATCTTCCTAAGATTCCCATGTCTGGGGTGTTTTCACTGTTTGTTTACCAATGTGTAAAAATGCTTGTTTGGTTGTGCAAAGGTTACATCATCGATTTTCTCTCTCCCTACCTCTGAGAGTGAGTGCTCTTTCCCTTTCTTGTGTTGGTGAGATCTTTAAGTACTAACTTGCCTAAGCTACATTTCTTGTGAGGTGGGCCATACTGAGCATCAGGATCATGGTGTTACCTCTTCCTTCGTTCTTCCTTGCGACGTGCTGCTTCGGTTGCTCTATCTGAGTGGCAAACACTGACATCTCACACTGACTCAGCCAACAGTTGTAATCTGTGACGTAACCCCACTTGACACTTGGGAGTGCTTCTTCCCAACCAACCCCAGCACAGATCGCTTTTAGTATCGCGCGTGGGGAAGGAAGGGTCTGGTAGATATAGTGCACATTCCTAAGGTCTCATTACGAGAAATTATCAGGATGCATCAAAATTTCACACGTGGTCATCAAGAGTCAGCCGCCTTTGAAGACCTAGAGCTAGAGGCGGCAAGTACTGTACCGACACACGTTCGCTGTGCTTGGCTCGGTTTGGAAATGCCCTTTTGCAGCAGCATTGTGAGTGACTCGCGCAATCGTCGGCATCCGGGCACTTCACCAACTGTGGATGCTGGGATCAGCGAGCTGTGTCAGTGTTGGATGCAGCAAATGAGAGATTCTACCTTCTGACCGTGTATCCAAGGCGTGCTTCCAGAGCATATAGATGCTGTTGAACTTGGAGAGTAGCGCTGGCAGTATTTTAAACAGTTATTGCAAGCGAATCTGCGCGCTGGCGAATCTGTACATCCAGCATCAATATTAGTATACGTCATTGAGATTACTTGTTCTACGATCTGATTGGATCCGCCCGGATTCTAAGGAATGTGGGCTATACCTACCAGACCGTATTTCCGCGCGTTACACTGGAAGCGATACACGCAACGGTCTGGGAACGAGACTACTATGCTGGTAGTCATGCATACGTACATAGGTATATATGTGGATGGTATTTAAGCGGAAAGGCTTCCATATTAGTTGTGAAGTTCGTGCTGGTATTAAATTTTGTTTCTGTTCAACTCCTACTCTCTGTTGCTACATTTCTGCAGGTTAATAATTGCCTCCCGTTTCCATCCTGAGCCGATCCTGATGACCCTCCTCCAATTCGTTTCTCCTTCTAGACCATTTGTGGTCTATTGCCATCTGATGGAGGTTAGTGTGTGATGGTGTGTACTGTGGCGTTATCTGAGTCAGTGTAGTCTGTCCTAGGACCAAATTTGGCAGCATTGTTGTCCTAGGATCTGGATGCAGTCATGTAAATGTTGGTCCTCCCTATGAGAATCCCGTATGTGGCTCCTTACCAAACACCTTATGACTCAGAGCCAACAACAAGGATCCCAGCAGCAAGGGTACCAGCATGTAGAGCTCGTTGAGCTCTGTCCAGTGATAATATAGTTTGTGGAGATCAGACACTGCAGTGAAGACCTCCGCTGTTCCGTTGTTTCCAGTGTTTTCCAGTGTTCCGTTCCGTGAATTAGTCCCCGCCCGCGCCCCAAAGGATAGGCAAATCCTGGAATGATTTGTGGAGGCAGTCAGAGGTAACCGAACAAGACAATCCAACAGTCCAGTCCAACCGTCCATGGTCCAGGTATTACACCTACCCGTGACTACTGACTATCTGTTCTGCAAATTCTATTGTAAAAGTTAAGGAGTGATCACATGGCAATCACATGTACGTACGTAGGTCACATGTCACTCAGGCTCATGCACAAAGCCCTAGTTTTAAATTAGAGTTTGGTCTGAATATTAAAAATCTGTTAGGCTTCTCTCAGTGGTCGGAATTCTATTCTTTGGACTTATGTTCTGCTCCAGCAGAACAGGTGGGATGGGGAAATACATATATAGAGAGAGACACACACCATGATCTTCACCTTCTCCATGTTTGCCTGAATCATTGGAGCCAGTATTGGCAAACAAAAGCATGTAGAGAAACACCTGCTTTGGATTTGGAACCCTCCACAAAATAATGTTTGTGGGTGCTATAGCAGAGCTTGTTGAAATAATCGAATACGTAGGTAGACTAGGGTGCTTCTGATGGAGGTTGTTCCACTCCTGCTACCAATATTTTTCAGGGATTGAAACGGACATCAAGGGAAGGGAGTGGCACTCGTGTAGTGTGAGATGGGGGACGAAAATTAACAATTTATTCAAAGTGAACAAAGAAACTTTGCTTGCAGAAAGTCTCTATGGGTCTGTATATCTGTATCTATGGTGTCTATGTGTGTTTGCTTGCCTGTGAAGATGAAGATACACGCTCCTGGGACCTCAGTGAGCACTTTTAGTGAAGACGACGTCGTGAGTGGTGATTTTGCTAGTGACTTCAGTGATGTAGATGTGCTCTGATGCATGCACGCTTGCTGCTCGCTGATCACTGCTGCTTGTGCTTGGTGTACGTAAACAAAGGTGGGCACTCTTTCAGGGTTGAATAGGAAAACACTTGAAGGAATGTCCACCCCCTGTTCGGCGAGCATGTAAGGTTTACCGCCCATGGGCGCTCTTTTGCAAGAGTACAGTATGATGAAAGGAGGCAGTAATTGACCAGTTGTGCTTTCACATGCGATGATCATCATTCATTTTACATGCTTTCTATGGGATGTGCAGTACCAAATCTTTGTTCTGGCCTCCTCTCAGCAAACAGGATGTGGTTGTAATGGTAATCCTATCTCATCCTACGTATTTATAGACACAACCAGGATAACTGTCAAGCTCATTTAAACCTCCCTCAGCAGATCAAAGTGATTGTGTTGTGTTCTCACTCCAGAAGTCAAATACCCTAAATGAAGGCTTGGCATTGGATTTCTCTTTTCTTTTTTTTTTTTTTTTTTTGTCTATACCAATTCTGTCATAATAGACAAGGATGCATGTACATAGCAACATAGGCTAATACAAGACATGATCCCTAATTATAAACTACATTAATGAAGGTGCAGATAAATACAACACGCTCTCTTAAAGGATGCAATGGAGGAAGATGTTACAATCTCAGATGGTAGTTCATTCCATAGTCGGGGAGCTTGACAACAAAAGGAGTTATAGAAGCTCACACTGTGTGCAAAAGGAACCTGCAAAGTGAGGGTGTGTGACCTGGTGTCATGTGAGGTGTTAGGCCTGGGGATGATGGGGGGGTTAGGGAGGAAAGTCAGGCCATTTAAGACCTTGTACAAAAAGCAATGCTTTAGGACGGTCCGCCTTGTCTCCAGGGTCGTCAGATTCAGCATACTGAGCCGATCATTATAGTCAACACCCAGCCAGGCCTTCGTACACACTTTGGTAGCGAATCTTTGCACGGACTCTATAGCTTTAATGTCCTTTAACAGGTGAGGGTCCCACACCGGGACTGCATATTCCAGCAGGGGTCTCACAGAGGTGGTGTATAACATCCTCAGTGTGCTAGAATCAGCGTCACGATAAAAGCGGCGATAGAGCATCCCCAAGTGCTTCTTGGCTCTGGAGCAGATATTGGAGACATGGTTGCCCCATGACAGGTTGGAGGATATCAAGACCCCAAGATATTTATAGGACTGGACTTTTTCCAGAGGCAGACCATTAACCACCACGGTTTGAGTACATGTTGGCACCCGTTTCCTTGACAATAGAAGTGATTTGCACACAGTAGAGGATGCGGAGAAGACCGTCGCACTGAAGCCAACAGACGACGGATTGCAATGGATTCTCCCACAATGAACGATCAGCAGCAACGACAAAAAAAAGCACAACAACATGGAAAACTTGAGGAAGTTATTGCAACTGCAGCCTTTCTGGAATGTCTTGGCCTTCACATTTGCAATGCGGTTGCCGAAGCACTTTCCTGGGCACATGCATACACCTTAGTATAATTCAAACACTCTATTGATTCACTTTTCCAAGCTTTAATTTTGTATTCCAAGATTAACCCATTGCTTGATCAAACTGGATATGTATTTGTAGCAAGAATGTGGTGTACTACCCATTAGTGGATAGATCTTCAATACTGTTTGGGCCTCAATGTAAGAGGGATGTCTCACGAATAGGATCTTTGATAACCTGTTAGGTGCATTGGGGGCCGAAGGAAGCAATTTTATAGTGGTCAGGCCCCTCTATTAGTGCCAAACTGTGCACTGAATGCGTAAGCATGCCACTCTAGGGGTGTCTGGGGGCATGCTCCCCCAAGAATTTTTCAACAGCTAGATGCTCTGAGATTGCTTCTGAGGCCATTCTGAGGCAAAATTGTCGCTGAAAGATGCAGCAACTGAATGAATTTGCTGTCTCCAACTGATAATCAGACCAGAGTCCCTGTCAGACCAGCAGCCATTAGACTGTAGGGATTTTCCTGTTAACTAGCTAATCGCCAAAGCAATGACAGCAAGCAGTTCCAGACACAGTACACAATATCAAAAACACGCACACAAACAAACCTCATGGAAAAAAGTGTTCTCTTAACTTAGAAAGTTCCAAACAATGTAAGCCTGTGCTCATTAACTGCCCACAAAGTCATTTAAACCGGTCTCTAGTGGTAGGTTGTCTTTGTCTTCTTCTCCTTGTGGATGTGAACAGCTGTTGAGACAAGCTTGGCTCATAGTTGTTTGAAAATACGTTTCAACTCTTCCGCAGAGCTGACGCACTTCTTTCACTTACTGCCTTGTGGCAGGCATTACCAGTAGTATTCTCAACAGAGTACATACATCTGACATGCTACCTCTAGCTGCATGAGAGGCTCTTGAAGCACTCTGTGATGTCAAGCAGAGTTGGATTGGTTCTGTCAAGCTCTCAGAAGGATTTATTTTTATTTTTATTTTTATGACAATTTTTATGCATTTCGCAAAGGGTACATGAAATAGCAAGGTGCATGCTAATGTGAAACATGAACCCTGTTATACAGAATGGGTTACCCACGAAATAGTTTTTACGGCAACTTCGACACGTCCAGAGAAAAGATGGAAGTACATAACCGCTTGCTGCGTTTGGGGCTACCACGTTTATCCGGAACATTGGGAGCAGCTGTTGGCGAAGTACTCGTGTATGAAAACCTACAGACAGGTACGCTATCGCATTAAACGCTATCGCATTAAAGAACGAAACGATTTCGATTATTGGACACTTACCGCGAGAAAGGTGTCGCGTGTTGCTCGCTTTTCCCAAGGAGACCGTCCCTCGGTTGCAGGTAGCTGTCTAACGACGCCCATCTCGCAAAGCAACTACCTAGCATCGCGTGAAAAGATTCTGGCTGTCACGAATAATAATTCATTTGTGTAAAAAATGTTTAAAGCTTCTTGGCAATCTCCAAGTGTTTACTGCTGCTCCTGTCATTGTGCTTCCTCATTTTGAAGGTATCAGGTAGTGACTCGATGGAGATTGTTGTCTGCCTCTCACTAACCTTTTCCTTCTTATCGACCTCTTCTTTCTGAATATTGCTGCGAATTCTTGAGGGTGGGTTGTGCGGAGGTGGTGTTTTATTTGTTGGAAATTCGTCTGGAATATCTTTCCACTTAATTATTTCTTGCTCGTCCAGCTTCTTGACACTCACTAGTGCAGGTCTTGTTCGTATTTACATCGAACTGGAAACGCTGCCAGAGGAGAGTGATTCTCTTTCACCCCTGTTAAGTCCTTGTATCTTCACAGAAAGGGTCACTGATGACCGAACTTGAGTGAACTGTAGTCTTGCTCTTGTGGACCAACAAACATAATCTTTACATGCAAGATGATGTAACACATCAGAAAAATATTGTCGCCGAATACCACCAATATCTATTGCTGGCTGTGTACGCATAATCACACGTATTGGCTTGGTGGGATCAAACATCTCACACTTGTAGAAGGCAATGGCATCTGATAAGAGGTCTTCTTCATCGATAGCTGTTACACCACTCTCGTTGAGCAGGACGATTTTTCGGCAGGAGAACCCCAATAGTTGTCCTTCAGCTAATTCATGAATTTGGTCAATGCTACGTTTTGAAGTGACGGAAACGTTTCATAGAGGCTCTGACAATCCACCTTCTCTTCCTGTTTGTTGTCTGTAAACATGGACTCTTCTGTAGTCATGATTTTCTGGTATGACATAAACTATGATGCTGTTCAATATTCAAATTCTCATAATACTGTACCACTTGTGTACTACTCTGTATTATATGATTATATACTTTCTTTCTTTCAGCCACTGATTCAGTGTTACAGACGTCTAAAGGAAGCTGGTCTCGCCTTCAACCTGCATCTCAGCGAGAATTGGCTCAGGCACTATCAGGTATACCTGTGCTCAGTAACTCCCTGATCGCCATGATTTCCCTAAGCCTCATTCCCAGCCGATTCACACCTCCATGAACATATGTGTATGCCAGTACGATACGTAATAGTTATTACCTAGTTTTGTAGCCTCGTTCCCAGGTCTACAGTAATACACGGGAGCAGCAGTCCAGCGGATAACAAGGAAAGCCTGGTATTATTCATGATGTGAGTGAAGTCAACTGGACACGAGGTGGACGTACATATGGGGGGGGGGGGCTGTAGTTGTTTCAGCAGTTCTTGGATACGTTCATCATCTAGTCGGCTAGATTTGAACGCTCTGTGCCTGGTTGAGACTCCAGACACTCGTACAACTTCGTTCAGCCAGTGTTTCAACTAATTTGTGTTTGGGCCCCCTCCCCCTACGTACACCTGACATCATTCATCATTCATATTTCACTGCTCTTCTGCAAGTAGAACAGAAAATGGGGTAGGCCTGAGAACAAGGTTAGAGTTTTAGTGCACGTGGGCGATATAGTAACGGTCAAGGGAGGGATAATGCCGAAGGCGAGTTCATTGTCTGCCCAAGACCATTACTGTATTGCTCAAGTGTACTAAAGCCCTGTAATGCCCTAATATAGGTTATATCCCTGGCCAGTGGGATATATGACCGGCTATATCCCGCGGGGGAGGTCAGTGCTTGAGTGGAGTGCCGAGGGCAAGCCCGAGGCACTTCCGAAACGGAACGAAAGCACTGGCCTTTCCCCGCGGGATATAGCCGGTCTTATATCCTGCTGGCCAGGGATACAACTAACTGCTTAGGCTATTCTACGGTGAGCACACTGGAAACCCCCCGGGGACCGAGAATTGGAACTGAGGCCCACACACTAACTGAGACTGTTTAGCTGGCTAAAATGTTCGCTTGTGACCTTTCTGTTGCTGGATAACTACGATAATACTTGGCACTGCAAGTACAGCGTCTCAGCCACTCAGCCCTGGTATAACAGGCATGAACGTCATAACACCACATGCTGATGTAGTATACAGAAATTAGTAGGCGTGCGCTACCAGCTTACATGTCGTTTCCACGTCGAGAGTGAGAATGTGCACGGAAACCGGAAAGTACGTAGTGGCACTAGTGCAGTGCAAAGCAGTGAAATGACCATGAAAATTGTTTCCACGCTTCACACACATTGGATCGCGTTTCTATGCATGCCTGTGCCACTACTTGGAAATCCCCTTTTCAAATTTGTGCATACGCCCCAGAGTCATGTGATCAATACTGAGGCATTGAATGGTCATGTGAGTAACGATAGATAATACCTAGTTTTTTACTAGTTTGTACATTATTGGGTTGTAGTGCACTGAGGGCAATGTAGTCGAGCGGATAATGCACTCGCCTTCCGAGTTGCTGCGAATGCATTATCCGCCTGAGACCGTTTCTACAGTGTCCGGGTGCACTAACTAACCTTGTAATACACAATACCTGGAATATCAGAGAACGCAGTAGCGTTCTCTATGTAGGGATGGCCAAGGAAATTTCGAAATACCATACTGTAGCTTCTTTGGCCGTTTTCCTGCTGGTGCACAGCAGGAAAACGGCCAAAGAAGCTATTACCCCCTAAACCAAGCATGCAGACAAAATGATACTGCTTAGGTGTTGGCCTCATGTATTTTGAACTTTGAACTGTGCATGAAATAGAGACTAAAATTAATGAAGGAAGGCTATCTGCTGTCGGTTACAAAGCAACAGATTAATCACTATCAGCAGGTTCAAAGTCACACTAGACTCACCTCTGTGTACATGTAGCAGCATCAAATGAGTACATGTGGCCAATTCCGGGTCCAGATCCAGACCCCACGTTATTGGAAGCGCTACTTGGAGTTAGGATGCCAGCAGCAACTGCCCATTGGGTGCCCCCTTTGGTGGGCTCAATAGACCTGCATTGCCAAGTTCACTTTGATATCTATAATGGTCGCAACAAAATCAAACAAGTCAGGACACAACTCTGATGGATTCAAATTGGGCTCACAATAGCCATTACAAAGTGGTATTAGTCCAGCAGAAAGTTGGGCGATGGGTATTGGGGCCTCAGTGTATGCACGTTTCCGGTACTTATACCTGAAGTATGTACTTATGTACTACCTGCCAGACCAATATCCTATGTACTTCCTGTCGGACCAGTATCCACATCGATATCGTAGCCAAAATACGACACACAATACAACTGACGGAATGGGAAAAAATCTAGTACCAAGAAGGGTGTTTGGGCATGTACTAACGAGAGGCGATGGTATTTATTCTGACATTGATGTTTCTGTGGTGCAGTGAGTTTTAATAGTGAGGGAGCAAAGTGTGCATGAAATGTAGCACTGAATGCCGACTTGTGTTGAGACTCGGGAGCCTATTGAAGAAATTCCTTTTACTGTGACATTGTGTTTAGTAAACACAAAATAATGTTGGTTTCACTTCAAGTGGTGGTGCAGATATTAATTGGTTGTGTAACTTTCCTTTTGTCTGCAGGTGCTACCGGACAGGACTCATCCCACTATGAACATGAATGGGAGTAGTGGTTATCTTCTTACAGGCATCACCATCAAGACAACGACTGAGTAATTCATTGATGGAACCAGTACACTGACTAACCATGTGAATTGAACAAAACGTTCATACCCCATGCACGAATGTAGCTTTGATCGATCTGGCCTGGAATATCAAAAGCAACCCATGCAGGTCCATGTTTAGCAACACCCATAATATTGTGTTTATAAACTGGCACAATCATGCAGTCAACTATGAAATAAATCAACTCTGTACTTCCATAGATCTATAGAACCTCACTGCAATCATCAATATCAATACATTAAGATTTTAGCGTGTGTTTGTGTGTGTGAGTGTGTGTCTGTAACGGAAGTGGGATGTTCGTGGGGCGGGACTAGACTATAGTGACGCGCGACCTTTACTGAACCTCGAACTCCGCGAAGAATGCGAAGAATGCGAAGAATGGCATGGGCTGGAATCCAGGCAAGCGCAATCGGGGAGCAGCAGTTGAAGCGGACGCAATCGGGGAGTAGCAGCCGAAGCGGACGCGATCGGGAGCAGCAGCTGAAGCGGACGCAAGCGGCCAGCATCAGCTGAAGCGGGCGCAATCGCGGGGAGCAGCAGCTGGAAGCGGGGGCAAACGGGGAGCAGCAGTTGAAGCGGATGCCGCAATAGGGCCCGGAAGCAGCAGCTGGAAGCGGAGGCAAACGGGGAGCAGCAGTTGAAGCGGATATCGATGCCGCAATCGGGCCCGGGAGCAGCAGCTGAAGCGACGCAAGCGGCGAGCAGCAGCTGAAGCGGACGCAATCGGGGAGCAGCTCTGCACAGAGAGCTGTCCGGCGCCGGATTACGCACGATAGGCGAACGAGGGGAAAGTAGCTGAGCGAGCGAAGCGAGCTCAGCTACTTGTAATTATATTATGACATGCGTGTGTGACGGAAATGGGATGTTCCAGTGGGGGGGGGGGACTAGACTAGTAGTGACGCGCGACCTTCGTACTTCTGAACCTCGAACTCCGCGAAGAACGTTCGAGAACATTGGGCATGGGCTGGAATCTTCCAGAGCAGGTGAGGCTACAAGCGGACGCAATCGGGGAGCAGCAGCCGAAGCGCACGCAATCCGGGAGCTGTTGAATTCGGGGAAGAGCAGCCGAAGTGGACGCAAGCGGCGAGCAGCGGATGCAAACGGGGAACAGCAGTCACGAAGCGGATCGATGCAATCGGGGAGCAGCAGCTGAAGCGGACGCAATCAGGGAGCAGCAGCTCTGCATGCACGGAGAGCTGTCCGGCGCCGGATTAGACGTACGTAGGCGAAGGGGATCGAAGCTACTGTAAATGTCAGCATGCAGTAGTCTCGGAACCAGACCCTTCGTGGTTCCGAGACTAAGCATGCAGCTGTACGTATACATGATTCTAAGATTGTGATTCACATGCAGATTGCCGGCTATTATTATTGTATAGAGTGGCATGCAACAGTTATTGCAATATCCAACTCCAGCTGTTGGATCTCAAACCCATGGACATAAGCAAACTAAGTACACTGTAGCTAAGACTTAATCACGATCTCTCGATCCCAACATCAAGACATATAATACGTCTTGAGGTACATCTTGAGGAGTTCCACATGCATCATGCAGCTATGCTGCTCACAATATTTCAGGTTGACCAATTAAACTATTTCTCACTGCATGTTTTTCATGAAGATTTAATAGAAGTCACTGTGCATAGTAATGTGCCTGATTAATTAATGGACAAGTAATAAAAAACATTAAAAATGTAGCAGGATGTAGGGATACCAGAACGGCAAAAAGTAAGGAAACAAGAGGGATGATCGAACATAACAGTGAAGTATACAATCACCCCTACAGAGATCTTCTTCCATATATACATGTACAATGAAAAAAGATATGTAGGGGTGATTGTATACTTCACTGTTATGTTCGATCATCCCTCTTGTTTCCTTACTTTTTGCCGTTCTGGTATCCCTACATCCTGCTACATTTTTAATGTTTTTTATTACTTGTTTATGTAATTTTTTTGGGCAGCAGGCGCATATGTTTGAGCTGAAGTTTGCTGCAGAAGTCAGTGACCTCACAGGCACCTGGGCAGTAGGTGTCCTTGCCTTGGTATATGGACAATATTACTCAGGTATTACACTTCCAGCATTGGCTGAAGAATCAGGCCCGGGCATCTCAAGTCAACTGTTCCCTAGATGGATGACAAAGCCACTGAGTTCTCCCTGTCTGAAGACCATGGCATAGCCTGGGCAGTTTATAGTAGGGACATTCATACGGGTGTTGAGAGTTGAGACAGGCATTCACCCTGTTCACAGAATACAGCATAGGTAGCAATATAAGCTTAGCTAAAATCATGCGTACAGGGGCTAACCTCAGTCTTATAAAGAGTGCCTCGTTTGACAACACACATCAACGCATCTTCCCCACTGTTTCTAATTCAGCGATCTTGAGTAATAATTACGTATCGTTGCTAAGTGATCGTTTAAGTGCGCATGCGTACAAACGTGAAAATGGCGTGACAAACGAAGCCATAGTTATTGAGTGGGCAGCTGCAGCCGCCTGGTGAAGACTTGGAGGTAGCGAAAAAGCGATGGGACGTTGCACTGCTCGGTTGAAAATGCTGCTGTTTCGTGCGAAAACCATCGTGACAGATTGAGGCATCGTTGAGCTAAGTTGTCTGAAGGAAGAAGAAAGAAAGAAAAACAATTTGCCCGTTTGGCGAGTACCTGGTGTGGTACTTTCGCGACGGGTTTTCGCGATGCGAGGAGTCTTGTTGGTCATGAAAACACTCGAAGATGAACGGTATGTGGTTATAAAGGCTTATAAGTGTACCGTTTCTGAGATTTGGAGAGATTTTTTTGTATTGGCATGTATTGCGTGTACGTCGTATCCCTACATATAGACTCTACCGAGTCTATGATACGAGCGGATGCAGTGGCGGTCCCAGCAGTAGTGGTTGATCAACCATCGATCGTCTCCTCATCTGTGTAGTCTAGGAGTAGAAACTGTGAAGGTATTATACGAGAACATACAATGATACTGTCGATCCAAAAGAAACTTCAGGACTGCAAAATTAGCTCCTCTACCTTCAGAATCTCATCCTCCTTCTGCCTCCCACCTACTCAGTACTCACATCCTCCTCCCGTCTTGCTGCTCAACTGGAGAGTAATAGGGGTGATGGAAGGAAGAATACACATCACAAAATTTGGACTGAGGCTGGTTAACGGCATTTCTTCCTGTAACCTGTTGCTGAGTGAGGTGGAATAATGACAGGCTATCACTAAGTCTTAACTTTTTTTGCGACATCAAGTTCAACAGAACTAGGCCCAAGACATTCTTAGGCCTTGGCGAATTATATAATTATGCATTGTCCTATTATGATATGCTCCAATGCATCTATGGCCATATGCTTCCAAGATTTGTTGATTATGCTTCACATTCTCATTCATGCATGATGATTATCATTCATGAGCACACATGGCCTTGTGGTATTAGGTAAAACTCTAGTCACGAAAATGAAGTGAGGAACATAATTATGCTGGCACATTGAAGAGCATGCAGCTGTCAAGAGCATAATAATGGAAAAGTCTGACTTTGTTGGTGCTTATAGTTTATTAGAACAGCTAGAACCAGGCTGACTGTCAATGTTTACTTCCGATACAGGGCTAATTATTAGCCCTGTATCGGAAGTAAACATTGACAGGGCTAATTATTAGCCCTGTATTGGAAGGCAACCCCCCCCCCCCCCCCCCCCCCCCCCCTCATTAGTCATTATTGGGGAGCTCATGATGGTTTTTGCTGGTGAAGAGAACTCTTTACCAACCATAAACCCTGTATTAAAGTATAACACCTAGTATTAAAGGCCCCATATAAATTCTTATGGGCTATGGGAGCTCATGACGGCTTTTGCAGTCATTGGTTGGTAAAGAGTTAAACAGTGGTCATGGTTAGTCTTCGAGCAGCTACAATAAATGTAGTATACAACGTTAATGCTTGTGACAGCAAAGTAGAAACCAATACTGTTCATGCATGAAAATAAGACTGTACTCGTTTAGCCTCGTTCCCAGGCCTACCCCGTTTTTTCTGTTCTTCGACAATAATACACGGATGCGGAAGGGCGGCGACCTTCCGCATCCGTGTATTATTGTCAACGGAAACCGAAAAACGGGGTAGGCCTGGGAACGAGGTTAGTACTCGTTACCATCCTCTACAAAGGACCACATTCCATGTACTGCTTTCTTCAGTGCTAGTCCAACACACTCAGGCAATTTGAATCAGCCCATCTGAAGAAGGAAGAAACCGACTTTGCTGTTTCAGTTTTGGCAATATTCTGTTGGGGTACTTTTGCCATGCATTTTCACGACACTGACCAAGAAAACATTCAAAGATGAATGGTATAAGTTGTCAAAAAAGCTTAACTGAGATTTTGAAAGATTTAGAGAACTAGCTAGCATATAAAAAATTATTGCATGTGTGTGATATATCATGCATGAAATACACAGTCTGGGTGAAGTGTGAAATGAACACAATAATAAAATTATGTATATACAACTAGCTACACCAATACTGGTGAATCCAGGTACAAATAAACCAGGTAGAGGTTCGTTGTGCTGTTGTTTCCGATGTGCTTCATGAGGTATCGCTGGGTGCAAGGTTCTTGATGATGCTCAGTGCTTGTGACACCTTCTCATGTGCCTCGTGAGGTAGCTGGGTGCTTTGAAGACCTTTCCGCATAATTTACATGCACGAGGAATTTGTTGGTGAATCCTGTAATGCTCGGGAAGATAATATTTTCGGACTGACCTTCCACACCACTTGCACATGTATTTTGGGGTGCTGGTACGAGATGATTCCACATGACCTTGTAGAGCTAGGTCAGTAGGAAAGCACTTCAAACAGAATCCACAGCTAAATGGTAGCTTCTCTAATTGGTCTGGGTGGACCTCTGATAGATGATCTCGAAGAGTATCGGTGGAGCGGAAGACCTTACCACAGAACTGACAAGTGGCAGTGTGGGACCTTTGATGGATTGCAAGACCCGATGCAGATTTGCAAACCTTAGAACAACATTCACACTGATACTCTGTCACACACAACTTTGGTGTTTCGTTGAGCTCTGGTGCTTTTATCCCTTTTGCAATATCTGTCACAGTTTTTGGTAATGCCATTTCATCCTCGTCAGTGCCTGTTTCAGTGATTGCAGCTGTGTCCGGTACAGTATCTTCCGGTATACGTGAGTCACCACTTTCTGATCCTTGAACATTCTCAGCTTTCGCAAGAGATTTTGCATGAGATTGCTTCTCTCCGGATCCTGTGTGGACTCTCTGGTGCGATTTGAGATTTCGAAGATGAGTAAACCTCTTGTGGCAGACCTCACACTCGAATGGTCTTTCCCCGGTGTGTACCTTAAGGTGATTCATAAGGGTGCCGCTTTGTCGAAAGTGCTCGTGGCAGACCTCACACTGATATGGCTTCTCTCCTGTGTGGACTCTCTGGTGCAATTTGAGAGTTCCAAGAAGAGTAAATCTCTTCTGGCAGACCTCACACTCGAATGGTTTTTCTCCCGTGTGTGTCATAAGGTGACGTCTAAGATGGAACCTTCGTCTAAAGCACTTGTAGCAGACCTCACACTTGAATGGCTTCTCCCCTGTGGGGGCTCTGTGGTGTGACAGATTTGCATATTGGATGAATTTCTATAGGGGCAGGACTCACACAGGAATGGCGCACACGGAACACACTACACACGTGCCTAGTGGTTTGGACTCGTTCCCAGCACTAAGAACGAGCCTGGTTTTTCTCCTGTGTGTATCATAAGATTTTAAGTGTGTGCGTGTGTGTGTGTGTGTGCTTGTGCAACGGGTGTGGAATGTTCTGGGGGTTGGACTATAGACTATAGCCTTTCATACCGTACCTACATTGTACTAAAACAAACTCTGTGAGGAATGCTTGAGAACGTTAGACAGGGGTTGGAACCTTCCAGAACATGGCTGGGCAGCTGAAAAATTTGGGAGCAGCAGCTGAAACAGATGCAATCAGGGAGCAGCATGTGACTGAAGCGGACGCAGTCAGAGAGCAGCAATTCTGTACAGAGCGGCCTGGCGCACAAGCAAAGCTACTTGTATGTGGAACTCACACATGCATGAATAGATTTTTGCTGGTACTGACAAAGGAAGTTGATTGCGCACCTTCACAAAGTGACTGAGGAGGAACGCTCAGCAGTGATGCACACCAACTGAAGCACACTGTAGTTGAAGATATTTCACTACAAACGGGCCTTTTCTGGATGCAAAACCTAACCAAACATTAAGCTACATTAGAAATGCTGCTCAAGACTTAAAGATTAAATCATGATTGGTGAGTCCTTAGTACACTGCTTTTGAACCCTGTGCAAGAACTGTCGCGTGAAGAGGAGGGTGGGCGCTTGATACGTACTCTACGGTAAGAACGACGAATGTAGACACCACCATGTGTAGGTTGTGAAGGTTACCTGTTGGTGATCTTTGGGATCCTGGAGCCTGGAGGATCCTTGTCTTCTGTGATACGTACACAAGCGATCGGTGAAGCAGAAAGCAACTCAAAGGCTGCCACTGTAGGGCATGATCCTTACATGTACAGCCCCACTCTCCGGTCTGCCATGATATTGGCAAGTACATGTTGCTTAGCTACATGTATGCATGCCAGTTCTGGAGGTAACTGGAGGAGCAAGGTGATGCATTTAATTTATATGTTCATGCAAATAATAACACATGGAAACTTTTCAACACGACATTTCCGGTCGATGGTATGCACATGTACATGTAAGTAGCTACTTCAGAGTAGTGAACACCATACAAGCTTTCTGAGATTGCAGCAGAGCTGTAAGCACATTGAGTAGCATGTTCATGCACAGCGATGCTCATCATTCATGCAAAATATCTCCTTGCCAGTACGATCCTCAGTTCAAACTTAGTGTTTTTTTTTTTACTGCAGCCGAGTCCAGCATGCTTTAAGTTAACAGAATTCTTAGGTTTGACTTAAAGCAATCTTGCTGCTAACAATTCTTGCTGTCTTACAAACTTTGTCTGGTGTTTGCTCATCTTCAGCTCAGGATAGCTACAGCAATGCTTTCAGTATCAGAGCATATACTTTTACCCACTTGTATCACAGCCATCCCTCATGTTATGCTGCAAACTTACGTACCTCTTCTCTGAAACTTGTTTCGGTTCTCTAGCTTCTCTGCAACTGTGGATGAGAATGTGAATACATAATAACCTAGCCATTGCGTCTAGAGAATCCATGACACACTACTATACACCATGCCGCAGATCATGTGGTAAGATTCATCTCCCTGCATGTATGTTGTAAGCGACCAGACACTGGAGGTGCAGAAGGACTGGGAACAAAGCTAGCCATGGGTGTTGAACTGATGTGTGAAACGTGAATAGCTACCAGTGATCATAACACACGGAGATGCTGGAATATCAAAGGTTTGGAAAACCTGGAAGGAGCAGTGAGTGCTGAACTGAGAGCATATCCACTGCCGATACATGTAGGTTATGGGAATTAAGTAATAATAATTATGTGTGTGCTACTATTTCTGGTATCTGCAATGCATTGCTATAGGATAGACTTAGGCTTTTCTGAGCAACATTGAAATCAGTTTCAAATCCATCTGCAAATGAGACTTTACAAAGTAAAATAATACAAAGGATGTGGATCATTATCAGCACAGGTCGGCAGTGCTATCCCCTAAATCCTTCCCTCACCCAGTTGAAGGGTCTGGTCAATAACAAGTGAACGATCCTTGTAGTACAACACTTAGATGCACAGTATAAATATCAGTCACAGTGTATGGCTTTGGTTGATTATAAGTTGGGGGTTTATACCAGACTATAGCTATAATATCGATCATACCATTATAATTGAGCTCGCTTCGCTCGCTCAGCTACTTCCCCCTTGTTTGCCTACGTGTGTAATTCGGCACCGGACAGCTCTCCGTCAGAGCTGCTGCTCCCCGACTGCGTCCGCTTCAGCTGCTGCTCCCCGATTGCGTCTGCTTCAGCTGCTGCTCCCCGATTGCGTCTGCTTCAGCTGCTGCTGGCCGATTGCATCGACCCACTTCAACTGATGTTCCCAATTTGTGTCCGCTTCATCTGCTGCTCGCCACTTGTGTCTGCTTCAGCTGCTACTCCCTGATTGCGTCCATTTCATGATCAACTGCTCCACGATTGCGTCCGCTTCGGCTGTTGCTCCTCGATTGCGTCTGCCGCAACTTCAACTGCTGCTCCGGCTTCACCTGCAGCTCCCCGATTGCGTCCGCTTTGACTTCTGCTCACCGATACTGCATCCGTCAGCTGTTCTAGAACCTTCCAGCTAGCCCATGCCCAATGTTCTCGAACATTCTTCGCAGAGTTCGAGATTCAATGGTACGAAGGTCGCGCGTCACTAGTCTAGTCGCGCCCCACGAACTTCCCACTTCCGTTACACACACACACACACACAGACAAAAATCTTAATGTATTGATACTTTCCTGGATGGTGATTACCTAAATACCTAATTTAATTTCAACATGCACCTTATTTCTGGGCCACCATGCATGTAACCTAGTCTCGTTCCCAGACCAGTGTGTGTATCGCTTCAATTCCAATGGGAAGACCCTCTCATAACTATTAGCATACAGTATAGATCCGCCAGCATTGCAGTTTATTTTCTGCCACATGAAGTGGAAGCTACACTTGGTACCTCACCTGAGGGCTCACCCATTCAGGAACCAAGACGCAATCTTAATCCTGTCCAAACATAACTTACCCAATGCCTTTGACCTTGGTATGACCCACAGAAGTATCGCAACATCTCTTCAGTCTCAGTTTCAGTCTCCTGAGTTGACATAAATTGGCACATTTAAGTGTTTGTTTTTATAACAGTCGTTTTTACCGACAGTTATGCTTCTGTTGGAGTGTGATGCACTGCGGGTTGCTATAATTATATAGGCAGGACCGCATGAGTCGCCAAAGGCGGCGAAGGAGCGTTGAACTCCCAATGCTCGCCCTAGGACATGTTGTACTCCTTCACACCTCCAAAATTAAACCTTATACGGCAAGAGCAGCCATAGTTGTACTAGAGCTAGCTGACTTACGCGGTAACCGCAAAGGTCTTCCATATACGGTATAAACCAAAAGGTGTGAGGGAATACAACATGTCTTTACTAGTTCAACACTCCTTCGCCGGCTCATGCGCTCCTGATATAGGTTACCCTCTGACTACACTGACTGTGTATTATACGCTCATACTTAACTTACCATCTTGGCAATGAGCGCATACATCATAGTCTCCCGCCCCCATTTTGCACACAACTCTGAGGGGACGGGGTGTTTATAAGGTTACAGGATCTCTGTGCGCGGATACACGCACTGCATACTTATAATTAAACACTTCCTGAAAGGCCGAGTGCATTAGTGTGAGGCACTGAATGAGGGATCTATTACTCAGTATACGTATGTGTGTACGTATACGTACGTACACACCCGAACATGTCACGCTCAGGAAAGTTAATAGGAACATTGCATGTTTCCTGTCGGCCAATTGAGTTTATTTGACGTGAGGTACAAGAAGTACAACCTTGAGTCTCAGATCAGTGGACGAGCGTGTGGTGCTCGCAGAGCTGGAGCATGCATGCAGCTACATATGGAGTCAAACAATCAGCGCAGTCGACATCTGTTTATACCACAACTCCATGAGTCTCGTGTAGCCAGAGGCTAGGGTACAAGTGAGCGGGGCCTTCAGGGCATGCGGAGCTAGAGCAGCTACATATGGAGTAGGGGTGGGCGATATCAGAATAATGTGGTCACGATATATCATGTGCTAGTTATCACGATATTCGATATTATCACGATAATGCGTTTTGGCTAGTTTATTTGACTTCTCATGCCACACTAGAATATTTCTACAAAGCCAAGCATTTATTATGTTGACATAAATTGCATGTATAGCTACACTATTTAGCTACTACATGCCTTATTTCTGCAAAAACAACACCACTAATAATGTGAACACGATATGACGATAATTTTAAAACCACCACGATACGATTATCATGGGCTCTTAATATCACGATATACGATATATTGCCCACCCCTAATATGGAGTTGAACAGTGAGTGTAATAGAGACATGTTTTATCTCAGTACAACTTCTCCAACGAACACAAGTTTAATTGAAAGCTCATGATTCCAATTAATGCACACCACATTTTGCACTATTCTCGTTACAGATGCAGTTGTACATCACGATCTTGCCAACTAACAAAATAAAGTTTGGTACAATAGCTGTGAGAAGTGGGTGTGGCTGAAAGTGAAGCCATATACGAATGCCAAGGATAGCCCTAGGCCCCTTACTACAAGCTTGCAGCTACTTCAGTTTTTGAGATACAAAATAGACAACGTTTCATTGCAACTTATAAGCGGACACCAGTACCCATTTAATTCATCCGAGCAGTGTTGCTCTAACCACGTGGATCCCAGGTCGCTTCGTAGTCAGCTAGCTTACGGCTAGTACACATGGCAATGGCTACTTCATGGTCCAAAGTCTTTTCTGTGCAATAATAATAATTCAGCAAACTGGTACTTGTCAAGGGGGTGACACTCCCATTCACGCCGTAGTCAGAGCTGCGACCGGGGTCAAGAAATCTTGACCGTCATTTTTGCTGCTTGACCGCTTGACCGCATCGCAAAAAGACTCTTGACCGTTTGACTGCGCTGTATTTCAGCCGTTGACCGCTTGACCGCCGATAGTATACGGAAGAATGCGTAGCGACTGCAGCCTTTCCTTAGTATACGGGGTCAAGATTCGCTGATAAGCCCGGTCGCAGCTCTGACTACAGCGCGTATAGGAGTGTCACCCCCTTGCTTGTGGTCGGTCCGGTCCGGGTTTTCACCACGGACATTGCTAATACTATTGTTTGTGTGTTGCAATCTTTTCGAATTAGCCGAAAAATTTACTTCAAGTATGGGGGTGTCTGGATGGTAAGGGGGTGCCACTGATTCCTTCACACAGAAGCATACCATCCTATATCTGCATAGAGTAAGGGCAGAGGTGTCCGGATGCTCCGCAAAACTGCCCCCTACGAGTAACTCAAAGAAATTTGTGGGGTCTGGATAGCCTCGTTCCCAGACCTACCCCGTTTTTTTTTCTGTTCTTCGGTTTCCGTTGACAATAATACACGGATGCGGAAGGGCGGCCCTTCCATATCCGTGTAGTATTGTCAACGGAACCCGAAGAACGGGGTAGGCCTGGGAACAAGGCTAGGGTCTGGACACCCCCACATTTACTCTACCCGCAAGTAAGTGACCTTAAGCTACCCCCGTCCAAAGTCCAGGGCACAGCTATTGGTCCTTAGTCTCGGTACCAGACAATTCGCGCATGTACCGAGACTACGAGTCTACGTGGTCCTTACTTTGGTTTGGGTTCTGCTGTGTCACCTTCTCTTAAAGGAATTGCTCTCTTCCGTCTGTTGCTTGCACTGTCTTCTAAATCTGTAGGTTTGCTTGAACTGGAAATGTAAACAGCTCTTCGCCCACGCCCCTTGCCCTTGGCTTGCTTCTTGCTGTCGGTGCACTGCTTGCCTTGCATGCCTTTGCCGCGCTCCTTGATGCTCTTGGGCGTTTTGCTTCCTACTTGTTCGGAACCTTCTGAAGTTTCACCACCGTGACCCATGAGATGATGGCTGTGTTGTACATGCAGCACTGAGTCTGAGATTCAAACGCTCTGACTCTAATCAACTTGACCTTTGACCTACGTTGCTTGTGACGTCACAGGATCTAGGAAATTTGGAGGTCCCCCACGTGGAATCATAGATAATAGAATACTCACGAAGACACTGCGGAATCTACAGCACACATCACGGCAGACCACAGGTGTATGTACATATGTATGCCTGGATGGCTCTAGAGGTAGGAGATGGCCTGTTCCTCCCCGGTCCACGTCCTCCTCTTTCTCTTTCTCCCTCCTCTTCCTGCTCTTACTCCTCTTTCTCCTCCCCCTCCCGGTCCCCTTCCCCCTCTGCCTCCCCTACCTCTCCTGTATATCGTACGTGGTGCTTGTGTATTTAGTTGTCTCTTGTTCTCTTGATTGATGCTTAACCCGCGTTCTCAATCTCCAGGGATGCAGGCAGGAACATCATCCCCAATATATTATAGGTCTTGCATATGAAAATCCACACCTGGTCAATGTCTAATGGAGCATGCCTAGACTTTCACCTCTTGTCCGACGAGATGGGTAAGTTATAGTTGGCACATGTACATTCTGACTACATGTATGTAGTCAGTGTCGGCAGTATTTGGGGGTATGGATCGTACCACATTCTTCATTCTGATTGGTCTGTGTGGGTGGTATTTGGCAGGCATTTAGAAAAAATCACTTCAGCACAAACCATACTGTGTTGTACACGTAGATGCTACTGCTTGCTTGCGTATGCGCATACATGCAGAACATCCAAAACTGCAATTGGTCCTGTCTGTTGTTGAGGCCTCGACAACAAACACAATCATGCCAAACCATTGAGAGACATACATTATCAGCTTGTATAATATAGTGATGAACGATGAGGTGATGTACAAAAAGGTTAAAATACAAGCACAACATTGTTGCAAGTTCATACGGCCAACATAACTATTATGGTCCCAGCACTTTCATAACATCATTAGTAATCTTCGACCCATCCATTCTCTGTTACAAATCCGTCCACAACTTCCTTCATTGCCAGGTTTGGGATGAGCTGGTCCTGGGTCAGTTCTTGGCGTGTTACAGGGTCAAAGTGACCCACCCTCTGTGGACGCAAAGAGGAGACTTAAACTTCATGGCCTCCTGCTATGTGTATTGCAGAATTGAAACTTCCTGCTATAAGGAACACTATAATAATATCATTGCTCTCTAGGATGCAAATTCATAGCAGCTCCCAATTATTTGCAGCATGCCGGCGCCAAGCCCTGGACTCTTACGGAACTGGTTACTGAACATGGGGTGTAAAGTATTGAGACTTGAACTGTGAACCTTGACTGTTTGCATGCTACATTCTGTCAGAGCATGTGTATGATAATGTCAGAATGTCAGACAAGAACAGCAGGAATACACATGCATTGAAGTTACACAACTAATGATTCAGAAGTTAAAGCAGGAATTAACATGCATGGATGGGGTGAGGCAGCAGGTATAAGGCATGCCAATTGGCCTAGTACGCATGTGAGTAGTTTCCTATGCCAATGGTATTCTACAACAGCTGCAACTGAAAGTGCCTATACAGCAAACTGAACAGCTTGCGAAAACAGTGCCTCCCCTCCCGGTCTGTACATTACATAAGCTCTTCCAACCAACACCATTCAGACAGGGCATGAAGGCGTACCGCCAAACACAACATCTATTTGTGTCAATCAGAATCCCGAGCATGTTAACTACTCATTGTGAAGTTCAAAGCTTAACTACAGCAACAGCAATATACAGACATCAGAAATGGGACTGACCTGCAAGTGTTCTTCGATATCCTTTCTGTCATAACTGTCCACAGATGTCAAGGATAAGCACTGTACCTACACAGTTACGTACAACTGTAGTTACCTACCCAATGTATGAGAGAGCAACAGTAATGAAGGTCCGAAACTGCAGAATTTGGTCAGTTTTCTCAAACTCTACGTAGGTAAAGATCACTATATCTACGTATTGAAATCAAAGTGGCAGTATTGACAGTAGCTGTGTAAGTATAGGATCTACTACATCGACATGGAGGTTATGCGATTTATCCTCCGTGGGAAAGTTTGGCCGAGGCGAAGCCGAGGCTAAACTTTCCCAAGGAGGATAGCCTCTGGGTCGATGTAGTAGATCTGGCTTCTACCACAGACATAACCTCCAAGTTAAGTAAGTAGCTGGATCCGGCTGCTAGACAGCTACAACTCTCTGATTCTCAGCACAGTGTGGTTTGATTACATCATCACGGAGGATAACCGATTTATCCTCCGTGGTACATCAAAGGATCGCCCATGCACTGTGGTAGAACTCCAAACAGATGATTTTACACTAATCATCATATCAGGGGCTTCCCTCAAGTACATGTGTAGGACCAAGAGTTCATGTTGTTATGAACTCTTGGTAGGACATGTACCTATGCAATACAGTGTATGTATGCACTGGTTTGAATCAGCCAAATCCTTTTCACCTTTGTGTATGACCATATGGACTCGAACCAGCCAACCTTCTTTCTTATATACGTAGGCATGCTTCGGCATGCACTTATGGGAGAGAAAGGGTAGCACATCTGGGCTCATGTGTACTATTTTGACGGTACATCACATTCCCTTGCATCTGCTACACTCCACTTACTTCTTACTCCAAGGTTCCCCTTGTGGCTACGAATAGCAGCAGTCAGTTCTTTAGATGCCCTCTTAATCGCTTGCCATGCTTGACCTAAGACTTCAGCCTAGGGAGAGTGTAGTCGTACTTGCCATACACTAGGGAGGTCTGATTAGCTAGTTCTGTAGTCTGCCTATAATCCTTCATGCACCATTATAGCAACATCAATAAAAAAAAAAAGGCCAACCAAAACAACTCTACAAAATCAAATATGACCAAACTAATGCTAGCATCAGGTAAGGCCGCCACATTAGCCATCTACTCAAGCTCTATCTACGGTGATGCACTCCCGGCCGTCGTCATGGGGCCATCTACGTAAGAACACAATCACACAAGGTTAATTAAGGAAGGGAGGATACGTTATTCCACTGGGAGTGATGTAGGGGTCCACCATTAACTCAAAGCTGATCTTGCCACACAGGTAGTCAGGAACTTCCCTGCGCTATAACAGAACCAACTGTCATAATAGGAACACTCCTGTGTGTTCACTACACAAGCACTCCACTTTGTAACAACAAGCAGCTGGCATACCTTTCTTCGTTCATCCACTTCTTCAAACAGTCTGTTCACCTGAGATAATCTCTCACTCTGAAAGATGTGTGTAGCAATGCAAAAGGAAAGCGTTAGTGCATACCATGTCAAGTTCTATTAGCATAGCCATTTTAGTTGGATGGTACTGAGCCTTCCCATCATGTCATTCACGTGCATGGTGTCTGAGGGGAATGGGGTAAAATCGTGATAGGATGAAATGGACATGAGTCGGATGATGTTCTCAAGGGTTTGCACTGCATATTATAGTATATACAAATTCATAGCAAAGTTGGCTATGTGGGGCTCACTCAGGCTCGCCCCAAGACTTCAGATGGGAGCATGGCTAACGAGTTCGGGGGGGGGGGGGGGGGGGGGGGGGGGGGCAACTAGAACCCTGGCTTAGGTGCAGATCTATACTGTGCAGGCTCAAGCACTGTATCACTTTTGTAAAAAGATAAGTTATTTTAGCAACCACTTCAGTTACTAAGGGCTTCCCAGAATGCTATGAATGTCATTATATTCACATCATTCCAGACCAGACTCATTATGGCCAAGGGTAGCCTCATTCCCAGGAGCAATAGGGAGTACAGTGTCTGACATGGCAAACACACCACACGCTCCTATGTCCACTCCCCATTCCAGGACCAGGCTAATTTGTGCCATGCTATGCAGAGACACAGTAGTCAAAGCAACTGGCAACCGAAAAGACTGGCCCATCAACAGTATAGTGAGGCACACCTGGGACAACACATTCTCACTTTCTGCACTTCCCTTTCTGCTCCCACATGAAGCCAGAGACAAGCCTCGTTCCCAGGTACTCAGTAGGGGGAGCTACATGTACCAAGAGCCTGGGAATGAGGCTAGAGAGACACCAACTACTTCATGCAGTAAACCAGTGTTCTCACAAGAAATTTGTCTAAGAGGGGTGCATAATGAGATTCATAGTATTCGGAAACCCTGTGAAGCCTTGCCAGCCAAGTACTTCAAGTTGTTGCAAAAGCACAAAGGGCATACTAGGGCACAGTGCCCTTCGGAAAAGGCCTAGCGAGAATACTGGGGCAAACATGCTTACATAATCCTCGTGTATTCTCTCCATAGCACTGCTAGTTTCCCCTGGTGGAGCTGTAACATCCAGCTGGGACAGTTGTCTGCAGATAAACCAATAACCACAAATTGAAACTGAAAACATACTTGAGTGAGGTAGTCTGCTACCAGTGCACCTTACATGCTCATTTAACAAGGTGTGGATGCTCTTTTAAGTGTTTCTACATTCACCTATGAAGAGAACCCATGTTTTAGCCTCATTCCCAGGTCTACCCCGTTTCTGTTCTTCGGTTCGTGTTGACGAAAATACACAGAAGAGGAATAGCAGCAAAGAAAGGGGAAGGTCTGGTATCATGCATCAGGTGAGCCCAACCGCAAACACTGTCTGAGAATGGTTGTGTAGAGCGTCTGGAAACTCAACTAGCCGTGGAGCCCTGGAACCTAGCCGACGGGATGTCGACAAACTGAACTGATCCAGGAACTGCTGAACCTACTACCACCCCCCCCCCCCCCCCCCCCCCCCACCATGTGTCCACCTGACGTCCTTCACATGATGAATAATAGCACTGGTTATCACTGCTTTTCCTGAAAACAGGGTAGGCCTTGGAACAAGGCTACTTACCCAAAGCCACAGGTTAGCAACTCTCTATAACAGCCGTGGTTTGCTGCTTGAGAGTAAGATGCAGGTATAGTAGCTTGGCTAGATTTCTGTCTGCGACGAACTTTCCGTAGAACCTTCAGTACGCCTGGCAATGATGAAAGCACTGGCTTTCAGTTCCCTCAGGCTCACCATTTGGGCAATCATCAGTGAAATGAGAGCCGAAACTATACAATTACGTTTCAGAGCAACACCAATTGCCAAGTACATGACGCCATTGGATGACCTTATATGTACAAGAAATGGGGGTGGGCGCCCTTTCACAAGTGGATACTGTTCATAACTCCATGGTAGTATCTTGGCAAGATTTTACAGTGATCTGTCATAAAAAGATATCTGGGATGGCAGTGCTTGTCCACTTGTTTATGATTTCTGCCTCAAGAAAAATGTACGTAACTATGTAGCCTTGTTCCCAGGCCGTTCCCACCGCCAGTATTTGATCGCTTCCAGTATGACATATGGAGGGGGAAGGCCTGGGAGATCCGGTCACGTGCGGTGCCACCAGGTAGACACGTGGTGGACACACGGAGGGCAGTGCCTAACGAAGAATCTCAACGTCCTGTCTTTCTATGGTCCGTCTAAAGGCTGTATATCAGAGCGTTCACAATGCAGATAATCGATACCATTCATTGTTCACAATGCTGAGGACTGATTGACGTGAAACAGGTATTATAGCACCCCGTGTATCTACCTCACGTTGTCACACGTGACCAGATCTCCCAGCCATCCCCCCACCGTATTTCATACTGGAAGCGATCAAATACTGGTGGTGGGAACGGCCTCGGAACGCAGCTAAAGAAAATGAGTGGAAGCTGTTAGGAAAGGCAGAAGGCAGATGTGAATACCTGTCCTTATGTTCCAAGAGAAGCTGTGTGAAGAATGTCTGGAGCTCTCCCTCCTGCTTCAGCCTCTTCTCCTCAAGAGCGTTCCAACGCTGCACAAGAACAATAGCATGCCAATGATATGCAACAGTGTTCTTAACATAACATCATAGTAGGATGTTATCAAGCACAGCCATGTGCCTATATGTTCACAGGAAAGAAATATGCGCTGTAATACTCTAATAGCTTTACCACTCTGCAGGATTGAAAATGGCAGAGTTTCTAGTAAGACTTCAGCATAATAACGGGTGACTGTGGTACACCACATACAGACAATTGAAAGTTTAACAACCATTCTAACTATAGATGGATTATCAAGGTGGGAGCATGACATGAATACCTTTTTCTTCGCATATCTGATGGCATGTGTGATGTCCTCGCCAAAGTTCTTTCGCTGCTCCTTGGCAAGCTCATGGGCTGCAGAATGGAGAAATCATAGCACTTAATTAAGCCTTCCCAGCGGTGTGCCTAAAATGAAATGCAGTTGAAATGAGTCCAAGCATACATGTACAGCAGTTGTTATTGTGGGTGGAAGTAAGAGGAAATAGAGCTGTCCAAGGCTGGTAACCAGAGGGCTATACGTACATCGTGCACCAACCTACGCTCAGAAGAAATTGTTTGTCGATTTAAAATCAGAGCAGTATAATATATCGAGGGGCAACCGCACTCCTGGTAGCCGCAGGGATGAAAGTAACGGCCGGCCATCGGCCAAACTCCGTTCATATAGCTAGGTTGGCCGTCCATTTCACTTCACGATCGGTCATTACGGCCAGACAAGAGGTGCACATGCGCCTGCAATAATTAAATGTTCACCACATGTAGAAAAATGCAGTCATCAAAATGGCTACGACTATTGCGAGCACTCGCAAGTGAAAGACAGTTAGCTGTGGGATCAAGCGCGAGCAGCGCCTCGAAAACGAAGCAATCGAAAAGACAAGTGCAGTCCTCATCAAGTATGGTAATCCAGCACCACACTCCAAACTGACCGTATGAGTTGGTAGTGAAGGGTATCCAGTCAAAGACAAGGGGGAGGACCACTATTAAAACAAGATTGGGAACTTCCAGTTTTTTGATCTTCCAGTCATGGCATGTGAATGTGTTCGTTTTGGCTTTCTTGATCTTAGAATACGATCTCTGTCAAAGGAGACTTTCCACAACTGCCAACGGATATACGAGTGGGAGCATCAGTCTATGAGTGTCTGTAGGCCTAGCAAGAGCGCATGATGACATCATTGTTTTTTCACGACAATGATGTCATCATACGCTCTTGGCCTAGGCAGTATGAGACTAGTCTCGGAACAAGACCCTTCGCACGGGGGAGGAGGAAAGGGTCTGGGCACCATCTTACATTCGAGTTGTCCCCAGGTCGGAATGACCTAACGAATCAGAAGCGTTGATTGCGAATTACGTCAGGGAAATGATTTGTCTCCAGGCTTTCGGTGTCGCCAGCAACTAGACACGGCAAATTGCTGTGCCGTACCACGTTACCCGCGAGTGTCTGACAAAAGTCAAGAAGAGCAACGAGCAGGTCGACTGTGATCGTACGCGTGGTATCACAGTTGATCGCCAATTACTACATTCCGTGAGGACAACTCGAATGTAGGCAAGTGCCCAGACCCTTTCTTCCTCCCCCGCGCAAAGGGTCTGGTTCCGAGACTAGTATGAGACTAGAATATTATGATATCTTGTGCAATTATGACCAATTACTGTAGTATTAAATACAATTGTATGTTCTTGCTGTGTGATGTTCCTCAAAGAAATTAATGTCAGATCAACATTCAATGGTGGCAGGTCAAGTTACGTTGTGGTCTGACAAAGTTCAGGCTGTTGTGAAAATTTTCATCCCTGTAGTCGTGTTGCAACCGCTTGGCAACTCGCTGGATGCACAAGCTAGGTATTGCAGCTCATTCCAATTAACGCACATGTCACGTGAGGACCATGCTCGGTCGATCGAGTCAGCAATGGCTTCCAAAAGTAAGACGAGCTTATTATACTGCTAACAACTTCGCCAGCACGGTGAGTTTCAGCATGTAAGCGTCAGTGAACGATAGCGATCACGGCTGTGTGGTCAGAATCTTTGTGAGGCCTTCATAAAGCTGTACTGGCAACCAACATCGAAGAGAGTGACCAGGAGTGTATGAATGGAGCAGGTATAGAAATAACCAGTACCCCATTACACATGGGAAATTAATCACCCTGAATGGATCGGTCTACATCATGTGGAATAGGTAAATCTATGGTCAAAGTGACCATGTGGGGGCAATTCTAGAGTCTGCCTAGTTATGCGGAAACAGGAAAGGTAAAACTGATATTAATGGTAAGGTATAATTGACATGTACGTTTAACAGTAGTCTCATTCTCAGACATCGAGGGGGGTCTGGAATGAGTAACAGTTGAATAACAAACCTACCAGTTTTCAGAGACACAATGGCACCATCATAATTCTCCAGTTCGATAAGTGCCTGGCCCATGAAAAAGTGGGCTTTAACTAGAGTGGAGTCCAGTTGAAGAGCCTGCTGGCAATCGTCCACAACAGATGCCCACTGCCCGAGTTTGAAGTGGCATAATGCCCGGTTTGTGAAGAAGAGAGACTCACAAGGACTCTTGGCCTGCATGGAGCAATCAAAATTCTTAGGATGAAAGAGAAATAGTTGCATTGTCATACTATAATTGGTCCCCCCCAAAAGCGGTCCCCCCGGACTGTCCACAGCAGAATATTTGGTCCCCCCTGGGACCATCCATGGCGCTGTAAGCAGTCCCCCTTTGCCGTAATTGGTCCCACTAGTTGTTCGCTAGCCCAAGTCACAAATATTCACTGGAGGGTCAACTATGAAGCGAGGAAGAGTAAACAGACGCGAATGGAGAGTCTGCACCGTCCATCAGGAGGCCATGTAGTCCAAGTTATACTATCAGGAGCCCAAAACGTATTTATAAGTCACGCATGCATGATAGCTACTCGTACTCGTTCTCACACGGTTAAGCTCAGAGTATGCAACAAAGATAATTTTAATGCTGCAAAACCATTCCTTCGTAGCCTGTGTAGCCTCTATAAGTGCAGAAATAAACTGATCTTTGCTTACCTGTACGTACCCCGCCGAGCGCTCGTAACAGATCATGCATCTATGGGGTGGGACCATCTACAGCAAGGGGGGATCAGGTATGGCTGTATGGCTGCGATATTTGGTCCGGGGGGACCGATTATTCTGCCGTGGACAGTCCGGGGGGACCGCTTTTCAGGGGGGACTGTCCACGGCGTGACAGCATCACACTTCCATCTCCACTACCAAAGATACTGCTTTATATAGCACATACACGCAGGCAGGCCTCTTTTCCAAGTAGGGGGCACGGCCGGCCCCCTACTTAGAAAAAGAGGCTGACCTGCGAGGCTAACATGCACTATGTAATTGCACCTGCAACACTGCGTTTCATGCAGGGCTTTTCTGAAAATCAGCTACAGAGTTGAAATAAAAGTTTATCAATGTGTAGGGCATAGTCTCGTTCGCAGACGATTTTAGTCTGGCCTGCGAGACTATGTAGGGCTAGCATCTATGGGACTCACAATGGCGTCTGAATAACATGATAATGCCTCCTGATACTTTCTCTCTGAAAACAACTGGTTTCCACGATCTTTGAAGTCCATAGTCATAGTTTGCACTGTACTAGCTGACTCAGCAAATTGTAATTGTACATGACGTCATAATTAAGTGGGGTCAACTAACTAGAACGGCGATCGATCCGAGACAGCTAGAGCATGTGCAGTGCAAGAGACTAGAGTCTACGTCGTCAGTCGAATAAAGAGGGAACTACGTATACTGTGTGTGGTAAGCGAGGTTTTTCTGTGGCATTCTGTATAACCCGGAACTGCGGAAATTCCGCAGTTTACGGAAGTACATGAAATTACCTGATGGAGCCAGTTTTCAAGACTGCAGATTGTACTTGAATGAGCAAGTGTACATACCTGAAGTACTTCAGCCGTTTCAGCCTTGTTCCCAGGCTTCATGCATAGTTTGTATACAGTGTGCTTTAAATAGAGCTGACCGCTGTGCAACCTTAACCGCAGCTACCAGCTGTTGTGTCCTTGCAGATCCATATGTACACCTATTGGTGTACATTCTGCAGTCTTGAAAGCTCTCCAGCAGCTAGGTTACGTAATTTCATGTATTTCTGGAATTCAGGAATTCCTATAATTATCCTCGTTCTAGTCTCGTGCCCAGACCACACTGTGGTCTGGCAAGGGGTGGTCACTCCCATATGCGCAATACTTAGAGCTGCGACCGGGGTCACAATGCGGTCACTGGGTCACCAAGGTTTTTTCTGTGCGGTCACAGGGTCACGAAGGTGTTTCCAAGTGGTCACAGCCTAAATTTTAGAAATCGCTGCAAACAGAAGAACGTACACAAGTTAGCTAGCCAGTGTTTCACAGGAGGTATAATATTATGTCGAGCGCTCCGGGCCGTGTATTTTGCACACGGCACGCACTTTACACGTGATCTTTCGAGGGTAGCTGTACTAACTAACTGTTAAAATTACCAGATCGCAGAACAGAGTTGCTGAATACTCCACGTCTCACAGTCTCCTTCGCTGAATAACTCCATGGCCGCTTCTGCACTGCTTTTATCCGCCGGCGTGACAGCCTTTGATTGACAGCCTTCGATTCAGCTGAGCAGTACGGTACGGTACAATTGAGAGGTCACAGGGTCACGAATAATTTTACTGTGTGGTCACCGGGTCACCAACGATTTTGTGGGCCGGTCACGAGGTCACAGCCGAATTTAGGCGGTCACAATTTGTGACCCCGGTCGCAGCTCTTAGTATTGCGCATATGGAGTGACCACCCCTTGTCTGGGCATGAGACTAGCCTCGTTCCCAGGCTGTGTGGGAGGAGAGAGAGCTTCTCTCCTCCCACACCACCTGGGAATGAGGCTCAGGAATTCCGGGTTTTACAGTATGCCTCTTTCTGTTAGCACTTAGTTTAGGGAGTAGGTATCCACAGACATTGGTATCTTAATTCAGACAAAATTGGTATCCTCGAGACTGGGTTATGTACGGGAGTAGTCCTCAGACAGGAGTACGTATTCTCAGTACTTTGACTGGGTGCCACATTACTCAAGAGGCAAGCATTGGTCACATAATGTGCAAACGTGTGTCAGGGATCAAGAACCTAGCCTCGTTCCCAGACCTTCTGCACCTCCAGTTTTGATCGCTTGCAGTATCCAAAAACAGAGCTCAGAGGGCTAGGGGGAAGGCCTGGAAAATCCCCTCACGTGATCCATGGCACGACCGTCATGTATCGTCACACGTACCTCATATTAACAGTTGAATTCATGTACGAGACCGATCTTGCATTCTGTGCTAGCTACGTTTATGGGACAAGCGCCTATACCGAGTATACCCAGGCTACAAGACATGACTCCAAGGGCTGCCGAGTGACCAAAAATGCCCATGCAGCTATGATGCAATCTTCCCATGGAGGGCACTATTTGGAGTTTCACCCGTTGTATCATAGCTATTCCTCAGTGGTTTTGCTTCAAACCTGGATATGTTTTTCAGGTAGGACCTACCTCTTCTCTGAAACGTGTTTTAGTTTTGTAGCTTCTCTGTAGCTGTGGAAGGGTGTGTGAATTAATAAGCCATTGTGTCTAGAATCTGTGATGTCGGCTGTGCCGCGGATCGCGTGAGAAGATTCCCAGGCCTTCTCTCTCCGTTTTTGCATATTGCAAGCAATTGATAACTGGAGGT
The DNA here is from genome assembly GCA_963931865.1 of Axinella damicornis. NCBI lineage: Eukaryota > Metazoa > Porifera > Demospongiae > Axinellida > Axinellidae > Axinella > Axinella damicornis. The sequence continues at coordinate 7,773,551 of OZ007515.1, read as the reverse complement.
GTACATGTAGAAGGCCTTGGAATGAGGCTATCGAGAACCCTAATTGGTAAAAATTGTCCTGGATCAGTTGATCTTGTTGCAGAAGAAGGATTGATCGCTTGAAGAAGGATTGATCGCTTGATCATCTCTAGCGCTACCATCCTAGGCCTTGCCGCCACTTAAACTTTTACCTGCTTAGTTGACCATGCTGCCATAATACCTTTAACTGGCTCCTTTTAGCGGTTTGACCATTGATACTCAGACCTTTGACCACTCCACCCAATAATCAGCTTCACACTGCTTGGTCCCAGACTCAACCAACCCCATGGCAGTGTGGGTCGCTTCTAGTATCACGTACTGGGAAGGAAGGTCTGGTGATTCTTGTCACATTTCATGTTCTCATGGAATGTGCAAAGGAAGTGGTGTGGTCAATGATACTACTGTACTGTGCATGCCAACTTTTCCACCTGTATGGAAATCATTTCTCTACCTTTTAATCCACATTTGATTACGTCAATGTTCCACCTGATTCACAGACATACATAAAGAGTACCATCATGAGTTCAGTCGAGTTATCAAGAAATGACCAAGAAGGTATGAGGACTGTGTTGATGTCCGTATTGTTTACACATTGGATGCACCATCTACATGTACAAGAGTGCATGATGACATCATTGTTTATCAAAAAAAACAATGATGTCATCATGCGCTCTTGACATGTATTAGCATTATGTCCAGGCCAAGCCCTTGATAGTCTTGTTTTTTTTTCAAGCTCTTTCTCAACTGGTACAGGTCATGAAGTACATGTAGTCCCCGTAACCTAACCAACAGACTTGCCGAGCATCTGTGAGGTGCTCTCACATGAACCCACTTGACCTTTGGGTTCCCTTTCTGCCAAGTTGACAGAAATGCTGTTGACTGTGCAGTAGGCATGAATAAGTTGACAAAGACAAAGAGCCTGATTGTGTATGACTGTCTATAATAGTCTTGCTACTGCACAGTCACCAGCAGATGGCCTACATGTACCTCTGTTCCCTTGTCACTAAAGGAAGCCAAATGCTGAGTGGGTTCTTGTGAGAATGACCCTCCACCTAATCAGTTGTTAATTAAAGGGTCCTACCCGAGCTGAGAGCCTGAACATGAGGCTAATATGAGTTGCATACACAGCAGTGTTTCCCCCAAAGCTCACAGGAAAGGAGGGGGAAGAGCCAATAATAAGATCGCATTGAAGGACTGAATGCATTCCAATGACTGCATGAAGGAATGGAATGCATTCTGCTGACCACATCAAATGTTATTACCTAAGCCAGGAAAGGAGGGGGTACTACTAGCATGGTACCTCCTCTGGTGGATGCACTGATCCTCAGTCTCATGATGTAATTGGTTGCAGAGCTTGTTACTGCACTCTAGTAGAAATGCAAATATTTTGTGGGCAAGAAATTTGACTTTGAGATGTCCCTCTGTTGTGGCTTCAGACGTTCTTCTAGTCACAAAAGGAACTTTCTCTGCCTCGACATAAGTACAAAGAGCAAACAACTAGAGTAGATCTTTAGAGCATGGCCTACAACGGTGTCATCTTTCATTATTGCTGCAGTGAAAACATCCTCCTGGTTGCCAACTTTGCTCTAGCATATGACTTCAGCAAGAAAATGACCCAGATTTCCTTGTAGACAGAAAACGAATTTGATTACTGAGCTGTATTCCCATCTTCCCGCTTGTCATGGGTTTGGAGGGTCCTAATTCACACAAGTTCATTACAGACACCCAGTCAGCCAGTCAGCAGGTATGATTCTTACTGATGTGATGTCGTTTAGAATAGCTAGCATTTGGTGGTGGTGCTAATAACTAGGGTTGAGCGATTGTGGATTTTCCAACATCACGATTATTGTATCCATGCAATCACGATTATCGATTATATCACGATCATGCCATTAGAAGGAGACCTGCAGACACCATTCAAAAAGTCACAAGGCCATGGTGGACAGAAGCCATGGTGGACAGAAGCCAGAGTAGTTCACGCAGTCCTTATGTATTCATAGTCCTGATTATTGATTCACAGTCCTGCTAAGTATATTCATGAATACCCATTTGCGCATCTGACTAACATCGCAGTCGCGATTGCTGCAATCACCATCGCGATGCTCAGAGATAATCACGATTAATCACATAATCAATATGATCGCTCAGCCCTACTAATAACTGGCTTTGTCGCCTCTAAAGCAATCCGTCTGACAGGGTTTAGAGGAATGAGAATATACTTGTGTGGTAGTACCAGCCATCAATGACAATGCAGGGGGCTCTGCTATGGTGGGGATAACTCTGGGGGGGGGGGGGGGGGGGGGGGGGGGGGTGGAGAGAGAGGAGGGTCTAGCAGCTAGACTAGCCCTCTACCCACATGAAACTAGTGTGACAGTAGTCTCGGTCCCAGACCTAAACCAACACCAGCGCGGATCACTTCCAGTATCATGCGTCATGCTAGAAGCGATCTGTACTGGGGTTGGTTTGGGTCTGGGGCCTTAAGACTAGTGTGACTATCGTGACTACATGTAGTGTGACAGTAGTGACTACCGTGACTAGTGACTGCCACATAGTCGTAATGAAATGACTGCTCCCATTGGCCACCACTGTTTACTCGACAAGCTGGCAGCCTTACACCAAGGCTAGCTGTAATTACAAGCTGGTGGCAGAGTCTGCTCAAGTATCCACGGGGTGGGAGTATGACCTGGGGCGCAAGATTTACCAGCGAGTTGCACTATATATGAAGGGCTCAGTGGAAAAAGGGGACAAGAGGTTTTTACCAACTCTAAAGGTCAAAGGTCAACCATATGGCCATGTGTTTTCTGAATCAATCAAGGCTGGATCTTAACAGTCCATCCTTTCAACTATTGAAATTCAACCTTAATGTCTTGTTACACTGCGAAAACACAAAGTTGACCTTTGACCTTTAGGGATGGTCAAAAGTGCTTATCCCCTTTTTCCACTGAGCCCTTCATATACATGTACATGTAAACTGACTTGTATGTAGGCCTTCAATCTTGTTAGCAGGAACTTAGGTTCTTATTGCATCAGAATTTAACGTCTGTGTGTGTGACGGAAGTGGGATGTTTGTGGGGCGGGACTAGACTAGTGACACACGACCTTTGTGCTTTGAACCTCGAACTCCGTGAAGAATGTTCCAGAACATTGGGCCCGGGCATTGGGCTGGAATCTTCCAGAACAACTAGTGGATACAGTCGCAGAGCCACAGCCTAAGCGGACGCAATCAGGGAGCAGCAGTTGAAGCGAACGCCATCGGGGAGCAGCTGAAGCGGATGCAATCAGGGAGCAGGAGCTGAAGCAGACGTAATCGAGTAGCAGTTGAAGTGGACACAATCGGGGAGCAGCAGTTGAAGCGGATCGATGCAATTGTGGAGCAGGAGCTGAAGTGGACGAAATCGGGGAGCAGCAGCTCTGTACAGAGAACTGTTCAGCGCCGGATTACTCACGTAGGCTAACTACGGGGAAGTAGCTAAGCGAGCGAAACTACTTGTAATTTATTAGTAATGCTCTGTCTTTCGTTAGTGATGTCATCTTTGAATTATTCTTCCGCAGAGCTGTGCAACCACTCCGATCCAAGCAAGCCCCAGATGGGTGACGTGTACGCATTGCTGGTTGATGGTGCACTCTACAGGTGGTATGACATCTTCGTCCATCTGGGTGTTGACAGAGCCGTGCTGGACAAGGCAGCACGAGATCATCCATGCAATTCACACCTTTCACTCCTAGATGTGATCGTGGTATGGCTTGAGAGGGAGGATCCCCCTCCAACTTGGCAGGCATTAGCCCATGTTCTGCGCCACAATTTACTGGAGGGAAAAATTTCAGAAAAGATTGAAAAGAAGTTTTGCTCTAATCAAGATAGTGGTAAGCGTTACACACTTACACTACATTGTATTTGCATGCTCCGGCCCATATATATATATATTTATATATGTAATATATAAACCATAGTAAGGAGGTGTACCGTAGATGCAGTTAATTTCGCGGTGGGGAAATTTTCGCGGTATTCGCGGATGAAGTAAGACCGCGAATATTAAACCCGCGAAATATATTTCCACAGCTAGCGCTAGGCATAACAATTACTGTCCTTCGTGTTCCTGGGCTCACGCTCACACAGTAGCTCTTCCCCGGCCCGGCAGTTGCTTCGCTATAGACGTGGTAGCCACGCATACACAGTTCGAGCGCTCCATCAGCACGATCGCACGTGTCAATAGTAAGTTATTACGAGCGGAATTTTTTTTCGCGAAGTAATCAGCGAAAATTTCCCACCGCGAAATATTTGTGTGTCACGTTTAGTGGCTAGACCGCGAAATTTTTGGCACGCGAAATAATCGGCAACTACGGTATATGCCAAATATACTACGAGGTCAGAGGAAGTTTGCTGCTAGATATACCCCGTGCCGAAATACACCGATTTGACTATGGTTCATATAATACCGTATTTCCGCGATCAAACGCCGCACTTGATTGCCGCCCTCGAATAATAGCCGCACCTCCAGAAGGGCTGAACGAAATAAACGCCGCCCTTGTTTAGTAGCCGCGGCTAGTATTCGAAAGGTCGGCGATCGATCGAAGCGCTTTGTCTAGCCCTCGAGGACCGTGACTATTTCGCTGTGAGCGTGAAGAGAGGAGAACTGGTTGTTGGTCATATTCCCCGAGAGCTGTCTAAGCGTTTGGCGTTTTCTGTGGTTGAGGCACGGGGGGCGAGCGGACGTGTGACCGGCGAATCCTCACTTCGAGTTTAATAAACACCGCCTTCGATTAGTGGCCGCCCTCGAATAGTAGCCGCAGTAAATCGCGTGATGAAATAAATAGTAGCCACGGCGTTTGATCGCGGAAATTCCGTGACGATGATGTCACTGCGTGGCGTTGCATAACAAAATTGTGGTGACATCATGTGGCGATTTGAATTTGAATGTTAGTAGTACAGTGTGAGCTAGCTAGCTCTGAGTCTCTCTCTAGCTCTCCTGTTTTCGCCATGATCATAGGCGTGGCTGCTCGAAAAGGTCGTTCCCAATTCACAGAGGACGACTTTGTCCCTGAAAAGAAGCGCCCTCGACCAAACCCGAAGAAACAATCGAAGCAACGTTTTGCTAGCTAGCTAGCTACTATTTCAAGCGAAGCTGCTAAGAAGCCAATCATTGTGAAAAACACACAGAAATCTACTGACTGGGCTGTTCGTGTATTCATGTCGTGGGAAGAGGAGCGAAACAAGCGTAACGACGTGAAACGCCCCATCGGAGTGCTTTACACTGGCGCCCGGCCAGTGGCTGAGCTGTGTCATTGGCTTTGCGTGTTCGTGAAGGAGGCCAGGCGTGTTGACGGAAAGCCCTATACACCACGTAGCCTTTCTCAACTACTTTCTGGCATACAACGCTTCATTTTTTGAGCGTAGCGACGGGAAATGGCCCATTGAAGAGCTTTGCACTAGGATATGGCTGATCTGTGTCATTGGCTTTGCGTGTTCGTGAAGGAGGCCAGGCTTAATAGCCTTTCTCAACTACTTTCTGGCATACAGTGCTTCATTTTGCTGTGTCTACATATATACCACTCCTGAGTCAGCATATATACCACCTCAGGTGGCATATATGCTGACTCAGGAGTAGTATATGCCATATATACATGTACTCACCTGTGCTTCAATGGGATGACGTCATCATCATGGTATATATATATATGTATAGGCAAGATTTAAGATTTAGCGTGAGGGATACACTAAATCCCACCTATACATATCAGCAGGACTAGGAGTACCCCACGCTAACGATTGGGAGAATTGGGCAGAATGGGTACCGCATCCATAAACTACATCTGGATAGTGTACCCCTACGCTTTACTATCATGAGTAGTGTAGTCTCCCCACTTTTGTGCAATACTTTGAGTCGAACATTCTGTTATAGTCTCAACTATATGCCCCCACCACTGCGAGGATGCAGCAAGATCGAAGAACGACTTCACTATAGCTATGCGGAAATCAGCAACAATGTTGGCCTAGCTTGTACCACCAGTCTTCTACATTGTACGTACCGAAGATTGGCAGCGAGATAACTTGCATCGATATCGTCTGTGGGGACTGGAGATGAAGGGTTCCGATGTGTGTCTGCGTAGGAAACAAAAACACTTGCAGGCTTATAACTTTGTTGACTAAGATATAAGGTTAAACTATAAACCTCGTTCCCAGGCCCGAGACGGTGTGGGAACGAGGCTAGTAGTACTCATAAGTTACTGCTATTATTATGCTGTATGCCTTAGGCATTGAAGAGGACTATTCTGACTATGCTGTATGCCTAAAGAGGTGGTGGACAACTATTATAAGAGGTGGTGGACAACTATTATAAGAGGTGGTGGACAACTATTATAAGAGGTGGTGGACAACTATTATAAGAGGTGGAGGATGTTTACTCAAATGGGGCATATTAGCAGGAAATGTATCAAACCCATGGTGTTTTTGCCCTCTGATTGTTGCTACCTTGGTTCCATTTCCTTTTTCCATAGCTGCATGTACCCAGAACATCTGGCCCAAACCAAATCAGTAGGCCACTGAGATAGTGAAAGTGGTGCATAACCACTGCATATCAGATGCTTTGCCAAAGGCACAAAGTCGCATGCCGAGGTGTTCACACCTACGTATGTATGAAGCATGCACACATCATAAGTTTATAGAAGTCAATCACACAAGGGGTTGGAACTATAGTAAACTGCATTTTATCTGTTTCTCATTCACAGAAATCCATCAGCAAGAACAGCCAGCTGAAGAGCAAGCACAGGAAGCGAACCAGCGTGCCGGTGTCAACAATCACCCTCCTCAGATAGATGAGGACAGTCTGGAATTTTCAAAATTCTTGCTGGACATAACCGATAAACTGGGCCCTGAATCTTATGCAGCCCTTTACCACTGCCTTAAAGAGTTGAGGTGCCCAGATGGTACCCCATTCATTGATCCAAGCAGTCTGAAAGATAGGCGCTCTCCAGATGGCCTTCTGATTCCACTTGTCTACACAAGTCTTTGCAATTGTCGAGATGTTGATTTACTTGTCCACCTCTTAGAAGCTCTGCATCGAGAAGATTTGGTTCCCATGGTCCATGCATACATTCCTAAAATTGGAATGGGTGCACCAGTTGTGAGGATTGTACCAGACGTCAAGAGATTCTTTGTCGTGAAGGTCTTTATGAACGAGGCAGTTAGGCATATTAATCTGAGTATCGTTTCGGTGATAAAACATGATCTGTGTGTGGGTTTTGGTCTCTGTGATAAGCCGTACCTAATGCAGTTCATTGGATGGACAACGAACCCCATCTGTTTGTCATTCCAACTCCGAATACCTTGCATGCAGTTTGTGGAAGAACGTATCGCCACTATTGCTCTTTCCAATGGAATTGAAAAGCTGTCACTTGAAATCAACTCAACACCTTTTATCTACGATGTGATGCAGCGTGAGGCTTTTTGACTTTTACAGAGAAGTGAAACTATCATTAATGTAATAATTTTGTTGAAGTGTTTGTTGTTGTCTGACTTGGTGCAGAAATTTTCTCTCATACCTCAGATCTTTGTGGCTTGCTTCCCTGTACCGAGCGATTTGAAAGATCACCACGTGACAGCTGCAATCTGATTGGCTCTACCCGAATTCGAGTAGAGCCCAAGCAAAGTTGTCCAAAGTTTCTAGACCCTCTTTTTTCCCCATGCGGTCACGTGAGTCGATCCGTGCTGGAGAAAATTCGAGGGGTTAGCCCGCTAGATTAGCATGGTGCTAATGTATGTATCCAAACAGCTGGAACACAATAGTCTCGTTCCCAGACCCAAACAACCCCAATGAAGATCACTTGCAGTATAGCGATCCACACTGGGGTTGTTTGGGTCTGGGAACGAGGATAGGAACACAATGCAAAACAACAGAGTGGCATACGTAGGTATACTGGACTTAGGTGTTACTGCAGACCTTAACTGCTGCTCTAGCTCAATTCAGCCACATTCCATCAGGGGTGCGATGGTCTGGGGAAAATCATTGATCCATTTCAATCCCACTCAGCAAGTAAATTCATTGACTTCAGGGGTTCTCACTGCTCCAAAATATCTGATGTCATGATGATTGTGCATGTGGTTATTTTCTGAAAGTACAGAGATCTGAGATTGACCCGGGGCTTGCATCTAGCGCAGGTCTGGTCTTCATAGCACCCTGCGTTCTTGCACTACATGCACTACAGTCACTTGAATCCGACCATGCATCCCGTAAAGCTTCAAGCTAGACCCGACTTGACACAACACGATAAAGTGGCCACGTGGGACAGTTGGTGTAGCCTCGTTTCCAGGCTCTCTCTTGGTTTTGAGGAGAGAGCCTGGGACCGAGGCTAAGGGGTGGGCCGCCATGGGGTGGTAATGGGGGGTGGGGCTGTGGCGGCGAAAGATCAAAGTTACCATGGTGCATAAGTAAAAAAAACTCGTGCCCAGATTCAACTTGTTGGCCTGGGAATGAGGTCTGGCGGTTGGATGAAGGAACGCAAGAATATAATATAGCAATAATTAAGATCAACTGTGAGTTTATGTGTTTGCTAATATAATCTACCTGTGGGTACACCGATGTTCAGAGCTAAAATGTTCTTATCACTCAGCTCGGTCGTAAATTCCAAATAAAGCGCACTCAAGCACAGAAGGCCTAAAGCGATCTGTATACGTACAGTAGCCTTTGTAGATGGATCGATAGATAACTTTCATGCACATCCTGGTATGAAACGACTGGAATGAACCCAAACTGGTGTATGTAGCTACGTAACACTGAATGAGGCTGAGCGTCGAATCATTTGCTGTCATCTGATGCTACATAATCTGGTGGACACGGCGCTCTTGCTTACATTCCATAAATCTCTGCGTAGGTGTATACTTTGTTGTTGCAAGTACAACTTCAAGAGTTTGGAGGATTCATACCCCACCTTAGTCTCACACCCGGGGTACACTCCCATTGACGCCGAAGTCAGAGCTGCGACAGGGGTCAAGAAATCTTGACAGTCATTTTTGCGGCTTGACCGCATCGCAAAAAGACTTGACTGTTTGACTGCGCTGTATTTCAGCCGTTGACCGCAGATAGTATACGGATGAATGCGTAGCGACTGCAGCCTTTCCTTAGTATATGGGGTCAAGATTCGCTGATAAGCCCGGTCGCAGCTCTGACTACAGCATGAATATTAATGGGAGTGTCACCCCCTTGGGATACTATGGTTGAATATTCGTCCTCCAAGTTGTAGTTGCAATAACGAGGTATATACCTATGCAGAGTTTTATGGTATATGTCAGTGAGAACGCTCTGTCCGCCAGTTCAAAATTAACCAAATCATCCTATAACCTCATTCCTGACCTTCACCCCCACACAGTTTGTCACTTGCTATACATGTATATAGAAGGAAGGTTTGGTACTTTGTATAATTATGTGATAATCATTAGCCTATAGCCTCATTGTCAGGCCTGCATACCCAGCTAGGGTTTGTCACTTGCAATATGAAAAGTGGTTGCATGGTCACCATGCAACCACTTTTCATGTTTGACTTGTGCATATGGAGAGTGATGAGATGTGTGTCAGGTGACTGGTTGTCCTTGGTGCAAGCTAGCTGCCCCCTCCTCTGGAGGAGAGCAGCCACTGCCCAGGACAGTCCAGAAAGATCACCCAATCTTCTCTCTGACTCCACGCAACATCAGCAATCAGTTGTGCCCACTACCCTGAACAGAGACCACTTCAGTTTGCAGTAATGTTCATCAATGCTTTGAGCTTCTAAATGACACTTTCGGTGATGCCCTTGGGAGATATATTTCGCACGAGAGGGTAGGATGGAGTTCTGTTAAAACAGCATGGTTGTGTCTAAGCTTGACTGTTGGAAGTTCCTGGTCTGATCCAGGTGGGCCATTGTGTTTCTCTTGTTTTAGCCCTTTAGGGCCCATAGCACCTAATGTCGTCATAATACTTTCAGAGATTCGTCATGTGACTTCCGGCAATGTCCTTGGGAGATACGTTCTGCATCAGCAGAAAGGGCGGGACAAGGGGAGGTGGGTGGGTGCACCCGAAGGGCATGGCCGTGTCTGGGCTCCGTGGTAGAAGGGTCTTGGTCGGCACTGTGAGGGCCATTTCCACCTAGAGAAAGAAAGTGGGCCCCAAAGAGTTTTTATAATTATTAAGCGTAAATGCATGGAGTTAGAAAACAGTCCTCTCACCTGGATAAGGGCCAGTGTTCAAGGGTTTTTTCAGCTAGGACAGGCTTGCATTGCCCGAACAACTTCAGTTAGAGTCATGAATGTACTTAGGATGGCTGAGTGCAGTCCTGCATGCAGTTCTACATTCAGTCCTGCCTGCTGTCCTGCGTGCTGTCCTGCGTGCTGTCGTGCGTGCAGTCCTGCATGCAGTCCTTTCATTTTCGCAAGACTAAAAGTTCTGTGACAGGCCTCGCAAGATGCTGGAGTCGTTATTTCAGCTTACGCATCTCAATGAGAATGTAACAGAATTGCTCACGCGTGCGTGAACAGTGGATACCAGGCACTCTTCTCTATGTTTATCCCGACCCTGCGCCAGCAGGCTTTAACAATTCATTTCATTATGTCCACCTGTCTGTCATTTGAGATTGTCTGGCTATCAATATTGTCTGCCTGCCATGTAATATCTTTTTAGAGGCTATAGCATATTCTAAACAAGATGTTGATGAAATCTGTACATCTAGCAGTCTTTCCTCTTGTTCTACATGCAGCCAGGAACATCCATTGTGTGGATTCAGAGGTGCCTCATTCTTGGGAGTGCCGTTTGACTTACACAAGGTACCTATCATTATCACATCATGAGAGCTATCTGGACCCCCTCCTCTTTTCAGAATAGGACAGAAGAGCTGGGGGAGTGGATAAGGGGGAGGGAAGGTGAAGGAGGGAAGGGAGGGGGAAGGGCAAGGTGGAGTGGGAGGAGGGAAGGGAGATCAGAAGGTAGGAAGAGGGAAGCGGGGGGGGGGGGGGGGGGGGGGGGGGGGGGGGGGGGGGGCTCAAGCCTCAAGAAACCTTAAGAAACATGCCCATTACCTTGTGTAACTGGGCTCAAGATTGCTCCCAAGGGTAAATACGTGCCTCTAACCACACCCACCCATTACAATCAAGTCTCTTGGGGGAATGCCAACCTGGCATAACAGAAAAATGAGCCTGGAACACCAGAGAAGGAGGCTCTACAAGGCTTATTTCTAAGACCATTTATGCCAAAAACAACCTTCCCAGTCAAGGCCTTTCTACAACCAAGCCTAGACACGCCTATGCTGTTTGCACCTTTTGGGTGCACCACCTACCCACCTCCTCTGTCCCACCCTTCTGCTCACACAGAACCTATCCTGGAAGTGACATCATGAAGCTAGTCTCACGACACATATATGCGCTGTGGGCCCTGAAGGGTTAAATTCTCGATGAGCTTCTTTACAGTCTGACTCTCTGTTGGTGTTAGCAAGAGTAATACCGACTGCATGACTAAATCCTGCAACAGGATTGGGCTTGATCAGTACAGCAGGACAAACTGGTGTATGGAAAGTTTCCAGACCCCTTCCCTCAATGCTGAATGAGGCCTGGTCCACTTTCCCTCCTCCACCTCACTGCCCTCTGCTCTTGATATGTCCCCCACCTCCTTCCTCCACAGTCACCCGTTGCCTGTCGCTACGACTGCAGCCACATTGCCATGACATACACAGCACTGGCCTCCCTTGTCATCCTGGGAGATCACTCCAATGTGAACACACCTGCACGTGAGGGAGCTACAGCTCCCCAGTGGAAGGTATGTAAGAAGTGGTCACAGCTGTGACTCGTCCTAGGTCTTAGTTTGTTTACCAGTGGCGTAGCCAGAATGTAGAACTGCATGGGCACTCATTGCTGTTCGCGCTGCCCAAATATTTTGCATGCTTTGCTGCCAGGGGGAGTCTGGGGCCATGCCTCCTTAGGACATTTTCTACCTTCTGAGGTGCTTTCTAAGGCCATTTCAAAGAAGGTATCTGTAGCTAGCTATTGACAGATCTCAGGTGGTAACCAGAGCCTAAGTTCTCTTTCAATTGTGCTGTGTAATAGCCCAGCGCTATGTGCCTGTGTGTGCTGACATTTGCTAACTTACTGGTCCTCTGCAATCATCACAGTTGCAATGGACATTGCTGTGGGTAACAGCTTGGTCATTTATAATGCAGAATCGCTTCACTCGCAAGCTGGCTATGTGCAGCTGTCTTTGCCCCGTACATTTCTGTGCTGGGGTTGGTCGGATCTGGGGCCGAGACTAACTGTAGGTTTATAATATCTTTCACCAACTGGGCTGCTTTGTGACCAAGTAATTAAAGCGTTGGACTATGGGTCCGGAAGACCCAGTTTCTGAAAAGCTGGGTGTGGGACTGGGAACAAGGCTACAGTGTCAATACACAAATCAACTCAACGTAGCAGTAATGCAAGGTCTAAGTTCAGCATTGTAAATTACTGGTTGTGTTTGATGTTCTGTTCTCATGCTGGAGTGTCTTGGAAGGCAGCTTCCTCCCGTCCCCACAGTAAATAGAACAGTGAACATTAAAGACTCCTATCAAATGCTACCGTGTATGTATGTAGGTGGCTCCACTTTCTGTGCACTTGCGTCCCTTGTGCTGATGGGGAAACTCCATGAGGCCCTCTCGCCCAAAGAGCTGGAGAGACTAAAGCGATGGTGGCTGCAGAGACAATAGAGTGGCTTCCAGGGACGACCCAACAAACCTGCTACTCCTTCTGGATAGGAGCCTCATTAGACGTGAGACTAGCTTCAACCCTGCTAACAGTTGTACAACCATCTTTTGACATAGCCTCGTTCCCAGGCTCTCCCACACGCGAACGATGGCCTGGGAACGAGGCTACTTTCGACACTGAAAGGAAGTTTTCTGGATGGGTGGGGAGAATTGGCATGCCATCAGGTTATACTAATGAATTCAAATTACAGCCATCAGCCACACCACCCATATGATGTGGAAATTTATCCCCATTGCTAACAAGCTCAGCATTAATTTTGTAACAGTTAGCAGGGTGGGCAATATTGAGAATTACTGGTAATGATACAACTAATTATGTGTGGGTGAGAGTGCAATATAATATAGGGTGAAGTATTGCATGAGTACATGTATGTACGAGCCTAAGATGAGGGAAAATACTATACAAGAGTGTAGTGCTGTCTCATGTAAGTGCAGTGATTGCATGACCTCGAAGTCGGATGATGTGCCATTGGAATCTTTTCGGTAATTGTCTAGTGTATCTCCTTTCAAGTTTGTAGACTGATGAGTGGAACCTCAGGTGGTTCCGCTCTGGCCACATAGTGGCAGTGTTTCAACCTGTCCATCTTGCGCTGCCGTATTTACCGTACAGTTATAGAGTTGTAAGGCAAACGCATACTGGTCGCACACACAATTGCCAGTCCATACACTGGGACACCAGTCTGAGAATTGTAACTCTGATTGCTGTTCATCTCCTCCTCTTCCTCCAGCTTCTGGATGGATTCTCCCTGGCTGACAAGATGTGGAACAGGAGTTGCGTTCTCTCTACCCAAGGACAATACACTGGCCGCTTTTCAAAATGGCCTGATGCACACCCAGGTAAACTCCCTACCTGCCACTCTTCCCCCGGCTTCATTTTTCACTCCTATATGGTGGAAAGGGTTGCAATGTGCCAGTGTAGATCATATTAGGGTTGAGTACTGTTTCTTACCACGATGTAGGAAGATTTGGTTTCGGTAATTTTGACAGCGTGCCCATGTGTTAGCCTCGTTCCCTGGGCCTGGTAAGGGGGCTACCCATGTGTAACCTATTTTCGTGAGTAGCAACAATGGCACCAAATTTTCTAGCAAGTTAATTATGATACAGTACATTAGACTGCTAGAGGTGTCAGGTACAGATCTCCTCGTTGTACAGCGGTTGTCAGTTGTACGGAGTACACAAGGTACTGTGTGCCTTTCGACCACTCTGTTGACAGCAGATTAAGTTGCTGTCTTCTGTGTCATGGGTATAAAATTATAACTGGATGGGAAGAACAGGAGAATTGCTTTGTAGTTTGTACTTGGTATACATCTGTCCAGGAAATGAAAATTGAGCAAGGTTATCTAGCCTACTATCCAGGTTTCAGCCCAGTCATGTCTTGTGGTATTTCCTATTAACCCCCCCCCCCCCCCCCCAATTTTAAAATCCTGTGTGAAACCCTGAGTTTATAGTATCGGCCGCAGGTAATACACTGCATTGCTTCTCTGTTCTGTCTGCAGATCCCATGCACACCTATCTTGGGTTATCGCTGAATGGTGAGCCAGGGCTGAGCCTATCCATCCTGCACTGAATATTTCACAACGTGCTGCAGATAGCTTTTCACTTTGTAATAGGCCTACTAAATATTATTTTAATTGAATATGTCACAGTATGCTGCAGGGTGCATGAACTGCATACCAGGCGATGGCTGTCACCTTTATGCAATCATGTACATGTAATATAATAGGGATCGCAAATTTAAATTTTTGTACGGTTGACTGTGATTGTGAAGTATTATTTTGCCGTAATAATTATTATACAGTCATACACATTCAGGTATCACATTGATCTGCAGTTTGGGACCTAACTATATAGTTGGTGTCATCCTAGTCTCGTGCCCAGACCACACACCCTCGTGAGGGGTGTGGTCTGGGCATGAGACCAGTGTCATCCATCACTCAGTTGTTGATCAGCTGGGAGTGAGGGATGCCAGATCTCGAGATCACAATGCATAATATGGTTGTCTTGTACGTAGCTAATTTCAGTTGACAGTAGTGACTGACAACTAATTGTGACTGTACACTTGCACATTTTACTATTTGTGCTTGCAACACCGGCCAAGTAATTAATTAACCCGGGGCCCAGCCATGGCAAGTCACAAACCCGATTTCATGATACGGAAGGAGCATGAAACCAGTCTCTTGTATTATACATGTATGAGTAGCTAGCTCAAGGAAGTTAACCCTATAGCTAGTCATACAGTATGAGGAATCGAGGATTGATTAAATTTTTGTTGATGCAGTATATTGAGCAGGAGGTAACTTGGATACTAGCTGTACATCATATGATGCAACATGTCTGCATGCATGCATCGTAGCCTGGGGTAGTTGTTGTCATAGCAGTGGAAACCCAATTTCATTTTGGCAGAATAAAGGTCTACTGTCCAAGAGGGTGCTGAGTTGCATGCAATACCGTATACCAACTGCACTCATATTAGTAACGCAATAATTCTTGATTTCAAAAGCTTTTCAGCAACATGACAATACAAATTGGCTGCACTTCAAGGGCATATAATTATAGTAGTCTGGGTCTTCAGTGTGCACTTTCTGCACAGGCTGGCATCTTCACAGCAAGTGATGGGAGGCTTCATGGTGAGTGAGGCTTGTTGGCACCAGTGTAAGGTGAGTTATACTTCAGCCAAGTGGGTTGATGCAAGTTCACAGCCTGCGCAGCCTCTTCTTGCTCTTCTTGGTGCCACAGATGGCCTCTGACTGCCTGGGTCTTTTGCTGGGGCTCACTCTCCCACTAATCTCCCCCTCGTGCCAGGGCTTGATGCACTTGCCATTGAATGGAGTTGGGGATGTTGTTATTGCTGTCTGGGAACGTGTCTGTGTGTTGGGGGTGAAGGCAGCTAGTGGTCTCTGCTTAACTGGGGATACCGTGGTCTCCATTGGTTCTTCAGTCTTGTGCAGGTTTTCAGCATTCTCCTTGCACTGCCTGCGATAGGTGTTGACTTTGCTCATGAAATGGGCACCAGAGGAGACAACATCGTTCCACGTTGTGCAGACTTGCTGAGAGCAGCAGAGGTCAGCTGGGTTGAGGAGGGAAACGATTCTCTCAGCAACTTGCATTGGGGTACTCCTCCCAGGTACAACGTACTTAGGATGTCCTTGTATGCTGGAGGAGAGCGGGGAAGATTCAGTGGAGTCTTAGGCGTCGCAGCTGGCGACAACAGGGAGAGGGGAGAGAGGACTCGAGGAGAATAGACTACGGACTGGACGGAGGAGGGCGTCATGAGGACGGAGGACTGCTTTGGCGTCATGAGTTCTTCCATTGTTGTTGAACACTGAAGTGACAGGAGAGACGATGGAATCCACAATCTGGGATGACTATTCTGAGGAGACGGTGTCTTTTACCTCTCGCCAGTCACACGTCCAATATCGGTCTCGGCTGAAGTCCATCGTGCACCACAAGGATTTCTAAATTCCCGCCCAAAATAGCACAGCTGTGTACATTGACCAATCAGAATGCAGCATGTCTACCGAATTGGCGGGCGCCGTGTTACCGCACGGGAAGGAATCTACACTCTAGGTGCGTGACCAGGCATATCCACATGTCCCCGAGAGCCTGATCTTGATTGTCATTCACCCACTAGTTCATGCAAGTTTACCGCCAAGTTAATACAGTTGACCAATCAAAATGCTGACTCATTGCTAAGGCATTGAGAATTGAATTGAGAAATGGCATGAATGGTGATCACAGTGAGTGGGTAGGCAGCAATTATGTAACTTTAGACATGGATCTGTGTTTTAAGATCAGCAGTATAATCATCAGTAGCTACATCAGTGTAGCTCATCATTCATGGTGCTTTGTCATAAGAAAACTGAGATTCCTGCATCAATTGTTTTTTTTTCCACACTCTTGGCCTCGACTGGAAACTGCCTGTGTTTGTGGGTGCATGCAACTACACTCCAATATTGAGCAGAGGCATCCGTGCATGGTGGTTATGTCCAAAAGGGCTAATTAGCTACATGGGTATCGTTCCACCACTGCATGTATGACCATACAAAGAGTTGCTGTCGCATGCATCACTAGTGCTATATATACAAGTAATAAAAAACATTAAAAATGTAGCAGGATGTAGGGATACCAGAACGGCAAAAAGTAAGGAAACAAGAGGGATGATCGAACATAACAGTGAAGTATACAATCACCCTTACAGAGATCTTCTTCCATGTACAATGATTCCAGGACCGCCTATCCAGCGCTCCTGAGGCTTACACTTCGGTGTATGACCTGTCACGGAGGGATGGGTTGTTGCTAGGTTGTATTTCTTTCTTTTTGGCTTGTCCTTTTTTTCTAACTAGTTCTCTGTTTTTCCCTTGAAAGGAGGGAAGGCTGCTAGGTTTTTTTTTTCTCCTCCAATTTTTTTTGGGGCATAATGATTATGGAAACTATTATAATTATGCCTATAGGTCATGTAGCTTAGCATTAGGATCTAGTCTTATTATTAGCCTGGATTTGAGCCAGGTAGAGCAGAGGTAGAGCCAGGTAGAGCAGAGGTAGATAAGAGGTAGAGCCAGGTAGAGCAAAGGTAGAGCCAGGTAGAGCAGAGGTAGAGCCAGGTAGAGCAGAGGTAGAGCCAGGTAGAGCAGAGGTAGAGGAGAGGTAGAGCCAGGTAGAGCAGAGGTAGAGCCAGGTAGAGCAGAGGTAGAGCCAGGTAGAGCAGAAGTAGAGCAGAGGTAGAGCCAGGTAGAGCAGAGGTAGAGCCAGGTAGAGCAGAGGTAGAGCAGAGGTAGAGCAGAGGTAGAGCCAGGTAGAGCAGAGGTAGAGCAGAGGTAGAGCAGAGGTAGAGCAGAGGTAGAGCCAGGTAGAGCAGAGGTAGAGCCAGGTAGAGCAGAGGTAGAACCAGGTAGAGCAGAGGGAGAGCAGAGGTAGAGCCAGGTAGAGCAGAGGTAGAGCCAGGTAGAGCAGAGGTAGAGCAGAGGTAGAGCCAGGTAGAGCAGAGGTAGAGCAGAGGTAGAGCCAGGTGGAGCAGAGGTAGAGCAGAGGTAGAGCCAGGTAGAGCAGAGGTAGAGCAGAGGTAGAGCAGAGGTAGAGCCAGGTAGAGCAGAGGTAGAGCCAGGTAGAGCAGAGGTAGAGCCAGGTAGAGCAGAGGTAGAGCAGAGGTAGGGCCAGGTAGAGCAGAGGTTGAGCCAAGTAGAGCAGAGGTAGAGCCAGGTTGAGCAGAGGTAGAGCCAGGTAGAGCCAGGTAGAGCAGAGGTAGAGCCAGGTAGAGCAGAGGTAGAGCCAGGTAGAGCAGAGGTAGAGCCAGGGAGAGCAGAGGTAGAGAAGAGGTAGAGCCAGGTAGAGAAGAGGTAGAGCCAGGTAGAGCAGAGGTAGAGCCAGGTAGAGCAGAGGTAGAGGAGAGGTAGAGCCAGGTAGAGCAGAGGTAGAGCCAGGTAGAGCAGAGGTAGAGCCAGGTAGAGCAGAAGTAGAGCAGAGGTAGAGCCAGGTAGAGCAGAGGTAGAGCCAGGTAGAGCAGAGGTAGAGCAGAGGTAGAGCCAGGTAGAGCAGAGGTAGAGCAGAGGTAGAGCAGAGGTAGAGCAGAGGTAGAGCCAGGTAGAGCAGAGGTAGAGCCAGGTAGAGCAGAGGTAGAGCAGAGGTAGAGCCAGGTAGAGCAGAGGTAGAGCCAGGTAGAGCAGAGGTAGATCCAGGTAGAGCAGAGGTAGAGCAGAGGTAGAGCCAGGTAGAGCAGAGATAGAGCAGAGGTAGAGCCAGGTAGAGCAGAGGTAGAGCAGAGGTAGAGCCAGGTAGAGCAGAGGTAGAGCCAGGTAGAGCAGAGGTAGAGCCAGGTAGAGCAGAGGTAGAGCAGAGGTAGAGCCAGGTAGAGCAAAGGTAGAGCAGAGGTAGAGCAGAGGTAGAGCCAGGTAGAGCAGAGGTAGAGCAGAGGTAGAGCCAGGTAGAGCAGAGGTAGAGCAGAGGTAGAGCCAGGTAGAGCAGAGGTAGAGCCAGGTAGAGCAGAGGTAGAGCCAGGTAGAGCAGAGGTAGAGCCAGGTAGAGCCAGGTAGAGCAGAGGTAGAGCCAGGTAGAGCAGAGGTAGAGCCAGGTAGAGCAGAGGTAGAGCCAGGTAGAGCAGAGGTAGAGCAGAGGTAGAGCCAGGTAGAGCAGAGGTAGAGCAGAGGTAGAGCCAGGTAGAGCAGAGGTAGAGCCAGGTAGAGCAGAGGTAGAGCAGAGGTAGAGCCAGGTAGAGCAGAGGTAGAGCCAGGTAGAGCAGAGGTAGAGCAGAGGTAGAGCCAGGTAGAGCAGAGGTAGAGCAGAGGTAGAGCAGAGGTAGAGCCAGGTAGAGCAAAGGTAGAGCAGAGGTAGAGCAGAGGTAGAGCCAGGTAGAGCAGAGGTAGAGCAGAGGTAGAGCCAGGTAGAGCAGAGGTAGAGCAGAGGTAGAGCCAGGTAGAGCAGAGGTAGAGCCAGGTAGAGCAGAGGAAGAGCCAGGTAGAGCAGAGGTAGAGCCAGGTAGAGCCAGGTAGAGCAGAGGTAGAGCCAGGTAGAGCAGAGGTAGAGCCAGGTAGAGCAGAGGTAGAGCCAGGTAGAGCAGAGGTAGAGCAGAGGTAGAGCCAGGTAGAGCAGAGGTAGAGCAGAGGTAGAGCCAGGTAGAGCAGAGGTAGAGCCAGGTAGAGCAGAGGTAGAGCAGAGGTAGAGCCAGGTAGAGCAGAGGTAGAGCCAGGTAGAGCAGAGGTAGAGCAGAGGTAGAGCCAGGTAGAGCAGAGGTAGAGCAGAGGTAGAGCAGAGGTAGAGCCAGGTAGAGCAGAGGTAGAGCCAGGTAGAGCAGAGGTAGAGCCAGGTAGAGCAGAGGTAGAGGAGAGGTAGAGCCAGGTAGAGCAGAGGTAGAGCCAGGTAGAGCAGAGGTAGAGCCAGGTAGAGCACAGGTAGAGGTAGAGCCAGGTAGAGCAGAGGTAGAGCCAGGTAGAGCAGAGGTAGAGCAGAGGTAGAGCTGAGATAGAGCCAGGTAGAGCAGAGGTAGAGCCAGGTAGAGCAGAGGTAGAGCCAGGTAGAGCACAGGTAGAGCAGAGGTAGAGCCAGGTAGAGCAGAGGTAGAGCAGAGGTAGAGCCAGGTAGAGCAGAGGTAGAGCCAGGTAGAGCAGAGGTAGAGGAGAGGTAGAGCCAGGTAGAGCAGAGGTAGAGCCAGGTAGAGCAGAGGTAGAGCCAGGTAGAGCAGAAGTAGAGCAGAGGTAGAGCCAGGTAGAGCAGAGGTAGAGCCAGGTAGAGCAGAGGTAGAGCAGAGGTAGAGCCAGGTAGAGCAGAGGTAGAGCAGAGGTAGAGCAGAGGTAGAGCCAGGTAGAGCAAAGGTAGAGCAGAGGTAGAGCAGAGGTAGAGCCAGGTAGAGCAGAGGTAGAGCCAGGTAGAGCAGAGGTAGAGCCAGGTAGAGCAGAGGTAGAGCAGAGGTAGAGCCAGGTAGAGCAGAGGTAGAGCCAGGTAGAGCAGAGGTAGAGCAGAGGTAGAGCCAGGTAGAGCAGAGGTAGAGCCAGGTAGAGCAGAGGTAGAGCAGAGGTAGAGCCAGGTAGAGCAGAGGTAGAGCAGAGGTAGAGCAGAGGTAGAGCCAGGTAGAGCAAAGGTAGAGCAGAGGTAGAGCCAGGTAGAACAGAGGTAGAGCAGAGGTAGAGCCAGGTAGAGCAGAGATAGAGCAGAGGTAGAGCCAGGTAGAGCAGAGGTAGAGCAGAGGTAGAGCCAGGTAGAGCAGAGGTAGAGCCAGGTAGAGCAGAGGTAGAGCCAGGTAGAGCAGAGGTAGAGCAGAGGTAGAGCCAGGTAGAGCAAAGGTAGAGCAGAGGTAGAGCAGAGGTAGAGCCAGGTAGAGCAGAGGTAGAGCAGAGGTAGAGCCAGGTAGAGCAGAGGTAGAGCAGAGGTAGAGCCAGGTAGAGCAGAGGTAGAGCCAGGTAGAGCAGAGGTAGAGCCAGGTAGAGCAGAGGTAGAGCCAGGTAGAGCCAGGTAGAGCAGAGGTAGAGCCAGGTAGAGCAGAGGTAGAGCCAGGTAGAGCAGAGGTAGAGCCAGGTAGAGCAGAGGTAGAGCAGAGGTAGAGCCAGGTAGAGCAGAGGTAGAGCAGAGGTAGAGCCAGGTAGAGCAGAGGTAGAGCCAGGTAGAGCAGAGGTAGAGCAGAGGTAGAGCCAGGTAGAGCAGAGGTAGAGCCAGGTAGAGCAGAGGTAGAGCAGAGGTAGAGCCAGGTAGAGCAGAGGTAGAGCAGAGGTAGAGCAGAGGTAGAGCCAGGTAGAGCAAAGGTAGAGCAGAGGTAGAGCAGAGGTAGAGCCAGGTAGAGCAGAGGTAGAGCAGAGGTAGAGCCAGGTAGAGCAGAGGTAGAGCATAGGTAGAGCCAGGTAGAGCAGAGGTAGAGCCAGGTAGAGCAGAGGAAGAGCCAGGTAGAGCAGAGGTAGAGCCAGGTAGAGCCAGGTAGAGCAGAGGTAGAGCCAGGTAGAGCAGAGGTAGAGCCAGGTAGAGCAGAGGTAGAGCCAGGTAGAGCAGAGGTAGAGCAGAGGTAGAGCCAGGTAGAGCAGAGGTAGAGCAGAGGTAGAGCCAGGTAGAGCAGAGGTAGAGCCAGGTAGAGCAGAGGTAGAGCAGAGGTAGAGCCAGGTAGAGCAGAGGTAGAGCCAGGTAGAGCAGAGGTAGAGCAGAGGTAGAGCCAGGTAGAGCAGAGGTAGAGCAGAGGTAGAGCAGAGGTAGAGCCAGGTAGAGCAGAGGTAGAGCCAGGTAGAGCAGAGGTAGAGCCAGGTAGAGCAGAGGTAGAGGAGAGGTAGAGCCAGGTAGAGCAGAGGTAGAGCCAGGTAGAGCAGAGGTAGAGCCAGGTAGAGCACAGGTAGAGGTAGAGCCAGGTAGAGCAGAGGTAGAGCCAGGTAGAGCAGAGGTAGAGCCAGGTAGAGCAGAGGTAGAGCTGAGATAGAGCCAGGTAGAGCAGAGGTAGAGCCAGGTAGAGCAGAGGTAGAGCCAGGTAGAGCACAGGTAGAGCAGAGGTAGAGCCAGGTAGAGCAGAGGTAGAGCAGAGGTAGAGCCAGGTAGAGCAGAGGTAGAGCCAGGTAGAGCAGAGGTAGAGGAGAGGTAGAGCCAGGTAGAGCAGAGGTAGAGCCAGGTAGAGCAGAGGTAGAGCCAGGTAGAGCAGAAGTAGAGCAGAGGTAGAGCCAGGTAGAGCAGAGGTAGAGCCAGGTAGAGCAGAGGTAGAGCAGAGGTAGAGCCAGGTAGAGCAGAGGTAGAGCAGAGGTAGAGCAGAGGTAGAGCCAGGTAGAGCAGAGGTAGAGCCAGGTAGAGCAGAGGTAGAGCCAGGTAGAGCAGAGGTAGAGCCAGGTAGAGCCAGGTAGAGCAGAGGTAGAGCCAGGTAGAGCAGAGGTAGAGCCAGGTAGAGCAGAGGTAGAGCCAGGTAGAGCAGAGGTAGAGCAGAGGTAGAGCCAGGTAGAGCAGAGGTAGAGCAGAGGTAGAGCCAGGTAGAGCAGAGGTAGAGCCAGGTAGAGCAGAGGTAGAGCAGAGGTAGAGCCAGGTAGAGCAGAGGTAGAGCCAGGTAGAGCAGAGGTAGAGCAGAGGTAGAGCCAGGTAGAGCAGAGGTAGAGCAGAGGTAGAGCAGAGGTAGAGCCAGGTAGAGCAAAGGTAGAGCAGAGGTAGAGCAGAGGTAGAGCCAGGTAGAGCAGAGGTAGAGCAGAGGTAGAGCCAGGTAGAGCAGAGGTAGAGCAGAGGTAGAGCCAGGTAGAGCAGAGGTAGAGCCAGGTAGAGCAGAGGAAGAGCCAGGTAGAGCAGAGGTAGAGCCAGGTAGAGCCAGGTAGAGCAGAGGTAGAGCCAGGTAGAGCAGAGGTAGAGCCAGGTAGAGCAGAGGTAGAGCCAGGTAGAGCAGAGGTAGAGCAGAGGTAGAGCCAGGTAGAGCAGAGGTAGAGCAGAGGTAGAGCCAGGTAGAGCAGAGGTAGAGCCAGGTAGAGCAGAGGTAGAGCAGAGGTAGAGCCAGGTAGAGCAGAGGTAGAGCCAGGTAGAGCAGAGGTAGAGCAGAGGTAGAGCCAGGTAGAGCAGAGGTAGAGCAGAGGTAGAGCAGAGGTAGAGCCAGGTAGAGCAGAGGTAGAGCCAGGTAGAGCAGAGGTAGAGCCAGGTAGAGCAGAGGTAGAGGAGAGGTAGAGCCAGGTAGAGCAGAGGTAGAGCCAGGTAGAGCAGAGGTAGAGCCAGGTAGAGCACAGGTAGAGGTAGAGCCAGGTAGAGCAGAGGTAGAGCCAGGTAGAGCAGAGGTAGAGCCAGGTAGAGCAGAGGTAGAGCTGAGATAGAGCCAGGTAGAGCAGAGGTAGAGCCAGGTAGAGCAGAGGTAGAGCCAGGTAGAGCACAGGTAGAGCAGAGGTAGAGCCAGGTAGAGCAGAGGTAGAGCAGAGGTAAAGCCAGGTAGAGCAGAGGTAGAGCCAGGTAGAGCAGAGGTAGAGGAGAGGTAGAGCCAGGTAGAGCAGAGGTAGAGCCAGGTAGAGCAGAGGTAGAGCCAGGTAGAGCAGAAGTAGAGCAGAGGTAGAGCCAGGTAGAGCAGAGGTAGAGCCAGGTAGAGCAGAGGTAGAGCAGAGGTAGAGCCAGGTAGAGCAGAGGTAGAGCAGAGGTAGAGCAGAGGTAGAGCCAGGTAGAGCAAAGGTAGAGCAGAGGTAGAGCAGAGGTAGAGCCAGGTAGAGCAGAGGTAGAGCCAGGTAGAGCAGAGGTAGAGCCAGGTAGAGCAGAGGTAGAGCAGAGGTAGAGCCAGGTAGAGCAGAGGTAGAGCCAGGTAGAGCAGAGGTAGAGCAGAGGTAGAGCCAGGTAGAGCAGAGGTAGAGCCAGGTAGAGCAGAGGTAGAGCAGAGGTAGAGCCAGGTAGAGCAGAGGTAGAGCAGAGGTAGAGCAGAGGTAGAGCCAGGTAGAGCAAAGGTAGAGCAGAGGTAGAGCCAGGTAGAACAGAGGTAGAGCAGAGGTAGAGCCAGGTAGAGCAGAGATAGAGCAGAGGTAGAGCCAGGTAGAGCAGAGGTAGAGCCAGGTAGAGCAGAGGTAGAGCCAGGTAGAGCAGAGGTAGAGCCAGGTAGAGCAGAGGTAGAGCAGAGGTAGAGCCAGGTAGAGCAAAGGTAGAGCAGAGGTAGAGCAGAGGTAGAGCCAGGTAGAGCAGAGGTAGAGCAGAGGTAGAGCCAGGTAGAGCAGAGGTAGAGCAGAGGTAGAGCCAGGGAGAGCAGAGGTAGAGCCAGGTAGAGCAGAGGTAGAGCCAGGTAGAGCAGAGGTAGAGCCAGGTAGAGCCAGGTAGAGCAGAGGTAGAGCCAGGTAGAGCAGAGGTAGAGCCAGGTAGAGCAGAGGTAGAGCCAGGTAGAGCAGAGGTAGAGCAGAGGTAGAGCCAGGTAGAGCAGAGGTAGAGCAGAGGTAGAGCCAGGTAGAGCAGAGGTAGAGCCAGGTAGAGCAGAGGTAGAGCAGAGGTAGAGCCAGGTAGAGCAGAGGTAGATCCAGGTAGAGCAGAGGTAGAGCAGAGGTAGAGCCAGGTAGAGCAGAGGTAGAGCAGAGGTAGAGCAGAGGTAGAGCCAGGTAGAGCAAAGGTAGAGCAGAGGTAGAGCAGAGGTAGAGCCAGGTAGAGCAGAGGTAGAGCAGAGGTAGAGCCAGGTAGAGCAGAGGTAGAGCATAGGTAGAGCCAGGTAGAGCAGAGGTAGAGCCAGGTAGAGCAGAGGAAGAGCCAGGTAGAGCAGAGGTAGAGCCAGGTAGAGCCAGGTAGAGCAGAGGTAGAGCCAGGTAGAGCAGAGGTAGAGCCAGGTAGAGCAGAGGTAGAGCCAGGTAGAGCAGAGGTAGAGCAGAGGTAGAGCCAGGTAGAGCAGAGGTAGAGCAGAGGTAGAGCCAGGTAGAGCAGAGGTAGAGCCAGGTAGAGCAGAGGTAGAGCAGAGGTAGAGCCAGGTAGAGCAGAGGTAGAGCCAGGTAGAGCAGAGGTAGAGCAGAGGTAGAGCCAGGTAGAGCAGAGGTAGAGCCAGGTAGAGCAGAGGTAGAGCCAGGTAGAGCAGAGGTAGAGGAGAGGTAGAGCCAGGTAGAGCAGAGGTAGAGCCAGGTAGAGCAGAGGTAGAGCCAGGTAGAGCACAGGTAGAGGTAGAGCCAGGTAGAGCAGAGGTAGAGCCAGGTAGAGCAGAGGTAGAGCCAGGTAGAGCAGAGGTAGAGCTGAGATAGAGCCAGGTAGAGCAGAGGTAGAGCCAGGTAGAGCAGAGGTAGAGCCAGGTAGAGCACAGGTAGAGCAGAGGTAGAGCCAGGTAGAGCAGAGGTAGAGCAGAGGTAGAGCCAGGTAGAGCAGAGGTAGAGCCAGGTAGAGCAGAGGTAGAGGAGAGGTAGAGCCAGGTAGAGCAGAGGTAGAGCCAGGTAGAGCAGAGGTAGAGCCAGGTAGAGCAGAGGTAGAGCCAGGTAGAGCAGAAGTAGAGCAGAGGTAGAGCCAGGTAGAGCAGAGGTAGAGCCAGGTAGAGCAGAGGTAGAGCAGAGGTAGAGCCAGGTAGAGCAGAGGTAGAGCAGAGGTAGAGCAGAGGTAGAGCCAGGTAGAGCAAAGGTTGAGCAGAGGTAGAGCAGAGGTAGAGCCAGGTAGAGCAGAGGTAGAGCCAGGTAGAGCAGAGGTAGAGCCAGGTAGAGCAGAGGTAGAGCAGAGGTAGAGCCAGGTAGAGCAGAGGTAGAGCCAGGTAGAGCAGAGGTAGAGCAGAGGTAGAGCCAGGTAGAGCAGAGGTAGAGCCAGGTAGAGCAGAGGTAGAGCAGAGGTAGAGCCAGGTAGAGCAGAGGTAGAGCAGAGGTAGAGCAGAGGTAGAGCCAGGTAGAGCAAAGGTAGAGCAGAGGTAGAGCAGAGGTAGAGCCAGGTAGAGCAGAGGTAGAGCAGAGGTAGAGCCAGGTAGAGCAGAGGTAGAGCAGAGGTAGAGCCAGGTAGAGCAGAGGTAGAGCCAGGTAGAGCAGAGGTAGAGCCAGGTAGAGCAGAGGTAGAGCCAGGTAGAGCCAGGTAGAGCAGAGGTAGAGCCAGGTAGAGCAGAGGTAGAGCCAGGTAGAGCAGAGGTAGAGCCAGGTAGAGCAGAGGTAGAGCAGAGGTAGAGCCAGGTAGAGCAGAGGTAGAGCAGAGGTAGAGCCAGGTAGAGCAGAGGTAGAGCCAGGTAGAGCAGAGGTAGAGCAGAGGTAGAGCCAGGTAGAGCAGAGGTAGAGCCAGGTAGAGCAGAGGTAGAGCAGAGGTAGAGCCAGGTAGAGCAGAGGTAGAGCAGAGGTAGAGCAGAGGTAGAGCCAGGTAGAGCAGAGGTAGAGCCAGGTAGAGCAGAGGTAGAGCCAGGTAGAGCAGAGGTAGAGGAGAGGTAGAGCCAGGTAGAGCAGAGGTAGAGCCAGGTAGAGCAGAGGTAGAGCCAGGTAGAGCACAGGTAGAGGTAGAGCCAGGTAGAGCAGAGGTAGAGCCAGGTAGAGCAGAGGTAGAGCCAGGTAGAGCAGAGGTAGAGCTGAGATAGAGCCAGGTAGAGCAGAGGTAGAGCCAGGTAGAGCAGAGGTAGAGCCAGGTAGAGCACAGGTAGAGCAGAGGTAGAGCCAGGTAGAGCAGAGGTAGAGCAGAGGTAGAGCCAGGTAGAGCAGAGGTAGAGCCAGGTAGAGCAGAGGTAGAGGAGAGGTAGAGCCAGGTAGAGCAGAGGTAGAGCCAGGTAGAGCAGAGGTAGAGCCAGGTAGAGCAGAAGTAGAGCAGAGGTAGAGCCAGGTAGAGCAGAGGTAGAGCCAGGTAGAGCAGAGGTAGAGCAGAGGTAGAGCCAGGTAGAGAAGAGGTAGAGCAGAGGTAGAGCAGAGGTAGAGCCAGGTAGAGCAGAGGTAGAGCAGAGGTAGAGCAGAGGTAGAGCCAGGTAGAGCAGAGGTAGAGCCAGGTAGAGCAGAGGTAGAGCAGAGGTAGAGCCAGGTAGAGCAGAGGTAGAGCCAGGTAGAGCAGAGGTAGATCCAGGTAGAGCAGAGGTAGAGCAGAGGTAGAGCCAGGTAGAGCAAAGGTAGAGCAGAGGTAGAGCCAGGTAGAGCAGAGGTAGAGCAGAGGTAGAGCCAGGTAGAGCAGAGGTAGAGCCAGGTAGAGCAGAGGTAGAGCCAGGTAGAGCAGAGGTAGAGCAGAGGTAGAGCCAGGTAGAGCAAAGGTAGAGCAGAGGTAGAGCAGAGGTAGAGCCAGGTAGAGCAGAGGTAGAGCAGAGGTAGAGCCAGGTAGAGCAGAGGTAGAGCAGAGGTAGAGCCAGGTAGAGCAGAGGTAGAGCCAGGTAGAGCAGAGGTAGAGCCAGGTAGAGCAGAGGTAGAGCCAGGTAGAGCCAGGTAGAGCAGAGGTAGAGCCAGGTAGAGCAGAGGTAGAGCCAGGTAGAGCAGAGGTAGAGCCAGGTAGAGCAGAGGTAGAGCAGAGGTAAAGCCAGGTAGAGCAGAGGTAGAGCAGAGGTAGAGCCAGGTAGAGCAGAGGTAGAGCCAGGTAGAGCAGAGGTAGAGCAGAGGTAGAGCCAGGTAGAGCAGAGGTAGAGCCAGGTAGAGCAGAGGTAGAGCAGAGGTAGAGCCAGGTAGAGCAGAGGTAGAGCAGAGGTAGAGCAGAGGTAGAGCCAGGTAGAGCAGAGGTAGAGCCAGGTAGAGCAGAGGTAGAGCCAGGTAGAGCAGAGGTAGAGGAGACGTAGAGCCAGGTAGAGCAGAGGTAGAGCCAGGTAGAGCAGAGGTAGAGCCAGGTAGAGCCGAGGTAGAGCTGAGATAGAGCCAGGTAGAGCAGAGGTAGAGCCAGGTAGAGCAGAGGTAGAGCCAGGTAGTGCACAGGTAGAGCAGAGGTAGAGCCAGGTAGAGCAGAGGTAGAGCAGAGGTAGAGCCAGGTAGAGCAGAGGTAGAGGAGAGGTAGAGCCAGGTAGAGCAGAGGTAGAGCCAGGTAGAGCAGAGGTAGAGCCAGGTAGAGCAGAGGTAGAGCAGAGGTAGAGCCAGGTAGAGCAGAGGTAGAGCCAGGTAGAACAGAGGTAGAGGAGAGGTAGAACCAGGTAGAGCAGAGGTAGAGCAGAGGTAGAACCAGGTAGCGCAGAGGTAGAGCCAGGTAGAGCAGAGGTAGAGCCAGGTAGAGCCAGATAGAGCAGAGGAAGAGCCAGGTAGAGCAGAGGTAGAGGAGAGGTAGAGCCAGGTAGAGCAGAGGTAGAGCCAGGTAGAGCAGAGGTACAGCCAGGTAGAGCAGAGGTAGAGCAGAGGTAGAGCCAGGTAGAGCAGAGGTAGAGCCAGGTAGAGCAGAGGTAGAGCAGAGGTAGAGCCAGGTAGATCAGAGGTAGAGCCAGGTAGAGCAGAGGTAGAGCCAGGTAGAGCAGAGGTAGAGCAGAGGTAGAGCCAGGTAGAGCAGAGGTAGAGCCAGGTAGAGCAGTGGTAGAGCCAGGTAGAGCAGAGGTAGAGCCAGGTAGAGCAGAGGTAAAGCAGAGATAGAGCCAGGTAGAGCAGAGGTAGAGCCAGGTAGAGCAGAGGTAGAGCCAGGTAGAGCAGAAGTAGAGCAGAGGTAGAGCCAGGTAGAGCAGAGGTAGAGCCAGGTAGAGCAGAGGTAGAGCAGAGGTAGAGCCAGGTAGAGCAGAGGTAGAGCAGAGGTAGAGCAGAGGTAGAGCCAGGTAGAGCAGAGGTAGAGCCCGGTAGAGCAGAGGTAGAGCCAGGTAGAGCAGAGGTAGAGCAGAGGTAGAGCCAGGTAGAGCAGAGGTAGAGCCAGGTAGAGCACAGGTAGAGGTAGAGCCAGGTAGAGCCAGGTAGAGCCAGGTAAAGCAGAGGTAGAGCCAGGTAGAGTAGAGGTAGAGCAGAGGTAGAGCAGAGGTAGAGCCAGGTAGAGCAGAGGTAGAGCAGAGGTAGAGCCAGGTAGAGCAGAGGTAGAGCAGAGGTAGAGCCAGGTAGAGCAGAGGTAGAGCCAGGTAGAGCAGAGGTAGAGCAGAGGTAGAGCCAGGTAGAGCAGAGGTAGAGCCAGGTAGAGCAGAGGTAGAGCAGAGGTAGAGCCAGGTAGAGCAGAGGTAGAGCAGAGGTAGAGCAGAGGTAGAGCCAGGTAGAGCAGAGGTAGAGCCAGGTAGAGCAGAGGTAGAGCCAGGTAGAGCAGAGGTAGAGGAGAGGTAGAGCCAGGTAGAGCAGAGGTAGAGCCAGGTAGAGCAGAGTTAGAGCCAGGTAGAGCACAGGTAGAGGTAGAGCCAGGTAGAGCAGAGGTAGAGCCAGGTAGAGCAGAGGTAGAGCCAGGTAGAGCAGAGGTAGAGCTGAGATAGAGCCAGGTAGAGCAGAGGTAGAGCCAGGTAGAGCAGAGGTAGAGCCAGGTAGAGCACAGGTAGAGCAGAGGTAGAGCCAGGTAGAGCAGAGGTAGAGCAGAGGTAGAGGAGAGGTAGAGCCAGGTAGAGCAGAGGTAGAGCCAGGTAGAGCAGAAGTAGAGCCAGGTAGAGCAGAGGTAGAGCAGAGGTAGAGCCAGGTAGAGCAGAGGTAGAGCCAGGTAGAACAGAGGTAGAGGAGAGGTAGAACCAGGTAGAGCAGAGGTAGAGCAGAGGTAGAACCAGGTAGCGCAGAGGTAGAGCCAGGTAGAGCAGAGGTAGAGCCAGGTAGAGCAGAGGTAGAGCCAGATAGAGCAGAGGAAGAGCCAGGTAGAGCAGAGGTAGAGGAGAGGTAGAGCCAGGTAGAGCACAGGTAGAGCCAGGTAGAGCAGAGGTAGAGCCAGGTAGAGCAGAGGTAGAGCAGAGGTAGAGCCAGGTAGAGCAGAGGTAGAGCCAGGTAGAGCAGAGGTAGAGCAGAGGTAGAGCCAGGTAGAGCAGAGGTAGAGCCAGGTAGAGCAGAGGTAGAGCCAGGTAGAGCAGAGGTAAAGCAGAGGTAGAGCCAGGTAGAGCAGAGGTAGAGCCAGGTAGAGCGGTGGTAAAGCCAGGTAGAGCAGAGGTAGAGCCAGGTAGAGCAGAGGTAAAGCAGAGATAGAGCCAGGTAGAGCAGAGGTAGAGCCAGGTAGAGCAGAGGTAGAGCCAGGTAGAGCAGAAGTAGAGCAGAGGTAGAGCCAGGTAGAGCAGAGGTAGAGCCAGGTAGAGCAGAGGTAGAGCAGAGGTAGAGCCAGGTAGAGCAGAGGTAGAGCAGAGGTAGAGCAGAGGTAGAGCCAGGTAGAGCGGTGGTAGAGCCAGGTAGAGCAGAGGTAGAGCCAGGTAGAGCAGTGGTAGAGCCAGGTAGAGCAGAGGTAGAGCCAGGTAGAGCAGAGGTAAAGCAGAGATAGAGCCAGGTAGAGCAGAGGTAGAGCCAGGTAGAGCAGAGGTAGAGCCAGGTAGAGCAGAAGTAGAGCAGAGGTAGAGCCAGGTAGAGCAGAGGTAGAGCCAGGTAGAGCAGAGGTAGAGCAGAGGTAGAGCCAGGTAGAGCAGAGGTAGAGCAGAGGTAGAGCAGAGGTAGAGCCAGGTAGAGCAGAGGTAGAGCCCGGTAGAGCAGAGGTAGAGCCAGGTAGAGCAGAGGTAGAGCAGAGGTAGAGCCAGGTAGAGCAGAGGTAGAGCCAGGTAGAGCAGAGGTAGATCCAGGTAGAGCAGAGGTAGAGCAGAGGTAGAGCCAGGTAGAGAAGAGGTAGAGCAGAGGTAGAGCCAGGTAGAGCAGAGGTAGAGCCAGGTAGAGCAGAGGTAGAGCCAGGTAGAGCCAGGTAGAGCAGAGGTAGAGCCAGGTAGAGCAGAGGTAGAGCAGAGGTAGAGCAGAGGTAGAGCCAGGTAGAGCAGAGGTAGAGCAGAGGTAGAGCCAGGTAGAGCAGAGGTAGAGCAGAGGTAGAGCCAGGTAGAGCAGAGGTAGAGCCAGGTAGAGCAGAGGTAGAGCAGAGGTAGAGCCAGGTAGAGCAGAGGTAGAGCCAGGTAGAGCAGAGGTAGAGCAGAGGTAGAGCCAGGTAGAGCAGAGGTAGAGCAGAGGTAGAGCAGAGGTAGAGCCAGGTAGAGCAGAGGTAGAGCCAGGTAGAGCAGAGGTAGAGCCAGGTAGAGCAGAGGTAGAGGAGAGGTAGAGCCAGGTAGAGCAGAGGTAGAGCCAGGTAGAGCAGAGGTAGAGCCAGGTAGAGCACAGGTAGAGGTAGAGCCAGGTAGAGCAGAGGTAGAGCCAGGTAGAGCAGAGGTAGAGCCAGGTAGAGCAGAGGTAGAGCTGAGATAGAGCCAGGTAGAGCAGAGGTAGAGCCAGGTAGAGCAGAGGTAGAGCCAGGTAGAGCACAGGTAGAGCAGAGGTAGAGCCAGGTAGAGCAGAGGTAGAGCAGAGGTAGAGCCAGGTAGAGCAGAGGTAGAGGAGAGGTAGAGCCAGGTAGAGCAGAGGTAGAGCCAGGTAGAGCAGAAGTAGAGCCAGGTAGAGCAGAGGTAGAGCAGAGGTAGAGCCAGGTAGAGCAGAGGTAGAGCCAGGTAGAAAAGAGGTAGAGGAGAGGTAGAACCAGGTAGAGCAGAGGTAGAGCAGAGGTAGAACCAGGTAGCGCAGAGGTAGAGCCAGGTAGAGCAGAGGTAGAGCCAGGTAGAGCAGAGGTAGAGCCAGATAGAGCAGAGGAAGAGCCAGGTAGAGCAGAGGTAGAGGAGAGGTAGAGCCAGGTAGAGCACAGGTAGAGCCAGGTAGAGCAGAGGTAGAGCCAGGTAGAGCAGAGGTAGAGCAGAGGTAGAGCCAGGTAGAGCAGAGGTAGAGCCAGGTAGAGCAGAGGTAGAGCAGAGGTAGAGCCAGGTAGAGCAGAGGTAGAGCCAGGTAGAGCAGAGGTAGAGCCAGGTAGAGCAGAGGTAAAGCAGAGGTAGAGCCAGGTAGAGCAGAGGTAGAGCCAGGTAGAGCGGTGGTAGAGCCAGGTAGAGCAGAGGTAGAGCCAGGTAGAGCAGAGGTAAAGCAGAGATAGAGCCAGGTAGAGCAGAGGTAGAGCCAGGTAGAGCAGAGGTAGAGCCAGGTAGAGCAGAAGTAGAGCAGAGGTAGAGCCAGGTAGAGCAGAGGTAGAGCCAGGTAGAGCAGAGGTAGAGCAGATGTAGAGCCAGGTAGAGCAGAGGTAGAGCAGAGGTAGAGCAGAGGTAGAGCCAGGTAGAGCAGAGGTAGAGCCCGGTAGAGCAGAGGTAGAGCCAGGTAGAGCAGAGGTAGAGCAGAGGTAGAGCCAGGTAGAGCAGAGGTAGAGCCAGGTAGAGCAGAGGTAGATCCAGGTAGAGCACAGGTAGAGCAGAGGTAGAGCCAGGTAGAGCAGAGGTAGAGAAGAGGTAGAGCCAGGTAGAGCAGAGGTAGAGCCAGGTAGAGCAGAGGTAGAGCAGAGGTAGAGCCAGGTAGAGCAGAGGTAGAGCCAGGTAGAGCAGAGGTAGAGCCAGGTAGAGCAGAGGTAGAGCAGAGGTAGAGCCAGGTAGAGCAGAGGTAGAGCAGAGGTAGAGCCAGGTAGAGAAGAGGTAGAGCCAGGTAGAGCAGAAGTAGAGCAGAGGTAGAGCCAGGTAGAGCAGAGGTAGAGCCAGGTAGAGCAGAGGTAGAGCAGAGGTAGAGCCAGGTAGAGCAGAGGTAGAGAAGAGGTAGAGCAGAGGTAGAGCCAGGTAGAGCAGAGGTAGAGCCAGGTAGAGCAGAGGTAGAGCCAGGTAGAGCAGAGGTAGAGCAGAGGTAGAGCCAGGTAGAGCAGAGGTAGAGCCAGGTAGAGCAGAGGTAGATCCAGGTAGAGCAGAGGTAGAGCAGAGGTAGAGCCAGGTAGAGCAGAGGTAGAGCAGAGGTAGAGCCAGGTAGAGCAGAGGTAGAGCCAGGTAGAGCAGAGGTAGATCCAGGTAGAGCAGAGGTAGAGCAGAGGTAGAGCCAGGTAGAGCAGAGGTAGAGCAGAGGTAGAGCCAGGTAGAGCAGAGGTAGAGCAGAGGTAGAGCCAGGTAGAGCAGAGGTAGAGCCAGGTAGAGCAGAGGTAGAGCCAGGTAGAGCAGAGGTAGAGCAGAGGTAGAGCCAGGTAGAGCAGAGGTAGAGCAGAGGTAGAGCCAGGTAGAGCAGAGGTAGAGCCAGGTAGAGCAGACGTAGAGCAGAGGTAGAGCCAGGTAGAGCAGAGGTAGAGCCAGGTAGAGCAGAGGTAGAGCAGAGGTAGAGCCAGGTAGAGCAGAGGTAGAGCAGAGGTAGAGCAGAGGTAGAGCCAGGTAGAGCAGAGGTAGAGCAATGTAGAGCAGAGGTAGAGCCAGGTAGAGCAGAGGTAGAGCAGAGGTAGAGCCAGGTAGAGCAGAGGTAGAGCCAGGTAGAGCAGAGGTAGATCCAGGTAGAGCAGAGGTAGAGCAGAGGTAGAGCCAGGTAGAGCAGAGGTAGAGCAGAGGTAGAGCAGAGGTAGAGCCAGGTAGAGCAGAGGTAGAGCAGAGGTAGAGCCAGGTAGAGCAGAGGTAGAGCCAGGTAGAGCAGAGGTAGAGCAGAGGTAGAGCCAGGTAGAGCAAAGGTAGAGCAGAGGTAGAGCAGAGGTAGAGCCAGGTAGAGCAGAGGTAGAGCAGAGGTAGAGCCAGGTAGAGCAGAGGTAGAGCAGAGGTAGAGCCAGGTAGAGCAGAGGTAGAGCCAGGTAGAGCAGAGGTAGAGCCAGGTAGAGCAGAGGTAGAGCCAGGTAGAGCCAGGTAGAGCAGAGGTAGAGCCAGGTAGAGCAGAGGTAGAGCCAGGTAGAGCAGAGGTAGAGCCAGGTAGAGCAGAGGTAGAGCAGAGGTAGAGCCAGGTAGAGCAGAGGTAGAGGAGAGGTAGAGCCAGGTAGAGCAGAGGTAGAGCCAGGTAGAGCAGAGGTAGAGCCAGGTAGAGCACAGGTAGAGGTAGAGCCAGGTAGAGCAGAGGTAGAGCCAGGTAGAGCAGAGGTAGAGCCAGGTAGAGCAGAGGTAGAGCCAGGTAGAGCAGAGGTAGAGCCAGGTAGAGCACAGGTAGAGCAGAGGTAGAGCCAGGTAGAGCAGAGGTAGAGCAGAGGTAGAGCCAGGTAGAGCAGAGGTAGAGGAGAGGTAGAGCCAGGTAGAGCAGAGGTAGAGCCAGGTAGAGCAGAGGTAGAGCCAGGTAGAGCAGAGGTAGAGCAGAGGTAGAGCCAGGTAGAGCAGAGGTAGAGCCAGGTAGAACAGAGGTAGAGGAGAGGTAGAACCAGGTAGAGCAGAGGTAGAGCAGAGGTAGAACCAGGTAGCGCAGAGGTAGAGCCAGGTAGAGCAGAGGTAGAGCAGAGGTAGAGCCAGGTAGAGCAGAGGTAGAGCCAGGTAGAGCAGAGGTAGAGCAGAGGTAGAGCCAGGTAGAGCAGAGGTAGAGCCAGGTAGAGCAGAGGTAGAGCCAGGTAGAGCAGAGGTAGAGCAGAGGTAGAGCCAGGTAGAGCAGAGGTAGAGCCAGGTAGAGCAGTGGTAGAGCCAGGTAGAGCAGAGGTAGAGCCAGGTAGAGCAGAGGTAAAGCAGAGATAGAGCCAGGTAGAGCAGAGGTAGAGCCAGGTAGAGCAGAGGTAGAGCCAGGTAGAGCAGAAGTAGAGCAGAGGTAGAGCCAGGTAGAGCAGAGGTAGAGCCAGGTAGAGCAGAGGTAGAGCAGAGGTAGAGCCAGGTAGAGCAGAGGTAGAGAAGAGGTAGAGCAGAGGTAGAGCCAGGTAGAGCAGAGGTAGAGCCAGGTAGAGCAGAGGTAGAGCCAGGTAGAGCAGAGGTAGAGCAGAGGTAGAGCCAGGTAGAGCAGAGGTAGAGCCAGGTAGAGCAGAGGTAGATCCAGGTAGAGCAGAGGTAGAGCAGAGGTAGAGCCAGGTAGAGCAGAGGTAGAGCAGAGGTAGAGCCAGGTAGAGCAGAGGTAGAGCCAGGTAGAGCAGAGGTAGATCCAGGTAGAGCAGAGGTAGAGCAGAGGTAGAGCCAGGTAGAGCAGAGGTAGAGCAGAGGTAGAGCCAGGTAGAGCAGAGGTAGAGCAGAGGTAGAGCCAGGTAGAGCAGAGGTAGAGCCAGGTAGAGCAGAGGTAGAGCCAGGTAGAGCAGAGGTAGAGCAGAGGTAGAGCCAGGTAGAGCAGAGGTAGAGCAGAGGTAGAGCCAGGTAGAGCAGAGGTAGAGCCAGGTAGAGCAGACGTAGAGCAGAGGTAGAGCCAGGTAGAGCAGAGGTAGAGCCAGGTAGAGCAGAGGTAGAGCAGAGGTAGAGCCAGGTAGAGCAGAGGTAGAGCAGAGGTAGAGCAGAGGTAGAGCCAGGTAGAGCAGATGTAGAGCAATGTAGAGCAGAGGTAGAGCCAGGTAGAGCAGAGGTAGAGCAGAGGTAGAGCCAGGTAGAGCAGAGGTAGAGCCAGGTAGAGCAGAGGTAGATCCAGGTAGAGCAGAGGTAGAGCAGAGGTAGAGCCAGGTAGAGCAGAGGTAGAGCAGAGGTAGAGCAGAGGTAGAGCCAGGTAGAGCAGAGGTAGAGCAGAGGTAGAGCCAGGTAGAGCAGAGGTAGAGCCAGGTAGAGCAGAGGTAGAGCAGAGGT
This sequence comes from Axinella damicornis, assembly GCA_963931865.1. Classification (NCBI taxonomy): domain Eukaryota; kingdom Metazoa; phylum Porifera; class Demospongiae; order Axinellida; family Axinellidae; genus Axinella; species Axinella damicornis. Next base: position 7,738,552 of record OZ007515.1, on the reverse strand, counting down.
AGAGCCAGGTAGAGCAAAGGTAGAGCAGAGGTAGAGCAGAGGTAGAGCCAGGTAGAGCAGAGGTAGAGCAGAGGTAGAGCCAGGTAGAGCAGAGGTAGAGCAGAGGTAGAGCCAGGTAGAGCAGAGGTAGAGCAGAGGTAGAACCAGGTAGAGCAGAGGTTGAGCCAGGTTGAGCAGAGGTGGAGCCAGGTAGAGCAGAGGTAGAGCAGAGGTAATACTGTGTAGCAAACTGCCCTGGACCTTAGCCAGCTTGGACACGGTCGCCATTTTTTGCTCGAAGGTTCAATCAAAGGTCAGCCTGCGCGCATGCGCAACAGGTTACTTCCGGTTTGGGGTATAAGTATTGAATTTGTACCAAGTTTTGGCGGGAAGTCGGGATCGCACACTCGCTAAGCACTTGCTTTACAGCCTGGGGGTTGAGTGTTCGTCTCCCCAATAACCGAGTACGAGTCTGGGCCGCTCCGTACATACCGGTTCTCGACTTCCCCGCCTAGCAGCTCGAGTACGCCGGTTCCCATCTGACCACCGAAGCTAAAGGTGTTCTGGTAGAAAGCAGGTTAGCCCCCTGTGATTCCAGGACCGCCTATCCAGATACAATGCAACATTTTAGGACACTTATCATCCCTGGAACAGTTTGTGCTATATCACGTGAACAACATACAAGAACTTGGTCAGGCCACTGCATGCACCCAGTGTATACTACTTAAGTTACCGCAATGCCGCACCACCATGTATGAAATCTACTACGCATGCGTATAAGTATCATCTACTACCATGAATCAATAGTACTAGTACCCCAGCCCGTCTCCCACTACGCTTTCTTGACCATAATTATAGCTACGCGACAATAGTGTTGGGCAAGGATTACCCTTAGTACTGTTGTAAAATGAGAGGATGCCCACATTAATAAAGAATGCAAAGGCTCTATGTGCACTCCTGGAAAAGACTCACAAACCAGAATACAGTGTAGGAACATGTACACATACACACATCATGTTCACACAGCGGGAACAGGTTCACCAAACCAGCATGCGGGACAGAAAGATGTTCACAAACACACAAATGTTCACAGGGTTCACAAAGCCAGCATACAGGGAAGAAAGATGTTCACAAACACACAATATGTTCACAGAGTTAACAAACCAGCATACAGGGAAGAAAGATGTTCACAAACACACAATATGTTCACACAGTTCACAAAACCAGCATGCAGGGCAGAAAGATGTTCACAAACATACAATAGCCAGTGGGAACAGTGTCCGGGACTCCCAAGCAATACTAACATTATTTTTGTGGGATGGGGCAGTGTGATTGTGCAATGTGATAAAATTAATGTAACTACAGTATTCTTCGGTGTTGTACTGCCATAACAGTGTGTTTTTCAAAATTTGAGCCATGGTTCGAATTAATAATTATGTGGAGTTGTGATCTTTAATGCAGGGCGATTATTCCCCACATGCATCTACATGTGCCAATTCTCAATATTATTACAATCTGAAACCAACACCACTTAAGCACAAGTCTAACGGAATCATGTATAATATTATAGCACCTTCCCAGCTTTAATGCAGTGCAGGAGCATGCACCGGTCTGCAAACAAGCCTAACCTGTAATAGCTGCGGTCTATTATCATGACTCTCCACCAGTCAAATTCCCTGGGTGGGGTTATTACGATTGTGTTGCAGGGTTGGTATATACTGAGATCACAATGGTAAGTAAACCAATACTGACAATGTCATATGGATGTAACACAACTCTGTATAATACAGTAAACGAATGGTAAGTAAACCAATACTGACAATGTCGTATGGATGTAACGCAACTCTGTATAATACAGTAAACGTATAAAGTCACTAAAGCTGGAATGACTTCTGTCGTCTAGTTTTTGGCTTCCTGCAAGCTGGACAGAACCACTTCCTGGCTCCAGGGTCCTTCTTCAGCTTTACACACTCTGCGTGAAACCAGCAGGTACATTGGTCGCACTCCACCCACCAGCCCTCAGCACACTTGTCATAAGGGACGAGACACACTCCACATTCCCAGATCCCTGTATATATATCAGCATGTGATAGTGTGTAGCATCCATAGTGTCCATGATATTACTCACCATCTTCATCTTCATCAGAGTCCTTTTGCTTCACAATTTCTCTCAGCTTGTCAAGGTACGCTTCATTGTCAGAAAAACAAATAAGTGATAAGGGTATGTGCAGTATGAACGACAGCAGATTGTACCTGCTTTATTCCTTTTCTCGAAGGTTAGGTGCTGGCGCTCTGCACGTGGTATGCAGCAACTTTGCTGGGGCTGAGTCCCACTACCTGTTGCATCAGTACCTGGTACAGAGGTGTGATCACAAAATTCTGAATGACTTGTGCTAAGAACAAGAGTTTTTATCCTCTTGGAAGGTCCTAACATTAAGAAGTGATCACTGATATAAGTCGATATCAAACTCTACCTGCGTCTGCAGTGAATGTTAGACGGCGTGGTTGAAGGCGGTGCACTGCAGCCCTCTTTGGTGAGATGAGTTGTCTAGCAGAGAGATGACACTCACATTAATAGGTGCATATGCGTATTAGCTTCCCGTTTACGTAGTATACCCACCTCATGAGGACACTCCTGGATGGAGACGCCAACAGGTCACCCGATCGTGTACTGGTTTGGACTGCAGGTGGTGTGCTGCAATACTTGGGTTGAGTCCCGCTGCCTGATGGCGACTGACGCATTGCTATACATGGAAATAGGTAGTGTTGTTATAATTGTGATTGTGATGCCGACACAACTCACTTCACAGTGCATCAATACCTGCTTCAGAGACACGATGAGAAGAACTCGGACTGGAAACAACAGCAACAGTTTTCCTCCTCTTGGAAGGTCCTAAGATTGATAACAATAATAATTAGATGTGATCACTGATATCAGTCCATTAAAATTCTACCTGCGTCTGGGAACGTCTGACGGCACTGTCGACGGTGCACGTCTGACGGCACTGTCGACGGTGCATTGCAGCCTTCTTTGGTGAGCTGAGTTGTCTGGCAGAGAGATGACACTCACATTAATAGGTGCATATGCGTATTATCTTCCCGTTTACGTAGTATACCTACCTCATGAGGACACTCCTGGGCTTCTTCGCTGCTGGCTCCGCCATGATAGTCAGTTCTCGCTGTTTAGTTTTACGTTATGTAACCAAAATGTTCACGTGAGCGTTCACAAAATTCGTTGCGGCCGTTTCGCGTCCTAAAATCTTGCATCATATGCCTATCCAGCGCTCCTGAGGCTTACACTTCGGTGTATGACCTGTCACGGAGGGATGGGTTGTTGCTAGGTTGGATTTCTTTTTTTTGGCTTGTCCTTCTTTTCTAACTAGTTCTCTGTTTTTCCCTTGGCATGGAGGGAAGGCTGCTAGGCTTTTTTTTTCTCCTCCAATTTTTTTTTTGGCATAATGATTATGGAAACTATTATAATTATGCCTATAGGTCATGTAGCTTAGCATTAGGATCTAGTCTTATTATTAGCCTGGATTTGAGCAAGGTAGAGCAGAGGTAGAGCCAGGTAGAGCAGAGGTAGAGCAGAGGTAGAGCCAGGTAGAGCAGAGGTAGAGCCAGGTAGAGCAGAGGTAGAGCAGAGGTAGAGCCAGGTAGAGCAGAGGTAGAGCAGAGGTAGAGCCAGGTAGAGCAGAGGTAGAGCAGAGGTAGAGCCAGGTAGAGCAGAGGTAGAGCAGAGGTAGAGCCAGGTAGAGCAGAGGTAGAGCCAGGTAGAGCAGAGGTAGAGCCAGGTAGAGCAGAGGTAGAGCAGAGGTAGAGCCAGGTAGAGCAGAGGTAGAGCCAGGTAGAGCAGAGGTAGAGCAGAGGTAGAGCCAGGTAGAGCCAGGTAGAGCAGAGGTAGAGCCAGGTAGAGCAGAGGTAGAGCAGAGGTAGAGCCAGGTAGAGCAGAGGTAGAGCCAGGTAGAGCAGAGGTAGAGCAGAGGTAGAGCCAGGTAGAGCAGAGGTAGAGCCAGGTAGAGCAGAGGTAGAGCAGAGGTAGAGCCAGGTAGAGCAGAGGTAGAGCCAGGTAGAGCAGAGGTAGAGCCAGGTAGAGCACAGAGGTAGAGTCAGGTAGAGCAGAGGTAGAGCAGAGGTAGAACCAGGTAGAGCAGAGGTAGAGCAGAGGTAGAGCCAGGTAGAGCAGAGGTAGAGCCAGGTAGAGCAGAGGTAGAGCCAGGTAGAGCAGAGGTAGAGCAGAGGTAGAGCAGAGGTAGAGCCAGGTAGAGCAGAGGTAGAGCCAGGTAGAGCAGAGGTAGAGCCAGGTAGAGCAGAGGTAGAGCAGAGGTAGAGCCAGGTAGAGCAGAGGTAGAGCCAGGTAGAGCAGAGGTAGAGCCAGGTAGAGCAGAGGTAGAGCAGAGGTAGAGCCAGGTAGAGCAGAGGTAGAGCAGAGGTAGAGCAGAGGTAGAGCCAGGTAGAGCAGAGGTAGAGCCAGGTAGAGCAGAGGTAGAGGAGAGGTAGAGCCAGGTAGAGCAGAGGTAGAGCCAGGTAGAGCAGAGGTAGAGCCAGGTAGAGCAGAGGTAGAGGAGAGGTAGAGCCAGGTAGAGCAGAGGTAGAGCCAGGTAGAGCAGAGGTAGAGCCAGGTAGAGCAGAGGTAGAACCAGGTAGAGCAGAGGTAGAGCAGAGGTAGAACCAGGTAGAGCAGAGGTAGAGCCAGGTAGAGCAGAGGTAGAGCAGAGGTAGAGCCAGGTAGAGCAGAGGTAGAGCCAGGTAGAGCAGAGGTAGAGCCAGGTAGAGCAGAGGTAGAGCAGAGGTAGAGCCAGGTAGAGCAGAGGTAGAGCCAGGTAGAGCAGAGGTAGAGCCAGGTAGAGCACAGAGGTAGAGTCAGGTAGAGCAGAGGTAGAGCAGAGGTAGAACCAGGTAGAGCAGAGGTAGAGCAGAGGTAGAGCCAGGTAGAGCAGAGGTAGAGCCAGGTAGAGCAGAGGTAGAGCAGAGGTAGAGCCAGGTAGAGCAGAGGTAGAGCCAGAGAGCAGAGGTAGAGCAGAGGTAGAGCCAGGTAGAGCAGAGGTAGAGCAGAGGTAGAGCCAGGTAGAGCAGAGGTAGAGCAGAGGTAGAGCCAGGTAGAGCAGAGGTAGAGCCAGGTAGAGCAGAGGTAGAGCCAGGTAGAGCAGAGGTAGAGCAGAGGTAGAGCCAGGTAGAGCAGAGGTAGAGCCAGGTAGAGCATAGGTAGAGCCAGGTAGAGCAGAGGTAGAGCCAGGTAGAGCAGAGGTAGAGCAGAGGTAGAGCCAGGTAGAGCAGAGGTAGAGCCAGGTAGAGCAGAGGTAGAGCCAGGTAGAGCACAGAGGTAGAGTCAGGTAGAGCAGAGGTAGAGCAGAGGTAGAACCAGGTAGAGCAGAGGTAGAGCAGAGGTAGAGCCAGGTAGAGCAGAGGTAGAGCCAGGTAGAGCAGAGGTAGAGCCAGGTAGAGCAGAGGTAGAGCAGAGGTAGAGCAGAGGTAGAGCCAGGTAGAGCAGAGGTAGAGCCAGGTAGAGCAGAGGTAGAGCCAGGTATAGAGCAGAGGTAGAGCCAGGTAGAGCAGAGGTAGAGCAGAGGTAGAGCCAGGTAGAGCAGAGGTAGAGCAGAGGTAGAACCAGGTAGAGCAGAGGTAGAGCAGAGGTAGAGCCAGGTAGAGCAGAGGTAGAGCCAGGTAGAGCAGAGGTAGAGCAGAGGTAGAGCCAGGTAGAGCAGAGGTAATACTGTGTAGCAAACTGCCCTGGACCTTAGCCAGACCTTAGCGAGCTTGGACACGGTCGCCATTTTTTGCTCGAAGGTTCAAACATAGATAATACAGTATTGACGTGGATGTGAAACGGTAGCGTATGCGGACAGTATACGGATATATCATGAAGCGGTCATTGCAGCTGCGCAGCGCAGTTACTGCTGTCCGCCATTGAGTGCAAACGAGCGCTATCGAGCTTCTATCGCGAAGTAAACAACAAACTGTTAGCAGAACACTATCCAGAGTGTCAGGTAAGTGGCATGAATTACCTAAAAGTCTCTGACCTACGTATAGGCACCTACTATTCATCACAATTCATTAGAGCCACCATGGTGGATATGTTTGTGTGAGGCGATCTGCCTAACTGTTTGTGTTTGAGATAAAAGTTGCCTTGTACAGGGTAATATACAGACTCAAGAACTGGGAGAAAATCAAACTTAGTTTCACTTTTGTTGAGTATAACTAGAAATGGCCTAAAAGTATGTTAAAATAAGGTGTTTATGTCATCTACTTTGAGTGAGACGATCTCTAAGACTGCTTGACTCAGACCTAAGCATCAAAGTGAAACCTAAGGCTTACAGGTTGGTCTACCGGGAGAAAATAGTTTTAGTTCAAGAAACTTAATATAGGAGCGTGTATCATGTCACACTTTGATGCATCGATGGTGACCTGGGGCTAAATGTAGTTCTGTACATCAGCATATTTATAGTGACAATTTTATGCATTAGCAAAGCATACATGAACTAGCAAATTGTGTTATGTGCACATGCAGCGGAAGGCTTGAGAATTACTGCATGCATGGTGAGATAGCTAGCTACTGTTTAAGACTGACTAATTTACATGTACCACACATAGCTAGCTATAATAATAATCACTCATTCACTGTGCTAGGACCCAAAGTATGGAGACTACCTGCTGATGTGAAGTTTCTCTTGAAAATCCGCTAGAATGCTACTTTTCTCGCCAGTGTCACCGTGGGGGAAGCAGTGATAACTACAGCCCCACACAATGCAGCCACTCTCAGCGTACAGCAGCAGTCACTGTATCATGATTTGAAGACTTCAGCTGATCAGCATGAACCCAACATAATATATTATGTGTTGTGTCTCAACCACTTCAAAAACACCCAAGAAAAACATAATGTAGAATTACAGAACACGCACTGATCTAAATACATGACATAGCGAAATCTCTTTCTGGCTGTAAAGATTTTCTTGTTCCCTTCTTTCATTTCCTTTCAAAACTTGCTGTCCATTCTTCAGCAAAAGAGTGACCATCATTATGATCCACAAGTCAGAAATAACCTTGAGTAGTTCAATGCTGTACTGTTCGTACTTTGCAGGGATGCTGTGGGCAATAGTTTCCCAGTACAAAAGGGTTGACTCAGATTCAAGAAGGAATGTGTTTGTGAAGATCAGTGCCTGGTATGTACATTAGGAACGCTGAAGTGCTGTTGAACGGCCATCTGAATGGATTCCATAAAAGAAACACCTGAAAGAATGGAAATCAAGTCCTATATCACTTTCACTCTGTCCTCTTGGAGAATGCTTGATTAGCGCGCTCCTCCCTCTTCAAGAACGAAACGCATGCCAGGAAGAACTCAGAGCATCGCAGCCCTCCAAGGACCTGGTCATCGACGTGTTCGTAGTCCTGCTTGTCGCTAGTAGGTAGCTTTACAAGTCTGTAGGCAAAATGGCACATCAGTCGGTATGCTATCATTATTAAGATTTTAAGCGTGTGTGTGTGTATGTGTGTGTAATGGATGTTGAAACGGATACAGTTGTCGGGGAGCAGCAGCTGAAAAGGACGCAATCGGGGACCAACAGCTCTGCACAGAGAGCTGTCCGGCGCCGGATTGCTCACGTAGGCGAACGAGGGGGAAGTAGCTGAGCGTGCGAAGCTAGCTACATGTTATTAATTATACACAGTTCTGTAGTACAGTAGTTCTCCCCTTACTTCTCTCCTCGGCACTAGAACTAGTTCTCTCTCCCCCTCCGCTTCCAATTCCTCCTCGCACATGCTGCTGTCACTGCTGGCTCCTTCGCCACTAGACGAGCACGGTCGTCTTCCAGGATTTCCCTACTTTCTGCCATTCCCTCATGTTGGTTCAAAGGTCGAAATATACGGAATTTGGAAACCTATTCCGTTACACGTGCTGCAATGATCGCTTCATGCGGAAACGTCTAAAGCGGAAACGTCGAAAGCGGAAACGTCGAAAGCGGAAACGTTTCACATCCACGTCAGTACTGTATTATCTATGGAAAAACAATTTGCCCATTTTGCGAGCGCCTGGTATGGTACTTTCGCGACGGGTTTTCGCGATGCGAGGAGTCTTGTTGGTCATGAAAACACTCGAAGATGAACCGTATGTGGTTATAAAGGCTTATAAGTGTACCGTTTCTGAGATTTGGAGAGATTTTTTTGTATTGGCATGTATTGCGTGTACGTCGTATCCCTACATATAGACTCTACCGAGTCTATGATATAGTCGAGTGTAGTCCCGCCCCAAACGTCCCCACTTCTGTAACGGCTTCACTCCCCAGAAGTCAATTTTGATCTTTAGATTCCGGATGGACAGAATGATTATTCAAATGAAAATTCTGCTTAAATGCAAGGTACACAGATATTAGTGTGCACCAAAACTAAGTAAACAGTGGTGATATAACATTTAAATTTGCAAAAGTGACCAAGACGTTTTGAAAGACGGTCAAACTTGTGAACAAACAGGAATCATTGCCACTGATAATGAGTAAACCAAACAGCATTGCCACATCCACCAGTACTAACTGTACCCGTGGCATGAGGTATAGGATGATCCCCTATTGCTCGATGCACAAATGGAATATGTGTGATCACAGCTATACAATAAATGCGAAGTACATGACACTACATGACTTTGTATCACAATTGAGTACATTCAGAGAGTACACAGGTGCCGGGGGGGGGGGGGGGGGGGGGGGGGGGGGGGGGGGGCACTTGTACTTCCTCCTCACTTAGTCCACAAAAGAACCTTCAATAAATATTGCCCAGTTGCTGGGATGTAACTTCCAGTAGCTTGTGAATTCAGGAACTGATTGAGTTTGTGGTCAGGTATCAAGGTTACTGGGATTCACCAGAGACCCCATAATTGGCAGAACAGTAACAGTGCATTCCATGATTTTGCATCACCACAAGGGCTCATGAACTGGCTCACTTCACTGGTTATGTAGATTTCTTCCTGGGTACGGACTCGAGGTGGCTGTACTGGAGTAGGGTGCTGAGTGTGCGGAGGACTGCCAAACGGCCCATCAGTGCTCGCCTCTGAAGGACTGAGCAATTGTTGAATGGTGGGCTTGGTGGGGCTGGCATAAGGAGTGTATAAGGCGCAAGGCTCTGTACCTTGGATGACAGAATGACGATGAGGGGAATACCAATCCACATTCCTTGTTCCTTGCATATGAGTGACAAAGGAGTTCTACGGAAAGAACAGGGAGATATGAGGGAGGGGGGAAGGGTAGAGAGGATAATATGAACGTATCACAAAGCTATAGCAACCAAATGAGATAAATGGTGTACCGCATGTACACACAGATGATCAATAAGCACAGGTTAACCCATTAACCGATAAACTGTTTTTCTCCAGAGGTCTCTCTTAGTTGTGGATGCATTAAACCTACCATATTTCCAGTTCTCTCTGCTTTTCAGCCCCCAAACTCCACACACATGACCACACAGCACTCCTCGACACATTCGTGACTTTAACCACACCCAACCATCAAGGGGCATTCAATAGTCATGGCTCTCTGCCGACCATCGCTCGTCTAGACCGAGAAAAACGCTTCACTGCCAGAAATGGAGGCCCTACTAGGCGAGAGGACTGTTCTCTCAGCCCATTTGTGCAAATGAGGAGAGAAATGGCCAACCCAGCTCCAACCACAAGCTTTTCAAGGCTAAGCCCAGAGCGGCCACGCTACCTAGGCCGAGAGAAATGGCCACCCAGGAGCTTTTCAAGGCCAAGCCCAGAAGCAGCCATGTTACCGAGGCTGAGTGCTGAAGCACACTCATCTCCCCTTGTCCCGCCCTCTCTGCTGGCACAGAGTCTAAATCCCAAGGACATTGCCAGAAGTCTGACATCACTGATGAAAGTCTCATGCTGTAGAGTGCTTTATCGGTTAAAGTGTTAAACCATGGCTTCTGAGGATATAAATCAGATTGCCAGCCCCTCCAAGAAAGGTTTTTTTTGTGTTTATCACGTTAGTGACGTCAGGGTAGAGAGAAGGGTATTAATTGAACGCGACTGCAAATACGCAGCATGAAGCCGGCTTATTCAGTGCTCGACCATTAGCTGCGTGGAGGTCGATGGTAGCTCTGCTTTGGCAGTGTATGTGAACAGCAAGTGTCGAGAATGATTCATACAAACCTGGAAAAGGGTCATTTTGGCGTTCAATTTGAGCAACTGACAGCAATACAGCACATACACAATGGCAAGAATGTCTTTGTATGGTTCACATTTTTCTGGTCTTATCGGGTCTGTACCATACTTCGTGTCCACTTTGGGTCTGTATCATGCTTCATATCCACTTCGGAAAGGCAGAAGCGGCGTATCGCCGTTCACAGACTTCGAAACCATGGCCATAATATTATTTGTCCATGTTATTTCAGCTTATGTATCTCAATGAATTATACGGAGAATGTAACAGAACTGTTCGCACATGCATGAACAGAGGATACCAGGCGCTCTACGTACTCCACAATTACTGAGGGTGCCTGGGAACGAGTCTAAGTTGTTTGTTGTGGCTCTCCTTGCTGTCATGCTGAGCAGCATCCAGCGCTGAGACCATCAACAAGTCTCCAGCACGATTGAACTGCCAACGGTTAAGGAATGCGTGGGCAATAATTCGATTACCAAAACCAAGCATAAAACTACGCAATGAAACTTTCCAGGCTTTCTCCCCGTTTATGTACACTATGCGACAGGGGAGGAGCCTGGGAACGAGGCTAAGGCCTTCTACGCTTTCACTTTTTGATCACTCGCAGTATGCAAAACGTAGCATTCCCAGGCTCCTCCCCAGCTTTTTGTCGCATACTATAAAAAGCAGGGAGAGAACCTGGAAGATCTCACCATCACGTGCACGATGACATATTATGTGTGGTTTTATTCGTTGTTTTGGTAATCAAATTATTCCCACGCATGCCGTCTTCAATCTTGCTGGATGACTCTCAGTATGACAGTGATGAGTCCCGGGAAGAATACAATTATAATATGACCACAGTAGCTAGAGAGGTACACAGTGGTTGCAAATCATGAGCGAACACTCAGGGCTAGTAACGCTTTTTTGTTATCTTGAGAGTAGTACACAGGTTGTGTGTAGAATCTGCAGATCAAGTGGAACCGTGCTGGGAGGCCTAGGCCATGAACCTAGCATACATGTACTTCGGCATCCGCGGACGCTGGGCCATGCCAACCATAGCGGCACAGCCTGCAAGTTATCTGCTAGCTGGTCCCGAACTTTGTTATTTAGGCCGTGTTCATATTGTAAAAGTTGCTGTCTGGACTCACAGTTGTTGGTTGTGGTCTTTCAAGGACTCATGCTAAGTGGCATCCAGCGCTGTGTGACAGTCAACAACTCTTTAGCACAACTGAACTTGCAACGGTTAACATGCCGCCTTTGCATGAGATCGATTACCAAAACCACGCATTGTACGTCATCGTGCACGTGATGAGATCTCCAGGCTCTCTCCTCGTTTTTTAGTCCAGTACGTGAAGAAAAGCTGGGGAGGAGCCTGGGAACGAGGCAACAAAAATGGAGGGAGAAGGTCTGGGGAATCTTCGCACGTGATCCGTAGCACAACCGTCATATGTCGTCATGCCTCATATCAAAAATTAGTGCCACAGATAACGGGCGAGGATTCCCAAGGCTTCTCCCTCCGTTGTTAGCATACTGCAAGCAATCAAAAACTGGAGGTGTAGAAGGCCTGGGAACGAGGTAATTGGAGAAGTGCGTGAGGTACAGTGGGATGGACATTGAGTATTGGGTAGGTCATGGGGCACAGTAGGATGTCTCATAATATACCATCCCATCCCGTAGTCCGTGAGGACATTGAGGATTGGGGTAGCGCATGGGGGCATGTCCCATGCTGTCGAGGGGGAATGTATGTCTCCTATCCTTTTCTACATGTAGCTAGTAACCCCAAAATCTGTGGACAAACACTGGTGATCTTGGACAACCCATTAAATTCTTAGCTTGTGCTTGTAATTGTAGCCCACCTTTAGGTAATAGCCAGTGGCCTTCCGAGTCTATGTGGAGGCGCTTGATGTGGGAGTAGTGGTTGCATATGGTACCTTCACGGAATGTTCGCTGTTATCCTGTGTGGGTGTGTGTGCAGTAAATTTAGGATGGAAATTAATCAGGAGGAGTAAAAAGGGAGGCGGCTGGTGCGCGCCGGAGAGGGTAGAAAGGGGGCAGGAAGGAGGGGGAGGAAGCTAAGAGGGGGTGAATGGGAGAAAGAGGAAGGGGGAGGGGATGAAGAGGAGGAAGGGAAGGGGTGTGCAGTGCACAATATAATAGCTGGTCTGACATAATGTCAGACCAACACCGGTATTGGTCGGACATGATCTGACACTAACAAATTTGCCGGGCGGGAAGCTAGGCTTATGATCTTTCGGTGTGGGGTGGTAATCCAAGGGAATGTATGTAGGTACGTATGTCTGTGAAGTGCTCATGTGTCCATTATTGTGGCCCCACAGCAAAGTCACTGTCACAATACCTGTGAAACCAATGCGGAGGTAGCACTAGAAACGTTATTATGGGTTTTGGTATCGCCGCTTCATGAATAATATTATACCTACATGGTACGGACTGTGAATACATAATCAGAACTATAAATACGTAAAATAGGCATTGCGCTTAGCCTCGTACCCAGGCCTTCAATCGCGGGGGGCCTGGGTACGAGGCTAGCATGCGCTATGATCACTGTGTGGCTTCCCACTGCTTATTCAATTGACCGGGCAATATGTCTGCGCAGAACAGTCAGTGGACGGCCATATCAGCGCTTCGCCCGGAATATGGCCGATGGCCGACTGTTATAATGTGCTCTGCACGGTGTGGGAGGGGGAGGGGGGAAAGAGGAGGAAGTGAAGTGGATGGGGGAGCCTGGGGGAGGAAGAGGAGGAAGGGGGAGGGGGATGGCAAGGGGAAGCGAGAGGGGAAAGGAGGGGGGGGGGGGGGGGAGGGAGGAAGAGAAGGAAGAGAAGGGGAAGGGGGAGGGAAGGGAGAGGGGGAGGGTAGGAAGAGGAGGAACGGAAGGGGAAGGGGTAGCCTCGTTCCCAGGTGTTCGGTATGTTAGGGAGAAGAGCGCCTGATGTGTTGCACAATCGTACATTACTGAAACACGGGAGTCGTTTACATCTACAAGACACAGTTCTGTTCAACCAAGCCATGCTGTACACCCTCAGTAAGGTCGGAAAGCTAGGAGTGGTGCTGAAGGATGATCAACCCACAGCAATACAGCGCATACATAATGGCAAGAATGTGTTAGTACGGTTGCATATGGCCAGGTCAAATTTTATATGGAGGTCTGTATCGTGCTTTGCATCCACTTCAGAAAGGCAGAAGCCGCGTATCGCCGTCCACAGACTTTGAAACCATGGCTAGAGTTGTATATATTTCAGCTTACGTATCTCAATGACGAAACTACGCCTCGCATGATGCTGGAGTCGTGTATTTTACCGAATATTTGTCCGTGTTATTTCAGCTTACGTATCTCAATGGATTATACGGAGAATGTAACAGAACTGCTCGCACATGCGTGAACAGTGGATACCAGGCACTCTTCTCCCTTGCATTTCATCTTGGTACCAAACTCCTTGCTGTTCACACTACTCAGCTTGCTCCAGTTGTCCGCCTGGAAATGCACTAGTTAGGGAATTAATGGAATCATTTTGTCAAGAGTTAGTTTCATCACAAATTCATGCAAGATGGACTTCAATCTGACGCTACATTTACTTGGACTGAAGCTTGCCAGATGGCTTAAGGAGAAGCTACACTCAATCCACTCTATACTGCAAACAGCTCTGAAATTCACCGAGGGAGCCCCAACTAAATCGACTTTGCGTTTCAAATGCACAGCCTACTAGCACATCATGGATTACAACTATACAAAGCAAACTGGTACTGACGTCATGACTACGCCCATTATGATTATTGAGAAGGGCAACGATTAGAATATAATAGTATGCTTGATGGCTTACTCCATAGCTATAAGCTTACTTACACTTTCTCCATCTGTTATCGGGTTCCACGACTTTGTCCCCGTGCGTCATATTCTTGAACCGCTTCTTCTGCAGCTGGTGGATCTCGTCCGGGCCGCCACCCTGGTCCGCACGAAACAGCGCCAACTCAAGCACCGTCGCGCGGGCAAATTACTATGAAGTTAGAACGTCTGCACGCCAGGTGTGGTGTAGAGTGACCTCGAATCTGTAGCTGCTAGATACTGTGCTGCAGGAGCCCATAATACTAACTATTGGGGTCTTCCACGTGCACGCTCTACTGCGCATGCGTAGAACTTTGAACTTTGAGGAGTTTGCGGGATGGGTAGAAGAGCAATTTGCAGAGCCTTTCATTTACACAGGTGAGCAGCAGAATCATTAGATATAAGCTTGTCCTTCAACCCCTTTTTACAATGACTTTATACACTGACTGTCTTTTCACCACACAACTAGGCCTACCTCAGATTCAAATGATGGGGGATTTGTTCATCCAGGCAGAGTGCAGTATGATTGTAGGTGATCCTAGAACCTCAGTTGTAAATACATACTTTGCAACTATAATAGTCTTGCCGAATGTGGGCCAGATGTTCATGGGGGGTAAGGAACATATGGTTGCTCTAGACATATTTCTGTTGCACGGAGGAAGGAAAAAAATGATGTCATGGCAATTGTCGCAAGGAAGGGCTGCAGTTGTAATTATTACCATGTTGGTGATAGCATTGAGAGGTTGTGTGTTGTCAGTGCCATTCACTTTAGACTATGAAGTACGAAAATATCACATGCTGTCCTTCATTCTGGCGATGTCATGAAAATCTGTCTATAGTGACTAGTAACTTGATCCTATCCCCACAAAATATCTGCACATAAATTCATAAAACCACTTTGCATAATAGTGGAATGCGGATGAATCTTAATCAGCTAGAATTCTTGCTCTAGGTGTGAGTATGCTGTATCTTGGTATGTTGAGTTGTTGATAACCCGTATGGATTATTATGTATTGGTTTTGAGACCAGTACGTCAGGGGTAATCCCCGTTTCTTTAGTATAACTCTTTGTACTGCATAGTATGGCTCAGTGATGATGTAACCTAGTTGAAGACTGACTGCATAACTATGATGATGTAATCTCCGAAACTTCCTTCTTCAGTCTGAGATACTGTCCTGCCGTTGTACACTACGAGACCAATTGCAGCTGCCCAGCTGCATGTATGAATGTATATCGTACATGTACTTTGAATCGAATCTTGTACATGTAGTGCATCACTGCCCATGAACTGCCTATGGGAAGTGGGCATTAGAATGTACCGGTAGCCGAAGAGGATGGTAAACATGGACACATGTAGTATGTCACCAGTATAGCACGGCTAGCCCCATTCCCAGGCCCCCTGCGCATGTGGCGACGAAAAGTACGGAGGTCGGTGCCAATCATCACGTGATGATTGGCACCGACGTCACAAATACATCAACAATGTAAGTTTTCATGTCACTCACGTGCAGACCACAAAGTAGCTGCTATATGCATGGAACCGAGAGTTACAGTTCTGGAACTGCATTTGTACCTTGCACTGAACTGTACCGGTATCCCCGGCTGCTTGTATTGCCAGGTAACTCTCATCAGTCATGTGACTGTGTGGCCAAGTGGTTAAAGCACTCGACTGTGGTGTGAGAGGCCACAGGTTCGAGTCCCACCAGTTGCACCAAGGAAGGGTTTTTCTCCAGGTTTCTGGTTTCCCTTCCCAGGAGAGCCTTAATATTAGCCTCATGGCTAGGTGGCTTTATCCTTACACCAGTCACTCTGTGTGCATCGGTGTAAAACTCGTATAGAGAAAAGTCATCGCCATGGGTATAATCTTCTCTACATTGTACAATGTATATTGATCTATCGCTGCCACAAACAATCCAGTTGTGACGTAATAGATAATTATGGAGTGACGTCAACATGCCACAACAAAGTTTACCAGGCTCTCCACCTCAGTACTTTTCACATGCGCAGGGGAGGGAGTGGGAATGAGGCTATAGCATGTGGTTATGCAATAAACATGCTCCATTCATCGACCGAGTTATCAGTACAATCTACCGATACCAGTACTCCCCAGGAAGATGATTATCGGCCCGATAACCGATCCAATTATCAGTGCATCACTAGTCATGGGTGCTGTTTCTGCCAATTTTTGCTTCACTACTTGACATCAAAATGTGCCATGATTGACATGTCAGAATGTGCATAGCTAATTGGTAGAAAATGTATTCCAAAAAGTGCTAGTTTTGGCATGCGATCATACCTGGGTTAATCTGCACGGGATGACTACAATGGCACTTCTCTTAAGGTCAAGACCCAAAGGAGCTAAGAGATCCAAGGCCTGAAATGACCTAAAGAATACAATTCTGCAGTTAGTCAGTTGAACTTCTGGGGTATAATTATATGGACGGCAATCAAGTGGGTGTAACGTCCTGTACACATCCGCCTTACGGAGACAGCTGCTGTTTGACATTGAAGGTGTTCATGGTGAGTAGGGCCTTTGTTTGATCACCAGCTAATGGTGTCGTGATGCCTTCACAGCTTGTCTGATCTCCAGGTGACATTAGGAGGGGGTGAAATTATGGGATGGCATTAGAGAGGTGACATGAGGGTGTCATGATGTCTTCATGATCTCCTGGTGACATTAGGGGGTGGTGACATTAGGAGGGGGTGAAATTATGGGGTGGCATTAGAGAGGTGACATGGGGGTGTCATGATGTCTTCACAGTTTTTTTGATCTCCTGGTGAAATTTTTTGTCTCCTGTACCGTGAAACAACAATGTGCACTGAACACCCAACACCCATCCATGTAGTAAGCCATTGTGGTAGACATAGACATATGCACGCGCATAATGTGCCTCATGCGGAAACGGAAATGCAGAGTCGTTGATGGCGAAGCGAAGTCGAGAAAAAATAGTCTGCCCTGGGGTCTCCTGTGCATAGCTACTATTCTCAGGTACACTAAAAACAGTTCACATTTGGTGAAGAGATTCCCTAGAACGACACTCAGATGTCCTTTGCCTATACTCCTCATGGGTTAACAAATGAAGCGTGTTGTATGCTGCTGGTGTGGAAGCTGTTTTCTGTCTGCGTTGTGCTGTCATCTGTCATCTTGCTATTGAACAGTTAATCGTCTTCTATACCTCTGGGCTCGTTGCCTAGCCAGTCATCGTCTTCTGTCCTCCTAGCCGTGAGTCCTCCATCTCGTGCAACGACCACAGATGCAGAGCGCCATGTGCTAAGAAGTACGTAAAAACTTGTGTATTGATTGTTGAACGTGAAGGACAGACATACATACATACATGAAATACATACAATCATACGTAAAACTCGCAAGCGCGACCTGAGACTATGACTTCCTGTACACACACGATTATGTGCCTCATGCTAAGGCGTTCGGCAAATAATGTTGTAAGCCCCTTTTACACAGTCTTGTACATGTACTTTCTAATTCGGATTCCAGCTTGATTGTTTCATAGGCGAGGGATCCATCTTGCTGCTGCAGTTTCTTTCTAGGTGGGGGCTAGAGTACTGTGAACCAGAATACTGTCTACATGTACATAAAGGGTGCGAACAGCATGGCCGTGTCTGGGCTCTGGTGCCCAGGGGGGCTATTTTTTGGACTTAGCCACTGCAGCAGCACCGATATCTAGGTGTTTGTCTCATACCGAAGCATCCTCCTACAGCATACAGTCATGTCATACCCCTGCACCAATACACCCAGTTGCCCCACATGCTTATGTGTTTATTCTCCTTTAGCATACTCTGTATACTGTATAGCTGCAACTCATTCTGTGCACATAAGATAATTCCATTCAGGCTTGCCCCACAGGCCTCATACCCAGGCCCCACCCCGCCAGAAAAAGAAACGTCCTGGTATCCACTGTTCACACAGGCATTTTAATTTCTTGGGAAAATCGTGTTATGCCCATACAACCATGATGTCGAAATCATGTACTATCGCCATTTGGTTCCAGTTTTCCTGAGCAGCAATGGAGTTAGACGGTTGACTCTACAACCTTCAGTGGCTATATAAGTATGCGTCTCCAGCCTGAGCAGGTAGCCTCCATTTTGGCCGGTTACAAAAAGAAAGATGTATATACATTGCTCGCCAACCGGGTTTGAAATGTCTGCATGCTACGAAGCATTACTGTTTGTTATGGACTGTAACTTAGCAAGAGTTGCTAGCAATCCAGGGCAGTATCGATATCGCATTAGTTGTCCTGTAGTTCTGGTGATATCCCGGCTTGATCTCATTCTGGTAGACCATCAGGCACATGGCCGTAAAAACGCACATGCACTAATAGTGGATACCAGGCCCTTTCCTTTTTGGGAGGGGTGGGGCACCCTCAATTAGTGCCCACTCACTCAGGCTCACCCCACAAGAACAATAATTATGTTGAATTTTTATGGAGTCAGGTGCTCAAACTTCCATACTTGCAGGTGTTGGTGTGTTGTGTGAGTCATGAAAGGAACTGGCTAAGCCGAGGGGAACACATAAAGGTTAGTACAAGGTTTGGAGAACCGCTGGGGATTGTTTCCATGTGTATGGTTGTTCAGTGTACTCCCTGTTACCATGGTCTCTGTTTCCACGGTGGTTCAGTGACTCCCTGTTTCCACGACTCCCTGCTTCCATGGTGGTTCAGTGACTCCCTGTTTCCACGGTGGTTCATGATCAGTGACTCCCTGTTTCCACAGTGGTTCAGCGACTCCCTGTTTCCATGGTGGTTCAGTGACTCCCTGTTTCCATGGTGGTTCAGTGACTCACTGTTTCCATGGTGGATCAGTGACTCACAACCTCTCTACATTGTGTCCTCTATTAGAGGTTTTAATGTGTTTGATGATACACTATCATCAAGTCTGAACATACCTAGGCTCATTTTCTTGCTCAGACAGACAACTGTTCTCGGCCACCATGATATGTACAATTTGGTGTGTTCCAGCATGTACATGACCTTTCATACTTGGACGTCATCCATGTGTCCAGGGTATCCAATGGCCGACATTGTGTATGGGACTTGGTTGGGAAATTGTGTGGTGAATCTTTTCAGCTCTGTCCACCACCAACCGGTGTCTTATCACACTGCACACCCACACACACGCACACACACACATGCACACACACTCACACCCACACACACACACACACAGACACACACCCACACACACACACACACAGACACACACACACACACACACACACACAGACACACACACAGACACACACACACAGTATCACTCATTATTACCAATGTACTACAGAAATCCAACAGCAGCTGTCATAGTGTATGACATCACTTCTGAAGCCACGTTTGACGTACTGCAGCAGTGGATAACGGAGTTACACAGACTGGGACCTCCGAACATAGTCCTGGCGATTGCTAGGAACAAGTGTGACCTAGAAGACAAGAGAGAGGTTAGCCTACTCCCGGTCCGTGAACCAGTAAAGAAATGGGTCTGTATGTGTATGCAGTGTTTCCCCTAGTCTCGTTCCCAGACCCTCAATATGTGCATATTGAGGGTCTGGGAACGAGACTAGGGGTCTGGGCACAAGACTGTTTCCCCCAAAGCTGACATAATGCATTCCAATGACCACATCAAAGGATATTAGGCCAAGAAAGTGAGGTGTGGTTTTTTTACACTAAGCACATTTTGGAAAACATTTTCTACCAATTAGGGCACACTTAGACATGGAATCCTAAATTGGCAGAAACAGCACTCCAGGTGACTGATGTGCAATTTCTGCCTGATGAACCAAAATTGGTATTGGGAATAGACTTGGAAGAGAATTTTGCACTAGGTACATGTATGGGTATGTGAATGAGATATGAAGCTGGGAACTGTGCCATTGTTGTCAGCATGTTCAAAATTAATGATGTCCTCAAAATAGTTTTTAATCTCAGTCTTGCACTTGCACTTGCACTTGACTACCCTTGAGGGGTTTACCACGATGGTGGCTAACGAGGGCCTGGAGAAGGCAGAGCCTATGAACCCAGGTCCCCCGGGACCGACAGCTTTACATCCCCTCCGAAGGATGCGGTGTGAACTGTTTCAGGTGAAACACCTTCAAGAACACACCTACTCATTTTTTAGGGTAGAGCTGAGTCAACCCAGTCACATTTTGTCAAAAATCACCGTCAGCCAATTTGAGTCAAAATTCAACTGACAGCAAAATGGACATCATTGGGATGCTCCATTCATGCTGATCACAATGATGCAAATCCCAGCTATTCCTAGTCCAAGATATCTAATCAGGTATAACTGCATGCCTATAGCCTCATTCCCAGGCCTTCTACACCAACAGTTTTTTGATCGCTTACAGTATTTATGCATACTGTAAACGATCAATAACTGGAGGTGTAGAAGGCCTGGGAATGAGGCTATGCTTGCCCAAGATGCCCTCCACACCAAGTGGCAGCGAGTATACATGCAGCGAACAATCTTCACTGTGTATCCTTCATGTGCTGTCGCTCACCAGGAGTACTGTTTCCGCCAATTTTGGTTCGTTATTCCATTTTTGGTAGAAATGGCACATCAGTCACCCTACAGAACAGGAGTGCTGTTTCTGCTAATTTTGGTTTAATTAACATCTCCAAATGCCAAAAATGGTTTCCAAAATATGCCAGTATTTCATCGCTTTCAGTATGAAATACGGCGGGGGAACCAGAGGGGAGCAGTATGCACATGAAGTTGGCGCACTATTCTGTGAGACTAGTGCATTGGAATCGACAAATGTGGAAGAATTCTTTGTTCGGATTTGTGAGTTGTTTACCTGGTTCCTGGTCCTCGGACCTCAGACTCACTGTGAAGTATGAAGAATAGGGACTGGACCCTAGTTATTACTTTTTCCAATGTCACATGACAGTGTAATTTTGTAAGAGCAACTGTGGGGCTCACGATGACCAGCTGCAGGAGCGCATAATGGCGTAAAGAGCGTCATCATGCTCTCCTGACATGAGTAGCCACAAAGGAGTCACTAGTAACTGTTGGATGTCACTGCATGTGAAGTTTGATAGGCAGTACTCCCACGGAAAAACCTCAGTAGGATCCAAGAGCTTCTGAATGCTGGTGGGTAGGCCTGTGCAATGCAATTATATCTGGATAGAGATTACTTCACAATAAGGAACTACTACACAGCCATTGTTCATAAACGATAACATTGACGTACATGTATCAACACTGCCATCACAGCAGGTGATGCTCTTAACATGTCGTGTCATTATCACACAGCCCTTACCTCCTGGGCAGAATATAGAGGAAGACAAGCTACATATAAGCAAGCATTGATCTCAGCTGAATTCAATATCTCTCATTTTAAGGCTGGACCGTATCTCTCTCCCTTTCTCCAGGTCGCAAGCTTCCTCCTGAGAACATGACACGCTTTACTGGGGGTCAGTCATTGCTTAAGCAGAACACACAAGAAGAGAAGAAGATGCTCTGCGCGTGGGAACGGGTGACTCTGTTCCACCATTGTTCTGTGTGGACTTGAGCAATGTTTATGTTGTACAGTTTAGTACAGGTGTCTACCATTACATTTATCTGCTGTGTGTGTGGTCTTTGTGCATAGATGTGTATGCAACTGATGTCATCTGTTACAAGTGGGGATGGGGCCACTCCAAAACTAGACCATTGTCTTGTAGCCTCCATACGTGGAACATGGGCCTGGATATGAGGCTAATTGTCTTGATGTTGTTCGCTGGTGGAGATGAGGCAAGAACAGTTCATTCCGTGTTGCCATCTCATTTGGGACAGCTTCATCCACCTGCTTTGTATATGACCCCATTGCTCAGTTCAAAGGTCACGTAGGTGGAGCATAGTATCGATCCTTGGGCCATGCTTATTGTGGGTCACTTGAACTACATGCAGCATGTTGGAAGCTGACACATGGATCTGCGTGTGCAGGAGTGTGACCAAATTACAAAATTTAATATAGTCTTGGAACCAGACCATAATACCGATGCAAAGGGTCTGATTCTAAACAACAGCTAGCTTTCATAATCATAGGTTTATGACCGAATGTAATATGATACTACACCATGCATGCAGCAATATAATATATTATACATTAATTTAATTGCTTGTTCGTGTGCATATTAGGTGTACTGCATGATTGTTTGAACGCATTTTCTGCCATCAATCCTACACTCCACCCACCTATCCCCATGCCCCCCACCCACCTACCCCATGCACCCCACCCACCTACCCCCATGCACCCCACCCACCTACCCTCGTGCACCCCGCCCACCTACCCTCGTGCACCCCACCCACCTACCCCCAGGCACCCCCCCCCCCCCCCCCATGCTCCCCGCCCCCCAATGCTCCCCACTCCCCCAATGCTCCCCGCCCCCCAATGCTCCCCACCCCCCCAATGCTCCCCGCCCCCCAATGCTCCCCACCCCCCCAATGCTCCCCGCCCCCCAATGCTCCCCACCCCCCCAATGCTCCCCGCCCCCCAATGCTCCCCGCCCCCCAATGCTCCCCCCCCCCCCCCCCCCCCCCCCCAATGCTCCCCGCCCCCTGAGCGAAGATGCAGCAAGGGTAAAGTTAGGGTGAGGGCTCACCTCACCTTAACCTCACCCGAGCTAAACCTAAGCCGGAATGGCTAGGACACAATTTGACTCGCTTTATATACTCGCCGAAGCCTGCTGGCAAACGCGTGCATGTATACCTGCACGCGCACTCGGGTACCCGGAATACTCTAATTTGATTGGTTCAAATTATGGCTGGAATCGCCCGCCAGCTGTGCACGCGTAAGCTGTTCCCAGTGGTGAGCGTGTTTCCGTCTCTGTCGTTTTTCTGGACGCCATTGCCCTCCTCTAGTTGGTCCTCTGCCACTGTCGCTCCCTCCATCGTTGAACTATAATGACATTATAATTGAGGGCACTACCCTGCAATGCAACCGAGTATCTATACAATCATGTTTATAGTGTACCAAATGTAGTCCATCAACATTACTCCGATTTCCAACAGTGCACAACGCTTCGTGGATCCTCTGATCTTGAACTGCCACCTGCTGAGCTACCCAGGACAGAGGCTGAATGACTTTCTTTTGTAACCCCCCCCCCCCCCCCCCCCCCCAAAAAAAAAAACAACACGCTATTTGTTACCAATGATCCAATAAATAATATTATGACAATAATACTATTATAGTTCTCCATGACAATAATTTTACCCTATTGCTAGTTCAACTATGGCAGCCCTCCCCACCACTGCGTGCACTGACATGGTAGACACAATTACAACAGCAAGTGAAAAAATTTGCAGCTGTTACCATGGCAACAATAAAGCGTGCAGGAGTTTATCAACTAGTTATAATCATCGCCTGTTTTCTTGTTCTTCCAAGGACTGCTCTTATGACCAGTAGGTCTGCCTCCCCTGCTGACCAGTAGGTCTGCCTCCCCTGCTCTTGTGAGCAACAGGTCTATCGTTGCTCTTATGAGCAGTAGGTCTATCACGAGCAACAGGTCTAGTTGGAGATTTTAGTGGTCTTCTCCTCTCTTCCTGCTCTTCCTCAAACCGAAGTTGGTCACATTCTTTGTCAGCTGTGTATGTGTGTGTGCATGGGTGTGGGTGTGCATGGGTGTGGGTGTGCATGTGGGTGTGCATGTGTGTGTGTGTGTAGGTGTGGGTGGGAAAATAAACAACACGCTGGACAGTGATCGAGAGAGGGAGATGTAGCGGGACGTGTACAGACCTTTCTCTGCCTCATCCTCCAGGTCATCCCAGTCCATCCCACTCTCCTCACTCTCGTCGTCTTCATCTTCTACAGTATGTGAGTGTGTGTATTAGTACTGTGTACGTGAGTGTGTGAAGCAGTGCTATTCATACCATCAATGACACATTTCTTTCTAGTGGCAGAAGCTGCAGTATTAGAACGGGGAGCTTAGCAACTAGCATGCAGAGGTAACTCAGGTACGCAAGTGAGGTAAGGTGTTTATTAATTTAACCTTCAGCCTAAGGTTGGTCTGCCAAGGTGAGGAGGGGGTTGGTCCACAGTCAAATGCTTTAACCACTTGGCCACGGGTCATTCAGAGCTCCATCAGAATTGAGAAACACATTTCATACCAAAATATCGTACTGTGAGTTGCAGCACTGTGATGAACACGCCTCACCATTCATGTGGCCAAATGCTTTTAGCCCAGAATAATGAATCAGATCTGCAGGACTTGTGTTTCGTCACTATTCTGAAGTTGTAGCAGTATATAATCCTTTAGCCTCTATTAAATAGTTAAGCACTAAGCATCTATCTAGGCTTTCTGAGTGACTAAATGAATCACTGAGGTGCTTTCGGAGTAATATTGGCCCGGGACTGAGCCAATTCAGTTGCAAAGTATTGTTCTCCAACACAGCACATGGTCATAGCCACCATACCTGACTCTGCTGACTCCCCCTCTGAGATTGATGTGTATTCTTCATCGAAATCCGACTCCTCTCCTGGCCCCTCGTCATCATCGCTGGAGGGGCAGTATTCATCCTCTTCATCAGAATCCAAGTCATCACTTTCATTCCGCAAGGGAGGGTAGGCAACCAAGTCCAATCTCTGCAACCCGCAATCTATACCTCAAAGTGCTGTCATTGTTTTGTGCGTGGTAGTTGGATTGTATCCTCCATTCAGGAGATGTGCATCAGCATTGCTTCTCACAGAAATTTTGCCAATACCAAAATTGAAAAGTACTTCGGTAAGGCCTCCCTCCGTCTTACTCTATGCTTATAAATCACCTAGCGCAGTGGGATAACTTTTGCGGGTAAAGTAAGACCACAAATATTAAATTTGTGAACTAGAGCAAGTGCAAGGTATTCGCAGGTGAAGTAAGACCACAATTTAATATTAAATATAACACCTAGAGCAAGTGCGGATGGTGAGGGGGTTTCCCGGACGCCCCGCCAATTCCTTTGCACACACGTTGAGAAGCACACTATTCTACACCTGTGTAGATAAGGGCAGGGGTGTCCGGATGCTCCGCGAACTACTTGCTACAAGCAACTAGTGCAACAGGTAGCCACTTTTCCACAATGATGCCCCAGGTGTTACTATCAAACAATAGTGACCTAGAGGTACATTTGCAAAGTTGATTAGCTAGTGAGTGAGCAGCATGTATCATTCACATAACCTACATCACTGTCTGGATCAAGGAAGCTCCATCCCCCACTGGAGAAGAACCCCTCAGGGTCATCGTTGATGGTCTTCATGATTTTTTCCCAGTTCAAATTCTGTAGCCCTTCAGTGTACTTGATGTCACATGAGCTGGGAGGGAGGGGAAGGAGGGAGGGAGGGAGGGAGGAAGGAAGAGAGGGAGTGAGGGGGAGGGACAGAGAGGAGGGAGTGAGTGAGGGAGGAGGGAGAGAGAGAGAGAGAGAGAGAGGGAGGGAAGGAGTGAGGGAGGAGGGAGGGAGTGAGGCAGGGAGTGAGGGAGGGAGGGAGGCAGGGAGGGAGAAAGGAAGAGAGGGAGGAAGGGGGAGGACAGAGAGAGGGAGGGAGTGAGTGAGGGAGGAGGGAGAGAGAGAGAGAGAGAGGGAGGGAGGGAGGAGGGAGGGAGGGAGGGAGGGAGGGAGGAGAGAGAGAGAGGGAGGGAGGGAGGATAGACGGAGGGGAGGGAGGGAGCGAGGGAGGGAGGGAGGGAGGGAGAGGAGAGGAGAGGGGAGGGAGGGAGGGAGGGGACGGAGGAGAGGGATGGAAGGAGGAAGAAAATGCCATTCCGCTGAAGGTATTAGGAGTTGCACTACACTCACTTCAGCCACTCCTTGATGGGGTCAAGCAGGGTCATGGTGATGGCTGTTACCGAGGCAACCTTCTTCTTGTAGTCCTTGAACACAAACAAGTCGAAGTTCCGCATGTGAAACTGCAAGTGAGTACACATGCAACCACAGGCAGAGAAGACACTAAATCATACCGGCAGCTGAACACAAAATCATGAGCAAATACGCATCAACTCGACAACTTACCTGGACTCTCTCAAAGTGCACTAACTCCACCTCATCCAAAGTTGTGATGAATGCCGGCTGAAAGGTAATGGACAAGATTAAGACACAATGGTAAGGAGAATATCCTGACGACATGCATCAAATGTACCAGCCCCTCCCTCCATCAAACTGGTGGTGGGAATTAAGGTCCAAGAATCAACTAGACTATCTTAACTGCATGAGGAGCACTACTACAATGAGTAGGTGTTTCAACGACCGCTCAACAGGTTATCACACCCTCTAACCGGTTGCCAGGCTCAAAGACAGTCTTACCTGGTCGCTAAGGTTCACAATACAGTTGGTTGTGGGCTGAAGGAGCACGGTGCTGTAGAAGAGGAATATAATATCACAGAGATGATGATGATATCACAGAGAACAAGAGAATGGGGAGAGAGAAGGGAGGAGGATTCCACCAATCACTTACCCCAATTCTTTGAATGGCTTCTCAAACACAGTTTTGTACTGGGGCCCGAAACATGTCAAAGGCATTGTCCAGCTTGGCTCTCAGCTCTCTCTCTGCTTGCTCTGCTATGAGGTCATCCCGATCATAAATGTGCTGTGCCCGTCCCAGGTCCGTCATTATCTCCCCCACCTGGTCACAAGAGTGGAACGTGAATACAAGGAGAGGGGGAGCACAGACAAGAAGAGGGAGATGGAGGAGGGGAAGGGGAGGAGAGGAAGAGGAGAAGGGGAGGAGAAAGCGGAAGAGGGGGGAGGGGGAGAGAGTGAAGGGGGTGTTGAGGAGAGAGGTGGATGGAGAAGAGGCGAGGGGAGGAGAGAGTGGAGAAGAGGAGGAGAGAACAGAGGAGGCAGGAGGAGAGAGAGGAGGATGGAGAGGAGGTGAGGGGAGGAGAGAACAGAGGAGGCGGGAGGAGAGAGGAGGATGGAGAGGAGGGGAGAGGAGTGAGAGGAGGAAGCAAGACAGGATGAGGGAGAGGAAGAGGGGGAGGGGGAGGAGAGCAAGGAGGTGGGAGAGGAGGAGGGGGGGGGGGAGAGGGGGAGGAGAGAGAGGAGAGGAGAGGGAGGAGAGAGAAGGAGGGGGAAGAGAGAGAGAAGGAGGTGGAAGAGAGAGAGAAGGAAGGTGAATTGTTGTGGAGGGGTGGCCTAAAGCTTCTCACACACCTCGGTGTAGAACTGGATGTCCTTGTGCTTCTCCTTTCCGATGATGATGGGATGCTGCACAGAAAGGAAGATATACCCTCACATTAACCAAAGCAACCTGCTAGTGAAGCAGAACCTGAAGCAGGTCAAGTAGAAAGTGAAGTTATGCCACATGCTACTCAGGTACTACACTATTCACAGCCCTCTCTGTAGCTGATACTGGTGCATTAGCCTCGTTCCAAGGCTCCTCCTTGTGCGCACGGTGGTATTTTTCCTTCACCGCATGCACAGGGGGAGCCTGGGAACGAGGCTGCTGCTGCATAGTTCAGGACTAACTGTTGGTGCAGAGAGACTCCATTGGACTATATGTAGAAGGGTGAGTCTCCCTCTACGCTCACCTTGAGGTGGAAATGAAGGAGGACAATCATCTCCCCCTTTGAGGGCTGGAAGAAGGCATGCTTCACGTTGTTGAACAAGATGTCCACACGATCTCCCTTCAGTGTTGTGTAGCATAGCCTGTTTGTGTGGGCCTCAAGAGTGCCCTGTGTGGGACGACCATGATACAATGTCAGAAGGGGCAGAACAATTATGCTACAAATACTTTTTGGACAATCTAAGTATTTAAATACCAGTTTGCCGTGCATTACGGTTTTTAGTGCATGAGGGCAATCTAGTTAACGGTCGAGGGTGAGATAATGACCAAGACCGTTACCGTTAACTAGATTGTCTGAGTGCACTAAAGCCCGTAATGCACTGCAAACTGGTATCTAAACTACTTAGTGCAACTCACTGACCCGAGAGATACTTTGATCTTTGAAAAGTGTGCATTATCTAGATAATGCACACTAAAGTGTGCAATAAGCGATTTAATGCTCCGTCATGTGATCAATTCTGAGGCGTCTGATTCGTTGAGGGTCACGTGAGTAGCACTAAACATTCATAGATATTCGTGGACACTATCTTGAAGTGCAGTAGTACATTCTTGGATACTATGTTGTAGGGAAACACTACATGTATCTTGAAGAGTAACCAAATTGATGTCTTCCCATTTGGTGAATTCCCATTTGGTGAATTCCCATTTGGTGAATTCCCAACATTGACCAAGTGGGAATTGACAAATTGACAAAGTGGGAATTGAAAGTGGAGACTCTGGGCTCAACTACCAGGCTTGAAGGGCAACAGAACATTCTTGGATATTCTGGAACACTGCACCAAAATCATGCCGATAATAAGACAGTACCAATACTATAGACTTAAGCCGATCAAGCTGATATCCGATATCATTGAAGAAACTTTGGGGGCTTGCTGCATTTCTTTGTAGGCATTTCGAGGGTCAACCGCACTCCTTGTAGCCGTTGCAACCCCGGTTGCAACTCACCATAGCGCAAGCTAACTATTGCAGTTCGTTCCAATTAACACACATGCCACATGGCAACCACGCTCAGTCGATCGCTAGCAATGGTGGCCAAAGGGAAGACAAGACAGTATTACAGTGCTCACAACTTTGCCAGCACGGTGAGTTTTGGCATGTAAGTGTCAGTGAACGACAGCGATGACGACCGTGGGGTCAGAATCTTCATGTGCCTTTCCTAAGAGCTGTACTGGCAATGAAAGTCGGAGCAGTCGAGCAATGGCATGCAGCCGATGGCATGGCAAAATTGCTTGTATCTCCACTACCAAGGTGAGTTCCACCAAAATTGTACGGTTGGGTCACTGCATGATAGCGATCACAACGGTGTAGTCAGAATCTTTGCAGGTAGTTATTTATATATTCGAACCATCTTGAAGGGTAACTGTACAATCTTGGACACTACAGGTATCTTACCATGAGGATCACGCCGGCCGATCAGGCCGGACTAGATCACACAAGCATGATTGTGCGATCCAAATCACATGATTATTAATGTCTACATAATCTGGATCACATGGCATGCACTCATTACCCCCAGCTAGAGCCCACGACAGACCCACTGTTATTTACCTAGTAATCTCCAGTTATCCCTAGTAATCCTTTTCTAGTAATCTTTCTCTAGTAAGCTAGTTATCACTGGCAAACACAAGATTACCTGTACTCTCCTGGAACCGATGACAGGCCGCATATAGAGGTCCCTCAGCCGTGGGTGTTCAGGATAAGGGTATCCTGCTCTACGTAACCCTGCACACATAAAGTATATGCCTGTTCTCACTGCACACAGCTATCAGAACCATGGCTACATAAGACCCACACACCTATAGTGCTTAAGATCACATGATCTAAACATCTTCAACAGGATCACATGACCTAACCACTGATGATCATTACAAGATCATGACCCACCCACCTCCAGCTCCCTCTTCTCCTGTTCCCTCGTCTTGAACCTCTTTTGGACATCTTTGATTAGATTAAACACGTGCACTAGACTGGCCCCTGCCCAAGATCCATGCTTTGAGATTGCTGGAAATGACCTGCAAGAAAAAGAGGAAAAGAAAAATGAACTCAGAAGAATAGCTGGAAACACGGGGCCACCGTTCACTTTTTTGCCGACGCAATCCCCCTTTTTGCCTTGACCTGTGAACCAACAACCAACCATGACGTCATAATGACATGTGCGTAGTATACGGAGGTATCGGTCCAAGTAATAAGATATACGGAAGTGCACGAGTAATGGACACGAGCGATGAAGGTTGACGAGCGCGTTGACGATCCGAGGCCGCGTCCTCTTACCAAGAAGCTCACTGAGCGTATAATATATCACGTCAGAAAATACTTGGCTGGGTCGAATCACTTGAAGGTACAGGCAGCGAGTGGGCTGCGGGCGCCCACATCCACCAAGAGGACGCCTGTGGTGCAGCGCCCGTGCGCAGAGCTGAAATGGAGGTAGCGAGAGGGCCTAGGGGGGGATAGGGAGGCGGTTTTGATGGCATAAAAGGCTAGAATCCCTGCAAGTACCAAATTGCCACTCCGAGTACTTTTTTGCCCGAGGGGAGAAACAACCAACCAACTAAAGTGGCATTGCGTCTGGCAATTTGGTAACTGTGGCCCCGTGGCTGGAAATCAAAACTGCAGGATGAAACTTACACTTCCTTCACAAAGGCTGCCTCAGTATTGGACCCACACACCTATAGTGCTTAAGATCACATGATCTAAACATCTTGAGATCATAAGGTCACATGACCAACTACAATGTGCAAGATCATATGATCCACTTCATAGGATCACATGACCTAACCACTGATGATCATTACAAGATCACCCACCTCCAGCTCCCTCTTCTCCTGTTCCCTCGTCTTGAACCTCAACATCAGATTAAACACGTGCACTAGACTGGCCCCTGCCCCAGATCCATGCTTTGAGCTTGCTCGAAATGACCTGCAAGAAAAAGAGGACAAGAAAAATAAATCACTCAGAAGTATAGCTGGAAATCAAAACTGCAGGATGAAACTTACACTTCCTTCACAAAGGCTGCCTCAGGATTGGGGAAGACTACGCCAACCCAAAGAACTGGATGGATGGATAGACAGACAGACAGACTAGGGTTAATCGGTCTCAAAAGGTGAGGGAACGAGATCACCACCAACCTTCCCGGGTGGAAGAAGTTGATTCTCAGGTACACATACTCCCCTTCCTCACTCTTGCTACAGTTCTACAGTAATGATCAGAGTCCAAAGTTCAAGGTACAAAGTACACACACAATCAGAGACTGTAACATACACGTACCTTGAGTGTGGATATGGAGTTGCAATGCCATGGATTGGCAGAATAGTTGCTTCGTACTTTCTATCTGTATTGTAAAGCATGAGATATATATATATATATATAATATTATATTATATTTCACTCCTGGTAGGGGAAAAATTGTACTGTGTAAATAGATAATAAATAACTCATTCGAGCGATTGTGATGGCGTACAAAGATTCTGACTACACCGCCGTGATGTGTGATAATTGGAACGAACTGTCACACTTAGCTTGTGCTACCGTTTAACCGCGGCTACCAGGAGTGCGGTTGCCCCTCGTATAAATTTTATTTTGATCTGATTTCAACGTTAACGAACTTCAAACATCTCTAAGTTGTACATCTGCAAACATCTTACTTACCCACAAAAAATCTTGTGGTTCTGCACGTCTGCATCCCTGGGCACCACAGATGAATGTTTGTAGGCCACATCTGCTGAAAGCTTGGGCCTGCAGGAAACAACGTCCGCCAAGGTTGTTGCAGCACATGTTGTTAATTTTGTATTACTCTATTGTGCTCAAAACTATGCAGGCATAATTGGGCAAGGCCTAACACTCACCTCTTGGCCAAAGATTCTTGCTGCCCTTCCAGCAAACGTTTCTAAAACGACCCAGTAACATGTAAGTAACCAGATGTTCGTATGTTCATGCACTACTTTGGGTGCCTGCAGAGTCATGCAATGGTACATAGCAACAGACAGTCATGTGACAGTACATAGCAACAGACAGTCATGTGACAGTACATAGCAACAGATAGTCATGTGACAGTACATAGCAACAGACAGTCATGTGACGGTACATAGCAACAGACAGTCATGTGACAGTACATAGCAACAGATAGTCATGTGACAGTACATAGCACAGAGGTCGAAATAACATGCGGTCATCGGTCAATTTCCGTGCACTTAGCTAAAATGACCGCACACTAATGCACTTGTTCGGTAGGCGTGACCGATCAACATGCATGAATACAATTACCTAAGTGCATGACCCACAATCACTGTACCTGGTTCGAATCAGCCAATTTCTTTTTCTCTCTTTCTTTATGCATGAGTTCTAGTCAACCAAATTCTTTTTTTTCCCAATACACATATACACACAACCAACATGGATTTGAATCTAGTTTGGAGAACACACATTCATGCTCTTGTGATTTATTTTTGGTGACGGGCGCGGGCATGACCTAACATATTTAGTAAATGTCCAATCAAAATCTAAAGTGCTAGGACATTTGACCGCTCAACATGTAATCCTTATTTCGACCTCTGATAGCAACAGACAGTCATGTGACGGTACATAGCAACAGACAGTCATGTGACAGTACTTAGCAACAGATAGTCATGTAACAGCAACAGATAGTCATGTGACGGTACATAGCAATGTGACGGTACATAGCAACAGACAGTCATGTGACAGAACACAGCAACAGACAGTCATTATATTATGACAGTACATAGCAACAGATAGTCATGTAACAGTACATAGCAACAGATAGTCATGTGACGGTACATAGCAACAGACAGTCATGTGACGGTACATAGCAACAGACAGTCATGTGACAGTACATAGCAACAGATAGTCATGTGACGGTACATAGCAACAGACAGTCATGTGACGGTACAGACAGTCATGTGACGGTACATAGCAACAGACAGTCATGTGACAGTACATAGCAACAGATAGTCATGTGACGGTACATAGCAACAGACAGTCATGTGACAGTACATAGCAACAGACAGTCATGTGACAGTACAGTCATGACAGAGGAGGTTGGTCAAAGTTGACCTTTTCTAATCAGGTCTCATCAAGGTTACTGGATACTCGTGCGCACGCCGTGCGAAATGTATGGGAAATGTGTACTTATAAGCTCGGTAACCAAAAATTTCTGGTGGAAAGAGCGTGATCAACTTGATTCTGGCGGTGGAGGTGCGCTGTCACAAGGTGCAGGGTATGACGGAAGCTTTTTCCGAGGGGCAACCGAACTCCTGGTAGCCGTTGCAACGCCGGCTGCGACTCACCGTAGCGCAAGCTAAGTATTGCAGTAAGTTCCAGTTAACACACATGCCATGTGGCAACCACGCTCTGTCGATCGCTAGCAATGGCGGCCAAAGGGAAGACACGAAGTTATTACAGCACTTACAACTTTGCCAGCACAGTGAGTTTTGGCATGTAAGCGTCAGTGAATGACAGCGATTACAGCTGTGTGGTCAGATTCTTTGTGGGGCCTTCGTAAGACTACTGTCGAAGAGAGCGATCGAGCAATGGCGGCCGACGGCACAACAAAAGCACTTGTATCTCCACCACCAAGGTGAGTTTCAGCACAATTTTTATACGTTTGTCTAACTGCATGATAGCCATCACGACGGTGTAGTCAGAATCTCTGTAGACCTTTCCTGCGAGCTGTGAGGTTTGATTATTTACATTAATTGATTAATTAACTAGGGGCAACCGCACTCCTGGTAGCCATTGCAACGCCGGCTGCGACTCGCCGTAACGCAAGCTAAGTATCACAGTTAGTTCCAGTTAACGCACATGCCACATGGCAGGCACGCTCTGTCGATTGCTAGCAATGGCGGCCAAAGGAAAGACACGAAGCACTTACAACTTTGCCAGCACGGTGAGTTTTGGCATGTAAGCGTCAGTGAACGACAGCGATTACGGCTGTGTGGTACGTCAGAATCTTTGTGGGGTTTCATAAGACTGTACTGGCAACCAACATCAAAGAGAGCGATCGAGCAATGGCGGCCGACGGCACGACAAAAGCGCTTATATCTCCACCACCAAGGTGAGTTTCAGCACAATTATTATGGGTTTGTCTAACTGCATGATAGCGATCACGACAGTGTAGTCAGAATCCTTGTAGGCCTTTCCTGCGAGCTGTGAGGTTTGATTACTTATTTACATTAATTACGCGGCACAATTTTTCCCCTACCAGGAGTGTAATTACGTGGCATAATTTTTCCCCTACCAGGAGTGTAATGATAGCATAATCCCTGGCAAATATATCTGCTGTCTCGCTCGAGAAAAGTGGTAAATACGGCTTTTTGGTGAACTGAACTGCTCGTTTTTGCAAGGCTACTATAATACGGTGTATTGGTAAAAGCTTCCGTCATGCCCTCCACCTCTAGAATCAAGTTGCTCACGCTGTTTGTACCAGAGATTTTTGGCTAGCGAGCATTTCTCAATACATTTCGCACGGCACGCACGAGTATCCAGTAACCTTAATGAGACCTGATTAGAAAAGGTCAACTTTGACCAACCTCCTCTGTCATGACTGTCTGTTGCTATGTACTGTCACATGACTGTCCATTGCTATGTACCGTCACATGACTATCTGTTGCTATGTACCGTCACATGACTATCTGTTGCTATGCACAACTGTACTGTCACATGACTGTCTGTTGCTATGTACCGTCACATGACCAGAGGAGGTTGACCACTGCATACGTCACAAATAATTATTGACTTTGTCGTGTGACAAGTGGACGGTTATTAAAAGTTATTGCAGATAGCCATACGACTAGAAGGCCGCTTCTGGGGCTGCTATGGAGTGTTCCATGTTGGCAATTGTTGAACGCGCTGTGCAAAATCGACGAGACAGCACCGAACCTCCACTCAAGTCTCACGGGCCAGATGTTTGTACAGGGCCAGATGTTTGTACAGGGCCAGATGTGACGGTACATAGCAACAGATAGTCATGTGACGGTACATAGCAACAGATAGTCATGTGACAGTACACAGTCATGACAGACAGTACATAGCAACAGATAGTCATGTGATGGTACATAGCAACAGATAGTCATGTGACGGTACATAGCAACAGATAGTCATGTGACAGTACATAGCAACAGACAGTCATGTCAGACAGTACATGTACATAGCAACAGATAGTCGTGTGACGGTACATAGCAACAGATAGTCATGTGACAGTACATAGCAACAGATAGTCATGTGACAGTACATAGCAACAGATAGTCATGTGACAGTACATAGCAACAGACAGAGTCATACCACTACATAGCAACTAACAGAGTATACATAGCACAGCACATGTGATGGTACATAATTATACGTACAGTATGTATACCCACCTTTATCGACTTGGCTAGTCTTGATTGGTGCTCCTTTCTCCGGTCCTCAGCAGTCTGCTCCGTCTGCACACATCATAGGTCACACAAGCAATGAATGCAAGTCTCATGACACAAAGATTGAGAACACTATCATCTACATTCCAAGCAACTAAAATTTAGGCCCCACCCACTCAGACATAATGCCCAACCAACATGGCACCGCCCTGCTCACCCTGGTCCTGCTGTGCAGGAT
Source organism: Axinella damicornis (assembly GCA_963931865.1). Classification (NCBI taxonomy): domain Eukaryota; kingdom Metazoa; phylum Porifera; class Demospongiae; order Axinellida; family Axinellidae; genus Axinella; species Axinella damicornis. The sequence goes on along the minus strand of OZ007515.1, from coordinate 7,703,475 downwards.
GGCTGTCCTCTTCACCTCTCGTCCGAGCAGCACATCCTCCTGATCATGGTACAGAGAGGGACCGTAGGTCAAGGTCTCAGGCAGTTGCAAAAGTGAGCAAATCAGGTGAAGCTACTTGTATAGTGAACAATGACATCATCGTGCAAATGAAATGATAACCTGCAATAGAACACGACACACTCACACTAATGCCTGGTCCATTTTCTCCCTCTTCATTCTACAGGAAATGGAGACAGGAAGTTGACAATTCGGACGGTGTAATGCAGACTAGGACGGCAATTCATCAACAGCACTGTTACAATATTCCAACAGTGCAATATTGTGTCCCCCACAGTGCAATTTATCACAGTGCAGACTGTACTGAGTTCTCCCAATGCAACACAGTGTAGCCTCGTTCCCACACGGCCTGGGAATGAGGCTAAACATTGTGCTCCCACTGTGCTGTCACATGTGCAACAAACTTACCCCGAGGAAGATTGCAACGTTTCTTCCTAGCAGTGGCAGTCGGCTCTGTAGCTGGCTCATCCTGTGTGTGTGTGTGTGTGTGTGTGGGGGGGGGGGGGGGGGGGGGGGGGGGGGGCATACACATGATTGTGTGTTTGTATGAGTGCATGTGTGAGTGTTTGTGTGCATAGTATGCGGGTGTGTACGTACATGCATACATATGTATATGTATTGTGTGCATGTGCATGTGAGAGGAGTGCACGCGAGAGGAGTGCATGCATGTGTTTGTGTTCAGTATGCATGCGTGTTGTGTGCATTTTATGCTGTGCACTATAACGAGAGCAGCCATGACTAATGTCTATCCCTGCATATGAACTTCTCCCACACTCCTACCCTCCCACCTGCACCGCTCCTATACCCCTCCAACATCCCACACTGCCACATGCACCTCTCCTATATCCCTCCAACATAGCCTCGTTCCCAGGCCTTCCGCACCTCCAGTTTTTGATCGCTTGCAGTATGCAAAAATGGAGGGGGAAGGCCTGGGGAATCTTCTCACACGATACGTGGCACAGCTGACGTTACGGATTCTAGATGCAATGGGTTATTTACATTCCCATCCACAGCTACAGAGAAGCCAGAAAACTGAAACAACTTACAGAGAAGAGGTAGGTCTTACCTGTAAAACATATCCAGGTTTGAAGCAAAACCGCTGAGGGATAGCTGTGATACAAGGGGTGAAACTCCAAATAGTGCCGTCTTTTTGCTCCACGAGAAGATTGCGTCATAGCTGGGCATTTTCACGTTTGTCACTTGGCAGCCCTTTGGAGTCATGGCTTGTAGCCTGGGTACGCTTCATACGCTCGGTGTAGCTCTCAGTTGGCGCTTGTCCCATCTTCGTAGGTAGCACGCAGAATGCAAGATCAGTCTCGTACATGACTCTGTCAGACTAGACTGTTGATCTGAGGCGTGACAACGGGCCTCACTATTTCACGGAACGGAACGGAACGGACCGGAACGGACCGGAACGGACCGGAACACCACACTATTCCACGGAACGGACCGGACCGGAAACGTGGACGGGATCGCTGGCTTGCCGGCTGTGAATAGCCTCGTTCCCAGTCCCACGCCCAGCTTTTCGTCGCTTACAGTACGGTACTGCAAGCGACGAAAAGCTGGGCGTGGGACTGGGAACGAGGCTAGGCTGTGAACACTGCGCGCATGCGAGATAAGATGTTGAGAAGAGTCTCCTATCCTTCCGACTTCACTGACAAGACTGAAAAAGTCTTATTATTATTACTCTTTACCTTTGTGCAAATCACCCCTTGGTTTATAGAGATAGATTTCACCTGCCTTGGCCTTCACTGGAGGCAGACTGCTGATTCCTTCTTCAGGAGGATCATGGAGGAGCTTGGTAACCTCAGAGATCGGCAAAGGCATGGTACATACACTATAGACAGTTGCCATCCAGGGGCGGATACAGGATTTATGAAAGGGGGGGGGCACAATATATTAAACGCTGCCGGAGGCAGTGCATTGAGGCGCGTAGCGCCGATCAGTCCGCGCGAAGCGCGGAAAAATTTTTTCGTCTTCATTTTTCACTTCTCAGGATGGGCTCTCGTGGCACCTTCGCGCTTTGCACTGCACGTTCCAGATGTACGAGGATTGCAGGTCCCAGGGCCGCCATGAGCTTCTTCCTTGCTCAAATTTCGCTCACGAACTTAATACGTACGTACACGGAGGGGTATACTAGATCGTGGTCTCGTTCCCAAGCCGTTCGGTTTCAGGCAACGCACGGTATTGCGAGCTGAGGAGGCCAGGCCAGGAGTTGCAACGTAGCGGCAGCAAGTTAGTAAGGAGGAAAATAAAGCGGTGAAGAAGCAAAAGGGGGGGGCACCGGCCCCCGGTGCCCCCCCCCCCTAGATCCGCCCCTGGGGCCCATCATTGCTGCTTCATTTCTGACACCTACAAGTAAATTTTCATGAGCGCATTGCGCTGTGTACGAACTGCGCCGTGAGCTCGCGTGTCCGTTCCGTGGAATAGTGTGGTGTTCCGGTCCGTTCCGGTCCGTTCCGTTCCGTGAAATAGTGAGGCCCCGTGACAACATATGACGGTCGTGTCGCGTATCACATGAGAAGATTCCCCAGGCCTTCCCCCTCCGTTTTTGCATACTGCAAGCGATCAAAACTGGAGGTGCGGAAGGGCTGGGAACGAGGCTACCTCCAACATCCTCCCCTCCCACCTTCACCTCTCCAATACTCCTCCAACATCCCACCCCTCCCACCTCCACCTCTCCTATATACCCCTCCAACATCCCACCCCTCCCACCTGCACCTCTCCTATACTCCTCTAACATCCCACATGAACTTCTCCTATACCCCTCCAACATCCCACCCCTCCCACCTGCACCTCCCACACTGCCACGTGCACCTCTCCAATACCCTTCCAAAATTCCACCCCTCCCACCTGCACCTTTCCCACACTCCACCCATCCCACCCCAAATCCCTCCCCACCTCTCCAACAAACACAGTGTCCCCAACAAACAGAGAGTAGGATCTCCCAGCTTGGTCATCAGCTGAAGGGTTTGAAAGACCAGCAAATCCAACATTCACATTGAACACCATCCCCTTCTGGGCCCGCAGAGGACACTTCGGGTTGATCAGGAGGGACTCCTCTCGGAACTCAATACCAGTCACAAACTTTCAGCAACAAAAAGGGCACAAATCATCAAACAATGATACACCCAGAATGACAAGCAGTCGTCCCGTACCCAGACCTTTCATCCAGAGCAAATATCGCTTCCAGTATAACGTGCAGATATTAAAAGCAATCCGTGCTGGGGTTGGTTGGGTCTGGAACAAAGACTAGACAAGGACAGACCATGTATCTGAATACCAAATACTTGTACACCAAAAGGACCTGGCCCAAGGTTACAATTAAACATACCGAAACGGCCTCTAGGGGTGTGCGATCAACTCAGTAACGTGATTGCAGCAGAATACTACGTCAAACAGTCAGTGACCATGTGTTAAGTGAGTTTTCGACCTTTCAGCATCAGTGGTCCGACCCCCAGGTCTCCCATTCTGTTGCCTGCATCCTGCATTCCACTGAGTCCGATTCCCATACCAGCACCAAGACTCGACTGACCGGGTTCCATCGGAGGCATCAGTCTTGGGCTGAAATTGCCATCAAGCCCGCCCATTCTGGGATTGGTCAATCCAATTCTAGTGGAACCAGGGTTGGGAGCCAATACTGGCGTGTAAGGGTAGGGGGGAAGGGGGGAGGGAGGGGCGCAAGGCCGGGACCACTCAACCAGCTGTCGTTGCTTCTAAGGAATAATTAGTGGATCCTACAGAAAGGAGGGAGAAAGGGAGGAAGAGGGAGAGGAGAGAGGGGTTAAGGAAAGCAAGCTGTGATCCAGGTAGTCATATGACATTCCATGTTTGGTCATATGACAGCAGGGGGGGTGGGACAAGGTCCATGCATGTGTGGTACAATTCACATTCCATAACGTATAGTGCACAATGATATACACTGTACAAGAAGTATGCGGAACTAGCAGACTAGTAACAGGTCTAGTGCTGACGTTCGCTGGGGTTCGATCGCTGATACTAAACACTTGAGTGCGGTAGACAAGTCTGCATTCGCTGATATTCGAGGTGAGTCTGCTAGTCTAACAAGCTAGCCCTTCGCTTTCTCCAGCGCGATCGCTTTCAGTATGCACGCGCGGAGAAGTAAGGTCTAGAAACTTTGGACCACTTTACTCGGTACGAAAGAATGCAATTAATCTAACTTCACGTCCGTTTACGTCATAATATTCCAATTAGTGCAACTGCAGTCAGTCGATTCTGGCCCGCTAACCTCGTTGACTGTTTGTACTGCTGTCTGTTTGGTCGTTGTGCAGGAGAACAGCAATCGCAAGCAACTTCAGACTGTCCTCAACGCTTGTACCGAGCGATTTGAAAGATCACCTCGTGACAGCTGCAATCTGATTGGCTCTACCCGATTTCGAGTAGAGCCCAAGCAAAGTGGTCCAAAGTTTCTAGACCCTCTTTTTCCCCGTGCGGTCACGTGAGTCGATCCGTGCTGGGGAAAATTCGAGGGGCTAGCCCGCTAGACTAGTGAGTCTGCATGGTCACATACTTAACTGCTCAGCACAGGCACATGGTAGTGTATAGTGGCTTACACGTAGCAAGCTCGCAGCCTTTGCATGGAGAATACTGCATTGAAAGCGCAATGCAGCCTTCTCCTCCCACAGAGAAAAGCAGCAGAACGACTTTGCACTATGTCAATGTCATACAAAATGACAGTGCACATGATCTTGTCCTACCCCCCCTCCCTGATATCACGTGCATTAGCTGTAACCGATTGGCCACACAGTTTCTTTTAGGCAAGCGTTACGCAGTGCAATACGGCAGTCAGGTAGCCTCGTACCCAGGCCCTCACGCAGAACGCGGAAGAGGGCCTGGTGACACTTGGCAAAATTCCCGTATGTGCTGAGCTCAGCAGTCTTGATTTCGGGTAGGCAAATCACGTTCGCCCATTGCCAATTACTGCATAGTAATTACATTCTTCACCCCATGAAAAGTGTAGCCGTTTGATAAAACCGCCGTTCTAGCCTTCAAGACTCACCTCTGGTCGCTCCTTGGCAAGGACTTGCTACTTAGCCATCACCAACAGCTACATGTACCTTCCGCGTGATTTCGAATGCATCCAAGTAAGGAATGTACTCGATTACACAATTATGCTGACTGAGCACATACGGGAATTTTGCCATGTGTCACCAGGCCCTCTTCCGCGTTCCGCGTGAGGGCCTGGGTACGAGGCTAGTAGTCAGGCACACCGTGTCAGTCAAACATTATATTATTTACGCGGCACAATTATTCCCCTACCAGGAGTGTAACAACTGTAACCTCCACATGTCATATTATGTTATCTGTTATCACTTAATTGGTGAGCACATACCAATTGAGTTCAGCTGCTTGATTAGATCAATCATTAGGTTTGGCAGATTTTCGGGCCAGCCTCCGGGCATGCATACAGCATCTAAAGCTGGCTGGCATTTATTGCATTCCTGAGTGACTGGGAAGGAGAGTTACTCCTTCGAGAGGCCCAAAGGAGATGATTCGTGAACCTCCTACACCCAGTCACGAAGTGAGTTTAAGGAGACTGGCCCAGTATTGCTGGTTACGTAATGGCTGGCTAGGAATGATTGCTGATGGCTATATGCAGCTAATGACAGTTACAGTGACAGAGCATAACAAGTAGAATGAATGGCAGAGTAGCTACAAAGTCATGACCGGCAGTTGTGTTCGACCGTGCTTACAGTCTAATCTGGCGTAGGAATGGTAGCAGGAGAGGTGGCTGGAGCACTCAGAATTGCTGTAAAGGATGCCAGACGGGCTCTGGGAATTTTGACATAGGCCTGGAAAGCGTCACTTTTCCACCTTCCCAAAGCTTTAATGATGGTGTCTTCGATGCCCTTTTCCGCGGCTGTAGTGGCAGCACCAATACGAAAGCTGTGGCTGGCATAGAGGGAGGAGTCATATCCCAAAGCTGATAACGCTGATCGAACCCGTGTGGTAAAAAACTCCTTGGTTAGTGGCGCTGAGCCCCGGAGTTGAAAGAATGGACCTGCAGAGGAACCCCGAATGGCTAGAAAAGCCGAGATTGCTGCCACTGGGCATAGGTCATCCCTGGTCTCGCCAAGGAATATAGAGATACCCTTTCTGCCTTGATCTGTTTTGGAGACCTTGAGATACACCTGGACAAGTGTTGGATTATCTCGGTCATCAATTGCAATATCAGATGGTGTCAAATGGGTGGAAGGATCAAACGCTTCCTCCGAGGGAACTGTAATTTCTCCCAGACGGAAGAACTCAAAAAAGGCCATAGTGCAGGCTGCCCATAGCATGATGGTATTGGGGTCATCACGGGTAGGTGACCATAGGGATTTGAGTTGGCGTAAGATCAGAGGGGATATGGGGAGTCTCGTCCGTTCAACTGCTGCTGCTGACTTTGCCTGCGCCCGGGCTACTCCATTCGAAACCACTTTAAGTTTTGGCATAGCAGAGTGAGCTGGCTCGGGGTAGCCTATAGCAATCTGCTCGTGGCGGAGAGCAGATAGGTAGACGTTTATTGTAGCCGGTGTTAAACCTTGTTTCGCAAGGTAAGCCACATAGTAGCATAGTAGAGATTGGGATAGGGGGAAGGGGGCAACAATGTTGTGAGAAATGCAGAAATTGTTGAAGCGTTTGGTGCCAGTTGCATAGGTTTTATGGGTAGAGGAGCTTAGACCTTGCTCAAAATAGAATTGAACCAACTGGTCCAAGTCTCGGATAGCCAGTCCACTTTGGAGTTGATGAGGAGGGTAGATATCTCTTGGGGAACTGGAGTTGGGTGGGGGGCCATGGCTGGAACCTTCTGTTTGAATAAAGAGAGACGGTTGCGTGACAGGTGGTCAGCCAGGTCATTATGTCTGCCAGAGACATGAACAGGGATGAAGTTGAAGCCCATAACCGCCGCAACGAAAAATAGACTCCTCAATAGGTGCATCAGGTCATCATCCCGACTGTAGCGTGAATGAATTATATCCACTACAGATTGGTTGTCGCATCGGCAGCATACATACTTGCCAGCCCACTGGCGGCCCCAGATAAGGCCTGAAATCAAAATAGGGACGAGCTCTAAGAATGCTATGGGTTTGGATGCTGCTGCTTCATTCCACTGTAGCTGAAACCATTGGTTGCCAGAATGGGCACCACAACCCCAGGAACCTGACGCATCAGAGGTCACCGTAAACGTGGGGTTTTGAATACCTAGAGCAGACATCAGCGTTATGCCATTCCAACGATGGAGGAAAGTCCTCCACCATGTTAGGTCAGAGCGGAAACCTTGATTCAAACGAATGGGGTGAGAGGGACGGTGTCTGGTTTTTGATAGAATAATCATGCGCCTGAGAAACGATCGGCCTGGTTTAATGATGGCAGAAGCATGTTGCAATTGGCCAATGAGGGAGTCCAGGTCATGTTTTGTACACACTTTGCGGTGGAGCCAGCTAGAGAGGAGTGCCGAGAGTCGCTCAAGCTTGTCTTGTGGCAAGGACACTGTCATTAGGACTGTGTCTAGGAGAAATCCCAAGTAGTCCAGAAGCAAGCATGGCCCTTGACATTTGTCCATGGCCAGGGGGATGCCCAAAAGTTCACATATGCCCCAAATTATGCGGCAGTTGATGGAGCATTGGGGACTGTTGGGTGGACCGAAAGTAATAAAATCATCTAAGTAATGTAGCAACGCTGACACCCCATGTTGCTTTAGAATCCATAGCAGCGCATCAGCAAGTGCATTGAAAATTTTGGGGGCTGACCGCATGCCAAATGGGAGGGCTGTATCAATATATACTTTACCCTGGAAGGACATTCCCAGCAGCAGTCGATCGTCTATGTGAACAGGGCATATACGATAGGCACTCTTGATATCTATTTTTGCCAGATTTGCATTCGGACCGAGGGATATGATCTTCTTAATAACATCCTGAATGTGGATATATTCTAGGGATGACAGTGTTGGCGAGATACCGTCATTAACACTGAAGCCCTCTGGAGAAGACATGTCTACAATAAGGCGCCACGCGTTGTCCTGGTGTCTTTTTGGAATAATGCCGATAGGGCTAATGTGTGCTGCAAGTGTTAGCTCATTAGGGCCAAAGGGGCCCAGAACTCGGCCAGCCTCTCGTTCCCCCTTGAGGTACTTTTCAACCACCTCCGCATGATCCCGAGCTGAGACCATGTTACCTTTAGCTGATTTCAGGGAGCAAGCCCTGTCAAAGCCAATGTGGAAGCCTTCCGCTATCCCCTGGAGTATGTACTGTGCAAATGCTTTGTCTGGGTGACTGCTCAGGCACGTTCTCCAGGCCTCACTGTTTAATGGTGAGGTGGTTTGACTGAGGCGGGGGTCAACCGGGATTGCTGGCACTGGATGGAGGCTTTCCAACGCCATGAGGTGTTGAGTATACCGGTACATGCTGATGGGGTTGAAGGGGTTACCTATGAGGAGGGGGAAGGGGGGGGGGGGGGGGGGGGGGGGGGGGGGGGGGATTTATGCTACGTACTGCTGTATGGGTTCATTTTACTTTAATTTTAATTGAGCAGAATGCAGCATATGAAGTACAATGTCACGCCTGATGGCGGAGGATGGGTATCCTAGCCTGCATGAGGATACATCAATATATATGTTCTGGAAGGTACAGACCTTGGGAAATGGATAGAATAATATGGAGATATTGATAGAGGACAGTTTGGGTGTAGCTACGTGGCTGGAGTGAGATGGCTAGAACGAGCCATATGGCTTCCTAAATTTGGCAAGTGGCATGTGTTGTTGGAACTGCAAGGGAGGCCGCTTGCGTTGGATGTGCGGACAATGAGAGGCTGGGTGAGGCCCCTCGCATGACTTGCACCGGTGGTCATACCTGCAGGGGTTATGGGGGCAATTGGGGCCTCCCCGTGCATTAAACTTCCCGCAAGGCTCCCGGCCGTGGGATATGGCTGCCTGAGGAATGACTGCTGCCAGGGACTGGGTTGCTGCGGCCTTTTGTACATGTGGGACTGGAGTCCAGGCAGGGGGTTCATAGCATTGCCCGAGGAAGGGGGTACTGGGGCAGTAGCTGGATGTGTGCTCAGCGCTTAGGCAGTGGGAGCAGGATGGCTCCTGTCCATGGCTGGAGAACCACGTCGCATACAGTGTTACATCAATTATGCCCCAGCACAGGGATTTAATACTGGCTGCCTTGCGACGGTAAGCAGAGTCGTAGGCTACCCAGTTGAGGCTGCTGTTGGAACTTTTACTAGCAATGGTGGACAGATAGGCTAGGAGATGGTTGATGTATTGAGGGTAAGCCTCCACAAGCACTGTCACCATAGATGAGTAGCACTGTACCCACATGGTAAAATCAGTGACAGGCTGTTTGCGACGGCGGAAGAATTTCTGGAGGGTACAATCTCCATCTGGATCAGACGGGACTAGCCAAGCATCGGGACGGAGGTCCGCCATATCAATGTACTCCAGGTTGAGTATCTTTTTACGGATGGGTTCAGGGAGAGGGCAGGTACCAGTCCCCATGAGAAGGCTGGCGGCATTGGCTTCCAGAGGAAGTGCCGGGCACGCGCCCATCTGGGGCTGCAGCGACGCTGCCTGGGTGGGGAGAGCAGTTGCCAAGAAGGGGTTGGGCTGAGTGTTTAGCTGTAGGGAAGAGGCGGGGATGTGGGCCGGTGTTTGCGTAATTGGTATCAGCGGAGGTGGTCGGGTTGCCGGGTTCTGTATCAAGGCCACATGAGCCAGGGCAGATGCAGGCGGGGTTATCCCCATTATGGCTGTGGTTGGAGGCGTAGGTATAGCTGGAGTGGGTGCTGTAGGTTAGGAGGGGAGAGACAGGAGGAGCATTTATCTAATCTGGGTTAGCTGGCAGGGAGCTGTCCCTGACTATAGTTCCTAGGGCTGTGGACTCGCTTGGGCTAGTGGTGTGTCTAGACAACGGACTATTTATGATTCCATTGCAGTGCTCCCCTGGCATGTTAGGCTTGTCGCGCTGCTCATAAGCTGAGGCCTGCTCCATGTAGGCTGACCTTAGGGTTATTGGCCAGTTTCCAGTTGGCTGATCTCGAGCCTAGGGCCCGCAGCTGGCTGGCAGTGAGCACCCCTGGCAGTTCTTGAGCCTTAGGGACTCAGCAAATTAAATGTGGACGGCTTGGGCTGGTAGAGAGCAGCGTTGTGTGTGTGTGTGTGGGGGGGGGGGGGGGGGGGGGGGGGGGGGGGGGGGGGGGGGGGGGGGGGGGGGGGGGGGGGCAGCTTGCAACCACGGTACGGATAGTACAGGTGGGGACTCTCGAGCCTGCGGCCCGCCGCTGGCAGCTAATGTGGTTCCAGCTCGGAGCCATCTGCTATCACGGTTTGGCATGAGTACAGGTTGGCTGATCTCGAGCCAAAGGCCCGCGGCTGGCTTGCCAAACTGAAGTTGGCGCTCCCGTGCTCCTCGAGCCATAGGCCCGCGGCTTGCTTGTTATAAGTCGATGTGCCCCCGTGCTTCTCGAGCCGTAGGCCCGCGGCAGGTTAGCTAATACCCAGCGGAGCAATCTGAGTTGGCTGTAGCCCTGTAGGCTGGCAGATGCTAATACGGGTACGGTGAGCTTACTGCTTACCGGCGTCTGCGCGAGGTCCGGGTGTGATAGGGGGCCCCTGTGGTGGGGCAGCGCTGCCTGAGGTAGATGCCATGCCTGGTGAATAGTGTACGTCAGCCGAACGAGGTCAGGACTGGAGAAAAACGCTGGAGAAGAACTGGACAGGTAGCCGCACAACTGAGCCACAGCAAGAAAGGCGGGAAGTATACTGCGCATGCTTGGCCAAGAGTATGTCCCCCCAATTAACTCCGTTTAACTGGTCTTAAACTCCATTTGTACCTCTGCTCTACCACTGCTCTACCTGGCTCTACCTCTGCTCTACCTGGCTCTACCTCTGCTCTACCTGCCTCTACCTGGCTCTATATACCTCTGCTCTACCTAGCTCTACCTCTGCTCTAGCTACCTGGCTCTACCTCTGCTCTACCTCTGCTCTACCTGGCTCTACCTCTGCTCTACCTGGCTCTACCTCTGCTCTACCTCTGCTCTACCTGGCTCTACCTCTGCTCTACCTGGCTCTACCTCTGCTCTACCTGGCTCTACCTGGCTCTACCTCTGCTCTACCTGGCTCTACCTCTGCTCTACCTGGCTCTACCTCTGCTCTACCTGGCTCTACCTCTGCTCTACCTCTGCTCTACCTGGCTCTACCTCTGCTCTACCTCTGCTCTACCTGGCTCTACCTCTGCTCTACCTCTGCTCTACCTGGCTCTACCTGGCTCTACCTCTGCTCTACCTGGCTCTACCTCTGCTCTACTTGGCTCTACCTCTGCTCTACCTCTGCTCTACCTGGCTCTACCTCTGCTCTACCTCTGCTCTACCTGGCTCTACCTCTGCTCTACCTGGCTCTACCTCTGCTCTACCACTGCTCTACCTGGCTCTACCTCTGCTCTACCTGGCTCTACCTCTGCTCTCCCTGGCTCTACCTCTGCTCTACCTGGCTCTACCTGGCTCTACCTCTGCTCTACCTGGCTCTACCTCTGCTCTACCTGGCTCTACCTCTGCTCTACCTGGCTCTACCTCTGCTCTACCTGGCTCTTCCTCTCCTCTACCTCTGCTCTACCTGGCTCTACCTCTGCTCTACCTCTGCTCTACCTGGCTCTACCTCTGCTCTACCTGGCTCTACCTCTGCTCTACCTGGCTCTACCTGGCTCTACCTCTTCTCTACCTGGCTCTACCTCTGCTCTACCTGGCTCTACCTCTGCTCTGCCTGGCTCTACCTGGCTCTACCTCTGCTCTACCTGGCTCTACCTCTGCTCTACCTTGCTCTACCTCTGCTCTACCTCTGCTCTACCTGGCTCTACCTCTGCTCTACCTCTGCTCTACCTGGCTCTACCTCTGCTCTACCTGGCTCTACCTCTGCTCTACCTGGCTGTACCTCTGCTCTACCTCTGCTCTACCTGGCTCTACCTCTGCTCTACCTCTGCTCTACCTGGCTCTACCTCTGCTCTACCTGGCTCTACCTCTGCTCTACCTGGCTCTACCTCTGCTCTACCTCTGCTCTACCTGGCTCTACCTCTGCTCTACCTCTGCTCTACCTGGCTCTACCTCTGCTCTACCTGGCTCTACCTCTGCTCTACCTGGCTCTACCTGGCCAACCTCTGCTCTACCTGGCTCTACCTCTGCTCTACCTGGCTCTACCTATGCTCTACCACTGCTCTACCTGGCTCTACCTCTGCTCTACCTGGCTCTACCTCTGCTCTACCTGGCTCTACCTCGGCTCTACCTCTGCTCTACCTGGCTCTACCTCTGCTCTACCTGGCTCTACCTCTGCTCTACCTGGCTCTACCTGGCTCTACCTCTGCTCTACCTGGCTCTACCTCTGCTCTACCTGGCTCTACCTCTGCTCTACCTGGCTCTACCTCTGCTCTACCTGGCTTTACCTCTGCTCTACCTCTGCTCTACCTGGCTCTACCTCTGCTCTACCTCTGCTCTACCTGGCTCTACCTCTGCTCTACCTGGCTCTACCTCTGCTCTACCTGGCTCTACCTGGCTCTACCTCTGCTCTACCTGTCTCTACCTCTGCTCTACCTGGCTCTACCTCTGCTCTACCTGGCTCTATATACCTCTGCTCTACCTGGATCTACCTCTGCTCTACCTGGCTCTACCTCTGCTCTACTTGGCTCTACCTCAGCTCTACCTCTGCTCTACCTGGCTCTACCTCTGCTCTACCTCTGCTCTACCTGGCTCTACCTCTGCTCTACCTGGCTCTACCTCTGCTCTACCTGGCTCTACCTCTGCTCTACCTCTGCTCTACCTGGCTCTACCTCTGCTCTACCTCTGCTCTACCTGGCTCTACCTCTGCTCTACCTGGCTCTACCTCTGCTCTACCTCTGCTCTACCTGGCTCTACCTCTGCTCTACCTCTGCTCTACCTGGCTCTACCTCTGCTGTACCTGGCTCTACCTCTGCTCTACCTGGCTCTACCTCTGCTCTACCTGGCTCTACCGCTGCTCTACCTCTGCTCTACCTGGCTCTACCTCTGCTCTACCTATGCTCTACCTGGCTCTACCTGGCTCTACCTCTGCTCTGCCTGGCTCTACCTCTGCTCTACCTGGCTCTACCTCTGCTCTACCTCTGCTCTACCTGGCTCTACCTCTGCTCTACCTCTGCTCTACCTGGCTCTACCTGGCTCTACCTCTGCTCTACCTGGCTCTACCTCTGCTCTACCTGGCTCTACCTCTGCTCTACCTCTGCTCTACCTGGCTCTACCTCTGCTCTACCTCTGCTCTACCTGGCTCTACCTCTGCTCTACATGGCTCTACCTCTGCTCTACCTCTGCTCTACCTGGCTCTACCTCTGCTCTACCTCTGCTCTACCTGGCTCTACCTCTGCTGTACCTGGCTCTACCTCTGCTCTACCTGGCTCTACCTCTGCTCTACCTGGCTCCACCGCTGCTCTACCTCTGCTCTACCTGGCTCTACCTCTGCTCTACCTATGCTCTACCTGGCTCTACCTGGCTCTACCTCTGCTCTGCCTGGCTCTACCTCTGCTCTACCTGGCTCTACCTCTGCTCTACCTCTGCTCTACCTGGCTCTACCTCTTCTCTACCTCTGCTCTACCTGGCTCTACCTCTGCTCTACCTGGCTCTACCTGGCTCTACCTCTGCTCTACCTGGCTCTACCTCTGCTCTACCTGGCTCTACCTCTGCTCTACCTCTGCTCTACCTGGCTCTACCTCTGCTCTACCTCTGCTCTACCTGGCTCTACCTCTGCTCTACCTGGCTCTACCTCTGCTCTACCTCTGCTCTACCTGGCTCTACCTCTGCTCTACCTGGCTCTACCTCTGCTTTCCCTGGCTCTACCTCTGCTCTACCTCTGCTCTACCTCTGCTCTACCTGGCTCTACCTCTGCTCTACCTCTGCTCTACCTGGCTCTACCTCTGCTCTGCCTGGCTCTACCTCTGCTCTACCTGGCTCTACCTGGCTCTACCTCTGCTCTACCTGGCTCTACCTCTGCTCTACCTGGCTCTACCTCTGCTCTACCTGGCTCTACCTGGATCTACCTCTGCTCTACCTGGCTCTACCTCTGCTCTACCTGGCTCTACCTCTGCTCTACCTGGCTCTACCACTGCTCTACCTGGCTCTACCTCTGCTCTACCTGCCTCTACCTGGCTCTATATACCTCTGCTCTACCTGGCTCTACCTCTGCTCTACCTGGCTCTACCTCTGCTCTACCTGGCTCTACCTCTGCTCTACCTCTGCTCTACCTGGCTCTACCTCTGCTCTACCTCTGCTCTACCTGGCTCTACCTGGCTCTACCTCTGCTCTACCTGGCTCTACCTCTGCTCTACCTGGCTCTACCTCTGCTCTACCTCTGCTCTACCTGGCTCTACCTCTGGTCTACCTCTGCTCTACCTGGCTCTACCTCTGCTCTACCTCTGCTCTACCTTGCTATACCTCTGCTCTACCTCTGCTCTACCTGGCTCTACCTCTGCTGTACCTGGCTCTACCTCTGCTCTACCTGGCTCTACCTCTGCTCTACCTGGCTCTACCGCTGCTCTACCTCTGCTCTCCCTGGCTCTACCTCTGCTCTACCTATGCTCTACCTGGCTCTACCTGGCTCTACCTCTGCTCTGCCTGGCTCTACCTCTGCTCTACCTGGCTCTACCTCTGCTCTACCTCTGCTCTACCTGGCTCTACCTCTTCTCTACCTCTGCTCTACCTGGCTCTACCTCTGCTCTACCTGGCTCTACCTCTGCTCTACCTGGCTCTACCTGGCTCTACCTCTGCTCTACCTGGCTCTACCTCTGCTCTACCTGGCTCTACCTCTGCTCTACCTCTGCTCTACCTGGCTCTACCTCTGCTCTACCTCTGCTCTACCTGGCTCTACCTCTGCTCTACCTGGCTCTACCTCTGCTCTACCTGGCTCTACCTGGCTCTACCTCTGCTCTACCTGGCTCTACCTCTGCTTTCCCTGGCTCTACCTCTGCTCTACCTCTGCTCTACCTCTGCTCTACCTGGCTCTACCTCTGCTCTACCTCTGCTCTACCTGGCTCTACCTCTGCTCTGCCTGGCTCTACCTCTGCTCTACCTGGCTCTACCTGGCTCTACCTCTGCTCTACCTGGCTCTACCTCTGCTCTACCTGGCTCTACCTCTGCTCTACCTGGCTCTACCTGGATCTACCTCTGCTCTACCTGGCTCTACCTCTGCTCTACCTGGCTCTACCTCAGCTCTACCTCTGCTCTACCTGGCTCTACCTCTGCTATACCTGACTTTACCTCTGCTCTACCTGACTCTACCTGGCTCTACCTATGCTCTACCTGGCTCTACCTCTGCTCTACCTGGCTCTACCTCTGCTCTACCACTGCTCTACCTGGCTCTACCTCTGCTCTACCTGGCTCTATATACCTCTGCTCTACCTGGCTCTACCTCTGCTCTACCTGGCTCTACCTCTGCTCTACTTCTGCTCTACCTGGCTCTACCTCTGCTCTACCTCTGCTCTACCTGGCTCTACATCTGTTCTACCTCTGCTCTACCTGGCTTTACCTCTGCTCAACCTGGCTCTACCTCTGCTCTACCTGGCTCTACCTGGCTCTACCTCTGCTCTACCTGGCTCTACCTCTGCTCTACCTGGCTCTACCTCTGCTCTACCACTGCTCTACCTGGCTCTACCTCTGCTCTACCTGGCTCTACCTCTGCTCTACCTGCCTCTACCTGGCTCTATACACCTCTGCTCTACCTAGCTCTACCTCTGCTCTACCTGGCTCTACCTCTGCTCTACCTCTGCTCTACCTGGCTCTACCTCTGCTCTACCTATGCTCTACCTGGCTCTACCTGGCTCTACCTCTGCTCTGCTAGGCTCTACCTCTGCTCTACCTGGCTCTACCTCTGCTCTACCTCTGCTCTACCTGGCTCTACCTCTGCTCTACCTCTGCTCTACCTGGCTCTACCTCTGCTCTACCTGGCTCTACCTCTGCTCTACCTGGCTCTACCTGGCTCTACCTCTGCTCTACCTGGCTCTACCTCTGCTCTACCTGGCTCTACCTCTGCTCTACCTCTGCTCTACCTGGCTCTACCTCTGCTCTGCCTCTGCTCTACCTGGCTCTACCTCTGCTCTACTTCTGCTCTACCTGGCTCTACCTCTGCTCTACCTGGCTCTACCTCTGCTCTACCTGGCTCTACCTGGCTCTACCTCTGCTCTACCTGGCTCTACCTCTGCTCTACCTGGCTCTACCTCTGCTCTACCTCTGCTCTACCTGGCTCTACCTCTGCTCTACCTCTGCTCTACCTGGCTCTACCTCTGCTCTACCTGGCTCTACCTCTGCTCTACCTGGCTCTACCTGGCTCTACCTCTGCTCTACCTGGCTCTACCTCTGCTCTACCTGGCTCTACCTGGCTCTACCTCTGCTCTACCTGGCTCTACCTCTGCTCTACCTGGCTCTACCTCTGCTCTACCTGGCTCTACCTCTGCTCTACCTGGCTCTACCTCTGCTCTACCTCTGCTCTACCTTGCTCTACCTCTGCTCTACCTCTGCTCTACCTGGCTCTACCTCTGCTCTACCTGGCTCTACCTCTGCTCTACCTGGCTCTACCTGGCTCTACCTCTGCTCTACCTGGCTCTACCTCTGCTCTACCTGGCTTTACCTCTGCTCTGCCTGGCTCTACCTGGCTCTATATACCTCTGCTCTACCTGGCTCTACCTCTGCTCTACCTCTGCTCTACCTGGCTCTACCTCTGCTCTACCTCTGCTCTACCTGGCTCTACCTCTGCTCTACCTGGCTCTACCTCTGCTCTACCTCTGCTCTACCTGGCTCTACCTCAGCTCTACCTCTGCTCTACCTGGCTCTACCTCTGCTGTACCTGGCTCTACCTCTGCTCTACCTGGCTCTACCTCTGCTCTACCTGGCTCTACCGCTGCTCTACCTCTGCTCTACCTGGATCTACCTCTGCTCTACCTATGCTCTACCTGGCTCTACCTGGCTCTACCTCTGCTCTGCCTGGCTCTTCCTCTGCTCTACCTGGCTCTACCTCTGCTCTACCTCTGCTCTACCTGGCTCTACCTCTTCTCTACCTCTGCTCTACCTGGCTCTACCTCTGCTCTACCTGGCTCTACCTCTGCTCTACCTGGCTCTACCTGGCTCTACCTCTGCTCTACCTGGCTCTACCTCTGCTCTACCTGGCTCTACCTCTGCTCTACCTCTGCTCTACCTGGCTCTACCTCTGCTCTACCTCTGCTCTACCTGGCTCTACCTCTGCTCTACCTGGCTCTACCTCTGCTCTACCTGGCTCTACCTGGCTCTACCTCTGCTCTACCTGGCTCTACCTCTGCTTTCCCTGGCTCTACCTCTGCTCTACCTCTGCTCTACCTTTGCTCTACCTGGCTCTACCTCTGCTCTACCTCTGCTCTACCTGGCTCTACCTCTGCTCTACCTGGCTTTACCTCTGCTCTACCTGGCTCTACCTGGCTCTACTTCTGCTCTACCTGGCTCTACCTCTGCTCTACCTGGCTCTACCTCTGCTCTACCTCTGCTCTACCTGGCTCTACCTCTGCTCTACCTCTGCTCTACCTGGCTCTACCTCTGCTCTACCTGGCTCTACCTCTGCTCTACCTCTGCTCTACCTGGCTCTACCTCTGCTCTACCTCTGCTCTACCTGGCTCTACCTCTGCTGTACCTGGCTCTACCTCTGCTCTACCTGGCTCTACCTCTGCTCTACCTGGCTCTACCGCTGCTCTACCTCTGCTCTACCTGGCTCTACCTCTGCTCTACCTATGCCCTACCTGGCTCTACCTGGCTCTACCTCTGCTCTGCCTGGCTCTACCTCTGCTCTACCTGGCTCTACCTCTGCTCTACCTCTGCTCTACCTGGCTCTACCTCTTCTCTACCTCTGCTGTACCTGGCTCTACCTCTGCTCTACCTGGCTCTACCTCTGCTCTACCTGGCTCTACCTGGCTCTACCTCTGCTCTACCTGGCTCTACCTCTGCTCTACCTGGCTCTACCTCTCCTCTACCTCTGCTCTACCTGGCTCTACCTCTGCTCTACCTCTGCTCTACCTGGCTCTACCTCTGCTCTACCTGGCTCTACCTCTGCTCTACCTGGCTCTACCTGGCTCTACCTCTGCTCTACCTGGCTCTACCTCTGCTTTCCCTGGCTCTACCTCTGCTCTACCTCTGCTCTACCTCTGCTCTACCTGGCTCTACATGTACCTCTGTTCTACCTCTGCTCTACCTGGCTCTACCTCTGCTCTGCCTGGCTCTACCTCTGCTCTACCTGGCTCTACCTGACTCTACCTCTGCTCTACCTGGCTCTACCTCTGCTCTACCTGGCTCTACCTCTGCTCTACCTGGCTCTACCTGGATCTACCTCTGCTCTACCTGGCTCTACCTCTGCTCTACCTGGCTCTACCTCTGCTCTACCTCTGCTCTACCTGGCTCTACCTCTGCTCTACCTGGCTCTACCTCTGCTCTACCTGGCTCTACCTGGCTCTACCTATGCTCTACCTGGCTCTACCTCTGCTCTACCTGGCTCTACCTCTGCTCTACCACTGCTCTACCTGGCTCTACCTCTGCTCTACCTGGCTCTATATACCTCTGCTCTACCTGGCTCTACCTCTGCTCTACCTGGCTCTACCTCTGCTCTACCTCTGCTCTACCTGGCTCTACCTCTGCTCTACCTCTGCTCTACCTGGCTCTACCTCTGCTCTACCTCCGCTCTACCTGGCTTTACCTCTGCTCTACCTGGCTCTACCTCTGCTCTAGCTGGCTCTACCTGGCTCTACCTCTGTTCTACCTGGCTCTACCTCTGCTCTACCTGGCTCTACCTCTGCTCTACCACTGCTCTACCTGGCTCTACCTCTGCTCTACCTGGCTCTACCTCTGCTCTACCTGCCTGTACCTGGCTCTATATACCTCTGCTCTACCTAGCTCTACCTCTGCTCTACCTGGCTCTACCTCTGCTCTACCTCTGCTCTACCTGGCTCTACCTCTGCTCTACCTATGCTCTACCTGGCTCTACCTGGCTCTACCTCTGCTCTGCTAGGCTCTACCTCTGCTCTACCTGGCTCTACCTCTGCTCTACCTCTGCTCTACCTGGCTCTACCTCTTCTCTACCTCTGCTCTACCTGGCTCTACCTCTGCTCTACCTGGCTCTACCTCTGCTCTACCTGGCTCTACCTGGCTCTACCTCTGCTCTACCTGGCTCTACCTCTGCTCTACCTGGCTCTACCTCTGCTCTACCTCTGCTCTACCTGGCTCTACCTCTGCTCTACCTCTGCTCTACCTGGCTCTACCTCTGCTCTACTTCTGCTCTACCTGGCTCTACCTCTGCTCTACCTGGCTCTACCTCTGCTCTACCTGGATCTACCTGGCTCTACCTCTGCTCTACGTGGCTCTACCTCTGCTTTACCTGGCTCTACCTCTGCTCTACCTCTGCTCTACCTGGCTCTACCTCTGCTCTACCTCTGCTCTACCTGGCTCTACCTCTGCTCTACCTGGCTCTACCTGGCTCTACCTCTGCTCTACCTGGCTCTACCTCTGCTCTACCTGGCTCTACCTGGCTCTACCTCTGCTCTACCTGGCTCTACCTCTGCTCTACCTGGCTCTACCTCTGCTCTACCTGGCTCTACCTCTGCTCTACCTGGCTCTACCTCTGCTCTACCTCTGCTCTACCTGGCTCTACCTCTGCTCTACCTCTGCTCTACCTGGCTCTACCTCTGCTCTACCTGGCTCTACCTGGCTCTACCTCTGCTCTACCTGGCTCTACCTCTGCTCTACCTGCCTCTACCTGGCTCTATATACCTCTGCTCTACCTAGCTCTACCTCTGCTCTACCTGGCTCTCCTCTGCTCTACCTCTACTCTACCTGGCTCTACCTCTGCTCTACCTATGCTCTACCTGGCTCTACCTGGCTCTACCTCTGCTCTGCCTGGCTCTACCTCTGCTCTACCTGGCTCTACCTCTGCTCTACCTCTGCTCTACCTGGCTCTACCTCTTCTCTACCTCTGCTCTACCTGGCTTTACCTCTGCTCTACCTGGCTCTACCTCTGCTCTACCTGGCTCTACCTGGCTCTACCTCTGCTCTACCTGGCTCTACCTGGCTCTACCTCTGCTCTACCTGGCTCTACCTCTGCTCTACCTGGCTCTACCTCTGCTCTACCTGGCTCTACCTCTGCTCTACCTGGCTCTACCTCTGCTCTTCCTGGCTCTACCTGGCTCTATATACCTCTGCTCTACCTGGCTCTACCTCTGCTCTACCTGGCTCTACCTCTGCTCTACCTCTGCTCTACCTGGCTCTACCTCTGCTCTACCTCTGCTCTACCTGGCTCTACCTGGCTCTACCTCTGCTCTACCTGGCTCTACCTCTGCTCTACCTGGCTCTACCTCTGCTCTACCTCTGCTCTACCTGGCTCTGCCTCTGCACTACCTCTGCTCTACCTGGCTCTACCTCTGCTCTGCCTGGCTCTACCTGGCTCTATATACCTCTGCTCTACCTAGCTCTACCTCTGCTCTACCTCTGCTCTACCTGGCTCTACCTCTGCTCTACCTGGCTCTACCTCTGCTCTACCTCTGCTCTACCTGGCTCTACCTCTGCTCTACCTCTGCTCTACCTGGCTCTACCTCTGCTGTACCTGGCTCTACCTCTGCTCTACCTGGCTCTACCTCTGCTCTACCTGGCTCTACCGCTGCTCTACCTCTGCTCTACCTATGCTCTACCTGGCTCTACCTGGCTATACCTCTGCTCTGCCTGGCTCTACCTCTGCTCTACCTGGCTCTACCTCTGCTCTACCTCTGCTCTACCTCTGCTCTACCTCTTCTCTACCTCTGCTCTACCTGGCTCTACCTCTGCTCTACCTGGCTCTACCTCTGCTCTACCTGGCTCTACCTGGCTCTACCTCTGCTCTACCTGGCTCTACCTCTGCTCTACCTGGCTCTACCTCTGCTCTACCTCTGCTCTACCTGGCTCTACCTCTGCTCTACCTCTGCTCTACCTGGCTCTACCTCTGCTCTACCTGGCTCTACCTCTGCTCTACCTGGCTTTACCTGGCTCTACCTCTGCTCTACCTGGCTCTACCTCTGCTTTCCCTGGCTCTACTTCTGCTCTACCTCTGCTCTACCTCTGCTCTACCTGGCTCTACCTCTGCTCTACCTCTGCTCTACCTGGCTCTACCTCTGCTCTACCTGGCTCTACCTCTGCTCTACCTGGCTCTACCTGGCTCTACCTCTGCTCTACCTGGCTCTACCTCTGCTCTACCTGGCTCTACCTCTGCTCTACCTCTGCTCTACCTGGCTCTACCTCTGCTCTACCTGGCTCTACATGGCTCTACCTCTGCTCTACCTGGCTCTACCTCTGCTCTACCTGGCTCTACCTCTGCTCTACCTCTGCTCTACCTGGCTCTACCTCTGCTCTACCTCTGCTCTACCTGGCTCTACCTCTGCTCTACCTGGCTCTACCTCTGCTCTACCTGGCTCTACCTGGCTCTACCTCTGCTCTACCTGGCTCTACCTCTGCTCTACCTGGCTCTACCTCTGCTCTACCTCTGCTCTACCTGGCTCTACCTCTGCTCTACCTCTGCTCTACCTGGCTCTACCTCTGCTCTACCTGGCTCTACCTCTGCTCTACCTGGCTCTACCTGGCTCTACCTCTGCTCTACCTGGCTCTACCTCTGCTTTCCCTGGCTCTACTTCTGCTCTACCTCTGCTCTACCTCTGCTCTACCTGGCTCTACCTCTGCTCTACCTCTGCTCTACCTGGCTCTACCTCTGCTCTACCTGGCTCTACCTCTGCTCTACCTGGCTCTACCTGGCTCTACCTCTGCTCTACCTGGCTCTACCTCTGCTCTACCTGGCTCTACCTCTGCTCTACCTCTGCTCTACCTGGCTCTACCTCTGCTCTACCTCTGCTCTACCTGGCTCTACATGGCTCTACCTCTGCTCTACCTGGCTCTACCTCTGCTCTACCTGGCTCTACCTCTGCTCTACCTCTGCTCTACCTGGCTCTACCTCTGCTCTACCTCTGCTCTACCTGGCTCTACCTCTGCTCTACCTGGCTCTACCTCTGCTCTACCTGGCTCTACCTGGATCTACCTCTGCTCTACCTGGCTCTACCTCTGCTCTACCTGGCTCTACCTCTGCTCTACCTCTGCTCTACCTGGCTCTACCTCTGCTCTACCTGGCTATACCTCTGCTCTACCTGGCTCTACCTGGCTCTACCTCTGCTCTACCTGGCTCTACCTCTGCTCTACCTGGCTCTACCTCTGCTCTACCACTGCTCTACCTGGCTCTACCTCTGCTCTACCTGGCTCTATATACCTCTGCTCTACCTGGCTCTACCTCTGCTCTACCTGGCTCTACCTCTGCTCTACCTCTGCTCTACCTGGCTCTACCTCTGCTCTACCTCTGCTCTACCTGGCTCTACCTCTGCTCTACCTCCGCTCTACCTGGCTTTACCTCTGCTCTACCTGGCTCTACCTCTGCTCTACCTGGCTCTACCTGGCTCTACCTCTGCTCTACCTGGCTCTACCTCTGCTCTACCTGGCTCTACCTCTGCTCTACCACTGCTCTACCTGGCTCTACCTCTGCTCTACCTGGCTCTACCTCTGCTCTACCTGCCTCTACCTGGCTCTATATACCTCTGCTCTACCTAGCTCTACCTCTGCTCTACCTGGCTCTCCTCTGCTCTACCTCTGCTCTACCTGGCTCTACCTCTGCTCTACCTATGCTCTACCTGGCTCTACCTGGCTCTACCTCTGCTCTGCCTGGCTCTACCTCTGCTCTACCTGGCTCTACCTCTGCTCTACCTCTGCTCTACCTGGCTCTACCTCTTCTCTACCTCTGCTCTACCTGGCTTTACCTCTGCTCTACCTGGCTCTACCTCTGCTCTACCTGGCTCTACCTGGCTCTACCTCTGCTCTACCTGGCTCTACCTCTGCTCTACCTGGCTCTACCTCTGCTCTACCTCTGCTCTACCTGGCTCTACCTCTGCTCTACCTGGCTCTACCTCTGCTCTACCTGGCTCTACCTGGATCTACCTCTGCTCTCCCTGGCTTTACCTCTGCTCTACCTGGCTCTACCTGGCTCTACCTCTGCTCTACCTGGCTCTACCTCTGCTCTACCTGGCTCTACCTCTGCTCTTCCTGGCTCTACCTGGCTCTATATACCTCTGCTCTACCTGGCTCTACCTCTGCTCTACCTGGCTCTACCTCTGCTCTACCTCTGCTCTACCTGGCTCTACCTCTGCTCTACCTCTGCTCTACCTGGCTCTACCTGGCTCTACCTCTGCTCTACCTGGCTCTACCTCTGCTCTACCTGGCTCTACCTCTGCTCTACCTCTGCTCTACCTGGCTCTGCCTCTGCACTACCTCTGCTCTACCTGGCTCTACCTCTGCTCTACCTGGCTCTACCTCTGCTCTACCTGGCTCTGCCTGGCTCTACCTCTGCTCTACCTGGCTCTACCTCTGCTCTACCTGGCTCTACCTCTGCTCTACCACTGCTCTACCTGGCTCTACCTCTGCTCTACCTGGCTCTACCTCTGCTCTACCTGCCTCTACCTGGCTCTATATACCTCTGCTCTACCTGGCTCTACCTCTGCTCTCCCTGGCTCTACCTCGGCTCTACCTCTGCTCTACCTGGCTCTACCTCTGCTCTACTTGGCTCTACCTCTGCTCTACCTGGCTCTACCTGGCTCTACCTCTGCTCTACCTGGCTTTACCTCTGCTCTACCTGGCTCTACCTCTGCTCTACCACTGCTCTACCTGGCTCTACCTCTGCTCTACCTGGCTCTACCTCTGCTCTACCTGCCTCTACCTGGCTCTATATACCTCTGCTCTACCTGGCTCTACCTCTGCTCTCCCTGGCTCTACCTCGGCTCTACCTCTGCTCTACCTGGCTCTACCTGTGCTCTACTTGGCTCTACCTCTGCTCTACCTGGCTCTACCTGGCTCTACCTCTGCTCTACCTGGCTCTACCTCTGCTCTACCTGGCTCTACCTGGATCTACCTCTGCTCTACCTGGCTCTACCTCTGCTCTACCTGGCTCTACCTCTGCTCTACCTCTGCTCTACCTGGCTCTACCTCTGCTCTACCTGGCTCTTCCTCTGCTCTACCTGGCTCTACCTGGCTCTACCTCTGCTCTACCTGGCTCTACCTCTGCTCTACCTGGCTCTACCTCTGCTCTACCACTGCTCTACCTGGCTCTACCTCTGCTCTACCTGGCTCTATATACCTCTTCTCTACCTGGCTCTACCTCTGCTCTACCTGGCTCTACCTCTGCTCTACCTCTGCTCTACCTGGCTCTACCTCTGCTCTACCTCTGCTCTACCTGGCTCTACCTCTGCTCTACCTGGCTCTACCTCTGCTCTACCTGGCTCTACCTTGCTCTACCTGGCTCTACCTCTGCTCGACCTCTGCTCTACCTGGCTCTACCTCCGCTCTACCTCTGCTCTACCTGGCTCTACCTCTCCTCTATCTGGCTCTACCTCTGATCTACCTCTGCTCTACCTGGCTCTACCTCTGCTCTACCTCTGCTCTACCTGGCTCTACCTCTGCTCTACCTGGCTCTACCTCTGCTCTACCTGGCTCTACCTCTGCTCTACCTGGCTCTACCTCGGCTCTACCTCTGCTCTACCTGGCTCTACCTCTGCTCTACCTGGCTCTACCTCTGCTCTACCTCTGCTCTACCTGGCTCTACCTCTGCTCTACCTCTGCTCTACCTGGCTCTACCACTGCTCTACCTGGCTCTACCTCTGCTCTACCTGGCTCTACCTCTGCTCTACCTCTGCTCTACCTGGCTCTACCTCTGCTCTACCTCTGCTCTACCTGGCTCTACCTCTGCTCTAACTCTGCTCTACCTGGCTATACCTCTGCTCTACCTGGCTCTACCTCTGCTCTACCTGGCTCTACCTCTGCTCTACCTCTGCTCTACCTGGCTCTACCTCTGCTCTACCTCTGCTCTACCTGGCTCTACCTCTGCTCTACCTGGCTCTACCTCTGCTCTACCTCTGCTCTACCTGGCTCTACCTCTGCTCTACCTGGCTCTACCTCTGCTCTACCTCTGCTCTACCTGGCTCTGTCTCTGCTCTACCTCTGCTCTACCTGGCTCTACCTCTGCTCTACCTGGCTCCACCTCTGCTCTTCCTGGCTCTACCTCTGCTCTACCTCTGCTCTACCTGGCTCTACCTCTGTTCTACCTCTGCTCTACCTGGCTCTACCTCTGCTCTACCTGGCTCTACCTCTGCTCTACCTCTGCTCTACCTGGCTCTACCTCTGCTCTACCTGGCTCTACCTCTGCTCTACCTCTGCTCTACCTGGCTCTACCTCTGCTCTACCTCTGCTCTACCTGGCTCTACCTCTGCTCTACCTCTGCTCTACCTCTCCTCTACCTAGCTCTACCTGGCTCTACCTCTGCTCTACCTGGCTCTACCTCTTCTCTACCTGGCTCTACCTCTGCTCTACCTCTGCTCTACCTGGCTCTACCTCTGCTCTACCTCTGCTCTACCTGGCTCTACCTCTGCTCTACCTGGCTCTACCTCTGCTCTACCTGGCTCTACCTTGATCTACCTCTGCTCTCCCTGGCTTTACCTCTGCTCTACCTGGCTCTACCTGGCTCTACCTCTGCTCTACCTGGCTCTACCTCTGCTCTACCTGGCTCTACCTCTGCTCTTCCTGGCTCTACCTGGCTCTATATACCTCTGCTCTACCTGGCTCTACCTCTGCTCTACCTGGCTCTACCTCTGCTCTACCTCTGCTCTACCTGGCTCTACCTCTGCTCTACCTCTGCTCTACCTGGCTCTACCTGGCTCTACCTCTGCTCTACCTGGCTCTACCTCTGCTCTACCTGGCTCTACCTCTGCTCTACCTCTGCTCTACCTGGCTCTGCCTCTGCACTACCTCTGCTCTACCTGGCTCTACCTCTGCTCTGCCTGGCTCTACCTGGCTCTATATACCTCTGCTCTACCTAGCTCTACCTCTGCTCTACCTCTGCTCTACCTGGCTCTACCTCTGCTCTACCTGGCTCTACCTCTGCTCTACCTCTGCTCTACCTGGCTCTACCTCTGCTCTACCTCTGCTCTACCTGGCTCTACCTCTGCTGTACCTGGCTCTACCTCTGCTCTACCTGGCTCTACCTCTGCTCTACCTGGCTCTACCGCTGCTCTACCTCTGCTCTACATATGCTCTACCTGGCTCTACCTGGCTATACCTCTGCTCTGCCTGGCTCTACCTCTGCTCTACCTGGCTCTACCTCTGCTCTACCTCTGCTCTACCTCTGCTCTACCTCTTCTCTACCTCTGCTCTACCTGGCTCTACCTCTGCTCTACCTGGCTCTACCTCTGCTCTACCTGGCTCTACCTGGCTCTACCTCTGCTCTACCTGGCTCTACCTCTGCTCTACCTCTGCTCTACCTGGCTCTACCTCTGCTCTACCTCTGCTCTACCTGGCTCTACCTCTGCTCTACCTGGCTCTACCTCTGCTCTACCTGGCTCTACCTGGCTCTACCTCTGCTCTACCTGGCTCTACCTCTGCTTTCCCTGGCTCTACTTCTGCTCTACCTCTGCTCTACCTCTGCTCTACCTGGCTCTACCTCTGCTCTACCTCTGCTCTACCTGGCTCTACCTCTGCTCTACCTGGCTCTACCTCTGCTCTACCTGGCTCTACCTGGCTCTACCTCTGCTCTACCTGGCTCTACCTCTGCTCTACCTGGCTCTACCTCTGCTCTACCTCTGCTCTACCTGGCTCTACCTCTGCTCTACCTGGCTCTACATGGCTCTACCTCTGCTCTACCTGGCTCTACCTCTGCTCTACCTGGCTCTACCTCTGCTCTACCTCTGCTCTACCTGGCTCTACCTCTGCTCTACCTCTGCTCTACCTGGCTCTACCTCTGCTCTACCTGGCTCTACCTCTGCTCTACCTGGCTCTACCTGGCTCTACCTCTGCTCTACCTGGCTCTACCTCTGCTCTACATGGCTCTACCTCTGCTCTACCTCTGCTCTACCTGGCTCTACCTCTGCTCTACCTCTGCTCTACCTGGCTCTACCTCTGCTCTACCTGGCTCTACCTCTGCTCTACCTGGCTCTACCTGGCTCTACCTCTGCTCTACCTGGCTCTACCTCTGCTTTCCCTGGCTCTACTTCTGCTCTACCTCTGCTCTACCTCTGCTCTACCTGGCTCTACCTCTGCTCTACCTCTGCTCTACCTGGCTCTACCTCTGCTCTACCTGGCTCTACCTCTGCTCTACCTGGCTCTACCTGGCTCTACCTCTGCTCTACCTGGCTCTACCTCTGCTCTACCTGGCTCTACCTCTGCTCTACCTCTGCT
This sequence comes from Axinella damicornis, assembly GCA_963931865.1. NCBI lineage: Eukaryota > Metazoa > Porifera > Demospongiae > Axinellida > Axinellidae > Axinella > Axinella damicornis. The sequence continues at coordinate 7,676,118 of OZ007515.1, read as the reverse complement.
CTACCTGGCTCTACCTCTGCTCTACCTCTGCTCTACCTGGCTCTACATGGCTCTACCTCTGCTCTACCTGGCTCTACCTCTGCTCTACCTGGCTCTACCTCTGCTCTACCTCTGCTCTACCTGGCTCTACCTCTGCTCTACCTCTGCTCTACCTGGCTCTACCTCTGCTCTACCTGGCTCTACCTCTGCTCTACCTGGCTCTACCTGGATCTACCTCTGCTCTACCTGGCTCTACCTCTGCTCTACCTGGCTCTACCTCTGCTCTACCTCTGCTCTACCTGGCTCTACCTCTGCTCTACCTGGCTCTACCTCTGCTCTACCTGGCTCTACCTGGCTCTACCTCTGCTCTACCTGGCTCTACCTCTGCTCTACCTGGCTCTACCTCTGCTCTACCACTGCTCTACCTGGCTCTACCTCTGCTCTACCTGGCTCTATATACCTCTGCTCTACCTGGCTCTACCTCTGCTCTACCTGGCTCTACCTCTGCTCTACCTCTGCTCTACCTGGCTCTACCTCTGCTCTACCTCTGCTCTACCTGGCTCTACCTCTGCTCTACCTCCGCTCTACCTGGCTTTACCTCTGCTCTACCTGGCTCTACCTCTGCTCTACCTGGCTCTACCTGGCTCTACCTCTGCTCTACCTGGCTCTACCTCTGCTCTACCTGGCTCTACCTCTGCTCTACCACTGCTCTACCTGGCTTTACCTCTGCTCTACCTGGCTCTACCTCTGCTCTACCTGCCTCTACCTGGCTCTGTATACCTCTGCTCTACCTAGCTCTACCTCTGCTCTACCTGGCTCTCCTCTGCTCTACCTCTGCTCTACCTGGCTCTACCTCTGCTCTACCTATGCTCTACCTGGCTCTACCTGGCTCTACCTCTGCTCTGCCTGGCTCTACCTCTGCTCTACCTGGCTCTACCTCTGCTCTACCTCTGCTCTACCTGGCTCTACCTCTTCTCTACCTCTGCTCTACCTGGCTTTACCTCTGCTCTACCTGGCTCTACCTCTGCTCTACCTGGCTCTACCTGGCTCTACCTCTGCTCTACCTGGCTCTACCTCTGCTCTACCTGGCTCTACCTCTGCTCTACCTCTGCTCTACCTGGCTCTACCTCTGCTCTACCTGGCTCTACCTCTGCTCTACCTGGCTCTACCTGGATCTACCTCTGCTCTCCCTGGCTTTACCTTTCCTCTACCTGGCTCTACCTGGCTCTACCTCTGCTCTACCTGGCTCTACCTCTGCACTACCTGGCTCTACCTCTGCTCTTCCTGGCTCTACCTGGCTCTATATACCTCTGCTCTACCTGGCTCTACCTCTGCTCTACCTGGCTCTACCTCTGCTCTACCTCTGCTCTACCTGGCTCTACCTCTGCTCTACCTCTGCTCTACCTGGCTCTACCTGGCTCTACCTCTGCTCTACCTGGCTCTACCTCTGCTCTACCTGGCTCTACCTCTGCTCTACCTCTGCTCTACCTGGCTCTGCCTCTGCACTACCTCTGCTCTACCTGGCTCTACCTCTGCTCTACCTGGCTCTACCTCTGCTCTACCTGGCTCTGCCTGGCTCTACCTCTGCTCTACCTGGCTCTACCTCTGCTCTACCTGGCTCTACCTCTGCTCTACCACTGCTCTACCTGGCTCTACCTCTGCTCTACCTGGCTCTACCTCTGCTCTACCTGCCTCTACCTGGCTCTATATACCTCTGCTCTACCTGGCTCTACCTCTGCTCTCCCTGGCTCTACCTCGGCTCTACCTCTGCTCTACCTGGCTCTACCTCTGCTCTACTTGGCTCTACCTCTGCTCTACCTGGCTCTACCTGGCTCTACCTCTGCTCTACCTGGCTCTACCTCTGCTCTACCTGGCTCTACCTCTGCTCTACCACTGCTCTACCTGGCTCTACCTCTGCTCTACCTGGCTCTACCTCTGCTCTACCTGCCTCTACCTGGCTCTATATACCTCTGCTCTACCTGGCTCTACCTCTGCTCTCCCTGGCTCTACCTCGGCTCTACCTCTGCTCTACCTGGCTCTACCTCTGCTCTACTTGGCTCTACCTCTGCTCTACCTGGCTCTACCTGGCTCTACCTCTGCTCTACCTGGCTCTACCTCTGCTCTACCTGGCTCTACCTGGATCTACCTCTGCTCTACCTGGCTCTACCTCTGCTCTACCTGGCTCTACCTCTGCTCTACCTCTGCTCTACCTGGCTCTACCTCTGCTCTACCTGGCTCTACCTCTGCTCTACCTGGCTCTACCTGGCTCTACCTCTGCTCTACCTGGCTCTACCTCTGCTCTACCTGGCTCTACCTCTGCTCTACCACTGCTCTACCTGGCTCTACCTCTGCTCTACCTGGCTCTATATACCTCTTCTCTACCTGGCTCTACCTCTGCTCTACCTGGCTCTACCTCTGCTCTACCTCTGCTCTACCTGGCTCTACCTCTGCTCTACTTCTGCTCTACCTGGCTCTACCTCTGCTCTACCTGGCTCTACCTCTGCTCTACCTGGCTCTACCTTGCTCTACCTGGCTCTACCTCTGCTCTACCTCTGCTCTACCTGGCTCTACCTCCGCTCTACCTCTGCTCTACCTGGCTCTACCTCTCCTCTATCTGGCTCTACCTCTGATCTACCTCTGCTCTACCTGGCTCTACCTCTGCTCTACCTCTGCTCTACCTGGCTCTACCTCTGCTCTACCTGGCTCTACCTCTGCTCTCCCTGGCTCTACCTCTGCTCTACCTGGCTCTACCTCGGCTCTACCTCTGCTCTACCTGGCTCTACCTCTGCTCTACCTGGCTCTACCTCTGCTCTACCTCTGCTCTACCTGGCTCTACCTCTGCTCTACCTCTGCTCTACCTGGCTCTACCACTGCTCTACCTGGCTCTACCTCTGCTCTACCTGGCTCTACCTCTGCTCTACCTCTGCTCTACCTGGCTCTACCTCTGCTCTACCTCTGCTCTACCTGGCTCTACCTCTGCTCTACCTCTGCTCTACCTGGCTCTACCTCTGCTCTAACTCTGCTCTACCTGGCTATACCTCTGCTCTACCTGGCTCTACCTCTGCTCTACCTGGCTCTACCTCTGCTCTACCTCTGCTCTACCTGGCTCTACCTCTGCTCTACCTCTGCTCTACCTGGCTCTACCTCTGCTCTACCTGGCTCTACCTCTGCTCTACCTCTGCTCTACCTGGCTCTACCTCTGCTCTACCTGGCTCTACCTCTGCTCTACCTCTGCTCTACCTGGCTCTGTCTCTGCTCTACCTCTGCTCTACCTGGCTCTACCTCTGCTCTACCTGGCTCCACCTCTGCTCTTCCTGGCTCTACCTCTGCTCTACCTCTGCTCTACCTGGCTCTACCTCTGTTCTACCTCTGCTCTACCTGGCTCTACCTCTGCTCTACCTGGCTCTACCTCTGCTCTACCTCTGCTCTACCTGGCTCTACCTCTGCTCTACCTGGCTCTACCTCTGCTCTACCTCTGCTCTACCTGGCTCTACCTCTGCTCTACCTCTGCTCTACCTGGCTCTACCTCTGCTCTACCTCTGCTCTACCTCTCCTCTACCTAGCTCTACCTGGCTCTACCTCTGCTCTACCTGGCTCTACCTCTGCTCTACCTGGCTCTACCTCTGCTCTACCTCTGCTCTACCTGGCTCTGCCTCTGCTCTACCTCTGCTCTACCTGGCTCTACCTCTGCTCTACCTGGCTCTACCTCTGCTCTACCTGGCTCTACCTCTGCTCTACCTGGCTCTACCTGGCTCTACCTCTGCTCTACCTGGCTCTACCTCTGCTCTACCTGGCTCTACCTCTGCTCTACCACTGCTCTACTTGGCTCTACCTCTGCTCTACCTGGCTCTACCTCTGCTCGACCTGCCTCTACCTGGCTCTATATACCTCTGCTCTACCTTGCTCTACCTCTGCTCTCCCTGGCTCTACCTCGGCTCTACCTCTGCTCTACCTGGCTCTACCTCTGCTCTACTTGGCTCTACCTCTGCTCTACCTGGCTCTACCTGGCTCTATCTCTGCTCTACCTGGCTCTACCTCTGCTCTACCTGGCTCTACCTGATCTACCTCTGCTCTACCTGGCTCTACCTCTGCTCTACCTGGCTCTACCTCTGCTCTATCTCTGCTCTACCTGGCTCTACCTCTGCTCTACCTGGCTCTACCTCTGCTCTACCTGGCTCTACCTGGCTCTACCCCTGCTCTACCTGGCTCTACCTCTGCTCTACCTGGCTCTACCTCTGCTCTACATGTACCTCTGCTCTACCTGGCTCTACCTCTGCTCTACCTCTGCTCTACCTGGCTCTACCTCTGCTCTACCTCTGCTCTACCTGGCTCTACCTCTGCTCTACCTCTGCTCTACCTGGCTCTACCTCTGCTCTACCTGGCTCTACCTCTGCTCTACCTGGCTCTACCTTGCTCTACCTGGCTCTACCTCTGCTCTACCTCTGCTCTACCTGGCTCTACCTCCGCTCTACCTCTGCTCTACCTGGCTCTACCTCTCCTCTACCTGGCTATACCTCTGATCTACCTCTGCTCTACCTGGCTCTACCTCTGCTCTACCTCTGCTCTACCTGGCTCTACCTCTGCTCTACCTGGCTTTACCTCTGCTCTACCTGGCTCTACCTCTGCTCTACCTCTGCTCTACCTAGCTCTACCTCTGCTCTACCTGGCTCTACCTCTGCTCTACCTCTGCTCTACCTGGCTCTACCTCTGCTCTACCTCTGCTCTACCTGGCTCTACCACTGCTCTACCTGGCTCTACCTCTGCTCTACCTGGCTCTACCTCTGCTCTACCTCTGCTCTACCTGGCTCTACCTGACTCTACCTCTGCTCTACCTGGCTCTACCTCTGCTCTACCTGGCTCTACCTCTGCTCTACCTGGCTCTACCTCTGCTCTACCTCTGCTCTACCTGGCTCTACCTCTGCTCTACCTCTGCTTTACCTGGCTCTACCTCTGCTCTACCTGGCTCTACCTCTGCTCTACCTCTGCTCTACCTGGCTCTGCCTCTGCTCTACCTCTGCTCTACCTGGCTCTACCTCTGCTCTACCTGGCTCTACCTCTGCTCTACCTGGCTCTACCTCTGCTCTACCTGGCTCTACCTCTGCTCTACCTCTGCTCTACCTGGCTCTACCTCTGCTCTACCTCTGCTCTACCTGGCTCTACCTCTGCTCTACCTGGCTCTACCTCTGCTCTACCTCTGCTCTACCTGGCTCTACCTCTGCTCTACCTGGCTCTACCTCTGCTCTACCTCTGCTCTACCTGGCTCTACCTCTGCTCTACCTCTGCTCTACCTGGCTCTACCTCTGCTCTACCTCTGCTCTACCTGGCTCTACCTCTGCTCTACCTGGCTCTACCTCTGCTCTACCTGGCTCTACCTCTGCTCTGCCTGGCTCTACCTCTGCTCCACCTGGCTCTACCTCTGCTCTACCTCTGCTCTACCTGGCTCTACCTCTGCTCTACCTGACTCTACCTCTGCTCTACCTGGCTCTATTTTGCTCTACCTGGCTCTACCTCTGCTCTACCTCTGCTCTACCTGGCTCTACCTCTGCTCTACCTCTGCTCTACCTGGCTCTACCTGGCTCAACCTCTGCTCTACCTGGCTCTACCTCTGCTCTACCTGGCTCTACCTCTGCTCTACCTCTGCTCTACCTGGCTCTACCTCTGCTCTACCTCTGCTCTACCTGGCTCTACCTCTGCTCTACCTCTGCTCTACCTTGCTCTACCTGGCTCTACCTCTGCTCTACCTGGCTCTAACTCTGCTCTACCTTGCTCTACCTCTGCTCTACCTGGCTCTACCTCTGCTCTACCTCTGCTCTACCTGGCTCTTCCTCTGCTCTACCTCTGCTCTACCTGGCTCTACCTCTGCTCTAACTCTGCTTTACCTGGCTCTACCTCTGCTCTAACTGGCTCTACCTCTGCTCTACCTGGCTCTACCTCTGCTCTACCTCTGCTCTACCTGGCTCTACCTCTGCTCTACCTCTGCTCTACCTGGCTCTACCTCTGCTCTACCTGGCTCTACCTCTGCTCTACCTCTGCTCTACCTTGCTCTACCTCTGCTCTACCTGGCTCTACCTCTGCTCTACCTCTGCTCTACCTGGCTCTACCTCTGCTCTACCTCTGCTCTACCTGGCTCTACCTCTGCTCCACCTGGCTCTACCTCTGCTCTACCTGGCTCTACCTCTGCTCTACCTCTGCTCTACCTGGCTCTACCTCTGCTCTACCTCTGCTCTACCTGGCTCTACCTCTGCTCTACCTGGCTCTACCTCTGCTCTACCTCTGCTCTACCTCTGCTCTACCTGGCTCTACCTCTGCTCTACCTGGCTCTACCTCTTCTCTACCATTGCTCTACCTGGCTCTACCTCTGCTCTACCTCTGCTCTACCTGGCTCTACCTCTGCTCTACCTCTGCTCTACCTGGCTCTACCTCTGCTCTACCTGGCTCTACCTCTGCTCTACCTCTGCTCTACCTGGCTCTACCTCTGCTCTACCTGGCTCTACCTCTGCTCTACCTCTGCTCTACCTGGCTCTACCTCTGCACTACCTCTGCTCTACCTGGCTCTACCTCTGCTTTACCTCTGCTCTACCTGGCTCTACCTCTGCTCTACCTCTGCTCTACCTGGCTCTACTTCTGCTCTACCTGGCTCTACCTCTGCTCTACCTCTGCTCTACCTGGCTGTACCTCTGCTCTACCTCTGCTCTACCTGGCTCTACCTCTGCTCTACCTGGCTCTACCCTTGCTCTACCTGGCTCTACCTCTGCTCTACCTCTGCTCTACCTGGCTCTACCTCTGCTCTACCTCTGCTCTACCTGGCTCTACCTCTGCTCTACCTGGCTCTACCTCTGCTCTACCTCTGCTCTACCTGGCTCTACCTCTGCTCTACCTGGCTCTACCTCTGCTCTACCTCTGCTCTACCTGGCTCTACCTCTGCTCTACCTCTGCTCTACCTGGCTCTACCTCTGCTCTACCTCTGCTCTACCTGGCTCTACCTCTGCTCTACCTGGCTCTACCTCTGCTCTACCTGGCTCTACCTCTGCTCTACCTGGCTCTACCTCTGCTCTACCTCTGCTCTACCTGGCTCTACCTCTGCTCTACCTGGCTCTACCTTGCTCTACCTGGCTCTACCTTTTCTCTACCTCTGCTCTACCTGGCTCTACCTCCGCTCTACCTCTGCTCTACCTGGCTCTACCTCTGCTCTACCTGGCTCTACCTCTGCTCTACCTCTGCTCTACCTGGCTCTACCTCTGCTCTACCTCTGCTCTACCTGGCTCTACCTCTGCTCTACCTGGCTCTACCTCTGCTCTACCTCTGCTCTACCTCTGCTCTACCTGGCTCTACCTCTGCTCTACCTGGCTCTACCTCTTCTCTACCATTGCTCTACCTGGCTCTACCTCTGCTCTACCTCTGCTCTACCTGGCTCTACCTCTGCTCTACCTCTGCTCTACCTGGCTCTACCTCTGCTCTACCTGGCTCTACCTCTGCTCTACCTCTGCTCTACCTGGCTCTACCTCTGCTCTACCTGGCTCTACCTCTGCTCTACCTCTGCTCTACCTGGCTCTACCTCTGCACTACCTCTGCTCTACCTGGCTCTACCTCTGCTTTACCTCTGCTCTACCTGGCTCTACCTCTGCTCTACCTCTGCTCTACCTGGCTCTACTTCTGCTCTACCTGGCTCTACCTCTGCTCTACCTCTGCTCTACCTGGCTGTACCTCTGCTCTACCTCTGCTCTACCTGGCTCTACCTCTGCTCTACCTGGCTCTACCCTTGCTCTACCTGGCTCTACCTCTGCTCTACCTCTGCTCTACCTGGCTCTACCTCTGCTCTACCTCTGCTCTACCTGGCTCTACCTCTGCTCTACCTGGCTCTACCTCTGCTCTACCTCTGCTCTACCTGGCTCTACCTCTGCTCTACCTGGCTCTACCTCTGCTCTACCTCTGCTCTACCTGGCTCTACCTCTGCTCTACCTCTGCTCTACCTGGCTCTACCTCTGCTCTACCTCTGCTCTACCTGGCTCTACCTCTGCTCTACCTGGCTCTACCTCTGCTCTACCTGGCTCTACCTCTGCTCTACCTGGCTCTACCTCTGCTCTACCTCTGCTCTACCTGGCTCTACCTCTGCTCTACCTGGCTCTACCTTGCTCTACCTGGCTCTACCTTTTCTCTACCTCTGCTCTACCTGGCTCTACCTCCGCTCTACCTCTGCTCTGCCTGGCTCTACCTCTGCTCTACCTGGCTCTACCTAGCTCTACTTCTGCTCTTACCTCTGCTCTACCTGGCTCTACCTCTGCTTTACCTGGCTCTTCCTCTGCTCTACCTCTGCTCTACCTGGCTCTACCTCTGCTCTACCTGGCTCTACCTTGCTCTACCTGGCTCTACCTCTGCTCTACCTCTGCTCTACCTGGCTCTACCTCCGCTCTACCTCTGCTCTACCTGGCTCTACCTGGCTCTACCTAGCTCTACTTCTGCTCTTACCTCTGCTCTACCTGGCTCTACCTCTGCTCTACCTCTGCTCTACCTGGCTCTACCTCTGCTCTACCTGGCTCTACCTCTGCTCTACCTCTGCTCTACCTGGCTCTACCTCTGCTCTACCTCTGCTCTACCTGGCTCTACCTCTGCTCTACCTCTGCTCTACCTGGCTCTACCTCTGCTCTACCTGGCTCTACCTGTGCTCTACCTGGCTCTACCTCTGCTCTACCTGGCTCTACCTCTGCTCTACCTCTGCTCTACCTGGCTCTACCTCTGCTCTACCTCTGCTCTACCTCGCTCTACCTGGCTCTACCTCTGCTCTACCTGGCTCTACCTCGCTCTACCTGGCTCTACCTCTGCTCTACCTGGCTCTACCTCTGCTCTACCTTGCTCTACCTGGCTCTACCTCTGCTCTACCTCTGCTCTACCTGGCTCTACCTCTGCTCTACCTCTGCTCTACCTGGCTCTACCTGGCTCTACCTCTGCTCTACCTGGCTCTACCTCTGCTCTACCTGGCTCTACCTCTGCTCTACCTCTGCTCTATCTGGCTCTACCTCTGCTCTGCCTCTGCTCTACCTGGCTCTACCTCTGCTCTACCTCTGCTCTACCTTGCTCTACCTGGCTCTACCTCTGCTCTACCTGGCTCTACCTCTGCTCTACCTGGCTCTACCTCTGCTCTACCTGGCTCTACCTCTGCTCTACCTCTGCTCTACCTGGCTCTTCCTCTGCTCTACCTCTGCTCTACCTGGCTCTACCTCTGCTCTAACTCTGCTCTACCTGGCTCTACCTCTGCTCTAACTGGCTTTACCTCTGCTCTACCTGCCTCTACCTCTGCTCTACCTCTGCTCTACCTGGCTCTACCTCTGCTCTACCTCTGCTCTACCTGGCTCTACCTCTGCTCTACCTCTGCTCTATCTGGCTCTACCTCTGCTCTACCTCTGCTCTACCTGGCTCTACCTCTGCTCTACCTCTGCTCTACCTTGCTCTACCTGGCTCTACCTCTGCTCTACCTGGCTCTACCTCTGCTCTACCTGGCTCTACCTCTGCTCTACCTGGCTCTACCTCTGCTCTACCTCTGCTCTACCTGGCTCTTCCTCTGCTCTACCTCTGCTCTACCTGGCTCTACCTCTGCTCTAACTCTGCTCTACCTGGCTCTACCTCTGCTCTAACTGGCTTTACCTCTGCTCTACCTGCCTCTACCTCTGCTCTACCTCTGCTCTACCTGGCTCTACCTCTGCTCTACCTCTGCTCTACCTGGCTCTACCTCTGCTCTACCTGGCTCTACCTCTGCTCTACCTCTGCTCTACCTGGCTCTACCTCTGCTCTACCTGGCTCTACCTCTGCTCTACCTCTGCTCTACCTGGCTCTACCTCTGCTCTACCTCTGCTCTACCTGGCTCTACCTCTGCTCTACCTGGCTCTACCTCTGCTCTACCTGGCTCTACCTCTGCTCTACCTCTGCTCTACCTGGCTCTACCTCTGCTCTACCTCTGCTCTACCTGGCTCTACCTCTGCTCTACCTGGCTCTACCTCTGCTCTACCTCTGCTCTACCTCTGCTCTACCTGGCTCTACCTCTGCTCTACCTGGCTCTACCTCTTCTCTACCTCTGCTCTACCTGGCTCTACCTCTGCTCTACCTCTGCTCTACCTGGCTCTACCTCTGCTCTACCTCTGCTCTACCTGGCTCTACCTCTGCTCTACCTGGCTCTACCTCTGCTCTACCTCTGCTCTACCTGGCTCTACCTCTGCTCTACCTGGCTCTACCTCTGCTCTACCTCTGCTCTACCTGGCTCTACCTCTGCACTACCTCTGCTCTACCTGGCTCTACCTCTGCTCTACCTCTGCTCTACCTGGCTCTACCTCTGCTCTACCTCTGCTCTACCTGGCTCTACCTCTGCTCTACCTCTGCTCTACCTGGCTCTACCTCTGCTCTACCTGGCTCTACCTCTGCTCTACCTCTGCTCTACCTCTGCTCTACCTGGCTCTACCTCTGCTCTACCTGGCTCTACCTCTTCTCTACCTCTGCTCTACCTGGCTCTACCTCTGCTCTACCTGGCTCTACCTCTGCTCTACCTCTGCTCTACCTGGCTGTACCTCTGCTCTACCTCTGCTCTACCTGGCTCTACCTCTGCTCTACCTGGCTCTACCCTTGCTCTACCTGGCTCTACCTCTGCTCTACCTCTGCTCTACCTAGCTCTACCTCTGCTCTACCTCTGCTCTACCTGGCTCTACCTCTGCTCTACCTGGCTCTACCTCTGCTCTACCTCTGCTCTACCTGGCTCTACCTCTGCTCTACCTGGCTCTACCTCTGCTCTACCTCTGCTCTACCTGGCTCTACCTCTGCTCTACCTCTGCTCTACCTGGCTCTACCTCTGCTCTACCTCTGCTCTACCTGGCTCTACCTCTGCTCTACCTGGCTCTACCTCTGCTCTACCTGGCTCTACCTCTGCTCTACCTGGCTCTACCTCTGCTCTACCTCTGCTCTACCTGGCTCTACCTCTGCTCTACCTGGCTCTACCTTGCTCTACCTGGCTCTACCTCTTCTCTACCTCTGCTCTACCTGGCTCTACCTCCGCTCTACCTCTGCTCTACCTGGCTCTACCTCTGCTCTACCTGGCTCTACCTAGCTCTACTTCTGCTCTTACCTCTGCTCTACCTGGCTCTACCTCTGCTTTACCTGGCTCTTCCTCTGCTCTACCTCTGCTCTACCTGGCTCTACCTCTGCTCTACCTGGCTCTACCTTGCTCTACCTGGCTCTACCTCTGCTCTACCTCTGCTCTACCTGGCTCTACCTCCGCTCTACCTCTGCTCTACCTGGCTCTACCTGACTCTACCTAGCTCTACTTCTGCTCTTACCTCTGCTCTACCTGGCTCTACCTCTGCTCTACCTCTGCTCTACCTGGCTCTACCTCTGCTCTACCTGGCTCTACCTCTGCTCTACCTCTGCTCTACCTGGCTCTACCTCTGCTCTACCTGGCTCTACCTCTGCTCTACCTCTGCTCTACCTGGCTCTACCTCTGCTCTACCTGGCTCTACCTCTGCTCTACCTCTGCTCTACCTGGCTCTACCTCTGCTCTACCTCTGCTCTACCTGGCTCTACCTCTGCTCTACCTGGCTCTACCTCTGCTCTACCTGGCTCTACCTCTGCTCTACCTCTGCTCTACCTGGCTCTACCTCTGCTCTACCTCTGCTCTACCTGGCTCTACCTCTGCTCTACCTGGCTCTACCTCTGCTCTACCTCTGCTCTACCTCTGCTCTACCTGGCTCTACCTCTGCTCTACCTGGCTCTACCTCTTCTCTACCTCTGCTCTACCTGGCTCTACCTCTGCTCTACCTCTGCTCTACCTGGCTCTACCTCTGCTCTACCTCTGCTCTACCTGGCTCTACCTCTGCTCTACCTGGCTCTACCTCTGCTCTACCTCTGCTCTACCTGGCTCTACCTCTGCTCTACCTGGCTCTACCTCTGCTCTACCTCTGCTCTACCTGGCTCTACCTCTGCACTACCTCTGCTCTACCTGGCTCTACCTCTGCTCTACCTCTGCTCTACCTGGCTCTACCTCTGCTCTACCTCTGCTCTACCTGGCTCTACCTCTGCTCTACCTCTGCTCTACCTGGCTCTACCTCTGCTCTACCTGGCTCTACCTCTGCTCTACCTCTGCTCTACCTCTGCTCTACCTGGCTCTACCTCTGCTCTACCTGGCTCTACCTCTTCTCTACCTCTGCTCTACCTGGCTCTACCTCTGCTCTACCTGGCTCTACCTCTGCTCTACCTCTGCTCTACCTGGCTGTACCTCTGCTCTACCTCTGCTCTACCTGGCTCTACCTCTGCTCTACCTGGCTCTACCCTTGCTCTACCTGGCTCTACCTCTGCTCTACCTCTGCTCTACCTAGCTCTACCTCTGCTCTACCTCTGCTCTACCTGGCTCTACCTCTGCTCTACCTGGCTCTACCTCTGCTCTACCTCTGCTCTACCTGGCTCTACCTCTGCTCTACCTGGCTCTACCTCTGCTCTACCTCTGCTCTACCTGGCTCTACCTCTGCTCTACCTCTGCTCTACCTGGCTCTACCTCTGCTCTACCTCTGCTCTACCTGGCTCTACCTCTGCTCTACCTGGCTCTACCTCTGCTCTACCTGGCTCTACCTCTGCTCTACCTGGCTCTACCTCTGCTCTACCTCTGCTCTACCTGGCTCTACCTCTGCTCTACCTGGCTCTACCTTGCTCTACCTGGCTCTACCTCTTCTCTACCTCTGCTCTACCTGGCTCTACCTCCGCTCTACCTCTGCTCTACCTGGCTCTACCTCTGCTCTACCTGGCTCTACCTAGCTCTACTTCTGCTCTTACCTCTGCTCTACCTGGCTCTACCTCTGCTTTACCTGGCTCTTCCTCTGCTCTACCTCTGCTCTACCTGGCTCTACCTCTGCTCTACCTGGCTCTACCTTGCTCTACCTGGCTCTACCTCTGCTCTACCTCTGCTCTACCTGGCTCTACCTCCGCTCTACCTCTGCTCTACCTGGCTCTACCTGACTCTACCTAGCTCTACTTCTGCTCTTACCTCTGCTCTACCTGGCTCTACCTCTGCTCTACCTCTGCTCTACCTGGCTCTACCTCTGGTCTACCTGGCTCTACCTCTGCTCTACCTCTGCTCTACCTGGCTCTACCTCTGCTCTACCTCTGCTCTACCTGGCTCTACCTCTGCTCTACCTCTGCTCTACCTGGCTCTACCTCTGCTCTACCTGGCTCTACCTGTGCTCTACCTGGCTCTACCTCTGCTCTACCTGGCTCTACCTCTGCTCTACCTCTGCTCTACCTTGCTCTACCTCTGCTCTACCTCTGCTCTACCTCGCTCTACCTGGCTCTACCTCTGCTCTACCTGGCTCTACCTCGCTCTACCTGGCTCTACCTCTGCTCTACCTGGCTCTACCTCTGCTCTACCTTGCTCTACCTGGCTCTACCTCTGCTCTACCTCTGCTCTACCTGGCTCTACCTCTGCTCTACCTCTGCTCTACCTGGCTCTACCTGGCTCTACCTCTGCTCTACCTGGCTCTACCTCTGCTCTACCTGGCTCTACCTCTGCTCTACCTCTGCTCTATCTGGCTCTACCTCTGCTCTACCTCTGCTCTACCTGGCTCTACCTCTGCTCTACCTCTGCTCTACCTTGCTCTACCTGGCTCTACCTCTGCTCTACCTGGCTCTACCTCTGCTCTACCTGGCTCTACCTCTGCTCTACCTGGCTCTACCTCTGCTCTACCTCTGCTCTACCTGGCTCTTCCTCTGCTCTACCTCTGCTCTACCTGGCTCTACCTCTGCTCTAACTCTGCTCTACCTGGCTCTACCTCTGCTCTAACTGGCTTTACCTCTGCTCTACCTGCCTCTACCTCTGCTCTACCTCTGCTCTACCTGGCTCTACCTCTGCTCTACCTCTGCTCTACCTGGCTCTACCTCTGCTCTACCTGGCTCTACCTCTGCTCTACCTCTGCTCTACCTGGCTCTACCTCTGCTCTACCTGGCTCTACCTCTGCTCTACCTCTGCTCTACCTGGCTCTACCTCTGCTCTACCTCTGCTCTACCTGGCTCTACCTCTGCTCTACCTGACTCTACCTCTGCTCTACCTCTGCTCTACCTGGCTCTACCTCTGCTCTACCTCTGCTCTACCTGGCTCTACCTCTGCTCTACCTGGCTCTACCTCTGCTCTACCTCTGCTCTACCTGGCTCTACCTCTGCTCTACCTGGCTCTACCTCTGCTCTACCTCTGCTCTACCTGGCTCTACCTCTGCTCTACCTCTGCTCTACCTGGCTCTACCTCTGCTCTACCTCTGCTCTACCTGGCTCTACCTCTGCTCTACCTGGCTCTACCTCTGCTCTACCTCTGCTCTACCTGGCTCTACCTCTGCTCTACCTGGCTCTACCTCTGCTCTACCTCTGCTCTACCTGGCTCTACCTCTGCTCTACCTCTGCTCTACCTGGCTCTACCTCTGCTCTACCTCTGCTATACCTGGCTCTACCTTGCTCTACCTGGCTCTACCTCTGCTCTACCTCTGCTCTACATGGCTCTACCTCTGCTCTACCTCTGCTCTACCTGGCTCTACCTGGCTCTACCTCTGCTCTACCTGGCTCTACCTCTGCTCTACCTGGCTCTACCTCTGCTCTACCTCTGCTCTACCTGGCTCTACCTCTGCTCTACCTTTGCTCTACCTGGCTCTACCTCTGCTCTACCTCTGCTCTACCTTGCTCTACCTGGCTCTACCTCTGCTCTACCTGGCTCTACCTCTGCTCTACCTTGCTCTACCTCTGCTCTACCTGGCTCTAACTCTGCTCTACCTCTGCTCTACCTGGCTCTTCCTCTGCTCTACCTCTGCTCTACCTGGCTCTACCTCTGCTCTAACTCTGCTCTACCTGGCTCTACCTCTGCTCTAACTGGCTCTACCTCTGCTCTACCTGGCTCTACCTCTGCTCTACCTCTGCTCTACCTGGCTCTACCTCTGCTCTACCTCTGCTCTACCTGGCTCTACCTCTGCTCTACCTGGCTCTACCTCTGCTCTACCTCTGCTCTACCTGGCTCTACCTCTGCTCTACCTCTGCTCTACCTGGCTCTACCTCTGCTCTACCTGGCTCTACCTCTGCTCTACCTGGCTCTACCTCTGCTCTACCTCTGCTCTACCTGGCTCTACCTCTGCTCTACCTCTGCTCTACCTGGCTCTACCTCTGCTCTACCTCTGCTCTACCTGGCTCTACCTCTGCTCTACCTCTGCTCTACCTGGCTCTACCTCTGCTCTACCTCTGCTCTACCTGGCTCTACCTCTGCTCTACCTGGCTCTACCTCTGCTCTACCTCTGCTCTACCTGGCTCTACCTCTGCTCTACCTGGCTCTACCTCTGCTCTACATGTACCTCTGCTCTACCTGGCTCTACCTCTGCACTACCTCTGCTCTACCTGGCTCTACCTCTGCTCTACCTCTGCTCTACCTGGCTCTACCTCTACTCTACCTCTGCTCTACCTGGCTCTACCTCTGCTCTACCTGGCTCTACCTCTGCTCTACCTCTGCTCTACCTGGCTGTACCTCTGCTCTACCTCTGCTCTACCTGGCTCTACCTCTGCTCTACCTGGCTCTACCCTTGCTCTACCTGGCTCTACCTCTGCTCTACCTCTGCTCTACCTGGCTCTACCTCTGCTCTACCTCTGCTCTACCTGGCTCTACCTCTGCTCTACCTGGCTCTACCTCTGCTCTACCTCTGCTCTACCTGGCTCTACCTCTGCTCTACCTGGCTCTACCTCTGCTCTACCTCTGCTCTACCTGGCTCTACCTCTGCTCTACCTCTGCTCTACCTGGCTCTACCTCTGCTCTACCTCTGCTCTACCTGGCTCTACCTCTGCTCTACCTGGCTCTACCTCTGCTCTACCTGGCTCTACCTCTGCTCTACCAGGCTCTACCTCTGCTCTACCTCTGCTCTACCTGGCTCTACCTCTGCTCTACCTGGCTCTACCTTGCTCTACCTGGCTCTACCTCTTCTCTACCTCTGCTCTACCTGGCTCTACCTCCGCTCTACCTCTGCTCTACCTGGCTCTACCTCTGCTCTACCTGGCTCTACCTAGCTCTACTTCTGCTCTTACCTCTGCTCTACCTGGCTCTACCTCTGCTTTACCTGGCTCTTCCTCTGCTCTACCTCTGCTCTACCTGGCTCTACCTCTGCTCTACCTGGCTCTACCTTGCTCTACCTGGCTCTACCTCTGCTCTACCTCTGCTCTACCTGGCTCTACCTCCGCTCTACCTCTGCTCTACCTGGCTCTACCTGGCTCTACCTAGCTCTACTTCTGCTCTTACCTCTGCTCTACCTGGCTCTACCTCTGCTCTACCTCTGCTCTACCTGGCTCTACCTCTGCTCTACCTGGCTCTACCTCTGCTCTACCTCTGCTCTACCTGGCTCTACCTCTGCTCTACCTCTGCTCTACCTGGCTCTACCTCTGCTCTACCTCTGCTCTGCCTGGCTCTACCTCTGCTCTACCTGGCTCTACCTGTGCTCTACCTGGCTCTACCTCTGCTCTACCTGGCTCTACCTCTGCTCTACCTCTGCTCTACCTGGCTCTACCTCTGCTCTACCTGGCTCTACCTCGCTCTACCTGGCTCTACCTCTGCTCTACCTGGCTCTACCTCTGCTCTACCTTGCTCTACCTGGCTCTACCTCTGCTCTACCTCTGCTCTACCTGGCTCTACCTCTGCTCTACCTCTGCTCTACCTGGCTCTACCTGGCTCTACCTCTGCTCTACCTGGCTCTACCTCTGCTCTACCTGGCTCTACCTCTGCTCTACCTCTGCTCTACCTGGCTCTACCTCTGCTCTACCTCTACTCTACCTGGCTCTACCTCTGCTCTACCTCTGCTCTACCTTGCTCTACCTGGCTCTACCTCTGCTCTACCTGGCTCTACCTCTGCTCTACCTGGCTCTACCTCTGCTCTACCTGGCTCTACCTCTGCTCTACCTCTGCTCTACCTGGCTCTTCCTCTGCTCTACCTCAGCTCTACCTGGCTCTACCTCTGGTCTAACTCTGCTCTACCTGGCTCTACCTCTGCTCTACCTGGCTCTACCTCTGCTCTACCTCTGCTCTACCTGGCTCTACCTCTGCTCTACCTCTGCTCTACCTGGCTCTACCTCTGCTCTACCTGGCTCTACCTCTGCTCTACCTCTGCTCTACCTGGCTCTACCTCTGCTCTACCTCTGCTCTACCTGGCTCTACCTCTGCTCTACCTGGCTCTACCTCTGCTCTACCTCTGCTCTACCTGGCTCTACCTCTGCTCTACCTGGCTCTACCTCTGCTCTACCTCTGCTCTACCTGGCTCTACCTCTGCTCTACCTCTGCTCTACCTGGCTCTACCTCTGCTCTACCTGGCTCTACCTCTGCTCTACCTCTGCTCTACCTGGCTCTACCTCTGCTCTACCTGGCTCTACCTCTGCTCTACCTCTGCTCTACCTGGCTCTACCTCTGCTCTACCTCTGCTCTACCTGGCTCTACCTCTGCTCTACCTCTGCTCTACCTGGCTCTACCTCTGCTCTACCTCTGCTCTACCTTGCTCTACCTGGCTCTACCTCTGCTCTACCTGGCTCTACCTCTGCTCTACCTGGCTCTACCTCTGCTCTACCTGGCTCTACCTCTGCTCTACCTCTGCTCTACCTGGCTCTTCCTCTGCTCTACCTCTGCTCTACCTGGCTCTACCTCTGGTCTAACTCTGCTCTACCTGGCTCTACCTCTGCTCTACCTGGCTCTACCTCTGCTCTACCTCTGCTCTACCTGGCTCTACCTCTGCTCTACCTCTGCTCTACCTGGCTCTACCTCTGCTCTACCTGGCTCTACCTCTGCTCTACCTCTGCTCTACCTGGCTCTACCTCTGCTCTACCTCTGCTCTACCTGGCTCTACCTCTGCTCTACCTGGCTCTACCTCTGCTCTACCTCTGCTCTACCTGGCTCTACCTCTGCTCTACCTGGCTCTACCTCTGCTCTACCTCTGCTCTACCTGGCTCTACCTCTGCTCTACCTCTGCTCTACCTGGCTCTACCTCTGCTCTACCTCTGCTCTACCTGGCTCTACCTCTGCTCTACCTGGCTCTACCTCTGCTCTACCTCTGCTCTACCTGGCTCTACCTCTGCTCTACCTGGCTCTACCTCTGCTCTACCTCTGCTCTACCTGGCTCTACCTCTGCTCTACCTCTGCTCTACCTGGCTCTACCTCTGCTCTACCTCTGCTATACCTGGCTCTACCTCTGCTCTACCTCTGCTCTACCTGGCTCTACCTCTGCTCTACCTGGCTCTACCTCTGCTCTACCTCTGCTCTACCTGGCTGTACCTCTGCTCTACCTCTGCTCTACCTGGCTCTACCTCTGCTCTACCTCTGCTCTACCTGGCTCTACCTCTGCTCTACCTCTGCTCTACCTGGCTCTACCTCTGCTCTACATGGCTCTACCTCTGCTCTACCTCTGCTCTACCTGGCTCTACCTGGCTCTACCTCTGCTCTACCTGGCTCTACCTCTGCTCTACCTGGCTCTACCTCTGCTCTACCTCTGCTCTACCTGGCTCTTCCTCTGCTCTACCTCTGCTCTACCTGGCTCTACCTCTGCTCTAACTCTGCTCTACCTGGCTCTACCTCTGCTCTAACTGGCTCTACCTCTGCTCTACCTGGCTCTACCTCTGCTCTACCTCTGCTCTACCTGGCTCTACCTCTGCTCTACCTCTGCTCTACCTGGCTCTACCTCTGCTCTACCTGGCTCTACCTCTGCTCTACCTCTGCTCTACCTGGCTCTACCTCTGCTCTACCTCTGCTCTACCTGGCTCTACCTCTGCTCTACCTGGCTCTACCTCTGCTCTACCTGGCTCTACCTCTGCTCTACCTCTGCTCTACCTGGCTCTACCTCTGCTCTACCTCTGCTCTACCTGGCTCTACCTCTGCTCTACCTCTGCTTTACCTGGCTCTACCTCTGCTCTACCTCTGCTCTACCTGGCTCTACCTCTGCTCTACCTCTGCTCTACCTGGCTCTACCTCTGCTCTACCTGGCTCTACCTCTGCTCTACCTCTGCTCTACCTGGCTCTACCTCTGCTCTACCTGGCTCTACCTCTGCTCTACATGTACCTCTGCTCTACCTGGCTCTACCTCTGCACTACCTCTGCTCTACCTGGCTCTACCTCTGCTCTACCTCTGCTCTACCTGGCTCTACCTCTGCTCTACCTCTGCTCTACCTGGCTCTACCTCTGCTCTACCTGGCTCTACCTCTCCTCTACCTCTGCTCTACCTGGCTGTACCTCTGCTCTACCTCTGCTCTACCTGGCTCTACCTCTGCTCTACCTGGCTCTACCCTTGCTCTACCTGGCTCTACCTCTGCTCTACCTCTGCTCTACCTGGCTCTACCTCTGCTCTACCTCTGCTCTACCTGGCTCTACCTCTGCTCTACCTGGCTCTACCTCTGCTCTACCTCTGCTCTACCTGGCTCTACCTCTGCTCTACCTGGCTCTACCTCTGCTCTACCTCTGCTCTACCTGGCTCTACCTCTGCTCTACCTCTGCTCTACCTGGCTCTACCTCTGCTCTACCTCTGCTCTACCTGGCTCTACCTCTGCTCTACCTGGCTCTACCTCTGCTCTACCTGGCTCTACCTCTGCTCTACCTGGCTCTACCTCTGCTCTACCTCTGCTCTACCTGGCTCTACCTCTGCTCTACCTGGCTCTACCTTGCTCTACCTGGCTCTACCTCTTCTCTACCTCTGCTCTACCTGGCTCTACCTCCGCTCTACCTCTGCTCTACCTGGCTCTACCTCTGCTCTACCTGGCTCTACCTAGCTCTACTTCTGCTCTTACCTCTGCTCTACCTGGCTCTACCTCTGCTTTACCTGGCTCTTCCTCTGCTCTACCTCTGCTCTACCTGGCTCTACCTCTGCTCTACCTGGCTCTACCTTGCTCTACCTGGCTCTACCTCTGCTCTACCTCTGCTCTACCTGGCTCTACCTCCGCTCTACCTCTGCTCTACCTGGCTCTACCTGGCTCTACCTAGCTCTACTTCTGCTCTTACCTCTGCTCTACCTGGCTCTACCTCTGCTCTACCTGGCTCTACCTCTGCTCTACATGTACCTCTGCTCTACCTGGCTCTACCTCTGCACTACCTCTGCTCTACCTGGCTCTACCTCTGCTCTACCTCTGCTCTACCTGGCTCTACCTCTGCTCTACCTCTGCTCTACCTGGCTCTACCTCTGCTCTACCTGGCTCTACCTCTCCTCTACCTCTGCTCTACCTGGCTGTACCTCTGCTCTACCTCTGCTCTACCTGGCTCTACCTCTGCTCTACCTGGCTCTACCCTTGCTCTACCTGGCTCTACCTCTGCTCTACCTCTGCTCTACCTGGCTCTACCTCTGCTCTACCTCTGCTCTACCTGGCTCTACCTCTGCTCTACCTGGCTCTACCTCTGCTCTACCTCTGCTCTACCTGGCTCTACCTCTGCTCTACCTGGCTCTACCTCTGCTCTACCTCTGCTCTACCTGGCTCTACCTCTGCTCTACCTCTGCTCTACCTGGCTCTACCTCTGCTCTACCTCTGCTCTACCTGGCTCTACCTCTGCTCTACCTGGCTCTACCTCTGCTCTACCTGGCTCTACCTCTGCTCTACCTGGCTCTACCTCTGCTCTACCTCTGCTCTACCTGGCTCTACCTCTGCTCTACCTGGCTCTACCTTGCTCTACCTGGCTCTACCTCTTCTCTACCTCTGCTCTACCTGGCTCTACCTCCGCTCTACCTCTGCTCTACCTGGCTCTACCTCTGCTCTACCTGGCTCTACCTAGCTCTACTTCTGCTCTTACCTCTGCTCTACCTGGCTCTACCTTTGCTTTACCTGGCTCTTCCTCTGCTCTACCTCTGCTCTACCTGGCTCTACCTCTGCTCTACCTGGCTCTACCTTGCTCTACCTGGCTCTACCTCTGCTCTACCTCTGCTCTACCTGGCTCTACCTCCGCTCTACCTCTGCTCTACCTGGCTCTACCTGGCTCTACCTAGCTCTACTTCTGCTCTTACCTCTGCTCTACCTGGCTCTACCTCTGCTCTACCTCTGCTCTACCTGGCTCTACCTCTGCTCTACCTGGCTCTACCTCTGCTCTACCTCTGCTCTACCTGGCTCTACCTCTGCTCTACCTCTGCTCTACCTGGCTCTACCTCTGCTCTACCTCTGCTCTACCTGGCTCTACCTCTGCTCTACCTGGCTCTACCTGTGCTCTACCTGGCTCTACCTCTGCTCTACCTGGCTCTACCTCTGCTCTACCTCTGCTCTACCTGGCTCTACCTCTGCTCTACCTGGCTCTACCTCGCTCTACCTGGCTCTACCTCTGCTCTACCTGGCTCTACCTCTGCTCTACCTTGCTCTACCTGGCTCTACCTCTGCTCTACCTCTGCTCTACCTGGCTCTACCTCTGCTCTACCTCTGCTCTACCTGGCTCTACCTGGCTCTCCCTCTGCTCTACCTGGCTCTACCTCTGCTCTACCTGGCTCTACCTCTGCTCTACCTCTGCTCTACCTGGCTCTACCTCTGCTCTACCTCTGCTCTACCTGGCTCTACCTCTGCTCTACCTCTGCTCTACCTTGCTCTACCTGGCTCTACCTCTGCTCTACCTGGCTCTACCTCTGCTCTACCTGGCTCTACCTCTGCTCTACCTGGCTCTACCTCTGCTCTACCTCTGCTCTACCTGGCTCTTCCTCTGCTCTACCTCTGCTCTACCTGGCTCTACCTCTGGTCTAACTTTGCTCTACCTGGCTCTACCTCTGCTCTACCTGGCTCTACCTCTGCTCTACCTCTGCTCTACCTGGCTCTACCTCTGCTCTACCTCTGCTCTACCTGGCTGTACCTCTGCTCTACCTCTGCTCTACCTGGCTCTACCTCTGCTCTACCTCTGCTCTACCTGGCTCTACCTCTGCTCTACCTCTGCTCTACCTGGCTCTACCTCTGCTCTACCTCTGCTCTACCTGGCTCTACCTCTGCTCTACCTCTGCTCTACCTGGCTCTACCTCTGCTCTACCTGGCTCTACCTCTGCTCTACCTCTGCTCTACCTGGCTCTACCTCTGCTCTACCTGGCTCTACCTCTGCTCTACCTCTGCTCTACCTGGCTCTACCTCTGCTCTACCTCTGCTCTACCTGGCTCTACCTCTGCTCTACCTCTGCTCTACCTGGCTCTACCTCTGCTCTACCTGGCTCTACCTCTGCTCTACCTGGCTCTACCTCTGCTCTACCTGGCTCTACCTCTGCTCTACCTCTGCTCTACCTGGCTCTACCTCTGCTCTACCTGGCTCTACCTTGCTCTACCTGGCTCTACCTCTTCTCTACCTCTGCTCTACCTGGCTCTACCTCCGCTCTACCTCTGCTCTACCTGGCTCTACCTCTGCTCTACCTGGCTCTACCTAGCTCTACTTCTGCTCTTACCTCTGCTCTACCTGGCTCTACCTTTGCTTTACCTGGCTCTTCCTCTGCTCTACCTCTGCTCTACCTGGCTCTACCTCTGCTCTACCTGGCTCTACCTTGCTCTACCTGGCTCTACCTCTGCTCTACCTCTGCTCTACCTGGCTCTACCTCCGCTCTACCTCTGCTCTACCTGGCTCTACCTGGCTCTACCTAGCTCTACTTCTGCTCTTACCTCTGCTCTACCTGGCTCTACCTCTGCTCTACCTCTGCTCTACCTGGCTCTACCTCTGCTCTACCTGGCTCTACCTCTGCTCTACCTCTGCTCTACCTGGCTCTACCTCTGCTCTACCTCTGCTCTACCTGGCTCTACCTCTGCTCTACCTCTGCTCTACCTGGCTCTACCTCTGCTCTACCTGGCTCTACCTGTGCTCTACCTGGCTCTACCTCTGCTCTACCTGGCTCTACCTCTGCTCTACCTCTGCTCTACCTGGCTCTACCTCTGCTCTACCTGGCTCTACCTCGCTCTACCTGGCTCTACCTCTGCTCTACCTGGCTCTACCTCTGCTCTACCTTGCTCTACCTGGCTCTACCTCTGCTCTACCTCTGCTCTACCTGGCTCTACCTCTGCTCTACCTCTGCTCTACCTGGCTCTACCTGGCTCTCCCTCTGCTCTACCTGGCTCTACCTCTGCTCTACCTGGCTCTACCTCTGCTCTACCTCTGCTCTACCTGGCTCTACCTCTGCTCTACCTCTGCTCTACCTGGCTCTACCTCTGCTCTACCTCTGCTCTACCTTGCTCTACCTGGCTCTACCTCTGCTCTACCTGGCTCTACCTCTGCTCTACCTGGCTCTACCTCTGCTCTACCTGGCTCTACCTCTGCTCTACCTCTGCTCTACCTGGCTCTTCCTCTGCTCTACCTCTGCTCTACCTGGCTCTACCTCTGGTCTAACTTTGCTCTACCTGGCTCTACCTCTGCTCTACCTGGCTCTACCTCTGCTCTACCTCTGCTCTACCTGGCTCTACCTCTGCTCTACCTCTGCTCTACCTGGCTGTACCTCTGCTCTACCTCTGCTCTACCTGGCTCTACCTCTGCTCTACCTCTGCTCTACCTGGCTCTACCTCTGCTCTACCTCTGCTCTACCTGGCTCTACCTCTGCTCTACCTCTGCTCTACCTGGCTCTACCTCTGCTCTACCTCTGCTCTACCTGGCTCTACCTCTGCTCTACCTGGCTCTACCTCTGCTCTACCTCTGCTCTACCTGGCTCTACCTCTGCTCTACCTGGCTCTACCTCTGCTCTACCTCTGCTCTACCTGGCTCTACCTCTGCTCTACCTCTGCTCTACCTGGCTCTACCTCTGCTCTACCTCTGCTCTACCTGGCTCTACCTCTGCTCTACCTGGCTCTACCTCTGCTCTACCTGGCTCTACCTCTGCTCTACCTGGCTCTACCTCTGCTCTACCTCTGCTCTACCTGGCTCTACCTCTGCTCTACCTGGCTCTACCTTGCTCTACCTGGCTCTACCTCTGCTCTACCTCTGCTCTACCTGGCTCTACCTCCGCTCTACCTCTGCTCTACCTGGCTCTACCTCTGCTCTACCTGGCTCTACCTAGCTCTACTTCTGCTCTTCCCTCTGCTCTACCTGGCTCTACCTCTGCTTTACCTGGCTCTTCCTCTGCTCTACCTCTGCTCTACCTGGCTCTACCTCTGCTCTACCTGGCTCTACCTTGCTTTACCTGGCTCTACCTCTGCTCTACCTCTGCTCTACCTGGCTCTACCTCCGCTCTGCCTCTGCTCTACCTGGCTCTACCTGGCTCTACCTAGCTCTACTTCTGCTCTTACCTCTGCTCTACCTGGCTCTACCTCTGCTCTACCTCTGCTCTACCTGGCTCTACCTTCGCTCTACCTGGCTCTACCTTTGCTCTACCTCTGCTCTACCTGGCTGTACCTCTGCTCTACCTCTGCTCTACCTGGCTCTATCTCTGCTCTACCTCTGCTCTACCTGGCTCTACCTCTGCTCTACCTGGCTCTACCTCTGCTCTACCTCTGCTATACCTGGCTCTACCTCTGCTCTACCTGGCTCTACCTCTGCTCTACCTCTGCTCTACCTGGCTCTACCTCTGCTCTACCTGGCTGTACCTCTGCTCTACCTCTGCTCTACCTGGCTGTACCTCTGCTCTACCTCTGCTCTACCTGGCTCTACCTCTGCTCTACCTGGCTCTACCTCTGCTCTACCTGGCTCTACCTCTGCTCTACCTCTGCTCTACCTGGCTCTACCTCTGCTCTACCTCTGCTCTACCTGGCTCTACCTCTGCTCTACCTGGCTCTACCTCTGCTCTACCTCTGCTCTACCTGGCTCTACCTCTGCTCTACCTGGCTCTACCTCTGCTCTACCTCTGCTCTACCTGGCTGTACCTCTGCTCTACCTCTGCTCTACCTGGCTCTACCTCTGCTCTACCTCTGCTCTACCTGGCTCTACCTCTGCTCTACCTGGCTCTACCTCTGCTCTACCTGGCTCTACCTCTGCTCTACCTGGCTCTACCTCTGCTCTACCTCTGCTCTACCTGGCTCTACCTCTGCTCTACCTGGCTCTACCTTGCTCTACCTGGCTCTACCTCTGCTCTACCTCTGCTCTACCTGGCTCTACCTCCGCTCTACCTCTGCTCTACCTGGCTCTACCTCTGCTCTACCTGGCTCTACCTAGCTCTACTTCTGCTCTTCCCTCTGCTCTACCTGGCTCTACCTCTGCTTTACCTGGCTCTTCCTCTGCTCTACCTCTGCTCTACCTGGCTCTACCTCTGCTCTACCTGGCTCTACCTTGCTTTACCTGGCTCTACCTCTGCTCTACCTCTGCTCTACCTGGCTCTACCTCCGCTCTGCCTCTGCTCTACCTGGCTCTACCTGGCTCTACCTAGCTCTACTTCTGCTCTTACCTCTGCTCTACCTGGCTCTACCTCTGCTCTACCTCTGCTCTACCTGGCTCTACCTCTGCTCTACCTGGCTCTACCTCTGCTCTACCTCTGCTCTACCTGGCTCTACCTCTGCTCTACCTCTGCTCTACCTGGCTCTACCTCTGCTCTACCTCTGCTCTACCTTGCTCTACCTCTGCTCTACCTGGCTCTACCTGTGCTCTACCTGGCTCTACCTCTGCTCTACCTGGCTCTACCTTTGCTCTACCTCTGCTCTACCTGGCTCTACCTCTGCTCTACCTGGCTCTACCTTGCTCTACCTGGCTCTACCTCTGCTCTACCTCTGCTCTACCTGGCTCTACCTCCGCTCTACCTCTGCTCTACCTGGCTCTACCTCTGCTGTACCTGGCTCTACCTAGCTCTACTTCTGCTCTTACCTCTGCTCTACCTGGCTCTACCTCTGCTTTACCTGGCTCTTCCTCTGCTCTACCTCTGCTCTACCTGGCTCTACCTCTGCTCTACCTGGCTCTACCTTGCTCTACCTGGCTCTACCTCTGCTCTACCTCTGCTCTACCTGGCTCTACCTCCGCTCTACCTCTGCTCTACCTGGCTCTACCTGGCTCTACCTAGCTCTACTTCTGCTCTTACCTCTGCTCTACCTGGCTCTACCTCTGCTCTACCTCTGCTCTACCTGGCTCTACCTCTGCTCTACCTGGCTCTACCTCTGCTCTACCTCTGCTCTACCTGGCTCTACCTCTGCTCTACCTCTGCTCTACCTGGCTCTACCTCTGCTCTACCTCTGCTCTACCTGGCTCTACCTCTGCTCTACCTGGCTCTACCTGTGCTCTACCTGGCTCTACCTCTGCTCTACCTGGCTCTACCTCTGCTCTACCTCTGCTCTACCTGGCTCTACCTCTGCTCTACCTGGCTCTACCTTGCTCTACCTGGCTCTACCTCCGCTCTACCTCTGCTCTACCTGGCTCTACCTCTGCTCTATCTGGCTCTACCTCTGCTTTACCTGGCTCTACCTCTGCTCTACCTGGCTCTACCTCTGCTCTACCTGGCTCTACCTGGCTCTACCTGGCCTGAAGTTGAAGGAGTAGGGTACGTAGGTTAGTTAGAGCTGAGGTACCGGTAGAGCAGAGGTAGAGACAGGTAGAGCAGAGGACAGAGGTAGAGCCAGGTAGAGCAGATGTAGAGCAGAGGTAGAGCCAGGTAGAGCAGAGGTAGAGCACAATAGCTGACTGAGCAGCAGTTATAAACTGTCATCCTCTGTGGACTGTGGGGAAACTTGTGTGAAGCGTGAGGCAGCTGCAGTGCCTAGTTTTTCCGGCACAATCATACTTGAAGACTTTATCAGAAGTTCGTAGTAGAAGCTGGCAGGTTCATCTGGAACGAATTATCTCATTTCTGTTGTATGGGGAGGGTGTATGGTGGCAGAAAGTGGGTAGTGCCTATAAGTACCTTGATGGGGATGGGATGCCGACTTCAATCAGCATGGACCACGTGCACGACTGCTCCATTTTTGCTCAACCTTGTTGGGTCACGTGCAGGTAGCTAGAAGAGCTGGTTGGGAGAAACTGATCAGTGAGAATCGATCTCTTCCTGCCCTTACCATCAGGGTGTTTGAAGAAGCCTGTAACCTTCGCTGCACATGCGATTTTCAAACCTCTAGGGAACTAGAGGGGAGTGTTGTAGGTCAAGGCAGTCACATAGCTAATGCTTATGTTGACCTTGAGGTTAGTGTTAATTACGGATGCTTATTTTATGATGACACCTGCCAAGGAACCGAGAGCTACTCTGATCACATCTACCCCCACAGCTGGTGAGCACTTGCCATTACATGTAGCAGTTGATATGTCTGATGGTGTAGAAGAAAACGAAGCCCAGCTGGATAGTGATGCTGTAGAAGAGAATTAAAGGCCAGGTTGTTCTAGCTGATGACACCAACACTGTAGAGACTGAAGAAAAGCAGGCTGATCTTGACACCAAGTTTGGAAAGGCACTCCAGCGAGCTCTAAGGAACAGTGAAGATATCAATAAAAACTTCAACGAAGGTTAAGCCGATGCCAGCCCTAGCCTCCTGCAGTCCAATTCCTAATATTAAAAATTCACTTTAGATAATTATACAATCACAGAATCGAACACAGGAACTCAGAACAGTAGATCTCAAAAATAATGCAGCTGAATAAGCACTTCATACAAGTTCGAATGGTGAAAACTGAGCAGATTAACTGGTTGTACCACTACACACTTCACCCATAATCATTGGCAAATTACATCATATCAAGAATTCATCATGACTTGTGAAAACTCGGTACCACAAACTCTACAAGTTCTCTCGATCATGCATCCCTTGCTCGATCACCCATGGGGTCATGCAGCACATCCAACATTTGGTCAGTAGCCCACCATGCCCATACTAGTACCATTCAACCACTGAAGAGTACGGAATATCATCTCATACCTGATACATAACTCTGCATTACAATGAAATGCAATGACCTATCCTGTTTGGCAGTCCAGTATAAAATGAATCAAAAATGAGTTACTGATTATCACTGACTGATGTGATTTGATCACTGAGAGACTGATCTGTTTAAGTGATGATTTGAGATGCAATGCAATGATATAAAACTATTGATGCTGTAAAGATAACACTAAGCACACTATCACACTAAAGTGCAACAGCGACATATATGTCTTCTGTGGTGGACGATGGCGGCAGGGGGAGTGTTGGGGGGGAAGAATGCATGTACCTTGATGTCAGAACGTAATCTCTGTTACCACCACGTGTGGACAAGAGAGAGGGGGGAGGGAGGGAGGTAGAAGAAGGGGGGAGAGAGATGGGGAGAATCAAATAACTTCTACTAGAACAAATCTGCAATTCCATTCTGAATGAAAAGTGAAGAAATGGGGGGAGGCCAGGGAACGAGGCTACAATGGCACTTGAATACTGACATTTCAAAAGGAGTTTTTAGGTTATTTTCTTGTTCAAAATTATTTTCTTATTCAAAATACAATTCAATAGTCCAAGACTTTGGACTAATAACAAGGCCATCGTCAGGGCATAACAGCATAGTCTATATCCTGCACATAATAGAATACGTACCCCTAGTTTGTGTATCCCATTTCTCGAGACCATCTGGCAGTCAAATATTTCCAGTCTCCTCAGGGTCACGCACCCCCTACACAAAGGAGAGCAACAATCACCAGTGGGTCTGGTTGGTACATGTACAAATCAGTGAAACTAGAGGTGCTCAGCAGAGCACGTACCCCGTGCGCTACTTTGATGGGCCTTCGGATTTTTGATACAGCGGTGTCAGCAGAATGAGATACCGTAAGTTGTGGCAGTAATGTTAGAAATAGGACTTTCACGCAGCTTTTCTCAGCCTCTCGAGGGGATCTCTGGTC
Organism: Axinella damicornis; assembly: GCA_963931865.1. Lineage (NCBI taxonomy): Eukaryota > Metazoa > Porifera > Demospongiae > Axinellida > Axinellidae > Axinella > Axinella damicornis. The sequence goes on along the minus strand of OZ007515.1, from coordinate 7,647,446 downwards.
TGTAAGTTATATAGACGCTAGTATTTTCTGAATTCTGAGACTTCTATCAAGGCCTTCATTGCTGAAACTCCATGGACAGACTGACAGACAGAAGGACAAACCAATCATTGTGCCTGCTACAGTATACACATGATTGCACTATCATAAGTTAACAATCAGGTCATGCAACTGGTCACCTGAGCAGTTCTAATGTGTGGTCAGTTACAAGAGGGCAGTTGTCCAGCTCCAGAACTTGTAGAGTCTCAGAGCACGCTCCACTGGTAAGGTGCCTGATGCCGTTGTCCGTGATTCTCTCACAGTGGGAGAGCACCTGTATGTGTACCACCAATACAGTCAACATGCTATAACTTTGGTGCTGGGCTTCTAGCCCAACTGGACACCAGGGCTTATTTCAGAAAGGGGGGGGGGGGGGGGGGGGGGTTGATTGAATAGTGTGCGGCAGTGTGCCATTTACGGGGGTCTGGGTTCGAAATCTCTAAGAAGGGGCAAAAGATTTTCAAAGGGGGGGGGGGCCGGGGGAAGGGGGGGGGGGGGGGGGTTTGAATGCCCAACTGACTTCAGTACAAGTTTGTATACCCTTAGCACTGCTTGGGGACTGTTTACAAGGGGTTTACCGACCCTATACGTTAACCATAGCACCCATGGGTGGACAACGTTGATATTTTCTGTGATGACGGGCGGCAAAAGACGGTGAGAAACTGGGTACGAGGTTAAGTGATTGCTAGCAGGTGTGATTGTCTTACCAATTTCTGTAGGTTAGGGCAGTTGACAGCCAGCTGTATTAGTGTGTTGTCTGTGATCTGGGGTACAGACAAGTGTAACTGCTGAATCAACAATGTGCATTCTTCTGAATGGCTGTCAGGAGCAATTTGTTGATCATGCGTACATGCGGACATGCCTCACATAGACAGCAGGTCACAGAAAAAAACTGCCTGTAAACATGGGACAAGACAGGCACCATCATCACCAAAGTTGCTCAGCGATCACACCATCCACTCGCCCGTTTGAGTATTTCACTATTTCCTGTGTAGACCACACCTATGGGCACTCCTCTAAGCAGCAGAATCATCGAAAAGCCAAATATGAAACTTCACCACGGACTTGAACAAGCAAGCGGACAATGTTGACACGGAGCAGCTCTGACGGTTATGGTGCCCGCCCAGTCCTGTATGTACTGGTACTGACTGTGTTTGTGTAACCTACCAGCACACACTCCTCCAAGTCCATTCTCTGCAGACCGCTGCATCCCTGAAGGAGAGGGGACCCACTCACATACACAACACATATTCCGTGGAGCTAACCCAGTCAATACATAAGGCTGTCGATGGGTCACAGTGACAAGAAGTGATGCGGAAACACGCAGATGCCGTGAGTAAGGCGAGAGCTTACAAGACTTCCTAAGGGAGAACATACACACACACACACACACACATGCACGCACAAACGCACATGCTGAAAAGAGAGTTACAGGCAGTTAGTTACTGACGGCTAGCTGCACCTGTACATCTGCATTAAAGTTCCAGGATACTGGCTAAGTAACTAAGTGGGCGTAACTTCCTGTACACATGCACCTTACGGAGACAGCTGCTGCTGTTCTCGTTGAGTGTGTTCATAGTGGCCACTAATTCTTTGACGTCAAACGTCTTCTCTACTGTCTTCTGTTCACATGTACTGTTCCCTTTCAGCATGTACTACTCCACCTTCACCAAAAGCACCTACTCTCAGGCAGGAGCACATCAAGCTGGTGAGGTCAGCACTACTTGAATACATGACTAGGCAAGGCTTCACAAGGTCCAAATAATAATATCATTATGCACTGAATGTACGCTGAGAACACTGCTCAGTCTACACCATACAATGGTACATCTCCTGCACTTCATAGTGCATGAACCTTGCTGATTGGGGTGAACCAGAGCGAGCCCCACTAGTGCAAAGCCAGGGTGTTACACCATTAATTTCCTGTATCCCGGAACCTTAACAATAACAATCCACTGTCCAATATCACTCAGACATGCTAGTCAGCAAGCAACATAATTATTACAATTAGCTTCGCTTGCTTCGCTCGCTCAGCTACTTCCCACTTGTTCGCCTACGTGAGTAATTCGGCGCTGGACAGCTCTCTGTGCAGAGCTGCTGCTCCCCGATTGCACCGCTTCACCTGCTGCTCCCCGATTGCGTCCGCTGCGCTTCAGCTGCTGCTCCCCATTTGTGTCTGCTTCAGCTGCTGCTCCCTGTTTGTGTCTGCTTCAGCTGCTGCTCACCACTTGCATCCGCTTCAGCTGCTTCTGGCCCCTATTGCATCCGTTTCAACTGCTCCCCGATTGCGTCCACTTCAACTGATGCTCCCGATTGCGTCTGCTTCAACCGCAGCTCCCCGATTGCGTCTGCTTCAACTGCTGCTCCCCAATTACATCCGCCAGCTGTTCTGGAAGATTCCAGCCCATGCCCAATCTTCTCGAACATTGTTCGTGGAGTTCAAGGTTCAGTAAATTGATGTACGAAAGTTGCGCGTCACTAGTCTAGTCCCGCCCCACGAACATCCCACTTCCGTCACACACACACATACACACACACACACACACGGTTAAAATCTTGATATAAAGTACGTATAGCCACAACTCACATTCGCCAGTGCTTGAAATCCATTGTCTGTAAAATGGGAACAGCTTGCTGCTTCAAGTAGTCTGAAGTGACCAATCACAACACAGGAACGAAACAGCCAACCGTGAAAGAGAAATATAAGTGACCAATCATAAAGTGTTTGGATAGAGTGGGAAATTACCGACCAAGCACAAACCTCCTAGGAGGAACTAAGCCTGGTACCCAGGCTCCAATACACGGGATAATGGGAACTGGAAGAACTAAGCCTGGTACCCAGGCTCCAATACACGGGATAATGGGAACTGGAGGAACTAAGCCTGGTACCCAGGCTCCAATACACGGGATAATGGGAACTGGAGGAACTAAGCCTGGTACCCAGGTTCCAATACACGGGATAATGGGAACTGGAGGAACTAAGCCTGGTACCCAGGTTCCAATACACGGGATAATGGGAACTGGAGGAACTAAGCCTGGTACCCAGGCTCCAATACACGGGATAATGGGAACTGGAGGAACTAAGCCTGGTACCCAGGCTCCAATACACGGGATAATGGGAACTGGAGGAACTAAGCCTGGTACCCAGGCTCCAATACACGGGATAATGGGAACTGGAGGAACTAAGCCTGGTACCCAGGCTCCAATACACGGGATAATGGGAACTGGAGGAACTAAGCCAGGTACCCAGGCTCCAATACACGGGATAATGGGAACTGGAGGAACTAAGCCTGGTACCCAGGCTCCAATACACGGGATAATGGGAACTGGAGGAACTAAGCCTGGTACCCAGGCTCCAATACACGGGATAATGGGAACTGGAGGAACTAAGCCTGGTACCCAGGCTCCAATTATGTCACATTTTGACATGGAAGTAAACCTAAATTGACAGAAACAGCACTCCTGTTCTATAGGGTGGCTGATGTACGTGCCATTTCTGATAAAACGGACCAATGAACAAAATTGGTATTGGGAATGGATTTGGAAGAGAACACTGCACTAGGTATGGGTGTGTGCATGAGATATGAAGTTGGGGGTTGCACCATTGTGGTCAGCATAAAAAGAGCTTTCAAACGATGTCCTTAAAATGATTTTTTATCTCGGTCACAATTTTGCCTCAAAATCGTACTCGACCAAAGGCTATATATAATCCATGGTTTTTCATGATTTTGGGTCAAAATCCAACCAACAGCAAAAAGGACATCATTGAAATGCTCTATTTGTGCTGATCACAATGGTGCAAATCCCAGCTTCAGATCTCATTCCTAGCCCAAGATACCTAGCACATTAGTCTGAATGCATAGCCTCATTTCTTGACAATATATCGCGTTTTCAGGTTGCTTGCTTCGTCCAAACTCGGAATGCAAAACGGCAAAGTATCACGTGACTTGAATCCACCAATAGATTCCAAGTTCTCACATGACAACTTGGATTCTATTGGTGGATTCAAGTCACGTGATACTTTGCCGTTTTGCATTCAGAGTTTGGTCGAAGCAAGCAACCTGAAAAACACGGTAAATTTTGCATACTGTAAAAACTGGAGGTGTAGAAGGTCTGGGAATGAAGCTATGCATACAGGACGGCTGCTAGTGTACATGTAGCAAGACTTGATCCTTGCTGGCTTCACTGTGTATCCTTGGTGTGCTGTTGTTCACCAGGAGAGCTGTCTCCGCCAATTTCGGTTTGCTGTTCCATTTTTGTCAGAAATGGCACTCACAGAACAGGAGTGCTGAATCTACACATTTTGATGCCATACTTGAAAATGGTTTCCAAATTGTGCCAATTATGGCATGTGAACACACCTGACTAATTGTGCAAACAGTGGATCTCAGTCTGTTTTTCCCTGTCCATTAGAGTCCGGGTATGAGGCTAGGAGCCAACAAGGTTGAGGATGGGCATTCATGGTTATCTTTTTCCATTTAGTTGAAGGAATTCAGTGCTTACACTTTAGAGTACGCTCTTGTGTAGCCTCGTTCCCAGGCTGTGTCCCGGGAACAAAGCTACTAGTTCTTGTGCTGCTATTCAATTTAGAGTACTTAATTAATACCAATTGTCTGGACACTCAGTACGTTGCACCAATGGAGAGCTCAGAAACACATTCCTAGTGATGTGCACTATCACAGAACACTTGGCACAGACAATCCCACTGACTCGGCCACACTGGCGAACTATGTGTACCAAAAGACGTTGCTGATAATTGTAAACGCCATGATCTAATTTAGAGCAATCAAGTGTATCATCAAATTTCGTTTTATGCATGAAGGCATGCTGACGACATGTCTGGAGCGGGTTCTTGTGCTCGCGCTCATTCCCTCAAGATAGGTAGCCTCGTTCCCAGGCCCCGCCCAGTTTTTCGCTGCTTGCAGTACGGAAAAGCGGGGACAGCCAGCCTGCTCACGTGAACGTTACGTAATTGACAAACGGCCAAAATTTTCAGAACGGAAAAGCGAACAACGCTTGGTGTGAATGAGTCGCCCCCCACTAGCTAATTCATGTGGTAAGTTACCTCGTAACTTTGCTCTTCTTCTACCACCTTTCTACCCTAGACGTCACACATGTGAGGAAACATACCAGGCCCTTCGCGTTCTTTCGTGCAACTGAAAGTGGAGCGAGGGCCTGCATGGGAACGAGGCTACAAGAAAGGGTCTGGTGACACCTGTAAACTTTCTGATAAATGCTTATAGACAGCTACAGCCTCATTCCCAGGCCTCTCACCCCAGTGTTTCTCGCTTGCAGTACTAACGCGGGGGAAGGCCTGGTAAAACTCGTCATGTGCAGTGACATAGGTGGACGTGGGGAGGAGTGGCACATTCTTTCTGTACAGCTCTGGGGTGGCTTTCAGGACCCAAGAAACGTCAACAAGACTGCCTAATGTCGACCGCTCAGTCGCTCAGTGTCTCGTGGCTGCGATCAGTAATGCACTAACTTACTTGCGGTTTGTCTGCGAATGTGCCACTCCTCCATATGTCCACATAATATCAATGTACGTCACTGCACATACCAGTACTGCAAGCGACAAATGCTGGGGTGAGAAGGCCTGGGAACAAGGCTAAGTCAGCTAGCAGTTTGGTTTAGCATAGACACATCAAGTTCATGACATTGTCCACTGCCAATTACTACACATATTCATCAAATTCCGTGAATGCGTGTGCTGAGACAATCCATGA